>CM040122.1:164268879-164868879 GCA_022559845.1 Amorphophallus konjac | reverse complement strand
AGACATTGTTGAGTCACTCTCCAAGACTGGGGAGATTGTTCTCCGTGATGGTTTAGCTTTTATCGAGTTCCAACGGTGGTTTGGCCCCGTTAAATATTTCGATGGCGCTTGGTGCAAGATCAGCACACTTGCTGGTCCATGCATCATTTTAGGGCGAACTTGGTTGGAGGAAAGAAGTGCGACCATCGACCTGGATAGGAGGACCTGCACCTTACACCCATCTCACCTTCCCGGTGAGTTTGTCTTCCATGACGGCGTTACGCTGACCACCTCCATGTCATCACCTGGGTTTGTTCCAGTGAGTTACGAGGCTGAACAGGAGTTGATTGAGGAGTACCTAACTGAGGTCGAGGAGTTAGGGAGTGATCCCCTCCACATCATAGAGGACTCCGTTTCCACTCCCGAGAGAGAGGCTTCACCCTTAGACCCTCATATAGAGACATTCTTACCTTCCGAGGGTGAACTGGTCATTGGTGAGTCTTTAGCTAGCTGGCTAAGGGAGGGTCCACTTCTAGATGTCTCCATTCCTTGCTATACACCCATGGGACCAGCCCTCCCAATAATACCCCTTAACTCCTTTCACACCACTTTTCGGTCCTTCTGCTTTCTTGAAAATGTGAAGGACTTCCTTAGGAGTTTAGATTATCAATGGGAGTTGACTTATATGTTGACCTTAGGGTCTGACCAACCCTATAGTCATAGCTTTACACTCCCTGCTTTGGGGTCTATTACCTCGGTCTACACCATAGGACATATCACATCCGAGGTCCTTTTATTATTTCCCATACCCGTGGAGGTTGATTTTGTCCCCGCTTATGGTTTCACGGTCCCGAGGGAGGAACCTAGCTCTTGCCTCCTCATGAGCCTCTTGCCCCATACATGAGAGTGCCTGAAGGTGATTATCTGCACCTGGACGAATGTCGCACATGGGCAAGTATAGTGAAGGGACCTGTCGGGAGGGGTCATCATTTCTTTGACCCATTCGATCCCCTCCCTAGTGAGCCTCTCGACCCATATTCTTTTCCCCACCTTGTCGAGGAGGTCCACTATCATACACCACCTAGGCCTTCTAGTCAACACCTCACCGTGCAGGCATCCAGATGCCCGAGCTTAGGAGGCCAGGGACACATGTCTTTTCCCCATGTTTCACCATGTCCATCGTCATATAGGGGAGATGTCATGAGTAAGCTTGGGATTATTCATCCTTCTGAGTCTACCATATGTCATAGGACACATGTGCATGCTAGGTTCTACTTTGGTTGTCCAGGCCCTCCCCATGTTGTCAAGTCAGGTAGACGTCATAGGCATGTTAGATCCATGTTTGGATGTCCAGGACCACCACTGCATTCACATAGGTATGAGTCAACACAGCTAGTTCGGAGTCTGCATCATCACCACCTCGAGGCCAGCAACGCACGATATAAGGAGTTAGCTGATGTGCATCGACGCACGCGTGAGTTCCGCGAGGGAGAGTATGTCATGATCAGGGTCAGACCTGAACGGTTCCCTTCGGGGGCCGTAAAGAAACTCCAGGACCGCGGTGCCGGACCCTTCCGAGTTCTGAGGCGGATTGGGTCTAACGCGTATGAGATTGAGCTGCCAGATGATTATGGGATCAGTTCGACGTTCAACGTCTCTGATCTGGTGGCCTATCGGGATCCAGCAGTGATTCCCAGTGAGCTTCTTGGGCCTCCCCTTCCTGTTGTGAGCGATACACCTTCTGAGAGTCCACCTCCTCCAGCCCCATTACAGAGACGCGAGCACATCGATTGTATACTGGATGAGCAGGTGACCACCACCAGGAGCGGGGCCTACCAGCGCTTCCTAGTGCGTTGGAGAGGGCGCCCTGAGACAGACGACACCTGGATCACGCGGGGAGAGCTGGAGCGGATTGATCCGGACTTGCTGGAGCGTTACCTGAGCGACCGTGACCCTTACTCGACGGGGTCGAGTTCTTCCCACCCGGGGAGAATTGGTGAGGACACGCGTCACACTTTACGACGGAGTACACGGATCTCGCCGGCATCCCTTTGGCTCGGCGACCAGTTGACAGATTAGCGGAGCTATCATCACTTATTTTATGCTTTGGGCCATGTTGGGCCTTGGTTTAGTCCGTGTGTGGACAATTTTCTTTCAGTCATGGACCTTTTTTAGGCCAATTAGGCTTTATTTGTGTTTTGTAGGCTTGCTAGAGGCTAGGGGGGGTTATTGGGCCACTTCTTGGTTCACTTCTCTGGCCCACGAAGGGCTGGCCACTTTCCCCCCCCCCTGGGCCCACCTTGGGAGGCGCGCCCCACCTAGGGTTAGGGTTGGGGGCGGACCATTCCCCCCCCTCTTGGTGGGAGTGGCAGCCGCCCTTTCCCCCTTGCCCTCTCCCTCTTTTGGCCGCCCCCCCCCCCCCCACCTTTCACTCCTAGAATCTAGGAGATTTGAATGGCCTTCCTCGGTTGTGGCCGCCCCCCCCCCATTTCCTTTCCCCCTTGGCTAGGGTTTAGACCTAGCATTTCCCCATCCCATATAAAAGACCTTGTATTTTCTTTTCAAAAGAATAATGAAGAAATTGATGCTTGAGTGTTCGTTGTGGAGTGCCACATTGTGAAAAGGGGCGACCCCTTCTTCTTCCTCCTCCTTGAGGGTGCGACGCCCTCACCTCCTCTCCAGTCCTTGGGTGCGACGCCCAGGGGTAGGAGACCTCCCCCAAGGGATTCCAACGCCAGCAGCCTTCAATCATCGTCCACGGCGACGAGTTCGGTGGAGCGACGGTGCACGCAGGATCGTCTTCCTCTTCCCCGGGCGTCCCTGTGCTGACAGCAGATTTGGTGTCCAGAGATCGGTCCGGTGCGTCCGCTTCCCGGCAGCGTCTCATCCGAGTTTCTTCACGACTTTCGTACCCCTTCCAGTCATCTTTCCAACCCCACCGGCCTTGTCCCAAAACTCGAATCACAGAGGAAGTTGTCTTTGTAGACACTTTCGTCGCGCAGGCTGCTCCCTGACAGTCTCACCTGTGATCCGAGACGACTTGGGTCACCGTTTGCATGCCTCTCCTACCACCAAACACCGCCAGTCCCTTCATAACATTTGTTCCCCTCCCAGTCACGAATCCAACCCCTCTGGCCTCGCCTTCAAACTCCATCGGGGTAAACTTTTGTCTTCAAGCACACTTTTAGTGCGCAATCCTGCGCTACAGTACCCGAGCGGGACTGTCAGCAGAGGGCCTCCAAAGGGGGTACCACTTCTCGTCCTCGGATCGATCCGCAACTTGGTAGGTCGACTCCTCACATCCCACCACACCTCCAGTAATCATCTCGGGCCGGAACTCCTTCTGTACCCTTGCGCCATCACCACCCCACCCACGGTCACAGATCAGACTGCCCTGAAGTGCTGTCTGTGCACCCCTGTTGTCACCCCCTTCGCACCCAATTCCTCCACAGGACCCCATCTGCCACCACTGCCCCTGGAGAGCCGCCCCTGTCAGCCTTCCACCAGAGAAGACGCCGCCACAGACGCTGTCCGGACGGCCGTGTACCAGCGCCATCTCTGCCAGCTGTCACAGGGACCAGCCAGCAACCTCTCGTCGGACCGACATCCTCCCTCGAGGCTGTAGCAGCAGCGTGGCCCCTCCATCCGGTTCGGCATCCCAGCAGTGCCCGCGGCGACGTGGACCTCCTCCTCAAAGGCTACTACAGGAGCGATCGGCATTGCGAGGGTCGGCATCCGGCTTCATCCCCGACCTCGGCTGCTGCCCGTCAACCCGTGCGCCGGCCGCCCCGTGTGTAGTTGTGGTTGTAGCCTATTACCTCCCTGCGAGGAGTGGGCCGTTTTGATGTTTGTATTAGTTTTCTCACGCGTGTATCGGGGTGGTTGGACTCGGCCGGGGTTCCTTCCCCACGCCTAGGCGTGGAGGTACGTGTCTCGCTCCCGCCCGTAGTACTTGCTTATCACGTATATGATTGATTGTGCCGCGTGAGTGAGTGTAGGGTCTAGCTAGTTTCATTTATTACTGCTGGTTGAGAGAGACGAGAGCTGCCCCTTTTCCCTTGGCCCTAGTCGAGCACCGAGCTCGGACTAGACTCCCGTGTCGTCCAGCGGCTTCTCGCCCGTTGTGACCCCGTTGCGCCTCCCTCCGTGGGACGGCCGTGGTTCGGAGTTCTGTTGAGAGACGCCTCCGCCCGGAGGGATTTCACGTTAGTCGGTCACACCGGCTTGCCTTGTCTCGTGCGCGTGCTGGTCGCGTTCTTTAGCGTCCTAGGTTAGCTAGCGAGTCAGTTGTCCCGCATCAGCTGCACTATACATCAAAGAAATAGTCAGGATACATGGAATTCCTGTCTCAATCGTGTCTGATAGAGATCCCCGTTTTACTTCTCATTTTTGGAAGGGATTACAACATTCGTTGGGAACAAGGCTCAACTTTAGTACTGCTTTTCACCCACAAACGGATGGTCAGACCGAGCGAACTAATCAAGTTGTTGAAGATATGCTGAGAGCATGCATTATTGACTTTGGAGGAAGCTGGCATGACCACTTACCTTTAGTTGAATTTGCATATAATAATAGCTACCAAGCTAGTATCCAAATGGCACCTTTCGAAGCCTTATACGGAAGGAGTTGCCGATCTCCCATATGTTGGAACGAAGTTGGAGAGAAACAACTATTAGGTCCAGACATGGTAAGGGATTCAACTGAGAAGATACAGGTAATCAGAGAAAGATTACAAGTTGCTCAGACAAGGCAAAAGGCTTATGCTGATACCAGGAGAAGAGATCTTGAATTCCAGGTTGGAGATCATGTATTTCTTAAAATATCCCCTGGACGTGGCATCCGAAGATTTGGTGTTAAGGGCAAGCTTACGCCAAGATTCATCGGACCATTTGAGGTACTCGAAAGAGTTGGCGAGGTTGCTTATCGCATCGCGTTGCCTCCTCAGTTGTCCGAGGTACACAATGTATTTCACATATCCATGTTGAAAAAGTATGTGCACGACCCCTCTCATATTATTGAACATGGAGATCTGGTGATCCAGAAAGATCTCACATATGAACAGAGGCCTTTAAAGATATTAGATCGAGAAATACGAGCTCTAAGGAATAAGGTTATTCCCATGCTTAAGGTGTAATGGAATAAGAATCCTGAACGCGAAGCGACATGGGAGACCGAAGAATCTATGAAGAAACGATTTCCCGAGTTATTCTAAGAGGTATATGTTCTACGCTCTCCACATGTATAATTATATATATATTGAATTTGGGGACCAAATTCTTTTTAAGTGGGGGAGGGTGTAGCAACCCTGATAAATGAATATTTGAAATAAATTAAAATATATATATTACAGTAGTAATACAGATAATAAGAATAGGGTTAATTCGATGAACTAAAACAAAATTAAAATAACGCCTCTTATTAGGGCGTTAGTTCAAGAAGAAACGCCTCTATCAAAGGCGTGAATAAAGAAAGGACGCCCACACCTACGGTCGTCAGTTCTCACGTGACCAAATGGGTAAGTAAAAGAAACGCCTCTATCTTGGGCGTGTTTTAAAACACGAAACGCCCTTTTTCAAGGCGCTTTTTAAGAAACGCCCTTATACAAGGCGTTAATTAAAGAATACACGCCCTGACCAAAGGCGTTAATTCAGTTCGTGACTCGTTCGAACCCATAGCTTATCCAGGGAAAGATTAACCTAATCTAGTAAGTGTCTACTAGGGTAAGGACTCTATTAGGGATATACTACCCTCAATCAAACCCTACTCTTGTTAGGACTTCAATATCCTATAAATAAGCCTGTTCGATCCAACCCTAAACCTATTTGATCATTCGCCTGCTACGGTAAGTTGACGAACAGTGAGTTTTTTTTTCTGATAATCTTCTTCCATGATGCATGAAGAATATTGATTATTCTTCTTCTTCTTTTCTACAGTTTAAGAGGCTTGGACGTCGTGAAGAACAACAGTAAGTATTCTTCCTTCGCCTCCAACGACTAAGTACAAAGATGTTGATACCTTTGACGTGCCCGCTATAGGTTTTGCAATCGGGACTCATCTATAACCTTCAGAGTTCTTCTTCTGCAATCGAAGCCAACATCTTCTTCCATCATCCAATAGCCGTTGTCTTCAGGAGCGTAGCAAAGCATCATCTTCTTCTAGTCAAAAACCCCTCACGATTGTCTTAGAATCAAAAGGTAGGATTTTCTCAAGTTATTGTAGCCCAAATAAGAATTAATGCAAGATATCTATACATACGTATATGAGCATGGCATGCATATTGTTTATAAGGTTTTATTACGTTTTCTGCAAAATTTTAAAAGAAACGCCCTTGATGAGGGCGCTAATTTAAAAGAAACGACCATGGTAGTGGTCGTCAATTTAATATTTGACGCCCTCTACGCAGGCGTTAATTTCATAAGAATCGCATGTGATTAATAATTGATCCTGTTTAAAAATTACAATACATATGAAATATTGATTTTTAATATCTTGCATGACTCTGTGAATTCCTGTTAAATTTTACTGCCATGACATGTCTCCTGTCTCTCGAAATATTATTTATTAAAATATCGTAAATTCCTTGAAATTCACGACTTGGACAAAGTCGTTTTCCATATTCTAACGCCCCAGAACAAGGCGTGAATCTGAAAAGTAACGCCCCTTCCTAGGGCGTGTATCTGTTAAAATCCTGAAATTCACATATTCTGTAAAATGGAATTAGAAAGTAACGCCCCTTCCAAGGGCGCGTTTTTGATAAATTTCTGAGAATAATTATATCCTGTCGAATATGTAAATGATGAGACGCCTGCCTCTGCAGTCGTCAACTTTGAAGAAACGCCCCCAGGAAAGGCGTGTTTTTGATAAATTAATGAAATAATGGAAATTCTGCAAATTGGCAATATATGTAAACGCCCTTCTGTTAGGCGTTAATTATTCAATACACGACTTTACTTAAGTCGTTATTTTACTGTAAACTGATTTTATCCTGATTCTATTACCGATGGTTTCATATTATACATATATATATATATATATCGGCACTATTCTCCACTCCGTGAGTATAGTCCCACGTTTCATGTTGTTTTATCGATCACACTCAACTCTCATTGACATACAAGCTCTCCATTGGACATTCCGTTCCTTTGGACTAGCGAGTTAGTCATAGAGACCTCCGTAAGACTCCTCGTAGCCTTGGATTCCCTCAAGGCCGACTGAGCTGGTTGTACCCTAAAAACCCATTACACAGTTTTTGCCATGTCAATCTAAAGAAACATGGTATACCGGCCCTTATGATTATACAAAGAGTATATCATAAGAAATTCTTAATGGGATGATGATATCATGCCATATCATGTCGTTCTTGTAAACCCCAATTCTATGATAAGAATGAGGGTATCTTGCTTGATCTTATGTTTATGTGGACCTCAATTCTATATAAAGAATGTCCATATTGATTTGTCATGGTACCTAAGTTAAAGGAACCATATTCTACCTAGTTTTATCGATATCGTGATTATACCGTTATGATCACCATTCTATGTCCTTGTCATATTTTTGGACTCTATTCTGTCAAAGTTGTCATACGTGTCTACAAGCTTGATGATTGAAATTCTATATTGGCTATATAAACAAGAGTGGATGTCAAAACACATAAATGCCTGCGCATATAGGGCCCGATCTGGTCCTGGGAGGAGCACCCGAAAGTACTTGTGCCCATGGGAGTTAAAATGATAAGGTATCTGGCATTATACCGAGTACTTGACTTGCTTGATTGGACATTCCACACACATCTTGTACTTGACTCGTACTTGACTTGAAATGAAATGCGTGGCCCGAAAAAGGGTAATTTACTTGCTTGATACATGATAGCCAAAGTTCTTGACATGACTTGTTAAATGTACTTGCTTGAATATCTCGAATAAACTTGTTATCTTGTTGAAAGTTCATGATAAGTTCATCTTATTTCCTTGATACTACATTCTATCTATCCTGTCGTTTTATGCGAGCATGCATAGCTTTATTGCATTCATGAAAATGTAATTACTTAAACCACTTGCTAGTACTTGAGATATAATTTCCTACTGAGCGTTCGCTCATTCCGTTTGTCCCTTGTACTTTTCAGGTAAGTCCGACGACGATGGAAGTCAATCAGATGGGAATAGTCAAGAGTGAAAGTGATAGAGCTTCTACAAGTGTCGTCTAATTGTTTCTATAGTTTTCTCGAGTCAACTATGTACTTTTCTTTTTATTAAACAGAGTATTGGATTTGTAATAGTCTATCCATTATGAAATAAAGGATTGGGTTATCTTGCTATTTTGCGCATCTCTGTCTTTGTGTCGAATACACGACCACTCTGATTGACATGATTGATATAGACACGTCGCGCATCTCCGGGTATCTTCCGCGCTCGGGGCGTGACATATTGGCTTAGGGTGTGTCCTCATGCAAAATGGAAAAGTAATCTGTTATTCTTCAAGACAATTGAAACGTCACGAGGAAAACTATCATGTGCATGATTTGGAATTAGCAGCTGTCATTTTCGCCTTGAAAATTTGGCGCCATTATCTCTATGGAGAAAAGTTTACGGTCTATTCGGACCACAAAACCTTGAAGTACTTATTTTCTCAAAAAGAGCTAAATATGAGGCATAGGAGATGGTTAGAATATCTCAAAGACTTTGATTTTGCTATTCAATATCATCCTGGCAAGACTAATACTGTTGCGGATGCACTCAGCAGAAAACCAATGGGTATGCTATCAAGTCTCATGATTAGTATGACTAATCTTATTCCTCAATTTGCTTAGTTGAACTTAGATATTGACAAGAAGGAGGATTATTTTCTAGCTAATATTCAAGCTCAACCTACATTGATAGAAGATCTGGTCAAGCTGCAAAATGATGATCCTATATTATTAGAGATCAAGGCCAATGTTGAACAAAGGCCGGATTTTTCTATTAAGGATGGAAGATTGCTATTTAAAGACCGAGTATGTGTACCGGATCACGAGGATACGAAGAAATTGATTCTAGAAGAAGCACATAAGTCCAGGTACACCATTCACCCAGGTGGTACAAAAATATATCAGGATCTCAGAAGAAACTTATGGTGGCCCAATATGAAGAGAGAAATAGCTGATTTCATGTCTGGATGTCTCACTTGTCAACAAGTAAAGGCAGAGTATTTTAGACCCGCAGGTAAACTGCATCCCTTGAATATTCCCAAATGGAAGTGGGAGAGTATATGGATGGATTTCATTATGGGGTTACCTAAGACAAGAGGTGGACACGATGGTATATGGGTAATCATAGACCGATTAACTAAATCTGCACATTTCATACCAATCAAAATTCGATGGTCTGTGGATATCCTGGCAGCATTATACATAAGGGAAATTGTTAAATTACATGGTGTCCCAATCACTATTATATCTGATAGAGATCCTCGATTCACATCACAGTTTTGGAAGGGTCTACAACAGTCACTAGGGACTAGATTGAACTTCAGCACAACCTTTCATCCACAAATTGATGGTCAGAAAGAAAGAACGAATCAAGTGGTAGAAGATATGCTCAAGGCTTGTGTTATTGATTTTAGAGGTAGTTGGCATGATCACTTGCCTCTAGTATAATTTGCATATAACAACAGTTATCAGGCCAGCATACAAATGGCACCTTTTGAAGCTCTATATGGAAAAAGTTATCGATCACCAATATGTTGGAATGAAATAGGGGAAAGATAATTCCTAGGCCCCGATATTATCAGAGATTCTACAGAGAAGATCAAACTTATTCAAGAGAGAATAAAGATGGCACAAGATAGGCAAAAATCTTATGCTGATAATCGAAGACGCGACTTAGAATTTCAAGTAAGAGACCGTGTGTATCTCAAGGTTTCTCCAGGTTGTGGTATTCGAAGATTTGGCATTAAGGGCAAGCTAACTCCAAGGTTCATTGGCCCGTTTGAAATTCTTGAAAGGGTCGGTGAAGTGACCTACAAACTGGCTTTACCTCCACAATTAGTAGGAGTTCATGACGTATTTCACGTCTCTATGCTGAAGAAGTATGTATATGACCCTGACCATATTATCACTTATGACAATCAGGAGATTAAGAAGGATATGATGTACGAGCAAACGCCAATAAAGATTCTGGAACGAGAAGTGCGTCAACTAAGAAATAAAGTTATTCCTATGGTCAAGATTCAATGGAAGAAAACAAGGCCATATGAAGCAACATAGAAAACCGAAGCAACCATGCGGAAAAGATTTTCAGAATTATTCAACTGTAAGTACACTATCCATAACCCATGTATTGAATTTGGAGACCAAATTCTTCTAAGTGGGGGAGGGTGTAGTACCCCAGAAGTTATGTAATAATTTCTGAGTTATTTATAGAATTTTCTGGAATTTATAAGGGCTAAATAGATTAATAAAAGGACTATTGGATTAATAAGTCATTATAAGGCCCAATTATGTTAAATAATTAACCTAACCTATTTAAAAAAAATCCAAAAGATTTAAGGACCAAGCCCATTAAGTTTGGCCCATATTCTAGAAGGTTATTTAGCTTATTTACGTATTTTAAGAATAAAATACCATTTTTATGGATAATAATATGGATAATTAACAAAAGAGTTTGATTGATGTTGAACTCTGTGCACGTTGGATGTAGCGGTCTATCGTGCGACAGCCACAGCCATGTAACACACCAGTCTTGATGCGTTACATCATGTCAGTTCCATGAATGAAAGAACGAGTAAAAAGATTGGAACTTTGGGATCCTATCTGCAGGAGATCAACTTGGGAGAGCTTATAACATTACTAAGGACTCTTAGGGATCAGGTTCTGGCAAATTAAGGACTCTAGAATCGATCTAATCTTCAAACCCTAGCCAAAACCCTATAAATAGGACCTAGTTCTGAACTGAGCGACCCTTACTTTTGGCTCGTGAAGAATCAAGGTAATGAGTCATAATTTCGAGTAAGTTCTTTAAAAGATTTTGTTTAGTATACTTTAAACTAATAGTTCTCCAAATTTCATGCTAGGAGATCAACCAACCAAGGCGATAGAAGCTTCCAAAGTCACTGATTCAGTCATAGCAGCCCAGAATTCATAGCAAAAGACCCCTGAAGATCAAGAGATTAGAGCGTCTAAACGAGATAATTAGAGTTCAGTCCTTTAGAACTTTTGTTCACCTTAGTTTCAACTTCTTACCCTCAAAATTTCACGTCCTTAGGTCAAGAGATTGGAGAGATAGAGCGACGTGAAGTTGCTGAAAAACCTCAGGAAGGGAAGAACTAGGGCGTGTCTTGCAGTCTCAAATTGGAAGATTAAAGCTCATTTAAGAGGTATGTTGTCACGCCCCGAGCGCGGAAGATACCCGGAGATGCGCGACGTGTCTATATCAATCATGTCAATCAGAGTGGTCGTGTATTCGACACAAAGACAGAGATGCGCAAAATAGCAAGATAACCCAATCCTTTATTTCATAATGGATAGACTATTACAAATCCAATACTCTGTTAAATAAAAAAAAAGGAAAAGAATACATAGTTGACTCAAGAAACTATAGAAAAGACTAGATGACACTTGTAGAAGCTCTATCACTTTCACTCTTGACCATTCCCATCCGATTGACTTCCATCGTCGTCGGACTTACCTGAAAAGTAAAAAGGGACAAACGGGATGAGCGAACGCTCAGTAGGAAATTATATCTCAAGTACTAGCAAGTGGTTTAAGTAATTACATTTTCATGGATGCAATAAAGCTATGCATGCTCGCATGAAACGACAAGATAGAGAGAATGTAATATCAAAGAAATAAGATGAACTTTCATGAACAAGATACAAGTTATTCAAGATATTCAAGCAAGCACGTTTAACAAGTCATGTCAAGAACTTTGGCTATCATGTTTCAAGCAAGTAAATTACCCTTTTTCGGGCCACGCATTTCATGTAAAGTCAAGTACGATTCAAGTACAAGATGTGTGTGGAATGTCCAATCAAGCAAGTCAAGTACTCGGTATAATGCCAGATACCTTATCATTTTAACTCCCATGGGCACAAGTACTTTCGGGTGCTCCTCCCAGGACCAGATCGGGCCCTATATGCGCAGGCATTTATCATGTGTTTTGACATCCACTCTTGTTTACATAGCCAATATAGAATTTCAATAATCAAGCTTGTAGATACGTATGACAACTTTGATAGAATAGAGTCCAAAATATGACAAAGGACATAGAATGGTGATAATAACGGTATAATCACGAGTTCGATAAAACTAGGTAGAATATGGTTCCCTTAACTTAGGTACCATGACAAATCAATATGGACATTCTTTATATAGAATTGAGGTCCACATGAACATTAGATCAAGCAAGATACCCTCATTCTTATCATAGAATTGGGGTTTACAAGAATGACACGATATGGCATGATATCATCATCCCATCAAGAATTTCTTATGATATACTCTTTGTATAATCATAAGGGCCGGTATACCATGTTTTCTTTAGATTGACATGGCAAAAACTGTGTAATGGGTTTTTAGGGTACAACCAGCTCAGTCGGCCTTGAGGGAATCCAAGGCTACGAGGAGTCTTACGGAGGTCTCTATGACTAACTCGCTAGTCCAAAGGAACGGAATGTCCAATGGAGAGCTTGTATGTCAATGAGAGTTGAGTGTGATCGATAAATCAACATGAAACGTGGGACTATACTCACGGAGTGGAGAATAGTGCTGATATATATATATTATGATATATAAAACCATCGGTCAGCAAACCAGAGGAAAAATCAGTTTACAGTAAAATAACGACTTAGGTAAAGTCGTTTCTTAATTAATTAACGCCTAACAGAAGGGCGTTTACATATGGTCCGTTTTGCAGAATTTTCAATAATCTCATTAATTTATGAAAAACACGCCCTTGTCTGGGGCGTTTTTCAAGTAACTAACGCCTAGTATCAGGGCGTTTATATATGTTCCGTTTCGCAGAATTTCATTATTTCAATAATTTATCTAAAACGCGCCTTTGGCAAGGGCGTTTCTTCAAGAGTTGACGACTACAGTAGCAGGCGTCCTTTTATTTACAATATTTATCAGAACATATTTATTTTCAGAAATTATCAAAAACCGCGCCCTTGGCAGGGGCGTTAATCATTAAATTCTTATTTTCACAGAATATATATTCCAGGATTTTAACAGATACGCGCCCTAGTAAGGGGCGTTTATTTTTAATTCACGCCCTGTGATGGGGCGTTACCAGATGGAAAACGACCTAATCTAGGTCGTGAATTCAAGAAATATCAGGAATTTACATGATCAGCAAGATTTACACGATAATCAAGGATAACAATATGACAGGAAAATTGGCAGGAAATTCAGATGCAGTATTTTAGATTTGATGTTTCATGTTTATTGACTTTTAACCGTTAACAATTTGCTTTCATGTAATTACATGGATAATCAGTTCTTAAGATTTACATGAAAGTAACGCCTGTGTACAGGGCGTCAAATGTGAAATTGACGACCGGGGCAGGGTCGTTTCTTGTAAATTAGCGCCCTAGTTTGGGGCGTGTATTTTATAGTCACGCCCTTGCTAAGGACGTTTCTTTCAAGAAATTAACAGAAAGTCGTTCAGAAACTATAATAAACCAAACCATGTATATGCATGATAATTATTGTACTGTATCAATTTAGTTTGGGCTACAGTGACTTGAGAAAATCCTACCTTTGTTGATATCTGGAGATGGAACACGTGAATGACTTGATAAGAAGAAAAATTAATTTGATGAAGATGATGGCGACGATGATCTTCACTCAGCCTGTAGGGGAAGAAAGGAGATGAAGAACGTTAGTTCTTCATACACTAGAAACAGAAAGAAAGGAATAAGAAGAACAGTTATGTTCTTCACTTACTGTCGCAGAGGCTTGAATCAAATAGGTTTAGGGTTTGTTCGATCAAGACTATTTATAGGATTTTGGACGTCCTGTTAGGGTTAGTGTTCTAGTGGAAGTAATACTTCTATGATAGAGTCATTACCACGTTTGAACTCTTTCTAATGCTTATCACTTACTCTGAATAAGTTCTGGGTTCGAACGGTTCACGAACTGAATTAACGCCTTAGGTAAGGGCGTATATTCTTAAAAAGCGCCTAAGGGAGAGGCGTTCCTTGTTTAAAACACGCCCTTGTAGAGGGCGCTTCTTTGGCCTGACTTTTATAAGTTCCGTCCCGTTACATGTAACGCCGTTAGGTACGTCGTGATTTATTTAAAACACGCCCAGGCAGAGGGCGTTTCTTTCACTTGCCCATTTTGGTCGCGTAAGAGGTGACGACCGTAGGTGTGGGCGTCCTTTCCTTATTCACGCCATTGGTAGAGGCGTTTCTTTATAAATTAACGCCTTAATAAGAGGCGTTATTTTTAATTTGTTTTATTTCGTCCAATTAACCCTATTCCTTTTATATATATTACTTCTGTAATATATGTTTTAATTTATTTCAATTATTCATTTATTAGGGTTGCTACACCCTCCCCCACTTAAAAAGAATTTGGTCCCCAAATTCAATATATATATAATTATACATGTGGAGAGTGTCGAACATATACCTCTTAGAATAACTCGGAAAATCGTCTCTTCATAGATTCCTCGGTCTCCCATGTCGCTTCATGTTCAGGATTCTTATTCCATTGCACCTTAAGCATGGGAATAACCTTATTCCTTAGAGCTCGTATTTCTCGATCTAATATCTTTAAAGGCCTCTGTTCGTATGTGAGATCTTTCTGGATCACCAGATCTCCATGCTCAATAATATGTGACGGATCGTGCACATACTTCTTCAACATAGATATGTGAAATACATTGTGTACCTCGGACAACTGAGGAGGCAACGCGATGCGATAAGCAACCTCGCCAACTCTTTCGAGTACCTCAAATGGTCCGATGAATCTTGGCGTAAGCTTGCCCTTAACACCAAATCTTCGTATGCCACGTCCAGGGGATATTTTAAGAAACACATGATCTCCAACCTGGAATTCAAGGTCTCTTCTCCTGGTATCAGCATAAGCCTTTTGCCTTGTCTGAGCAACTTGTAATCTTTCTCTGATTACTTGTATCTTCTCGGTTGTATCCCTTACCATGTCTGGACCTAATAGTTGTTTCTCTCCAACTTCGTTCCAACATATGGGAGATCGACAACTCCTTCCGTATAAGGCTTCGAAAGGTGCCATTTGGATACTAGCTTGGTAGCTATTATTATATGCAAATTCAACTAAAGGTAAGTGGTCATGCCAGCTTCCTCCAAAGTCAATAATGCATGCTCTCAGCATATCTTCAACAACTTGATTAGTTCGCTCGGTCTGACCATCCGTTTGTGGGTGAAAAGCAGTACTAAAGTTGAGCCTTGTCCCCAACGAATGTTGTAATCCCTTCCAAAAATGAGAAGTAAAACGGGGATCCCTATCAGACACGATTGAGACAGGAATTCCATGTATCCTGACTATTTCTTTAATGTATAGTGCAGCTAGCACATCAATTGACCATCGGCTTTTGATTGGCAAGAAATGTGCCGATTTAGTCAATCGATCAATGATAACCCAGATTCCATCATGTCCCCCTTTAGATTTAGACAAACCCATGATGAAGTCCATACCAATATCCTCCCATTTCCACTTAGGAATATCTAGAGGATGTAGTTTTCCCGCAGGCTTTTGGTGTTCCGCCTTGACCTGTTGGCATGTGAGACAGCGTGATACATAGTCCGCTATTTCTCTTTTCATATTGGGCCACCAAAAGTTCCTCTTTACATCTTGGTACATTTTAGTTGATCCTGGATGAATAGTGTACCTGGATCGGTGAGCTTCATCTAAGATCTTCTTCTTTAATTCCGGACAATCGGGTATACAAGTTCTATCTTTGAACGATAATCTTCCATCAGAAGTTAGTTGAAAATCAGATTGTCCTTCTAATCTGCCTTTGATTTCTACTAACATAGGATCATTATCCTGAAGTGTTTGTATCTCAGATAACAAATCTGACTGTATGCTTACATGAGATAGTGTGACAAATTTGGATTCCGTGTCCAAGCTTATATTGAGCTCGGAGAATTGTTCAAGTAACCTCCATTCTTGTATCATACAATTGGCTATCCTTGCTCTCGGCTTTCGACTAAGGGCGTCAGCCACATAATTACCCTTTCCGGGATGGTATTGTATACTGAAGTCGAAGTCCTTGAGATATTCTAGCCAGCGTCTTTGTCTCATGTTCAGCTCCTTTTGTGAAAATAGATATTTGAGACTTTTGTGATCGGAGTATACAGTAAACTGTACCCCATAGAGATAGTGTCTCCATATCTTTAGGGCAAATACTACCGCGGCCAATTCCAAGTCATGGACGGGGTAATTCTCCTCATGCTTCTTCAGTTGACGAGAAGAGTATGCTATGACCTTCCCATGTTGCATTAGAACACATCCGAGGCCAATGCCAGAAGCATCAGTGTAGACCTCGAATTTCTCTCCTTCAATTGGTAGGGCTAAGACCGGAGCTGTGGTGAGATGATCCTTGAGAGTTTGGAAACTGCTTTCACATTCCTCACTCCATTCATATCGGATCTCCTTACGAGTTAATCTTGTAAGTGGTACGGCGATCTTAGAGAAATCTTTGATAAATCGCCGATAATAGCCTGCAAGACCTAAGAAACTTCTGATCTCGCTTGCATTAGTGGGTCTCTCCCAGTTTCTCACAGCTTCAACTTTTGACGGATCCACAGATAAACCGTCCTTGGATATGACATGTCCGAGAAAAGCCACTTCTTCAAGCCAGAACTCGCATTTGCTGAGTTTAGCATATAATTGATTTGTCCTCAAGACTTGCAATGCAATCCTCAAATGCTCTTCATGTTCTTCCTTAGTCTTAGAATATATCAATATATCATCGATGAAGACTACTATGAATTGATCCAAGTAAGGCCTGAATATGCTATTCATTAACTGCATAAAGGCAGCATGGGCATTTGTTAGTCCAAAAGGCATAACAACAAATTCGTAATGGCCATACCTGCTTCTGAATGCGGTCTTGTGAATGTCATCATCCTTGATCCTTAATTGATGATATCCCGACCGGAGATCAATCTTGGAGAAATATTTGGATCCTGAAATCTGATCAAACAATTCATCGATTCTCGGCAGTGGATACTTGTTCTTGATAGTAAGATGATTCAACTGTCGATAGTCAATACACAATCTCATGGATCCATCCTTCTTCTTTACAAATAAGACTGGTGCTCCCCACGGGGAAGTACTTGGTCTAATAAACCCTTTTCGGATTAGTTCCATCAACTGCTCCTTCAACTCCTTGAGTTCAGCAGGGGACATTCTATATGGTGCCTTTGAAACCGGACCAGCACCAGGGACTAAGTCGATGGTAAAGGCCACATCTCTTTGCGGGGGTAATCCCGGCAATTCCTCCGGAAATACGTCTGGGAATTCTCGTACTACTTGAACGTCTTCTATCTTGGTTTCCTTAGCTTCTTTATTAGTGACAAAAGCAAGGAAGGATACACATCCTTTCCTGACGAGCTTGCTTGCTCGAAGAGCCGAAATAAGAGGGGATTTGCTTCGACTCTTAGGACTAGTATAAGTCAGTTCTGGAAATTCTTTGAAAACAATCTTGCTATTACGGCAATCAACCGTTGCCTGGTACTTAGATAACCAATCTGCTCCTAGTATAACATCATATTCTTTTAGATCTAAGCAGATAAGATCAATAGGAAAATTCTTTCCTCGAACCAACACCTCACAGTTTTGGTAATGATGCGTGATATCCGTCTCGTTTCCGAGAGGAGTAGACAATATTATCTTCATCCATTCTGGTTCTAGAGGTAATGGGTCAGCAAACTTCTTGGAAATAATGGAATGCGATGCACCTGTATCAAATAAGACATGTGCATATTTGGAACAAATTTTTAATGTACCTTCCACCAATCCGCCTTCTTCTTCTGGTTCGGTCTCTTGGATTGCATGAAGACGCGCGTTCCTTGTCACTGGGCGTTTACCCTCACCATCTTGGTCATTCATTAATGGACAATCGGGAATCCGATGTTCACGACTCCCACAATGGAGACATGCTCCTAATTTCCTCCAGCATTCTTCTGTTTTGTGACCAGCCTTGTCACAATGCTTGCATACTACGTTTGAAGGGGTAGTGGTGATAGAGAAAGGCTTGGATTTCTTGTACTTCTGATCTTGAGAGGAAGAACCTCCATTATTGGGCCTCTTCTTAAAGTTGGGTTTAAAAGAACCCGAACTTGTGACTTGCTCCTTTTTGTCTTTCCCACGGATCCTATCAGATAGTTCCGTGGCATCTTCAAGCAACTGAGCTCGGCGCACTATTTCAGTATAAACTTGAATATCCATAGGCGCCAGTTGAGTAATGTAGTGGGGCCTAAGCCCATTAAGAAATCTACGGGCTTTCATCTTTTCCGTGCCAATTAAATGCTTAGCATATCTAGACAGTCTAGAGAACTGTGCTTCATAATCAGCCACCGATAAAGATCTTTGCTTTAATGCGGCAAATTCGGCGGCCTTCCTTTCCTGGACCCTATCAGAGAAATATTTGGCGTTGAAATATTCAACGAATTCACCCCATGTAACTTGAGTTGGGTCAATAGTAGCTTCAATCGACTCCCACCAGCATCTAGCATCCTTTTCTAACTGGAAAGTAGCTAATAAGACTTTGTCCTGATCCGTGCATTGCATGACACGGAATATACGTTCAATCTCCCGAACCCAATGCTCGGCATCGTCTGGATCGGTCGATCCCATGAACTTCGGGGGATTCATATTCTTGAATGCTTGGTGTAAGCTTCCAGCTCGTGGAGCACCACCTTGTGCTACCTGTTGTAGCACTTGGGTCATCCCTTGAAGGGTACGCTGCATGTTGCGCCATTGAGCACGTTCGGCAGCCATTATCCTACAATTACAATAGCTATGTTAGTATTATATCACTATGATCTTATAAAGGACTCATTGATCTTTTAACCCTTGGTTCTACCCACTCTCACTTGGTTAAAGGTTTTGAAACCTATCCTTGGACTTGAGTTTTCTAGGAATTGAATACCTTAGGCTCTGATACCACAAAGACTGTCACGCCCCGAGCGCGGAAGATACCCGGAGATGCGCGACGTGTCTATATCAATCATGTCAATCAGAGTGGTCGTGTATTCGACACAAAGACAGAGATGCGCAAAATAGCAAGATAACCCAATCCTTTATTTCATAATGGATAGACTATTACAAATCCAATACTCTGTTAAATAAAAAAAAGGAAAAGAATACATAGTTGACTCAAGAAACTATAGAAAAGACTAGATGACACTTGTAGAAGCTCTATCACTTTCACTCTTGACCATTCCCATCCGATTGACTTCCATCGTCGTCGGACTTACCTGAAAAGTAAAAAGGGACAAACGGGATGAGCGAACGCTCAGTAGGAAATTATATCTCAAGTACTAGCAAGTGGTTTAAGTAATTACATTTTCATGGATGCAATAAAGCTATGCATGCTCGCATGAAACGACAAGATAGAGAGAATGTAATATCAAAGAAATAAGATGAACTTTCATGAACAAGATACAAGTTATTCAAGATATTCAAGCAAGCACGTTTAACAAGTCATGTCAAGAACTTTGGCTATCATGTTTCAAGCAAGTAAATTACCCTTTTTCGGGCCACGCATTTCATGTAAAGTCAAGTACGATTCAAGTACAAGATGTGTGTGGAATGTCCAATCAAGCAAGTCAAGTACTCGGTATAATGCCAGATACCTTATCATTTTAACTCCCATGGGCACAAGTACTTTCGGGTGCTCCTCCCAGGACCAGATCGGGCCCTATATGCGCAGGCATTTATCATGTGTTTTGACATCCACTCTTGTTTACATAGCCAATATAGAATTTCAATAATCAAGCTTGTAGATACGTATGACAACTTTGATAGAATAGAGTCCAAAATATGACAAAGGACATAGAATGGTGATAATAACGGTATAATCACGAGTTCGATAAAACTAGGTAGAATATGGTTCCCTTAACTTAGGTACCATGACAAATCAATATGGACATTCTTTATATAGAATTGAGGTCCACATGAACATTAGATCAAGCAAGATACCCTCATTCTTATCATAGAATTGGGGTTTACAAGAATGACACGATATGGCATGATATCATCATCCCATCAAGAATTTCTTATGATATACTCTTTGTATAATCATAAGGGCCGGTATACCATGTTTTCTTTAGATTGACATGGCAAAAACTGTGTAATGGGTTTTTAGGGTACAACCAGCTCAGTCGGCCTTGAGGGAATCCAAGGCTACGAGGAGTCTTACGGAGGTCTCTATGACTAACTCGCTAGTCCAAAGGAACGGAATGTCCAATGGAGAGCTTGTATGTCAATGAGAGTTGAGTGTGATCGATAAATCAACATGAAACGTGGGACTATACTCACGGAGTGGAGAATAGTGCTGATATATATATATTATGATATATAAAACCATCGGTCAGCAAACCAGAGGAAAAATCAGTTTACAGTAAAATAACGACTTAGGTAAAGTCGTTTCTTAATTAATTAACGCCTAACAGAAGGGCGTTTACATATGGTCCGTTTTGCAGAATTTTCAATAATCTCATTAATTTATGAAAAACACGCCCTTGTCTGGGGCGTTTTTCAAGTAACTAACGCCTAGTATCAGGGCGTTTATATATGTTCCGTTTCGCAGAATTTCATTATTTCAATAATTTATCTAAAACGCGCCTTTGGCAAGGGCGTTTCTTCAAGAGTTGACGACTACAGTAGCAGGCGTCCTTTTATTTACAATATTTATCAGAACATATTTATTTTCAGAAATTATCAAAAACCGCGCCCTTGGCAGGGGCGTTAATCATTAAATTCTTATTTTCACAGAATATATATTCCAGGATTTTAACAGATACGCGCCCTAGTAAGGGGCGTTTATTTTTAATTCACGCCTTGTGATGGGGCGTTACCAGATGGAAAACGACCTAATCTAGGTCGTGAATTCAAGAAATATCAGGAATTTACATGATCAGCAAGATTTACACGATAATCAAGGATAACAATATGACAGGAAAATTGGCAGGAAATTCAGATGCAGTATTTTAGATTTGATGTTTCATGTTTATTGACTTTTAACCGTTAACAATTTGCTTTCATGTAATTACATGGATAATCAGTTCTTAAGATTTACATGAAAGTAACGCCTGTGTACAGGGCGTCAAATGTGAAATTGACGACCGGGGCAGGGTCGTTTCTTGTAAATTAGCGCCCTAGTTTGGGGCGTGTATTTTATAGTCACGCCCTTGCTAAGGACGTTTCTTTCAAGAAATTAACAGAAAGTCGTTCAGAAACTATAATAAACCAAACCATGTATATGCATGATAATTATTGTACTGTATCAATTTAGTTTGGGCTACAGTGACTTGAGAAAATCCTACCTTTGTTGATATCTGGAGATGGAACACGTGAATGACTTGATAAGAAGAAAAATTAATTTGATGAAGATGATGGCGACGATGATCTTCACTCAGCCTGTAGGGGAAGAAAGGAGATGAAGAACGTTAGTTCTTCATACACTAGAAACAGAAAGAAAGGAATAAGAAGAACAGTTATGTTCTTCACTTACTGTCGCAGAGGCTTGAATCAAATAGGTTTAGGGTTTGTTCGATCAAGACTATTTATAGGATTTTGGACGTCCTGTTAGGGTTAGTGTTCTAGTGGAAGTAATACTTCTATGATAGAGTCATTACCACGTTTGAACTCTTTCTAATGCTTATCACTTACTCTGAATAAGTTCTGGGTTCGAACGGTTCACGAACTGAATTAACGCCTTAGGTAAGGGCGTATATTCTTAAAAAGCGCCTAAGGGAGAGGCGTTCCTTGTTTAAAACACGCCCTTGTAGAGGGCGCTTCTTTGGCCTGACTTTTATAAGTTCCGTCCCGTTACATGTAACGCCGTTAGGTACGTCGTGATTTATTTAAAACACGCCCAGGCAGAGGGCGTTTCTTTCACTTGCCCATTTTGGTCGCGTAAGAGGTGACGACCGTAGGTGTGGGCGTCCTTTCCTTATTCACGCCATTGGTAGAGGCGTTTCTTTATAAATTAACGCCTTAATAAGAGGCGTTATTTTTAATTTGTTTTATTTCGTCCAATTAACCCTATTCCTTTTATATATATTACTTCTGTAATATATGTTTTAATTTATTTCAATTATTCATTTATTAGGGTTGCTACATATGTCATCTCATGATTGGCAAAAATATCTTATTAGGGATAAAAGCCCTCAGGTTTTGATTGATTTCATGCATGATAGATCATAAAATTCATATTTTAATAGTTCTATACATTCATGCATCTCTTTGCCCTAAATGGAAAATAAAAGATATTATCTTGTCTATTCACTAAAACCCATGCATATAGTTGACCTATACTTCGTTTATCATGTCTGAAATAGTTGTAGTATTTTGATTTCCAGACATGTTATGTTTTCATAAACCTTTACTTTATTTTACTGCCAGCAGACGATCTGACGCATTAAGGTAAGACCGTCACAATGATCTAACGGCCTTACGATAAGCCGTCACACCCTCTGTTGCATTTGAATTACTCTGTTGTCTCTGACGCACCATAACAGGAGCGTTACACTACTGTAACGGTCCCTCGATAAACCGTCACAAGACTGTAACGCGCCTATCCTAGACCGTTAGACACTGTGTTTTGTCAACCCGAGGTAGAATGATAACCAGTTAAAGTTTACCTATAAATAAGCTTAGATAGCTAAGTTTGGACATGTTATTATGACTTTAAATTTATTTATCGATTCATAATCAAAATTGCATAATTAAGGTGTCTTAAGTTATTTTAAGTTATGTTAATTTCATGTGCCAAAATTCTATAGTTTTGTATCGAAATCATGATTTTCAATGATGTATTGACGGAGTTTATCTTGGTTTCACGTTGCTACACATTCTCTCTCTATCTATAGAGTCATTTCTTTAAGTACATGACACATATTCCGGTATGTTATCCATTAGTTCACACCTTGCACTATAGGATCATTGTTCTTGGACATGAGGACCTCTCTATTGGATATTCCTTTCAATGGACTAGGAAATCTTGTTTCAAGGCCTCCGTAATTCTCCGCGAGCCTGGGATTCTCACTAGGACGTCGAGTTGGTTGTACCATTAAAGCCCATTTAGTAGATTACACTATCGATGTTTCTGGTTCTAGCAATGTAACAGATCTATACTGGACCATTAGGAGCATCTAACGGCCCAATACAGGACTGCCACATTTCACTAAGTCTATTTTCTTATTTCTGGAATCAGACTAATGTAACGGTTGAATACTGGAGCGTCACATCATGTAACGGCCCAATCCTTGACCGTCACATTGTTTGAGTGCTTAACCCGAGGTTTGACTCAAGGGTTGATGTTCCAAAGTTTCTAGATGGATTATTGATGATATAGAACTTACCATATTATCCAAAGAGGCTTAATATAATGAAATAAAAGTTAAAGAAATGTACCGTTATGCTGTCGATTTATTTTCATAATCATAACCTTGTTTAAGTCATTCTTGACTCTCGCATTATTAAATTGAAGCGTTCATTCATTGAATAGTGTTATCATGAACTTATTGAATTATACATTATTGGCCATACTTTATTGTTACATGCGTGGAAGTAGCTTGATTTATACTTGAAGATGCGATCGAGCACTGATTGTGTTCAAGGGCTCTATGTTAGTCCCCTCGGCTGATTGCCGGAAACATACTATTATAAACCATGGGGTATGATGCTACTGGCGTCGCATTACGTTGGGAGTACTTTCTCTATAAATAAGTGAAGATCCACGGCACGACATGACTTTCTTGTACATAACTTGATATTCCACAGAAATTCACGAAGTACTTGCTCATAAGTAAAAGATACTGGAGTGATGATTATGTGTCATTGAAAGGCCAATAGCATGTTCTTGTTACACTCTTACTAGTTTATACTTACCCTCATTGTATCTTAAACGACCATCTTTGTTACTTTGGGTATTCGCATGATTGATCGCATTCGCACGATTTTACCTTATTTCTTTAGAGTTAAAATGTTAATTACTTTAATGATGCCTTCATGTTGATGCGAAGATACCTACTGGGCAAGTGTGCTCATTACCTATTTCCATTCTTTTCAGGAAATGAATGTGATTCGAATTCGGATTCGGGTTATACAAGTAGCGGGTCCGAGAGCGAATGAAAGTGCTGTCAAGATGAGAGTGAAGACTTAGGAAATTCTATATTGTTTAGATTGAGTCTATGTAATTTTCCTATTTCTTGAGTCTGATAGGTTGAAAGAAGTTGAAAGTTATCGTATTTGAATATTGATTATCAATGAAATAAGTTGGAGTTTGATTAAAATAATGTGCAATTACATTTATGTGTGTGATTGTCTTGCGCTCTGATCATTCTTACTTGCAAGAGGCTTACCATGCTGGCTGTTCACATTTCTCGAGCGAGTCTTCCGCTGTCATAAAGGCTCGGGGCGTGACATCACCTCCTGTAGGGATCAACCGGACAGAACCTCTTATAGAGATCCGAGTCTGGGGAAAACAATGGGGAAACATCCCCTGTCATTCCAAACACAAAAAGAAATAAAACTAACTACGAATCATGACCAAAATCGATGGAAAATCGTCACTCGAACCCCAAGCATGTTTTTTCCCAAAAGAAGAAATATGCGCTCTCTCGGCCTCACCGCGGCTTGAATGAACGGGGAATTAATGCATGAAGGTGTGAGATCCGCCCCCTACCTCTCACGAAGGTTTCCCTCGCCGAAAATGCAGAATCACACCAAAATCACGCATTCCCCCGAGCCTGGACCACGAGCTCTGTAAACGATCCGTGACGTGCCTCCACCCGGTCTCGTCCTCGTTCCCGTTTGGTGGCCACCGCCATCGCTTGACCGCCTCACCTCTCATGCCACCGTCGGCCGCTGGAGGAGTGAAGGAGAGGAGGGAGGATACGGTGGAGGAACAAGAAGAGAGTGAGGAGAGAGAGAGATGGGGAGCGGGGTTTTAATAGATTTTAGGTTTTTATTATTTTTATTTTGTTTAACTTTTAGGAAATTAGATTTTATGGTTTTAAAATTCTAAAAATTAGATTTTTAGCCCGAAAAAATTCTGAAAAAGCATGGCTCGCTCGCCGTGCCATCTCGAGTCTGAGATGATTCTTAAAAGTAAGATTTGGGGATCCGAAGATCCATTACTTAAGATCCAAATATTTGCGAACACATTCCGTAACTCGCGAAAACACGATCCAAAGTCTGGAGACAATACACAATGGCCCTTGGGGGGCGTGGCGGTGGCGTGGGAGTGGAAATCGATGGTGGTGAAGGAGGAGGAGGAGCAGAAGATGGCGAGGGAGGGCGGGGCGGGGTGGGGTGGGGTTGGGCGTGGGAAGGGGGACGGGAAGAGACTTTTTTTGGCCGACAAAAGGAATTTCCCACCCTGACCTCTCAATTTTTTTAAAAGGGCGAAGAGAGGTGGCCATCCCCAACATCAACATTCAAGTCCCCTTCAGTTGCTCGGGAGGATTCCCACACTCTCATGGTCCTTGCAACAGATGTGATGGTCACGTCACGTCACGTCAATTATATATAATCTAATACAATAAAGATGTGCAGATTGACTAATACGGAGTGTACACCTTGATGTGCAATAAACATTGAGAAAGACTTATTACATACCTTGGTTGTGTAGTATCTTTAATTTTTTTTTGAATTTTTTTTAGAGTAGCCCCTAAGTTACCTTAACTTGGAATGCATGCCACGTCACCATCTGATTATCTAAAAAAATTAAAAATAAAATAAATTAATTTTTAAAAGAATGGACTCAACACTATTTATTCAATCTGGTTTCTTTTTATATATATATTTCTTTTTAGGTAATCTAATGATAACGTGATTTTTATTCCAAGTAAAGATATCTTAGGGGTCATTTCAATTTTTTTAAAATAAAAGTATTACACACCTTGGGTGTGCATGTGCAGCACACGGAGATGTGCAACGAGCCTCTCTCTTAAACATTACTCTTATGCGTAATAGCTAAAGATGTGCAGCTAATATTCTTTATTTGGGTCGGACCGGTTTGGCCTGCTTAAACCCCACATGTGTTTCGCAAGCCTGACCCAATCAACATTCGGGCCGGCGGAGGTCACGCCCCAGGCGTGAGTCCGGCCCAACGACACCCGAGTTCGGCTGCCCACCTGCCGTCAACCGGTAAGGCAACTGCAGGCGGAGTGTGGAGTGTATCCTTTAGCGCGACCGAAAGCGCATCCCCTCGAGGTGAACACTCGAGCAGTTGAGCCCCAAAAAAAGGGGAAAAGAAAATAATAAAACTCCCCCGCTTCTCTCTCCCCTTCTCGCTACTTGGCAGTCCAGGCTCTCCAGGCCCGTGGCCGTCAGGGCTCTCTCTCGACGCCGCCGACGGCACGGCAGGTGAGGGGGAGATTGGCGCCACTTTGGACAGGTTTCAGCTCGGCAAGTTCCTCTTTTCTTTTCTTTATTCTTCTCTTGTGCCCTTTGATTTGTGGGATTTCCCATCCCATGTCGGCATTGTTCTGGGAGGGATGTATTCCGCGTGCGTCCGTCGTAGGGTTCCGGTGATGTCTTTTGTGGCCGGAACAATGAACAAACAAAGTAGTTACCTGGTGCTGCTGCAAGGCGGCAACCCAATTGTACGCTCTTGAAATCGGGCGTTCTCAGGGGTTGCCGCACCGCACGGATGAACTAGACTCACTCACGCGTTGTTTTGCTGACATTCTCATCAGTTGTATATCGTTACCTTTTTCTCTTCTTCTTCTTCTTCTTTTTTTATTTAGAATGCTGAGCAACTGATGGCTCTCTCATAGGGCTGCAAGCGTGACCCGAATCCCCTCCGCCCTCCGCCGTCGGCATCTCTCCTCCACCGGCATCCGTTCTGCCATCGGTGTCGCCCTCCTCCGGTCGCGTCGCCCGCCACCGCCATCACTTCCGGCCTCCGTCGTCGCCATTCGCCCCCTAAGCCGCGATCCCCTCCACCGTCACCGGTCGCCCTTCACCATGATCCCCTCCAGTCTGCGAGTGGAGACAACCCCGTCGGCTGAACCCGGGCCATTGGATCACCAGAGTTGATCTCCGGCTGCAGGTGACCCCATCACCCCATCTCTGTCTCTCGGTCATCCCACGCCCCCCTGTCTCTGTCTCTCATCACCCCGTATTTGTCTCTCCGTGATCCCCCATCACCGACTCCAGGCCCCTTATATGATTGTGTCCCCTTTTATCTTTGTATGCTTGTAAGCCTGTAGCTTAATGCAAACTTCGGAAGGGATGATTCAAAATGGATTGTGTTCCCACTTGTATTTATTCTTTCTTTGCAAGGTTGCTGAAGTTTGAACAATTCAAAATGGATGAAATTTTCAGATGTATGTCACAATTTGGATGATCTTGTTCTCAAGTTGTGTAATTTTTAAACTGCAAAAGGGGCTTTGACCGGATAATAATTGCTGGCAGATCAGCAGGCCCAAGAACCGGAATGAAAATGAGAAACTGATAGGTCTCTGTTTCCGATTTCAGGTAATTAACTGGAACTTGAAACGAAATCGGAAATGCCAATTAACTGAATCGGAATTGGAACCTTCATAAGATCATCGGAATCGGAATCAGAAACCCCTGTTTCTGGGTTCAATTCCGACCCGTTTGCAGCCCTACTTTCTAATATGGCTTCCAATTTGAGTTTTCTGTTGGGATGTTGCTCCTACACCAAAAAAAGAGAGAGAATCTTTTTCTTAGCGTTTCGCCTTATATTATGTTTGAGATTTTCAGTTCGTTACACCGCGCAGGAAATTCCTACCAAGAATGTATCTGTCTTCTTTGTCTACTATCAGATAAGTGCATGGCATGGATCGTAGGGCCAAATTCAAATGAGAAAAAGCTGTCTTAGTTCTTGCTTAGCGAAGCAAAAGAAAAAAAACTTTCATGGTAGTCATAATACGATGGACATCACAAAGTTGCATTAGTTTCAACATGCGGTTGTGTAGAAAAAAGGTTGCTAATAAAAATATAAATTTATTTGTGGGGACTCAGAAATCAAAAGCAATCCCTCTGATCTCCTTTGAATGACTAAGATCTTTTCTTTCATCAGGTGATCGAAGTATGATGAGGGAAATCAGACAATAAACTCATGTGCTTCATATTTAGGGTCCCATGAGAGGGAAGTGTTACCCAATTAGAAGGTCATGTACTCCAAGGGATAGATTGACCAATATCAGAGGTTTGGTCCTGATAGCAGATGTAACAAATAAAGGTGGTGGGAGGAACAAGGGAAGGCCAAAGGAAATGCTGCTAATAACTGCTCAAATTCAAGGATCCTCCAGTACTAGATATTTTGGCCTTAGGTTGTGAGTTTGGTTTCAAAATTGTCAATAATCTCTTGTAGTTTTGTCTATTAAGTCTTGTAGCTAGCCATGAGATCTTTTCCAACCTCATCTGGAGGTATGCTAGAAACTTCCACTGTTCCAAGTGACAATAATATTAATGAGGAAAACAATGATGGTGTTGATGAAAAGGAGGGGGAGGAACTTGAAGCCAAGCACAGATCTTATATGTTTCTCTCATTAAGACAGAAGAATGTCAGTCCTTTCGGAGTCAGATGAAGGGTGGTAAGATTCTGGTTTGAATAATAGTGAAACTTTGTATAAAATTTATTTGGAATAAATAGAGAATAAGAAGTATTAATCCTCTCTCCTTGGGTATTTAGGAATCAAAAAGCTGGTATAAGACTTTTTGTTTGTATTTCATAGAAGTTGGAAATTTCCATCCTTCTGCAGCAAGGGTGCTAACCAAGAGTCTTTGTGTGGGTTGGACAGTTGAGGGAAAAATCTTCTGACTTATTGTAGACGTTTCACATGCTTGTAGATGATTGTAAATAACAAATACAGCATGTTACAGGAGATTGGTGATCCCAAAAATACCAAGAGCTTAATTCCTAACATTGCCTGTTATACTCAATTGCCAATCGCCTATCCTTTTGCTGTGCCTTTTTTTTAATAACTAGAACTTGCAAATCCTCTTTGCTTTACTTTTAAACATTTTTTTTGAACAGGTCTTCCCTATAATTGCCTTGGGAAGCACCCCTAGGAAACTTGGCTTATGATATTGTTGGTATTATTAATTTTTTATTACAGTTGTCTGTCGACTTGGAGTTGCCTCTGCATGGGTCTTGATCGCGGACATCTAAATGCAAACTTGGATTCTATGATTTGCGGCATCCCTTTATGGTGCACTATTTATTACAGCATTTTTCTCTTTTCCACTTCCCAACTTGAATTTCTTCATGGGTCCATCAGTTATATAGTACAGGCAGATAGATTTGTACTGGTATGATGTAGAAGATGTGAGACATTTTTGTGTACTACATCTTCTTGAGGGATGCTACAATGCCATACCTAGATGGACATGGCATGCCACACCAGCATCCTGCCATTCGATCATCATACAATGGGGAGTATTGAAGTTACATTTGGCACTATTGAGGACAGGATTTAATCTGACCATCTGATCTGAAGATTAGATAATAGTGGTTAAGTGTGGCAGGCCATGTCTAGGTAGGCATGGCACTCTAGCGTTCCTCTATGTTTTTATTTGAGTAATGCTTCCTACACCGCCGGCAGTGATGGAACTATCTGCACTGCTTGGCAGTGCAGGCATTTTTTTTATTTTTTTGAATTTTTCGACATGGGGCCCACGTTACTCTATCTTGGCGTGGGCCCTAGGCCACCCAAAAACTTGCCTTGGAAGGCAAGAAAAAAATATAAAAAGGGGTGTGAATAGTGACTTGGGGTCCAAATCACCATTCACACACCTTTTTTATTTTTATTTTTTGCCATGGGCCCCAAGCAAACTAGGGGACTTGGGCCCCACCTAAAAAATTTTTTCAAAAAAAAAGCCTGCACTGCCGAGTGGTGCAGATACTTCTTGCACCGCCGGTGGTGCAGGAAGCATTTCTCTTTTTATTTTGGACATCCCAACCGTATTCTCCGAAAGAAAAATCAATTTTAAAAATTCTGAAGCCCAATACTTCCAGAACAAGTTACCTGTCTTCTCATGACTGATGAGACTTGCCATGCAACAGAAATTTGGAAGATATGTGCTCTTTATTGATTGTATGCCCAGGTTTAGTGATGTTGATTAAGGGTCTTGTTTGGACGCAAGGCATAAACACGTTTAGGTTTATCATGAACTCATTTTTTGTTATAACCTTTGTTTGGATGATTAAAAATAGGTTTTTCATAAACTCACTTTAGTTGCCATAAACTCAAAATCTCCCCATAAACGTATTTTTTATAAACCTACTCTGGGTTGGTTTGTGCTGGAGAGACTCTATCTGTAAACTGAGTTTATCATAAGCTCACTTATATTTACGTACAACAGCCGAACATGAATTAATAGAAAATGAGTTTATGATAACCATATTTATGATAACTGAGTTTATGATAAACATATTCAAGTTTTCATAAGTTGCATCCAAACAGGGCCTACGTTTAATAGCATTGTCTTTGTGTTTTCTCTTGTTTTTTGCACTTCTATCAATTTATATTTAAATGTATAGCTTATGTTCTGACAGGATGTTTCTTCCAAGATATGCAATCTGTCTATGCAACCTTGGAATTTTGACTACAACTTTATATGCATCTAGAGCAACGTGTTGAAAGGACAGTGCATTCTTCAGATGCATGGTTGACACCTATTATATGGTATAGACTTGGTTGGTGGAGACACATTCTCAGCTGCTGGATATCTCTTCAATGTTTTCCATTGCAGCCATCAATGACACAGAATCACGAGGTAAATGGGAGCCTCTTGCCCCTTCAAAAGAAGCCCAGGAATTTCATCTTTCTCAGACTTACCATGAGGGCCTCCTGAAGTTACAAGCTAAAGATTATGTAAAAGCTTGTGAGCTTCTGGAGGCTGTTTTAAAGGATCCTCTGATATCAGGTGCCCAGGTGGGTGGTAATGCCAGTGATAGCCATTTGCTACAGCTAAGGTTCTTGGCACTGAAGAATCTAGCCACTGTTTTCCTTCAGCAAGGGGCAATGCATTATGATAAAGCACTTCAGTGCTATCTCCAAGCTGTGGAAATTGATTCTAAAGACTCAGTTGTATGGAATCAGTTGGGGACGCTGTCATGCTCCATGGGATTACTGAGTACCTCAAGGTGGGCATTTGAGCAAGGGCTTCTTTGTAGCCCCAATAATTGGAACTGCATGGAAAAACTCCTGGAGATACTTATTGCCATCGGGGATGAGGTTTCTTGTCTTTCTGTAGCAGACTTAATACTTAGACACTGGCCATCACATTCTCGTGCTTTGCATGTCAAGAAGACCATCGAGGATGCGGAGCCAATACCCTTTGCACCTCGTGGTATTGATAAACTTGAACCTAAGCATGTCAGGCTCAAATTTTCAACCAAAAGAAAAGCAGAAGAAGATGAGATCGAAGATTCCTCCTCCTTCAAAAGGCAAAATCAGAGCATAGAGATATACTTAGCTGAAGCTACCTGGAAAGCCCTTGCTGATGCAATCCTTGGTATCCTGCTTCCAGAGAATGAGAAGACTTCTGAGCAGGAGACTGGGTGCACTCAAAGCACCATGGCAAATGAAATTGCAGCTGACAGACACGTGAATCTTACAGGCACGGCTAGAGGAATTGCTGATTCTGAAATGTGTGGAAGAAATAACAGACATGCCAATGTCAAGATTATCATACATTTCCCTCCAAGGATAGAGGGAAAAGGAGTTGGTCTCTCTGTTGGTGGTGAAAATATGCCAGTTGCTGATTATGATTTTGAAAAAACTGGGATAGTGAAAGAACAGGAAAATTATGCAGAAGAAGAGCACCCTCAGGAAAGGAGAAGTACACGCCTGGAAAGGCTTAGAAGTCGCAAGCCTGAGAAAGAGGATTTGGATTCATCTAGTGGCAAGGATCTGGACAAGGCTGTGCTTCAATGTCTAGAGCATTTTATCTGGAAGAAAAAGACTACAGATGAAAACTTTACTGGTTGCTATGATCATCTTCCTGATATTGTGGCATATTCATCACTTCAAGAATATAATGATGTTAAAAAATTTATAGAAGTTACTTCAAAAAATTGTGGTGCTTACCATATAGGACATCTGCTCTTGGAAGAGGTTGCATTCAGAAATGTCCCCTATCATAACAACTTTGTGAAGCTCTTGGATTTGGACAAGTTGACGAGACACTGGGGTCAGGACAGGACTCCGTTATGCAGCCTTTTTCTTGCTGAGCTATACTATGACCATGGATTACATGCTGCTGATGAACAAAAACGGTCTGAGTTCTTTTCAGAGGTATCTTATCATCTATGTAAAGTCATTGAGTTGATATCTCTGGATTTTCACCCTGTCACCGCTTCCTTTTCCAGAGTGATGAATGATCCTAATGGACAAATTGACACTTTAGATTGCATGACCAAGATTTTGGCTGCAGGTGAAAGTGATGATAATGTAGGCACAGTGGCAGAGGACTCTTTTTGTCAACAATCCATGGCTCAAATTTCCCCTTCAACTTATAACAACCACTTTTGGGTCCGTTTCTTCTGGTTAAGTGGGTGTTTGTCACTTTCTTCCGGTTGCAAAGGGAAAGCTATCAAAGAATTTTCTGTTTGCTTGTCGATTCTTGAAAAACGCAAGAAAATAAATGCTTTAGATGCCATTGTTCCACTGCCTCATTGCAAACTTGCAAGATGGTTAACGATTGACAGAGTACATTATCAGATTAATTTATTGCAGGTTGATTCACTATTAAAGAAAGCCATTAAAATGATCAAGAAAGGAAAGCAGAAGAGTTCTATAGATCTACTTTCTCCATTCCTTATCTCTGCGAAAGGTGTTTACCCTGACTTTATATCTGGGGCCTTCGTAGAAGGGTTTAAGTCAATTGAGTTACGGGCATTAGACATTCTCATCTCAGCATGTGAAAAGGTAGAACCAATGGAGACAGAGATGTATTTGAGTTCTCATAGGCGGAAGCTGCAAGTGCTTACTTGGGCAGCTGGTTTGATTGATTCACTTACCCCAGTAAAAGGCAGCATGTGCACAGAACCTAAAACAAGCGTGGCATCTGATTCAGATCATACAGAAAGCACACATAAACACTGGAGTGGCATGATATATGAGGAAGTGAAGGAGATATCTCGATGTGCAGCCCGAGTGAAGAATGTCATTGATCAAGGTGGTGCTTATAGTGACTTCAACGCAGTGATCGGTATCGTTGGGGACATTCAGTCCCTGCTCCTTATGGTAATGCGCAATGCTGTGAAAACAATCCTTGGGCAGAAGGTTTGGGGTATGGTGAGTCAAACTGATCAACTGGAAAGCTGGTGCCTTGTAGATTCAGCTATTGCATTTTGCAAACTTCAACACCTTGATCCTACTGTTCCCATCAAAGGTCAAGTTGAATTAATTGTGGCCATCCATGATTTGCTGGCTGAATATGGTCTCTGTTGTGCTGGTAAGGATAGTGAAGGGGTGGAAGGAACATTCCTTAAGCTTGCAATCAAACACCTTTTGGCCCTTGATGTGAAAATGAAGTCAAGTCTTTGTTCGTCTAATAAGAAGTTGGAAGAGAAGCAAGCCAATGAGTCATCTTCTCTTGATGGTCATGAAAGATCAAGTGCCCGTGAACCAAAGTCATTCTCTACATCTGATGCTGGTGTACCGGATAAAGATGAGTGTGCATATCTGCCCAATGAATGCACAGTGGAGGTTGCTTCAGAGTACTCTGCTCATGACGGGCTCGATAAGGGTGAGGAAGGGATGGAGTTCAGGGCAGTTGCCACAGATATCAAGTCACACTCTTTTGGGGAACGGAGTGGGAATTATAGTCTTACTGACTCTGAAAATGTTCTTGAGGACTTGGAAAGAGAGAAGGTGGAGCTGGGAATTGATAATGCTTTGGATCAGAGCTTCTTCTGTTTATATGGCTTAAATTTGAAATGTGGTCAGGATTCATTGAGTGATGACGATCTAGCAACACACAAAAACACTAACCGCGGAGATTATCAGACCAAGGAGCAGTGTGCAGATGTATTTCAGTATATATTACCTTATGCAAAAATTTCATCTAGGGCCGGCATGGTTAAACTAAGAAGGGTGTTGAGAGCTATACGTAAACATTTCCCACAACCACCTGATGATATGTTGGGCCGGAATTCAATCCATAATTTTTTAGAGAATCCTGATTTATCTGAAGATAATCTCTGTGAAGTAGCTGGATCTGAGAGAAGTTTGGAGGCTATCATGGGTGCATTATATCCAGATAGCAAATCATCAGAACTGTACAACACATCCTCAGGGTTGGGGAGTTCTGATCCTTATGCGGAGGTTTATAGTAACCTATATTACTTCATAGGTCAGGCCGAAGAAATCAGTGCAACTGACAAGTTTCCTGGTTTTGTACTTAAGAAAGAAGGGGAGGAATTTGTTGAACAAAATGCAAATCTATTTAAGTATGATTTGCTATACAATCCTTTACGATTTGAGAGCTGGCAGAAGCTTGCCAACATATATGATGAGGAAGTAGATTTGTTGCTAAATGATGGAAGTAAGCACATAAATGCTGTGGATTGGAAAAGGAATCCTAATTTGCCGCAGAGAGTTGAGATGGGACGGAGGAGGAGTAGACGGTGTCTCTTAATGAGTTTAGCACTTGCTAGGGCTCCAGCACAACGAAGTCAGTTACATGAGTTGCTTGGACTAGTCTATTATGACAGCCTCCAGAATGTCGTCCCATTCTATGATCAGCGGACTGTGATACCAACAAAAGATGCTGCATGGAGATCATTTTGTCAAAATTCAATGAAACACTTTGAGAAGGCATTCTCACTGAAGCCTGAGTGGCTGCATGTGTTTTACCTTGGGAAAATATGTGAGAAGATGGGGTATTCATCTGATAAAGCATTTTCATATTATAGCAAAGCCATCTCCTTAAACCCTTCTGCTGTTGATCCTCTTTATAGGTTGCATGCATCACGCATCAAGCTACTTTGTACCCATGGGAAGCAGAATTTGGTTGTGCTGCAGACTGTTGCTTCATACTCCTTCAATGAGTCAACAAAAAATGTAATTTTAGATATGTTTGGTTGGAGGAAGTCAGATTGTCATCATGTTCCTATGGATAATGAGATGGACAATGTTTGTGATGTTTCTTTGAAGGCAGAAAAAATCATTGAACCTCACCAATTGGATGAAGCCTGGCACTTGCTTTATAATGATTGTCTATCTGCGCTTGAGATCTGTGTGGAAGGGGAGCTGAAGCATTTCCATAAAGCTAGGTATAGACTTGCACAAGGACTCTACAAAAGATGTGAGAGTGAGGACCTGGACAGAGCAAAGGATGAGCTTGCTTTTTGTTTTAGGTCATCCCGTTCTTCTTTTACAATTAACATGTGGGAAATTGATAGTATGGTTAAGAAAGGAAGGCGGAAAACACCAGGTCCTGGAGGAAACAGAAGATGTCTAGAAGTCAGTTTACCTGAAAGTTCTCGTAAATTCATTACTTGTATCAGAAAGTACATCTTATTTTATGCAGATCTTTTGGAGAAGACCAAGGACTTGTATACTCTTGAACGAGCTTATTCATATGTCCGAACGGACAAGAGATTCTCCTTGTGCCTGGGAGATATTGCACCCATTATTCTTGGGAGGTACATCAAAGTTTTAGTTTCATCAATGCACAATGCAGAGACCATTCGGCCAACTGACAGTTCCATGGCTCGGGAGCATCCTTTAGAGCGATTGTTCAACATATTAATGGACCATGTGAACCAGTTGGCTGATATAAGCAACTTACCTGAGGTGAAGTGCCCAGAATTATCAGAGAGCAGCCTCTATGGATACATTCATCAGTACATCCACCATTTAGAGATTGATGGCCGAATAGATGCACTTGAAGGAATAAATGAGAAGATCCGGAAGCGTTTCAAAACACCAAAATTGTCAAACAGTAACCTTGCAAGAATATGTAGACATGCTTCCGTTGCCTGGTGCCGATCTATTCTTACTAAGTTGGCTTTGATTACACCATTGTCTGATACTAGGGGTCCAAGTGCTCACATTTCAACAAGCATTGCAACAGGGAATTCCGACAGTGGACTCCTGCTTTTTGTTGACCTACAGCCAGATGATATATCCAGGTCATCATTGGAAGGCTCTTTCTATGCTAAAGGCCTTGAAGTGAAGTGTCATGAGTCATTGTCTAGAATTAAAGATGTCCATGTAAGACAAGCATCGGATGAAAACATGGAGGCTGCAACCACTTTGCTAAGGTGTGCCTACAATTTTTTTCGGGAAAGTTCTTGTGGAACATTTCCATCAGGCATCAAACTGTATACTGTACCCTCATTACCAGTGGCAGAAATAATTTCCCAATCAGCTAAGGAAGGTGTTGATATCCTTGACCTGAGCATCCCAAGAAAGCTTCTTTTATGGGCATATACACTCGTGCATGGTCGTTATTCAAGTATCTCTTGTGTTATGAAGTATTTTGAAGAAAATACAAAAACAAGGATGAGAAAGGCAGTTACAGGATCATCTGCTTCTGCACATCCAGTCTTACCCACCCACATTGGACAGACCAGTGGTGGGAAAGAAAGAAATGAACCTGATGAATGTCCTATAGTTGAAGAGATTTCATCTGTTTCTCGTGATCCTAGCATGCTTCATGCTTCTGAGACTGAAATATCACTTTTTTCTGGTCTGCAACTTCATCACTGCAGCACAGCTAAAACAATTGAGAACACTTCAATACGGAATAAAGGAGATAATCCTGCAGATTAAACACTTACCCCTTCTGAACTAAATTCTTTTGAACATGAGAAAAACCACCTCAGGCGTATGAATACATGGCTACTTTTTCAGGCACGGTACTATGCTTATTCTACTTATGCTGATGAACTGCCAGGCATCTGTCTCACACCATTGCCCATCTCAAACTGTGCACAAACGTCTGGTTTTCACTGATCTCAGGAGGTAATTTCTTTTCTTCCTGTTTTGTACAGTTGTTTTTATACCTGCATGATGATTATTGAAAGGAAAAAGTTTTTGATGAGTTTTGAGAAATCAACATAGGACAGAGATGGAATGAGAAAGGGAGAGCAGACTACGGTTTTGGGTGACTTTGGCAGCCATGAACACAGTTGCACTAACCTATCTCTTGTATTAATCCTGAATCTCAATATTACCTGGTTAGGACATAATTACTCCTGTTAGATGGATCCAGGACCACTGACTTTTGGGTGTATGCACTTCTTACTACACCTCGCTCAAGCTGAGCATAGATATGAATCATGCAAAGCTTGGTCAATGCTGATGCGAACTGAGCTTTAGATAGCCTTTTTATAGAAACATCTGCCACTTGTTTTCTTCAGGATGAACATAGAATAGGCAAATCTCCCCAGCATTCAACCTTTCTCTGTTAAAATGCCAATCATGTCATGTCATTGTTAGATAGGATTGTTGGCAATATTGGTCGCTGCCTTGTTATCAGAATTACAGTTTCGATGGAAATTTGATCCTCAGCCCTATGTCTGGAGCATTATCCTCAACTACAAGTCTGTTAAACCATGTTCTAGGGCTTTGTACTTAGTTTAGCACTTGCTTGCATGCACAATCTTGTTTTTGCTCCTCCAAGCCACCAATTTGCCTCCATTGTAGGTACAATACCCTATTGTTGAAATTCTGTCATTAAGTGATCCTGCTTAGTCTGCATTAGGATAGTCCTCAATCCTTAAGTGATCTGTCTGCATTGTAGAGAAGTAAACGACTAAAAGGGGCAGTTTGCATATTTACCCCAAATTTATACGTTTAGGGGTTATATTGTAAGTTTCTCTTTCTTTTATGGACAACCCCTCAATGAAAGGTATCTCTGTAATGGTTTATTCCATAGTTGTCAATGCGACAAGGCGACCAAGGCGAGCTTGGGGTCCTTGAGTGCCTAAGCGCTTAGGCGCCTGCCTAAGCGGCGCTTAGGCGTCAAGTTCATAAAAAATATCATCATTAATATATACGTAATTATATATATATAAATTAATCATGATTACTACAAATATGGGAAACAACACCAGTATGAACATAGAAATAAAAATTAATAGAAATGACATTGCAATAAAATATCAAAATTCATTTTGAGATAAAATTAATAATAAAAATTGGACTTTCAGAATGAATAAAATACTAACCTGATGTTTGCCAATTTCTTCCAAAAATATGCAAATCATACTCGAAATAACATACATATAATATAAAGTAGATACGAAAAGAAAAAGACATCTCCCATTATCACATACAATTAATAATAAAGTAAACAAACACATAATTAGGGAAGTACCATAGATGACCACTGTAAAAAAAAAAAGATATACAAAATTAAAATTAAAATTTAAAATACTTTATTAACAAATTAACCCCATTATTAATTGAAAAAGGGGGAAGGCAAGATAGAGAGAGAGGGATTGAGAGAGATAGTTGCGAACTGTGTGTGTGTGAGAGAGAGAGAGAGGAGGAAGGATGGGGGAAAGAGAGAGAAGGGGGCAAGGGGAGAGAAGAGATAGACAGACAAAGAGAGGGGGCAGGAGAGAGAGAGAGGGTGGGTCTCACTGTGAGTGTGAGAGAGAAATAGAGAGTGTGTTAGAGTGTGGAGCTCGAACTCGCCATCGTGCGTCCTCGCACGCGGATCGACCTGCGCGGTCAGGTCGCGGGGTTCGACGAAGATAGAAGGGGGCCGCCTAGGCGCCGCTTTGGGCGCCTAGGCTGCCCAAGCGGTGCCTTTTTCAAGCCCAACAAGGCGTGGGGGAGCCTTGTTGTAAAAAAAACGCTGCCCAAGCGGCGCCTTTTTCAAGCCCAACAAGGCGTGGGGGAGCCTTGTTGTAAAAAAAACGCCTTCCTACCTAGGCGCCGCTTAAGCGGCGCCTAGGCGGGTGCCTTGACAACTATGGTTTATTCTCAGTTGATATATGAAGCATGAGAGGGGATCGGCCTTTAGGGTTCAGAACAGGCCGATCCCTGTGGCTCTCTTTCTCGCCCTTTCTCTCTCTCTGAGCCGTTCTCTCTTCTCTCTCTTTCTCTCCTTGTCTCACATGGTATCAGAGCAGCAATCCTTTGGAAACCCTCTCTCATGCCAGCGGCCCTCTTAAACTATGCCACGGCTACTTTCTTGATGATTGAAGGCTCTTCCCCTATGCAGCTGTTCTCCACCGGTGGTTTAGGCGTGCGCCCCCCCTCTCTTACTATTTGCGGCTGTCCGAGGCAGTGGAATAGGGCTCTCTTCAGGCCGCCCTCATCCCAGCCCTCCTCCAGCCTGGTGAAGGGCAGCGGCCCTTCTTTCTGTCTCTCCAAGCAGGCCACAACTTTCTGAATGTGTTGTTGCCCCGTTTTGGACAGGGAGATGTTGCACCCCTAATTTGCCTGAATAGTTCGAGACACTTTCCCTCATGTTAATTGATACTCAGACTATGGCTTGAAGCCAGCATCGTCATTTTGTGGAGTATCTCCACACGGTCGAGTCCCGGAACCCGATCATGTCAAAGGAACAAACTGTGTCGCAGCGAAAAAGGATGGAGAAAATTCTTACGTGCACTCGTAGAAGAGAGCAAGCACCGTGTATCACGCGCTCTAGACAGATGCAAGTGATGGCACAAAACAAACACAAACAAACGCCGAGGCAGCCCCGCTCTCCTCTCCTTACGTCTCGCTGCGAGCAAAAGATACAAAAAAGGGCTGGAGCAGGGTTTAAAGGCGGCGCCCCTTTTTCCAAGATCTAGAGGAGACCCACCGGGGCCAAAAGACCCGCGCGGGGTCGTTTGACCCCGGTGGTCCCCCCTCCGGGGTCAAATGGACCCCGTGGGTTCGCTTGACCCTGTGGGGGACCCAGCGGGGTCAAATGACTCCCAGCCGGTGGACCCCCACTGTGGTCAAATGAGACCCGCGGGGTCATTTGACACCCGGTGGGGCTCGCACGGGGTCCAATGGACTCCGCCGGCCTCCTTCGACCCTGCCGGGGTCCGTTCCTCCCTCCGCCAAAAAAAAAAGAAGAAAAAAAGAAAGAAAAAAGGTGGAGGACCCACCTTGACAACCTAAGGTCCAAAAATGATTTTTTTTGTCAAGGTGGGGTCTAAAAACTCCCTTTTTTTGTCAAGATGGGTTCTCCCAACTCTTATAAATATCCCCTGGGTTCAAGACAGACGCAGAGAGACGCACGAAGACATAGAGAGACATGCAAAGGAGAGAAGAGAGAGACATACAACGCTTGTTTGTTTGTGAAGGCTATTAAGGGTATATTTTATAAAAATACCCTCAGCCTTGCATTTATATCCTCGGAGTTGTCTGTTGTGTACTTTTCTACACCCCTCCGGTGGCAGATATTTGTAATTATATGGATTAATCATAAATTATAGAAATGCTTTTCCCTAGGTGGCAAAAAATATCCAAATCCTGTAAATTGCAGTTATATCTTGCAACTTTTTGTAATGGTGACTATGCCCCTATGTTCTGCGTCAGTGTGGAGACCACTTTTGTATAGTCGACAATCGGCCGACAACTCTTTGTATTCTCACCAATTATGAAAATATCATCAATGTTCATGTGTATTTGTGTGATTGCGTACGTACCATGGCTACCAGCAAAATTATGTACACACCCCTGCTTTGTCAAGGGTGATTATATGTGCACTTCTTCCAAACCCCGGGCTTGTTTTCACACTCGTGGGTGTTACTTGATTGTGAGTGTACCCAGGTGTCGCTGAAACCTTGTCCCTTGGCCCCCCGGAGAGAAAATTATTAAAATACCTCTAGGGTCCAAAAGTGGTCAAACAACCTCCAATCCTTCAAAAAATCATTCGAGTGCTCCTGAGAGTCAGAGAGAATGTCCAGTCACTCATCCGGCCCAGAAATTGTGCAATGCCCCTGGCCTGGTCTCAGATTACCGAAATACCCCTTGAACGCACAAAATGACCAAAACACCTCTGGGATCTAGAAATCACCAGGATGCCCTAATATCTCCAGTCTCCTGTAAATCACACCTGTGCCGTCAAATCCTAGGGTTTTGCCAAATTAAACATGGCCTTTGTTGAAACCCTAATTCCCTCAATAGTTGTTGTTGTTGTTGATGTATGGGGGGGGTGCATTGTGAGCCATGCAAGCGAGTATGCCCTTGACATCAGAACCTATGTAAAGGACACTAAGACTCTCTTTGTCAGTTAATCAAGGGTGTTCGGACGTTATGTTGATGTAAATCAACACTGACTGCGGTCAGTGGGGAAAGGTCTCGCACCCGAACCCACATCGTCCGATCAAACCAAACTCACGGAATTAACCACGCACGGGCTATTTAAACAGCCTCATACGTGCACCGGTAAAGGCTTCCCTTTTCTCCGAGAAGGTTGAGAGGTCTATACCCATCTCTCACTATGTGAGACCATGATATATTTTAAAAGAAATTTCTGTGACCAATAGGAGACCAGCAACATCAGAACCTCAGGAGGCTACAGCCGTTGGTCTCAGATCAAAGCGGAAGACAACTTTCTGTTAGCTGCACCCTTTCTAGGGTTTTTCCGGCCCATACCTTAGGGGAAAACCTCCCCTCTCTTCTTCTTGGCACGAATCTGATCTCCTGCTAGCCGTCTAGGGGTTCTTTGCAGGGGAAGATCAGACCTATTTTCTGTGGACGTCTCAAATTGTCGTCTACCTCGTGTGGATTGCAGTGGATTCTTCTTTCATCTTTGTTGGATTGCCGCCTTTTTCTGGCTGTGTCCCGTCAACGTGTTGCGGTTACATTTTCTTTGAAATCAGCAGTGATTTGTTCTGTCGTAGTGATTGCTTCTTTCACTTTCAGCCATGGCGGACAACCAATCTACGTAATCGGAGATGTTTTCTCCCATGGTTCATCCTATGCCAGTGCCTACGACTAGATAAACTACACTGCAGATCACCTTAGAGAAATTGACGGAGCATAACTATCCGTCATGGGCCGTCGCTGCTGAACTGTACATAGCCGGATGTAATAAACTGGGCTTTCTCACTGGCAATCAGAAGATGCCGGGCCCTCTGTATCCCCTTTTTCTAGTCTGCAAGCGGAACAATAGTATGGTGATGTCATGGCTATTGAACTCTATTAGTTCTGGAATCCGACCAACTATGCTATACAAGTCAACTACTGCAGGCATGTGGAACAGTGGACGACCTTGGTGGGTCTTTATGGTTGGAAGAAAAATAAAGTTTCTCTATAAACTTTGTCATAATATCCATGAGTTGAAGCAAGGCTGACACTTTGTCACACAATACTTCTACGCCCTCACTTCTCTCTGGAACGAATTGGATGTCTATCGTATTGCAAAGTGGACATCCTTGGCTAATCAGCAAACCTACCTTTCACTTCAAGAAGATGTTACAATTGTTATGTTTTTGGGCAGTTTGAATACAAAATATGATGTCATCAGGGGGCAAATTCTTAATATGGACCTAGCTCTTTCTCTAGATGAAACATACTTCGAGGTTCTGAGCAAGGAACAACGTCGTCAGGTTATGGGCAGCAAATAACGTATTCTCCCTACCCCCCCAAATATTACTGAATATTCTGCCCTTGCCACTACTGTCACCATGCCTCGGCTTGGGAGTGGTAAACCGCAAGGTGAAAAGAAGCGTGACCATTGTAGTCATACCAATCACGACGGTGATTTCTTCTGGAAGAAATTTCCCGATAAGAAACCATACAAATTCCGAACCAAGAAGGAAAAACAGGCAAAAGGTAATGTGGTTGTTGCACCACTACTTCTGCTTCTTGAGGAGGGATCTTCTACTCCCAATGCTTCTGGTTTAGTTGTACTCTCTTCCACTGATATTGCTAATCCTCCAGCGGATTCTTTCACACCTTCAGACCTCCACTTCTTCCTCCTTAGGTATACATAATGCTACCTTGAGTGCCTTCACTAGGCTCTTTGATTATGCCTGGGTTATTGATTCAAGTGCTACAGGCCACATGATTGGTATACATACATCCTTTACCTCTTATTCACTGCTCTCCGATCAAGATAAGGTTACTATCGCTAATGGCACTCGTGCCACTATAGCTGGCAAAGGATGTATTTGCCTTTTTGGTCAATTAACCTTGTCCTCCACCCTTCATGTTCCATCCCAGCAGTCTTACTAAACAATTGCATTGCTCAGTAACCTTCTTTTGTGATCATTGTGTTTTCCAAGATCTTTGGACAAAACAAAAGATTGGGATTGACCGTGAAGTAGATGGTATTTACATTCTTCAACTACGAGAGAAGAGTGCACTTCAGTCATCTGCACCTCCTAGCTTGACAGAAGACTATAAGAGATACAACTGTGGCATTCTCGTTTAGGACACCTTTCCTTTTCTTTTCTGAGAGTCTTGTTTCCTTCCTTGTTTCAGTGTTTAGATGTTAAGTTCTTATAGTGTCAAGTCTGCCAATTGGCAAAACATTGTAAAACTTATTTTTCTTCTTCTATGAATAAAAGCCCTTCTTCTTTCGATATTGTGCATTCTGATGTGTGAGGCCCGTCTGTTGTCTCATCCTTAGATGGCTATCGCTCCTTTATTACCTTTATTGATGACTATTCACATTGTACTTGGCTTTGTCTCTTGAAATCTCGAGATAAAGTTCCCCGTGTTGTTCAATTGTTCTACAACATGGTTAGAACTCAATTTGGCAAACTAGTTAAGCTTATTCGTTCTGATAATGCCAAGGAATACTTTGCTCGCAACATTAGTGTTTTTCCTTAAGATGAGGGCATCATCCATAAGTCCTCTTGTGCTTATTCTCTATAGCAAAATGGTGTTGCTGAATGTAAAAATCGTCATCTCCTTGAGACGGCTAGGGCACTTTTGTTTCAACGTCACCTTCTCAAGATATTTTGGGTTGACGCTGTCTTGGCTGCTAGTTATCTCATCAACAAGTTGCCATCTAGGACCTTGCACACTCGTTGTCGTATCTCCATTCTTTATCCCGACAGACCCTTGCTCTTCTTGTTGCCACGTGTGTTTGGTTGTCTTTGTTTCATTCATTCTCTTGGGCCTGGTGGTTCCAAACTTGATCCATGTGCGGTTCAGGGTGTCTTTCCCGGCTACTCTACTACTCAAAAGGGTTACTACTGTTATGAGCCCTCTACTGGTCATATTGTTGTTCGTAAAGATATCATCTTCTTTGAGTCTCAGTCCTACTATTCCCTCTGTACTCATCCTCAGGGGGAGACTTTGGGTGATGTGGATATCGATACTGTTACTCCTTCCTTGGCTTCCTTGTCCTATCCTTCTCCTTCTGCCACGCAGGGTGTTCAGCCTGATGGTCCAGCTGATGATGGTGCACATGGTCCTAAAAAGCCTTTGATGACATACAAGAGGAGGAATTTCAAAAATAGACCATCTATTGATCTGCCAATTTCAGAGGTTGTTGTGCCCCCAGATACTGATCAACCAACTCCACATACTGACCTTGATTTACCTATTGCTGTTCATAAGGGAGCTCGTGGTTGTGTCAAATATCCCATTGCAAAATCAGTGAATTACTCCTGCATCTCTCCTCATTATCGCACCTTCTTGTTTGCCTTATCTTATGCTTCCATCTCTACCTCCTTTTCTGAGGTTGTTAAGGATCCAATAGGCAGCAAGCAATGGAAGAGAAACTGAGCGCTCTGAGCAAGAATGGGACATGGGAGCTAGTTGATTTGTCCAAAGATAGGACTCCAGTTGGAGTGTTACAAAAGTATAAAGCAAGGTTGGTGGCAAAATGATTCACTCAAAACTGTGGAATCGACTATTAGGAGACTTTTGCACCAGTGGCGAAGCTCAAGTCCATCAGAGTGATACTATCTCTTGCGGTGCAAAATTCGTGAGTCTTGTGTCAGATAGATGTAAAAATGCCTTCCTGAATGGTGACCTACAAGAAGAGATGTATATGCTGCCCCCACCTGGTATTGATACAAAAGGAAAGGTTTGCAGACTCTAGAAAGTCTTGTATGGACTGAAACAGTCACCTAGGGCTTACTTTGATCAGTTTCATCAAGCTATGATTCAGTTTGACTTCAAATGGTCAAATGCCGATCACACACTGTTTTGTCAAATGTAAGAATGGTCATATTACAGTACTTGTGTATGCTGACGTTATGATCATTATTGGGGATGACACAATGGAAATCCAATGCTTGAAGGATGGACTAGCTGCTGAATTTGAAGTAAAAAACTTGGAGATTTAAAATATTTATTGGGTATACAAGTGGCCAGATCACAAAAAGATATTTACATGTGCCAGAGGAAGTTTGTTCTAGATCTACTGACGGAAACAGGTAAATTGGGGTATAAACCTACAGTGACTCTAATTGAACTTAAAATCATGGTATGACTGAACAAGATGGTGAGAGACTCTCTCCAGAAGATAGTAGTTTGTATCAACAATTGGTTGGCAAGTTTTTGTATCTTTTCTTGACCTAACCTGATCTGTCATATGCTATAGGTGTGGTGAGTCAATATATGCATGCTTCTCGAACATCTCATATAAAAGTTGTGGAGCGCATTCTAAGATACTTGAAATCTTGTTCGGGAAAAGGCATTCTTTTCAAGAAGACCGATCATCTGGAAATTGTAGGATATTCTAATGTAGACTGGGTTGGTTCTAAGGATGACAAGAGGTCAACAATTGGATACTGTGCTCTGCTTGGTGGAAATCTAGTCACTTGGAGAAGTAAGAAACAAACTGTGTGCTAGGTTTAGTGTTGAAGTAGAATATAGAGCAATGGCACATGGTCTCACTGAATTGTTGTGGTTAAGGCTTCTCAGTAATCTAGGACTTCAAGTAGAACTTCTAATGAAACTCTACTGTGATAACAAAGTAGTAATCAACATTGCTAACAATCCAGTGCAGCATGGCCGGACAAAGCACATTGCAATGTACTGGCATTTTATTAGAGAGAAACTAGACTCTGGAGACTTATGACTGCTGTATGTGAAATCTCAAGACCAAGTAGCAGATCTTTTTACCAAAGCTTTGACTGAGGCTCAATTTACTTCTGCATTGTGCAAGCTAGGCATGTGCGATATCTATGCTTGGCCTGGGGGGGGAGTGTAAGTGTAGAGTGGTAAACGATTAAAAGGGACAGTTTGGGTATTTACCCATTTTTTATACTTTCAAGGGCTATGTTGTAATGTTCTCTTTTTTTATGGACAACCTCTCAATGTGGGGTATCTCTGTGATTGTTTGTTCTCACCTCACAGATAAAGCATGAGAGGGGATCAGCCTTTAGGGTTCAGAACAGGCCTATCCCTGTGGCTCTCTTTCTTACCCCTTCTCTCTCTCTGAGCCGTTCCCTCTTCTCTTTCTTTATCTCCTTGTCTCACATGCATGAAAAGGAGCCCTTTTCTAGGGCAGGACTTGATGAATCTCGCATTTCTATTTACAGCCCTTAAATAAGGGATTCTAGGAGCATGTATAACCTGGCCAACACTCACTGTATATGTGATATCCAGTCTAGAAAGAGCTAAGTAGAGAAGCTTTCCCACTAACCTCTGATAGATTCTTCTTTTAGTTTCGAGAAGAGGTTCTTCTTCTTGACTATTCAAGGTGTAGTTTACTTCTATGGGAGTAGCAGGTGGCTTGCAATACAACTGGCTAGTCTTTTGCAGCAAGTCCAAGACATACTTGTGCTGGCAGATGTAGATGTCATCATCAGATCGTGCAACCATTTTTTCCCAAGAAGTATCTGAGATATCCAAGATCTTCTAATTCAAATTCTCTTGGATGACTATTCTTCGACAGCTAAATCTTTTCATTGCCCTCTGTGATCATTATATCACCCACATACACAATAAGGACAGCCATCTTCCCATCTTGCCATTTTACAAAAGAGTGTAATTAGCATTTCCATGTCTGTAGCTGAAATAAAGTATTGCAGCCCTGAACCTATCAAATCAGGCTCAAGGGATCTGTTTCAGCCCACATAGAGCCTTCTTTGACCTTCAAACATTTTGCTTGCTGCCATAACCTAGAGCAGGATGTTGGAGCTGTGGAAGTGGCAGAATGAAGGCATCTTCCATGGAAGTAAATATTATATTGAAAATACTTGTCTTAGAGCTTTATTTTTTTCATTCAATTGATCATCTAATTGCTTTTCTTTTTTCTTTTTGGTTGATGTTTGGGGCTTTGAGGGGAAGGAATCTCTCTTGTCTTAGAGCTTTATTATTTCATTCAATTGATCATGTAATTGCTTTTCTTTTTTTTGATTGATTTTTGGGGCTTTGAGGGGAAGGAATCTCTCCTCACCTCAACTATATATCTCAGGCTTATTTTTCAATAAAATTGGTATGGCAGACCACTACCTTTTTTGGGGGGAAAAAACCTAGAGCAGGATATATATGCACTTATTCCTGTAAATCTCCATTCAAGAAGGCATTTTTTACATCCAGCTGGTATAACCCCCAGAATATTGGCCATCCAAGAAGATGTTCGTTCACAGATCTTAGCTTTGCTACAAGTGCAAGGTCTCTTGGTAGTCCAACATATGCCTATGTAAACCCTTTTACAACTGGTCCTCCCTTTTATCTGTGAAGAGTTCTAGCTTAGTTAATCAACATTATTTGGTGCATAGAGTTTAATGCCATTTGGATGCTGGCAGGGAGAATGCTGTGCTCTGGGGGGGATTCCAGTGGTCATGTCAGTTGTGAACTGAGTGCCTTTGAGAGGTGACAGAGGAATCTGGATAGCCAGCACCATAGCTTCCGGACGCCAGAGGTGCCATCGGCCTTCCTCAGCTTTCACAGACAGGGCCAACCCACTCTTAAGTGCTTTCATGGGGCATGTGGTGAGCTGCTTCAAGGGTAAGGTTATGTGTCGGAGCTGCAGGGAGGAAGGGCATACAAGTACCTTCCGTGATGCTGGCGGGCCGAAGGCAGAACTTTGGTGGTGGAGATAGGGGTTTACAGAGCTATGGTGATATAGGGTCGTCCATCAGGGAGACTGGCTGCTTGGAGGTGGAGTATCTTAGGATCCTGGCGCTGTCACCCTGACGCGGAGAGAGACTAGAGGCACTGGACAATGGGTCGAGCTAACGTATCGTACGATGGCGATATTTATGTGGACGATGTATGGAGTCGCATCAAGTCATTTTTATTTTTATTATGTATTTTTCATTTTAATTGAGTCTAGTTTTAGAGTCCCAAAAAAATGTGTTATCTTTATTTTGGGCTATGTTTGTAGTAAATGGGCCTTACGTATGGGCCTAGGTAATAGTCCTTTTTGTAAGGGACAAAATAGTCCTAGTCGTTTGTAACTCCCTATAAAAGGAGAGTCACTTTCCTTGTATTGGAAGTTGAAGATGATGAAATGAAAATGAATGAACCCCTTTTGGCCACTTCTGTGTTTTCTTAACGAGGGAGAGAGCCGAGACCCCTGAGAGAGGGAACCACACCCCTGGGAGAGGGGAGGCCGAGAGGGCCAATGTACCAGGTGAGAGGGCCCTTATCTCGGGCGAAAGGCCCACCGCCGTTGTCCACACCACCTCGCCATCTTGAAGTCGGCCGTCGCTCGCACGCCACCCTGCCATTCGACTGCCACCCCGTCCCTGCCAGCCATCCGCACAGTCGCCACACCCTGCCCCCCTTCGTCTCCATTTCTCTCTACTCCTTTGTTCCAACAGGAGCAAGGTTGCCCGCCCCGTGCCTCCACTCTGTGCCAGTGCCGTAGGTCGCCCCTACTCTCCCGGTCGCCTATTTCTCTCTCGTCCTCCTTCTTCACATGCCCACCGTCCTCCCTCCTGCTATTGCCCAACTCTCGTCGGACCACCTACAACTCTGGTAGAATTGTCGCCAATCATGCCCCTGCCTTGCTCTAGCGTTGTAGTTGTCCGTTGTCGCCGATCCAGGACGCCGCAGTTGCGGCCAGACTCTGCCTGCACCCCCCTCCCTCTCCACAACTGCAACACCCATCGGAGCTCAGCACCGCCTCAAGCGGTGCCACCACGAGCTGGCCACCCCCGTACAGACCGCCTCTTGTCGCCGCACCGGATAGGAAGTAGGGGCGCACAAAACCCCTCCCCCCTACGCCCTCCTTCACAGTGCCATACGACCCCGTCGGTGCCACCAGTCGGCCGACAGCGTGCCCCCCATGTTGCCCGCGGCCGCCCATTGCACCGGTCGTCACCTAACCGCCTTATCGCCATGACCGTCCCCTCCGGCACTTGTAGTCGTTGCCGAACCTTGCTGCCACCTCCGCCACCCTGCTTCAAGGCTGCCCCATCGCCGTGCGCTTCTCCCCCTCCGTCCGTATGCGATGCTGCCCCCTCTTCCTTGTTCACCTCTCCCCTGCGTTCGCCATCCCTCCCTCACCTTCCCCTTCCCCACACGGTGTGCCCCTCTGTCGTGCAGCCGCAGTCGAAGCCCCATGTGGCATACACCCCTCACCATCGTGTGACGTATGTCTCTGTGCTCCCATTTTTCACTGACCCCATCTCTCTCCCGTGTTTTCCACTGAGGACAGTAGGAGCCAACACACTGAGAGTATTTAATGACCCCCTTTTATTTTATTGGCTCTCCCTCCCGAGAACACCCCATGTACCACTCCCCTTCATAACCCTTCCACCTAGACTCCTATCCCTTGTCCTTCTCCCTCCTTTCCCCCTCTAAGCAGCCAGAATGTAACCCCATCCCTTCATCTCCCCCCCCCCCCCCCCCCACCCCCAATAGTTTATCCTAACTCATATTTGCAAGAAGTCTGTGCTTTTGAAAAGAGGCTACAAGACCGCACAGTTGAAGTTGTCGCGTCACCTATTGATGTATGAGATCAGAGCTTGCTTATTGATTCCGGATTCGATTTGATGGACAACTTCTTGTTCGAGGTTCATACAGTTGTTCATGTTGTCACTTGCTGCGATGCCTGGGATAAGGATTTATTTATTACTTTTGGATTAAACTTGATTGATGACACGGTGTTTGAGGTTGCTTTGTTAGTTGTGTTGGGCATGTGTATACCATGTGTAACTCTATTATTTTGATGATGTCTGACTATGTATGTTGGGCTTGTGTATAACATACTTTTGTTTCAATGTTGCTTAACTATGATTCATTAATATAGTTTGACCTGCATTTGATAGCGACAAATACACGGGCATCAAGGTCAAGTCTACACCGGCACAAAGATTGAGGCATTAGGCTGCACAAGAATCAAGGCAGAATCATGGTTTCATAGAAATCCATGTAGTCAAGGCAAATGCAACTGCTGGAGATGATACACACACTGAAGTATCACAAGAGAAGTGTCGACTCCAACAACAGATGTGTCGACACTGCAACCATTACTCAGCAGACCAAGAAAGACGTGGTCGGTCCAACTTCTGCTAGCACTAGTTAAGGTTTTGCCCTGTGCTAAATAAGGACGGTGCAAGGTTCTGTTCCTATGAACCAAGGGCTGAGCACTTATAAAGATCAAGGTCGGTGCAACCTCCGGCCAGCACATTCTTCCTTCAACACTAGAAGGTCCGTGCACATATGACGACAAAGTCTAAAGCACGTTGATGAAGGTCTGTGCATGTTCACCTTCTGGCAAGACAAGGTCCGTGCAAACTGCTAAAGGTTCACGCTCAAATCAAGTCTGAGCATTTCTCAAGGTCCAAGCATCAAGGTCTGAGCATATTCAAGTCAAGATTGGAGCACGCAGTTCCCAAGCACCATCTACCCAAAAAAGGTCAAAGGAATGTGTCGACCTGTCTCTCTCAAGAGGTCGACACCGTTTGTCTTACAAGAAGCGCTCTATTAACTATTCTACTAAGAAGTGTCGACACTTACCTCACAGGAGGTCGACACCGTTTGTTTTTCCAGGAAGCGCTCTACTGGCTATCTCACTATGTTGTGTCGACACTTACCGCGCAGGAGGTCGACACCCTTGTTCTTCCAGGAAGTGCTCAATTGGCTTTTGTAATAAGATGTGTCGACTCTTTTCATACAGGAGGTCGACACCCTTGTTCTTCCAGAAATCCTCAAGCCAATAAACCGTCAGATCAGTGGGCCTTCCAGAGGGAGAAAAAGGAACTGCCAATCATTAAAATTAAGGATTTTGGGGTCTGGACCACATCCCGAGGTCTGACCCTTGCTCTACCATCTTATCACTCATTTGTTTACCTTTTGGAGATGGTTTTGTCAGAAATCCAGCTGGAAGAGCCACTTCTGTCTGCCGCGATGTAAGTCTTCACTGTCTGCCTGTCCATACTGTCTGCTACTGAGAACATGACACTCCGCAGTCTGCCACGATCTTGCTGTCGACCAATGAGCTGTCCAATCAGCCATTGTACGCAGAAGAGTACATTTGAACAGAATGAGAAGACTGCATATCTGAGGGAGAATTATTGTAAATATCTGATGCTGTCTAAAGGGAGATCTGGTCTGCTCCTTCACACTGTCTGCCATCGTACCTATCCTTGTACTTAAAGCTACGACCAGCCAATAGGAAGATCACAGCAAGCAGCGCATTAAATGTTATAGGATATGGTCACCATCCTCTTATTGATTATCACCATCACACATGGCATTCGCTCTAGAAGACATTCTAGCTCTCACCTTCTGGCGCACGCTTCAAGGAAGCTTTGGAGGGAATACTTCGTTGATCCACTGGTCCAAAGGAAGACTTCTTGGCGTGCAATACTCCCAGGCTCTCTCAACTGGTCTTCTTATTTATACCAAGCTTACTCAACTGATGCCGCTGCTGCTGCCGTCCACAAAGTGCCACGCCCTAGACCAATCTACGAAGAATATTCCTAAGTAGCGTGAGAGCAGCCCCAACACCTATTGGACTTAGTCCAGTGCTGTGAGAGAAGAAGAAAAAGAAGAAGAAGAAGAGAGAGCAGCCTTTGAGAGAGAAGAAAATTGTGCAGTCTACCCGTGCTTGAAGAAAAGGATCCTTGGATCCAATCTTGTAGCTGCACTCACCAGTTCTGATGTCTTGATCCATTCCTTCAGCTGGTGTCTACATTGTCTCTATTGATTCTCCACTGCACTTGCAGTATTCAGTTTCTATTTGTTACGGTTCGTCTATCACCAATACATCTAGCTTCTCCTATCCCCTGTTTAGGGACCGGGTTCCCTCTGTGGTTTCAGAGGAAGAGAGGATCAGATCCTCTGGATGGTTCAAGCTGTTAGTCAGCAGAAAGCAAGCTGTGATGCTCAACTGTGTAAGCAAGCTATGTTGCTCAGCGGATCAAGCTGTGTGTCAGTTGGAAAGCCTCACCGAGTTTGATGAGGGTTGGACGTAGGTTGTGGGCTAACAACCGAACCACCTTAAAATCCTTGTGTTGTGGGTTGTATGCATCGTGAGCTTGTTCCATATCCTCTATCCCTATTTCACAGGTCCGTGTGCTCCTAATCTTAGTTATCTCTTTTGCACACTCAAGCACTCTTATTTGCTCATTTTATTTCATCTGAGCTTTAATTGGCCTTAGCACTTGACTACATGACTTGGGCGGTCTGCTGCAACCTTGCATACAGGCGCCAAGGTAAAAGTCTTGCTATGAGATTCCCTTGCTTAGACTCGCATACATCTAGGTTGATCACCACTACATTTACACACATGCTTGTTGCAAGCCATCTCATGTTCTAGTGTTGTGCTTCATGATCCATGCTTTCCAAGGCTTATACCTCTCAAAGATCACAAATGTGTTTAAAGAAGTGTCGACCTCTCTCCAGTCAAGAGTCGACCTGTGCTGCCCTGATCTGTTAGAGGTGTTGACCTCACTGCCCTGAAGAGCAGACCCCAGCTCACTTCATAGCTGGATCCTGCTAAAGAAGTGTCGACTTGCCCGCTGGGAGTGTCGACCTGTCTGAACTGAGCATTGGGTTTTATCGTCAGTACTTGTTACATTCCTATCTATTCCGCTGCGCTGTGTGCTTAAGTGATTCATTTACCTTATAGGAGTGGTTTATGTTTTTAGGAGTCAAGATTTAAATAGGCCAAAGTTATTAATAGGATCTATTCAACTCCCCTTCTAGATCCGATTGCACTCCGTGGGACCCAACAATTGGTATCAGAGCTAAGCTCTGCTTTTCCCAGATCCTACGATCTGCAGGGAAAGATCCCAGTGCATTTTGAGAAAATGGCTTCATCTACTACACATGCTTCGAAGGTTTCTCCACCTATGTTTGATGGTTCAGATTTTTCAATATGGCTGAGAGGAATGTACGTCTATGTCAAATTCACAGATCCACAATTGTGGAACCTTATATACATTGGTCCAAATGTGTTGCCATCAGATTCAAATGTATGGTCAGCTGAACATAATACCAAACATAACAATAACCTTGCTGCACTCAATTTAATCAAAGCTGCGGTTGATGACAGATTACTTGATCTTGTGTCTACCTGTAGCACAGCTAAGCAAGTTCTGGAGGTGTTGATGAACATCTATGAGAAAGAAGATCAAGAGCATCAATGCCTTATGGCTGACCGATCAGAGCAGTCAAGCAATCCATCCTCATCTCAGGTAAGCTCTGACTCTCAAGACTTTACTTTTGAAAAGCTTATGAGTGCATATGATTAGTTAATCGAGCAGTACAAAAAGATGAAATCTGAAAATAAAAGATTGAAAAAGGATTTGAAGAAAAATAGTCAAGGTAAGAGTCGTGTTTGTAAAATTGTTCCAACCTTGAAGAGCTCAACAATACTCTTGCCTTTGACTTGGATCTAAACAAACAAAATATCGTGTGTCTAAACGATGAAATCGGAATTCTTCAAGAAGAAATCATAAGGTTGGAAGAGACTGTTTGAAAACTTAAAATCCAACCAATCCGTCAAAATGAAAGTCCTTTCTGTAACAATTGTTCAGCTTTTGAAGAGCTAAATGACACTCTCACCTCTGACTTGGATGTGAATAAGCAAACCATTACATGCCTAACAGATGAAAATGGAATCCTTCAAGCTGAAATCACTAGGTTGGAAGAAATCATAAGATAACTTCAAAACTAACCTAAATCAATCTCTAATGAACAAACCATGTCGGACAATCTAATCCCTGATAAAAGGTTGATTGAAGAAATAAAAATGGTAAAAGAACAAAATGACATGTTGCTTGAAAGACTGTCCATTTATGAGAAGGGTAAGGGTATTGCCCATGACAGTTCTGAAAACTGAATGAACTTCAAATGGAAATTGAAAATTACAAGGGGGTTAATGCTATGCTCAATGAGCAATTGGCTGTGTATGAGGAGGACCTCGCTGAAACTGAGCTGCACGTCTCCTCATTGGAGAATGAAATTAAAGATATAAATGACTCTCTGTCTAAGTGTATGCAGGATAAGGAAAGCATGAACAGACTCTTGGAAACAAGAGTAAGTCATCATGAGAAAGATTTGGGTTATAAACCCAAAAACCAACGATCCTTCGGAAGCAAGGCCTACATCACTTCTGTCAAGGGTAAGAATGAAGCCAGCACTTCTTACCACCTCTCAATACCGCATACTACTCAGAAAAACCAAAAACGCATTGGTAAGCAGAAGGCTCTCATGCAAAAACAGAAACCTAAGTCTGCTAGTCTTGACATGCACAACAGGAAAAGCCATGATGACTACCATGCCTCTCATAAAGTGAATGTTTATTGCTTTCATTGTGGCATGCTTGGTCACACTGTACATGACTGTCTCACCTTGAAAAATGATGAACTAAGAGCAGGAAAGGACTCAAGAATTACTGATGAAATCAAGGGCAAAAGACAGGTCAACTCTGGCAAAGGAAGTATGCAGCAGAACTCTGCACTGAACCGCATGGGGAATCAGAAGAGTCGACACTTCCATTCGGACAGGTCGACACTCCCCATGGTCTTCAACAGAAATCACCTTCCTTGCTGCTACCACTGTGGAGAGATTGGCCATACAGTCCAGGACTGCTGGCGACTGAGAGGTAGGAGCTACTCTCATGATCAACATAACAGTATATATGCTCACTCGCAATGGAACAATGCACATGTGCATAGAAAAAATGGTAAACACCCTGTGCGTTGCTTCTATTGTGGTGAATATGGACATACATCCAATTATTGTCCCTGGATGAGAGTGGGTGACCAGAAGGCAGCAAAGAAAAGAAGATCAATTGCTAGAACTGTTGCTAACCAACAAGGACCCAAGCAAGCTTGGGTACCTAAAAATTTCAAATGAGAATTTTGAATGTAGGGTGTCTTGGAGCTGAACAATGGATGGTCAAAAGAATAAATGCTCAAGGCACATGTATGTAAATAATCCTTATATGTTCAACCTTTACATGATAGGCTTGCATCGTAGTCATTGCATTGTAAAGTGCTCTTGTTATCAATAAATCATGCAAGAAATTGTCTCCCTGAACTGCTGAAAAATCCCCCATGATGTGAGATAAACATCTAAGCTAGAGTACCTGCTTTCACCAGGTTGACCTATGGTATATCAAATGGTGTTTGTACCATAGATCAGTTAATTCAGCTTTGCAATCCATGAAAAAATTTGTCATGTTGATAAAATCAAATTGATCATTGAGTTGCTGATTGATCCTTTCTATCATTTAACAGCCATGTGAACCTCTTGCTTAGCATTCATGATCATTATTACTGATGATGTCTTCCATCGCTGCATATATCTCAAATCATCTCTCTCATGAACAAATAACATGTTGACTCTTTGTCTCAACTTCCATGAGCACTTGACAGAGGGAGAGTTTAAGAGTTTGCACCTAAGGGAAGAAATGCATTGCATATGGATGTGTTGTGGTCCTTGAGCATCAACTTGAAATTTCATGCCATATCATGCATTTCATGATCAAGGGATCCAACTCTGCATGACCTTTTGGTATATAAAATGGTAAGTTGGGAGAAGGACAAATCACTTATGTCTGGAAACTCACATCATGCGTGAGGTGGTCTTATGACTTCAGTTCTCCGCCAGGTACCAAAGGTCAACCCATCATTAGAGCAGTCTAGATGTTCATATGAATAATTCATCAAATTCCCTGCATTGATTCTATTGCATCTGATGCACTCAGTATTCAGACACTCAATGCACAAAGTCAAGGGGAGTTCTTGCATTTCATGATTTACAAACTTGCATGTCTATTCAGAATGCATTTCAGAAAATCCATGATTGCATCATATTGTGGTCTCATACATTCAATGTTAAAAAGGACCCAAAAATGGCATCATTTTTCATGCATCATGTGCTCACTTAAAACATAGGTTGCATACTCCATGCACATGTTCAGGGGGAGTTTATTCTTCTTGAAAATCCGTCAAAACTCTGTCCTACAGTCAAACAGGTCGACCTCACAACACTGAAAGGTCGACCTCTCTGTTCAGCCTGGCTGAAAAATGCCTCCTACCTGAGCTCAGGTGTCGACACCATCCGGTGCAAGTGTCGACACTTCCTTGCATATGCTGTATATATCTCATTTATAACAATCTGAGCTCAATCCATAACCTCAGGGGGAGTGGTCATCATCTATTCTCGCTTTCCACTCATACAACACTCTCTTTTTATACCAAGCCATTGCACCATATTGCTAAAATCCTTTTGTAGTTCAACTTGAGATTCAAATGTCTTGAACTTCTCGGAGGATTCTCTATCTATTATTAAGATTGTTTATCAAAGTAAATCTTCAAGAAGAATCTTCTTTTATAGAGATTTGTGACTGCCTCGAACATGAATGATTTTGGTTTAACGTTAACGATTTCTTGTGTCTTGAAGTCTAAACGTCTTGAAAATATTTGTGTTCGGGCTTAATAGACTTAAACTAGTTTCTTATGTTGTTAACTAGTTATGCCTTTTGAAATCTGAAAGTTTATTTTAAGTACAAAGGCTTTTATGATTGAGAAACTTCTGTCTAAGTTTTATTTTTAAACAATCTGAATTTGTGGGATTCCTAATGGCAAAAATTGTCAGAGCAATGACATTGGTTCACTGAGAAATATATCTCCTCATAAAGAAATTGAGGTTAGATATGTCATGAAGTGCCCTTGTTAACTTTGCAGTGTTATAAAAAGAAAAATTAAGGCAGAGCAATGGCCTAGTTGCTGAGAAATATGTTTCCTCATCAAGGAAATGAGGTCCGATATGTCATGAGGTGACATTGCTATCTCTGTTCAATCCGTGGCATGATAGTCAGTCATACCAATTACCTAAGGATACTTGCGTCTAAACAACGTGTGTCCTTACGGACATGAGACATGTACTAGACTTAAATGCTCGTAAAAAGTTCTCCTGTACTCAATGAATATTATGGTTGAGATTGTAAAAGCTAAATGCACATCTATTGAAATTCTAAAATTCCATCTAGTCTTCATGCTTGTTTAATCTCAATACTTTTTAGAGTATCTCTCAAAAGAGCCAATGGAATTGAATGAGTAAGACAAGAGGAGGTTAATCTGACTTTGATATGAATTTTTGGTTCATCTCTATCAAACTTGAATGCAAATGTTTTCATGTGATTCTACTGAGTAGGCCAGGATTCATTAACATTAAACCAATCTAAGAGTAAGGGCTAGTTCATTCGAGTTCTATAACTGAAAATTCTGAAAATTCTATTACTCTGATTTATGAACTTGGTCTCAGGTTAAAGAACCTTCATCTTCTATAAAGACAAGCAGTCTTTCTATATCCCTTGATCTTTGCCCTCTCTAGACAAATGGTATCAATGCTCCTTGATGACTTCTAACATTAGATGTCATTACATTCCTATCAATTAAAGTCAAGAGCAAGCCATTCCTTCTTGAAATATCATATCTTGATGCTCCTTGGTGTTTGCCTAGCATGAGACATATTTGCATCAATCATTGCTAGCATTGTTGCATGTGTATAACTTTATAATCATTCATTGGACATAACAATTGGAATCATCATCCATGGGCATCTGGCACAAGTTCTAACATCATTGGCATTATGGTTACAATTCAACTGGTTTCAGTTTTTCATGCAATTGGGTGGATTGCGTTCTTCAACTTCGTACACACATATCTTGCATTCTGCATTCTCATGCATTACATAGAAAACTCAAAAAATCTGAAAAATAGAAAACCACTAAAAATCTTGAAAAATCTGAAATCAAAAATGTGTTCTTTGGCTGCTATATTGCAACATACTGCTGCAACCATGCCTTTCAAATTACAACTATCGTTGCCAAGTCAACGGACTATACCACTGATTCAAACAATTGGCCATGTTCGATAAATCCATTTCACTCATTGGTATCAGTCCTAATACTAACTTTCCAAGATTGGTTGTTCACAATGGTTATCTTTTCAACTTTAATAAGTGTACAACCATTGGCATGTATTTCCACATCAGTTTCTAGAATTCTGGAAAAATGACTGCACTGCTTGTGATCATACCTGCCCACAATTTGCCTACGAAAGGAGGAGAGATTCATGCACTTTCAGAAAGATATCTCAGGTTGCTGCACTTTAAGTTGCTCCCTCCAGGTATCTAATCTCTTTTACACCGTACATCATGTGCTAATAATTTCCAACAATTGGTGTGCTGCAATTTAATTCATTCCTACCTTCCTATTTATGCCATATATTCTCTCTAGTGTGCTATTTTGATAATGTCAAAGGGGGAGAGATTTGTATGTGTCATTAAAGGAATGTATAAGGTAGAAAGTCTTGAACACTTGTATAAGAATATGTGGGGAGAAAATTATTTGGAGAGAAAATCACTGAAGGTCAAAGGTCATTGTGCTTTGTTTTTTCACGATACATCCTTTTAATCCTTGACTTTCAATATACTAATAATGACTCAAAGTTGGACATCATAATGACTCATAGTTCATAGTTGTCATCATCAAAAAGGGGGAGAATGTTGGGCATGTGTATAACATGTGTAACTCTATTGTTTTGATGATGTCTGACTATGTATGTTGGGCTTGTGTATAACATACTTTTGTTTCAATGTTGCTTAACTATGATTCATTAATATAGTTTGACCTGCATTTGATAGCGACAAATATATAGGCATCAAGGTCAAGCCTACATCGGCACAAAGATTGAGGCATTAGGTTACACACGAATCAAGGCAGAATCATGGTTTCACAGAAATCCATGTAGTCAAGGCAAATGCAACTGCTGGAGATGATACACACACTGAAGTATCACAAGAGAAGTGTCGACTCCAACAACAGATGTGTCGACACTACAGCCATTACTCAGCAGACCAAGAAAGACGTGGTCGGTACAACTTCTGCTAGCACTAGTTAAGGTTTTGCCTTGTGCTAAATAAGGACGGTGCTGTTGTGCCCCTGTGGTTTTGATGATTGGTTGTTGATGTGAGTTAATCAAATGTTCAGTCATCTTGCTGCTTAGTTTAGATTAACATATTTGATGTTCAGTCATGCTACATGTTAAACCGATGCATAAAGCATTCATTGCTGTGGTTTTGTTGATTGATTTGGTTTTGATGATTGGTGTTTGATGTTAATCACTGTGAGTCATTTTGTTGTGTAAGTCATTGCATTTGAAGTTCAGACTGTTTATCTCCTGCATAAAGCTTTCACATGCATTACTTGTTCAAGTGTAAACTCTGTCAGCTTTGTCTGGACATACACATCGACTGTTCATGCGAAGTCTAGACATTCTGATCAAGTTTGTACATTGGTCTTAGCATATGCATTCATAAAGTATATACACTCTTCGGTTGACTTCAACTGAAGTCTGTACATCGGCATGCATTACATCAAGTGTGTACATTGCATAGCATGTTGCGTCTAAGTCTATACATCACTGTAGCATGCATTTCATGAAGCCTATACATTCTCAGTGTTTGCACGCGTTCAGCCTAAAGTCTGTACAGCCCACACTCATAGCTAAGTCTATACATTGGCTTGAAGCACCTCTTGATGTATGTACATTCTTCAATGAATCTTGAAGTCTATACACTGATTCACTGTTCATCGCCTTTGGGCATCAAAGTCTGTACATCGCCCTCATTCTTCAAGTCTATACTTTGGCTTATCCTTCAAGTCTGTACAGCCGTTAGCATTGGACTTCATGTCTAGACATTGCACTGTAGCATCCATCGTCTTCGTGTTGTTTTAGTGTCTATGTCTTCGTGTTGTGTTTACGTCTTCGTGTTGATCTGACTTCGTGTCGTTTTCCCTCTTGTGTCTCGTTTCCCAGTGAACCCCGTGTCGTTTCACTTCGTGCTGTTTTTCTCTTTAACTTCGTGTCACTTACTGTTGTTCCTCGTGTCGTTTCTTTCTGGTCCCACTGCTTCATCACGTGTCGTGATAGCCGTGGCATCTTCTGTCTTCGTGTTGTTTTCACTTCGTGCAGTCTTCTCCTAGTGTTGTCCTAACTTCGAGTCGTTTCTTTGTATTCTGTCTTCGTGTTGGTTTTTCGCTTTAGACTTCGTGTCTTTCTCGCTTTGACCACACTCCGTGTCGATTTCAGTCTTTCGTCTTCGTGTTGTTTTCAACTCGTGTCGGTTACTGTTTCGTCTCCGTGTTGTTCCATGTCTTCGTGTCGTTTTTTGTTCCACTGCGTGCAGAACATTGCAGCACCTCGTGTTGCTTTCTGTGCCACCTCGTGTCGTTTCTGTGTGAACCTCGTGTCGCTTCTCTCTGTCCTCCAGTTGCATCTCGTGTCATCTCTTATATCTGCTTGTTTCACTACGTGTCGTTCTTGTTTCACTTCGTATCGTTCTTGTTTCACTTCGTGTCGTTTCCGTATTATGTCTTCGTGTTGTTCTTCCTAGACCTCGTGTCTTTCGTATGTTGAAACCACACTTCGTGTTGGTTTCTGTTTTGTCTTCGTATGTATCTCGTGTCGTTCTTAGTGCATCTAGAATTGCTACTACATACTTCGTGCAGCTTTAGCTATTGTGGCCCTCAGTTTTAATGATTTTTCATCTCCTTGCAGGTCCGAGGAAGAACATTTCCCAGTGCCTGGGCAGCACGTGATCCGAGGCTGGAATGAAGCCTGTTGAGAGACTGCCACGTGGTCCTAATATTTAGGGCTGAAAGTGTGGAGGTCACACGTCGGGGCTGATGCTGATGCTGCTGCTGCTGCTATATATATGAGCCTTCTTCCACAGAAGAAGGTTGATCGAGTTGGCGAGAAGAAGAGTCCATACAGAGAGCCACGATCCAAGTAGAAGCCTGAAGAGCAGAAATCCTTTCGATCCAGAAAAGGAAAAAGGAGAAAAAGAGCAGAAGGAGAAGAAGAGAAAGAGAGAGATAGAAGTGTGAGCCGAAGAGAATAGAGGAGCAGAGATTGAGAGAGTAAAAAGATTAGGAGAGCATAAGAGAAAGAAAGAGAGATAGAGAGTGAGCGAGAGAGCTCGTGAAGAAGAAGGAAGAAGTTGCTTGAAGATCTGTCTTCACTGGACCGTGGATCAAATCCATGCCAGTCAGCTCCGTTGAGAGCCACATTGTGCATTTCGTTTTTTTTTTTTTTTGCTTTCTGTTTGCTGAAGTTATTTTCGTTTATTGTTCTCCTTTGTTTTCTGGTTTGCTGTACTTCCGATCCTCTGGTCTGAGGTCGGGTTCCCTCCGGGTCTGGAGGAAGAGAGACCGTGTGTCTCTGGTTTGCTAGTGACTGGTGTCACTAGTGGTTCCCTCCGGTTGGGAGGAAGAGGGGAGGTTGTTCCCCTGGTCAAGCTGTGTGGCAGCACCTGTTACAGACTGAGTCTGCTGTTTCTAGCGTGAGCTAGTGGAAGCCACACTCGGGTTGAGTGTGGGGTGGATGTAGGTCTGCTGGACTGAACCACCTAAAAATCTACTGTGCAGTGGTTTGTTTTGTGCGTTAGCTCCTTGCCTCCTACCTCCCATTCACAGGTCATGCATGCTGGTTAGCGGTGTTATCTTGGATTGTTTATATTGTTCCTATCAGCCGTTACCTTGAGCATTGCACTTTGCTAGGTGTGTTTGGGTTGCACTGTTCTGTCTGCATTTCTAGTTTGATCAGGTGGCTGCATTGTTGAAGTCCAACTGGTTGATCAATTGGTTGATTATTATCTTATCTCGGAAAGCTCATTGTCCCTATTCCGCATATCCGAGCTTTAGAGTTTTTAATTTAGGCCATAATTTTTAGAGGGATACATTCACCCCCCTCTGTATCCGGGCCTTGCACCCTAACAGTTGGTATCAGAGCGGGTATCTGCTTCAAGGTCCAGCGACCTGCAGATCGATCTTACAATCGTAGGTGCTTATTTGTTTTTAGTGCATCAATATTCTTGTTGCGTTAATCTGTGTGTTCTCATGGCCCATCCACCAATCTTCAGTGGTACGCATTTTGATGCATGGTTCACTGTTTTGAAGAATTATGTTAAATCTGTGAATCCAGACCTGTGGAAAGTAATTTCACATGGTCCTCATGAACTACCTAGGAAAAAGTCCAAATGGACTGACAGTCACAAATCCATGCATGAAGAAAATCAGATAGCAATCAATTTAATGAAGGCAGCTACTGATAGAGCTTTTCATTCATGTTTCTCTGAATCCAGTTCTGCTAAAGATATTTTGGATGCACTGAAGCGAACTCAGGAGATAGATGTGGACAGATGCATGATGGCCAACAGAAGAAATCAAAGTGCCAGCGATCAAGGCAGCAATCAAACTAATGAGATGATGATGATGAGGTAAATCTCTTCGAGAATTTCTCTCTAGAAGATTGGGGAATGCATATGCTGAATTATTTGAATCTCATGAACTGTTAAGAAAACAGTATAAAAAATTGAAGAAGGGTACTGGTTTAGATAGTTCAAGCTCTCCTTGTAGAAATTGTGTTGAATTGAAAAATATTCATGATGCATGTATGTCTGATTTTCAAATAGTGAAGAAACAAGTTTCGTTATTAAAATTGAAAATCAAGATCATATAAATGTCATATCTGAACTAAAAGAAAAATTCAACTCAGATAACGATAATCAGACTTTTGGTAACTATCATGACCAGTATGAAAAACTGCTGAAAAACTTTGAAAGTATAAACGCAGATTTAAACAAGCTGAGATCTGAAAATGACTCCCTGAGAACATCTGCTAATAAAAATGATAACAAGTTTGAGAAACTTGAGCAGGAGAAAAACTTGCTTGCTGAAAAACTTGAAGCCATCAAATCTGTGAATGTGGAATTACAGAAAAACATTGAAGAGAAGGAAAAAGATTTGAAGGATTTCAAGGTTGGAAGAAAACTTGAAATTAGCTCAGAAGATCAGACCTTGATAAATGAGTTAATTCAGAATGACAAGCTTAAGGAAGAAAATGAAAAATTAAAAATGCTGAATTCCACTATGTCTGAAAGACTTCTTACTTTGGAAAGAGGGAAAACTATTTGCAACGAAGATTCTAATAAACTGAGCAATCTGGAACAGGAAATTGAAAAATACAAAACTGCTAACAATGTGTTAACTGAATGTGTGAATTGCAGTGAACAAGAGATTGCCAGTTATGAGCTACATATTTCCTCTTTGGAAGATGAAATTCAGGATTTGAAAGTTTCTTTGTCTAAATTTGTTGATGGGCAGAAAAACCTAGACCAGCTACTAGGTATAAAAATCAACTCTAGGAAGGAAGGGCTGGGCTACAATAAGATAAACAAGAAGGAACTTCAGAACAAAGTTATAACATCTTTTGTAAGTAGTTCAGATGTAGCCACCACCTCCAAAGACAAACAGCCCATTGCTCAGAAAATATTGGGAGCAAAGGATAATTTTAAAAAGGAAGGACTGGGTTACAATCCAGTCATGAGGAAGGTTGAAGGAGGCAAACTGAAAACTATTTTCATAAAATCCTCTGAACAGGAAAAGCCTTCTACTTCATCTCCAATTCAGTACAAGGCTAAGAAATCAGGAAAGCAGGATAAAAATCAGAAAAGGACTGTAAATCAGGAAACAAATGAAAAGGCTTCATCAGTGCATGCTGATCACAGTCCGCACACACACTTTCATGCATGTAAAAAGAAGATCATCTGTCATTACTGTCATAAAGTTGGACATCTGATGCATGAGTGTAAGTTGATGGAGAAGGATGATAAGAATGCTAGGAGATCCCATGATAAAAATCCTTCACCTCAGAAAAGGAGTGTCACATGCTCTAATTGTGGAAAGTTAGGACACTCTATTACTCATTGCTGGTTTGCTAGTGGTAAGAAAATCTCTTATTCATATCATGCTAAATTCCCTACAAACCAACATGTTTTTAATAAAAACAAATCTGTGTCAATGAACCAGCATATCATCTGTTTTAACTGCAACAAAATTGGTCACAAGGCCTCTGAATGCTGGTCAGGCTCTTTTAAAAGAAATTCTATTTCATGCTTTGAATGTGGAAAGCATGGCCACAGAGCCATTAATTGTTGGTATGCTCAGGATAGACAATTCAATTCTAAAACTGTTAAATTCCCTGCAAATGGAAATGTTTTTGGAAGAAATGTTTTTAGAGGCAAGCACAATGAGTGCTTCAATTGTGGGAAGTATGGCCACACAGTCAAAGACTGTTGGCATGCTCAAGGGAAAATTTTCATTTCTGGAAAGTTTAAATTCCCTTCAAGTACTAATGCTCTCAGAAAGAACAAAGTTGTTTTCAAAAAGAAAAACTTTGAATGTGTTGTTTATGGAAAACAGTTTGGTCATGCGAATAACAGAAATTTCCATGCTTATGCACATAGAATTCATGCTAATAAGAATGTGCATAAATCAGATCTGAAAACTACTCCTGGAAATGTGCTGAGAAAACCTGCTAGAAATAATAATGTCATGTCAGGACCCAAGACTTCTTGGGTACCTGTTTGTGCAAAATAAACTTTGTTTTGCAGGTGTGCCTTGGGACTGGAATAAAAGGGGTAATGATCCAAGGCACTCAAGAATGAAAACCCCACTCTCACACTGTTTAGGTAATCTCTCTGCATGTCCCATTTTGAAACTTATTGCATATCTGGTTTGATGTATTCTTGCATATCCTGCTCTTAGTTTCATCTAGTGCATGCATGCTAAATCTGTTCTTGCATATTCATTCATCATCTGCCAGTTGCATTATTTTCTTATCATGCACCTGCTGAGTGTTCTGTGCAAATTTGAGTTTAAAGGGGTTGTCTGTACCTGATGCATACATAGGCTCATTGCAATTGTTTGATAACTGTTGAAATGCATAAACTCTGAAAACAAATTGCATTCTGAACAATCTGAACTGCTTATGTATGTGGCTTGAAATTTGTGTGTTGCAATAGCTCACTGAACATTCTGAATTGCATATATGACTGCATGTTGAATTGTCATGCATGACCTCAATGGTATATAAATGGTAAGGTACCAAAAGGCAGGGAAGTCTGTCTGGAGGTCCTTACTATGTGAGAGCTGGTCTTTTAGACCAAGTGCTCCGCCTAGTACCATGGGTCATGTTACTTGATAGGGCAGTCTGAATGTGCATGTATTATTTGGAATCATATGTTCAGTTTTCGGTACAAGCATTGCATGTTTTCAGGGGGAGTCACTTGCATATCCTTCCATAACAATTCAATGTTGAGTCTTTACATGTCCCTGCATGCATATAGTGCATTGCATCTCCCTGTATTGAAAATGCAAAAAAGAGAGTTTGAATGCATATTGTGAGGGGGAGTCATTGCAATTGCATAAAGGTTGTCAAATGCATACATGGGTCAGAACTCATTGCATATCCTCTCTTATTGATTTTGTTGACAAGCCTTGATCATAATTTGAAAACACTAAGCTTCAAAATCTCTCCTATCAATTGGTAACAATTGGTATCGCTTGGCTTCAGAATTCTATCAGTCTTTCATGAAGATTTCAATGGGCTATCTCGATCATAAATCTGAAAATTTTGAACTAGAAATCTTCTATTATACATGTTTATGAATGACTAAAATAACTCATGTGGTTTAAGTTTAATGTATTCAATGAGTTTGACTTTAAAATCTCTTTAAAAAAAAATTTATCTGAAGCATGTTTAATAAACCTTAACCATCTGTTTCATGCTGTATCTTGAAAACTTCTGAAATCTGCATTATTGAATTCATGGCTTCAATTGGTTAAGTACATGAAATTATTATTGACTTTAAGCAAAGGAATTTGTCTGTTTTGTCTAAAGGGTAATTGTTGTCAGAGCAATGACTTTGATCACTGAGAAACCATGTCCAAAGGACTATGTCATGAGGTGTCTTAGTCAACTCTGCAGAATAAATTTTATTGAAAATTCTGGCAGAGCAATGGCATGCACACTGAGAAATACAACTCACTCATCAAGAAATGATTTGGAGTGCATCATGATGTGTAAATGCTATCTCTGTTCATATATAGCATGACAGTTAGTCACACTAAGTGCTTAGGGATATTGGCCTCTAATCAAGGTATATCCTCTAGCTACAAGGTGTGAACTGAACTAGAGTGCTCGTAAAATTGTAGCAAGAAAATTATTCAAAAGATTGAAATATCTGAATATTGATGCTAAAATCAAATTGCTACAACCCTAGACAAAATAATATGACTTCATAATTGCTTGATTTCAATACTAGTGCATGTAATTCTGAAAGAAGTCAATAGATTTGATTGTGTAAGACAAAGGGAGGATAATCAAGATAAATATGAGGGCTTGGTTCATTTTTATTAAAACATGGCTTTAGATATCAATACATAATTTTATTGATAAACTCTGCATACATCATGTTTAAACCATACTGTTCAAATAAATGTCATTCATAAGCCCTTATTATAGAAGACTTTGAAAACTTATGCTTTAGATTTATGAGATTGATATCTCTTTGAAAATCTGACTAAATTTCTTGTGTTTGGAGCATCCTTGAAAAATCTGTCTGGCTGAATTTCTTCTACTCATGTTATTGGTTCACTGAACTGAATTTCTCCTAGTTTGCCCTTGTGGTCTCCTTCTCATTCATCTCATAAGATTCCACTTATTGAGGGGGAGATTCCATGTCTTGCATCAATTTCATATCAATTGGCATCTATTCAGGGGGAGCATTCCTTGTCACACTAAATCATGTTCATATCATTTGTGACCTTGCACTCATATACTCAGGGGAAAGTATTGCATTTCTTGCTGCATCTGCATCTACCATGGTTTATCTTGATTATACCAAAGGGGGAGATTGTTTGCCAAAAGGGCAGAATCATGTTCTTGCAAGGGGGAGGAATTGACTGAACTTTTTCACCTGCTTTAATTTCTCAAATTATTTTCTTTTTGATGAAGTCAAAGGGGGAGAATAATTTGAGTCTTCAGATTGCCTCACATCATCAGAATGACTCAATGTATTGAAAGTGTTGCCATCATCAAAAAGGGGGAGATTGTTGTGCCCCTGTGGTTTTGATGATTGGTTGTTGATGTGAGTTAATCAAATGTTCAGTCATCTTGCTGCTCAGTTTAGATTAACATATTTGATGTTCAGTCATGCTACATGTTAAACCGATGCATAAAGCATTCATTGCTATGGTTTTGTTGATTGATTTGGTTTTGATGATTGGTGTTTGATGTTAATCACTGTGAGTCATTTTGTTGTGTAAGTCATTGCATTTGAAGTTCAGACTGTTTATCTCCTGCATAAAGCTTTCACATGCATTACTTGTTCAAGTGTAAACTCTGTCAGCTTTGTCTGGACATACACATCGACTGTTCATGCGAAGTCTAGACATTCTGATCAAGTTTGTACATTGGTCTTAGCATATGCATTCATAAAGTATATACACTCTTCGGTTGACTTCAACTGAAGTCTGTACATCGGCATGCATTACATCAAGTGTGTACATTGCATAGCATGTTGCGTCTAAGTCTATACATCACTGTAGCATGCATTTCATGAAGCCTATACATTCTCAGTGTTTGCACGCGTTCAGCCTAAAGTCTGTACAGCCCACACTCATAGCTAAGTCTATACATTGGCTTGAAGCATCTCTTGATGTATGTACATTCTTCAATGAACCTTGAAGTCTATACACGGATTCACTGTTCATCGCCTTTGGGCATCAAAGTCTGTACATCGCCCTCATTCTTCAAGTCTATACTCTGGCTTATCCTTCAAGTCTGTACAGCCGTTTGCATTGGACTTCATGTCTAGACATTGCACTTTAGCATCCATCGTCTTCGTGTTGTTTTAGTGTCTATGTCTTCGTGTTGTGTTTACGTCTTCGTGTTGATCTGACTTCGTGTCATTTTCCCTCTTGTGTCTCGTTTCCCAGTGAACCCCGTGTCGTTTCACTTCGTGCTGTTTTTCTCTTTAACTTCGTGTCACTTACTGTTGTTCCTCGTGTCGTTTCTTTCTGGTCCCACTGCTTCATCACGTGTCGTGATAGCCGTGGCATCTTCTGTCTTCGTGTTGTTTTCACTTCGTGCAGTCTTCTCCTAGTGTTGTCCTAACTTCGAGTCGTTTCTTTGTATTCTGTCTTCGTATTGGTTTTTCGCTTTAGACTTCGTGTCTTTCTCGCTTTGACCACACTCCGTGTCGATTTCAGTCTTTCGTCTTCGTGTTGTTTTCAACTCGTGTCGGTTACTATTTCATCTCCGTGTTGTTCCATGTCTTCGTGTCATTTTTTTTGTTCCACTGCGTGCAGAACATTGCAGCACCTCGTGTTGCTTTCTGTGCCACCTCGTGTCGTTTCTGTGTGAACCTCGTGTCGCTTCTCTCTGTCCTCCAGTTGCATCTCGTGTCATCTCTTATATCTGCTTGTTTCACTTCGTGTCGTTCTTGTTTCACTTCGTGTCGTTTCCGTATTATGTCTTCGTGTTGTTCTTCCTAGACCTCGTGTCTTTCGTATGTTGAAACCACACTTCGTGTTGGTTTCTGTTTTGTCTTCGTATGTATCTCGTGTCGTTCTTTTTTTTTTACCTCGTGTTGCTTTCATCTTCTTCGTGTCGTTCTCTTTGTTGTGTTATCTCTGTTACAGTGTGTATCTCGTGTCGTTCTCAGTGCATCTAGAATTGCTACTACATACTTCGTGCAGCTTTAGTTATTGTGGCCCTCAGTTTTAATGGTTTTTCATCTCCTTGCAGGTCCGAGGAAGAACATTTCCCAGTGCCTGGGCAGCACGTGATCCGAGGCTGGAATGAAGCCTGCTGAGAGACTGCCACGTGGTCCTAATATTTAGGGCTGAAAGTGTGGAGGTCACACGTCGGGGCTGATGCTGATGATGATGCTGCTGCTATATATATGAGCCTTCTTCCACAGAAGAAGGTTGATCGAGTTGGCGAGAAGAAGAGTCCATACAGAGAGCCACGATCCAAGTAGAAGCCTGAAGAGCAGAAATCCTTTCGATCCAGAAAAAGAAAAAGGAGAAAAAGAGAAGAAGAGCAGAAGGAGAAGAAGAGAAAGAGAGAGATAGAAGTGTGAGCCGAAGAGAATAGAGGAGCAGAGATTGAGAGAGTAAAAAGATTAGGAGAGCATAAGAGAAAGAAAGAGAGATAGAGAGTGAGCGAGAGAGCTCGTGAAGAAGAAGGAAGAAGTTGCTTGAAGATCTATCTTCACTGGACCGTGGATCAAATCCAGGCCAGTCAGCTCCGTTGAGAGCCACATTGTGCATTTCATTTTTTTAGCTTTCTGTTTGCTGAAGTTATTTTCGTTTATTGTTCTCCTTTGTTTTCTGGTTTGCTGTACTTCCGATCCTCTGGTCTGAGGTCGGGTTCCCTCCGGGTCTGGAGGAAGAGAGACCGTGTGTCTCTGGTTTGCTAGTGACTGGTGTCACTAGTGGTTCCCTCCGGTTGGGAGGAAGAGGGGAGGTTGTTCCCCTGGTCAAGCTGTGTGGCAGCACCTGTTACAGACTGAGTCTGCTGTTTCTAGCGTGAGCTAGTGGAAGCCACACTCGGGTTGAGTGTGGGGTGGATGTAGGTCTGCTAGACTGAACCACCTAAAAATCTACTGTGCAGTGGTTTGTTTTGTGCGTTAGCTCCTTGCCTCCTACCTCCCATTCACAGGTCATGCATGCTGGTTAGCGGTGTTATCTTGGATTGTTTATATTGTTCCTATCAGCCGTTACCTTGAGCATTGCACTTTGCTAGGTGTGTTTGGGTTGCACTGTTCTGTCTGCATTTCTAGTTTGATCAGGTGGCTGCATTGTTGCAGTCCAACTGGTTGATCAATTGGTTGATTATTATCTTATCTCGGAAAGCTCATTGTCCCTATTCCGCATATCCGAGCTTTAGAGTTTTTAATTTAGGCCATATTTTTTAGAGGGATACATTCCCCCCCCTCTGTATCCGGGCCTTGCACCCTAACAGGTGCAAGGTTCTGTTCCTATGAACCAAGGGCTGAGCACTTATAAAGATCAAGGTCGATGCAACCTCCGGCCATCACATTCTTCCTTCAACACTAGAAGGTCCGTGCACATATGAAGACAAAGTCTAAAGCACGTTGATGAAGGTCTGTGCATGTTCACCTTCTGGCAAGACAAGATCCGTGCAAACTGCTAAAGGTTCACGCTCAAATCAAGTCTGAGCATTTCTCAAGGTCCAAGCATCAAGGTCTGGGCATATTCAAGTCAAGATCGGAGCATGCAGTTCCCAAGCACCATCTACCCAAAGAAGGTCAAAGGAATGTGTCGACCTGTCTCTCTCAAGAGGTCGACACCGTTTGTCTTATAAGAAGCGCTTTATTGACTATTCTACTAAAGAAGTGTCGACACTTACCTCACAGGAGGTCGACACCGTTTGTTCTTCCAGGAAGCGCTCTACTGGCTATCTCACTATGTTGTGTCGACACTTACCTCGCAGGAGGTCGACACCCTTGTTCTTCCAGGAAGTGCTCAATTGGCTTTTGTAATAAGATGTGTCGACTCTTTTCATACAGGAGGTCGACACCCTTGTTCTTCCAGAAATCCTCAAGTCGATAAACTGTCAGATCAGTGGGCCTTCCAGAGGGAGAAAAAGGATATGCAAATCATTAAAATTAAGGATTTTGGGGTCTGGACCACGTCTCGAGGTCTGACCCTTGCTCTACATCTTATCACTCATTTGTCTACCTTTTGGAGATGGTTTTGTCAGAAATCTAGCCGGAAGAGCCACTCCTGTTTGCTGCGATGTAAGTCTTCACTGTCTGCCTGTCCATACTGTCTGCTACTGAGAACATGACACTCCGCAGTCTGCCACCATCTTGCTGTCGACCAATGAGCTGTCCAACCAGCCATTGTACGCAGAAGAGTACATTTGAGCAGAATGAGAAGACTGCATATCTGAGGGAGAGTTATTGTAAATATCTGATGCTGTCTAAAGGGAGATCTGGTCTGCTCCTTCACACTGTCTGCCATCGTACCTATCCTTGTACTTAAAGCTGCGACCAGCCAATAGGAAGATCACAACAAGCAGCGCATTAAATGTTATGGGATATGGTCACCATCTTCTTCGTGATTATCACCATCACACATGGCATTCGCTCTAGAAGACATTCTAGCTCTCACCTTCTGGCGCACGCTTCAAGGAAGCTTTGGAGGGAATACTTCGTTGATCCACTGGTCCAAAGGAAGACTTCTTGGCGTGCAATACTCCCAGGCTGTCTCAACTGGTCTTCTTATTTATACCAAGCTTACTCAACTGATGCCGCTGCTGCTGCCGTCCACAAAGTGCCACGCCCTAGATCAATCTACGAAGAATATTCCTAAGTAGCGTGAGAGCAGCCCCATCACCTATTGGACTTAGTCCAGTGCTGTGAGAGAAGAAGAAAAAGAAGAAGAAGAAGAGAGAGCAGCCTTTGAGAGAGAAGAAAATTGTGCAGTCTACCCGTGCTTGAAGAAAAGGATCCTTGGATCCAATCTTGTAGCTGCACTCACCAGTTCTGATGTCTTGATCCATTCCTTCAGCTGGTGTCTACATTGTCTCTATTGATTCTCCACTGCACTTGCAGTATTCAGTTTCTATTTGTTACGGTTCGTCTATCACCAATACATCTAGCTTCTCTGATCCCCTGTTTAGGGACCGGGTTCCCTCTGTGGTTTCAGAGGAAGAGTGGATCAGATCCTCTTGATGGTTCAAGCTGTTAGTCAGCAGAAAGCAAGCTGTGCTGCTCAACTGTGTAAGCCAGCTGTGTTGCTCAACGGATCAAGCTGTGTCAGTTGGAAAGCCTCACCGAGTTTGGTGAGGGGTGGACGTAGGTTGTGGGCTAACAACCGAACCACCTTAAAATCCTTGTGTTGTGGGTTGTATGCATCGTGAGCTTGTTCCATATCCTCTATTTCTATTTCACAAGTTCGTGTGCTCCTAATCTTAGTTATCTCTTTTGCACACTCAAGCACTCTTATTTGCTCCTTCTGTTTCATCTGAGCTTTAATTGGCCTTAGCACTTGACTACATGACTTGGGCGGTCTGCTGCAACCTTGCATACAGGCGCCAAGGTAAAAGTCTTGCTAAGAGATTCCCTTGCTTAGACTCGCATGCACCTAGGTTGATCACCAATCACCACTACATTCACACACATGCTTGTTGCAAGCCATCTCATGTTCTAGTGTTGTGCTTCATGATCCCTGCTTTCAAAGACTTATACCTCTCAAAGATCACAAATGTGTTTAAAGAAGTGTCGACCTCTCTCCAGTCAAGAGTCGACCTGTGCTGCCCTGATCTGTTAGAGGTGTTGACCTCACTGCTCTGAAGAGCAGACCCCAGCTCACTTCATAGTTGGATCCTGCTAAAGAAGTGTCGACTTGCCCGCTGGGAGTGTCGACCTGTCTGAACTGAGCATTGGGTTTTATCGTCAGTACTTGTTCCATTCCTATCTATTCCGCTACGCTGTGTGCTTAAGTGATTCATTTACCTTATAGGAGTGGTTTATGTTTTTAGGAGTGAAGATTTAAATAGGCCAAAGTTATTAATAAGATCTATTCAACACCCCCTTCTAGATCCGATTGCACTCCGTGGGACCCAACAAGTTGCTCCACTCGATGCCGTGCTACTTTTGGAGTTGTCTCATGTTGATTTGGTATGGCAAGATTTCAGTGAGGCATATGAGGAGCGACAACTCGAGGTTCTTCATTTAATTGTCCACATCGAGCTCACAACTTACCCTCATGTGATCGTCTTCTTTGTGCTTTGACATTTCAAAATTCGAGGATGAATTTTTTGAAAGCGGGGGAGATTGACGCAGAGTGAGACTCGAGATGCTAGACAATGGGTCAAGTTGATGTATCGCACGATAGCGATATTTACATGGACGATGTTCGGAGTCACATCAAGTCATTTTTATTTTCATTATATATCTTTCATTTTAATTGAGTCTAGTTTTAGAGTCCAAAAAAATGTGTCATCTTTATTTTGGGCTATGTTCGTAGTTAATGGGTCTTACGTGTGGGGCCTAGGTAATAGTCCTTTTGTAAGGGGCAAAATAGTCCGAGTTATTTGTAACTCTCCCTATAAAAGGGGAGTCACTTTTCTTGTATTGGAAGACGAAGATGATGAAATGAAAATGAATGAATCCCTTTTGGCCACTTCTGTGTTTTCTTTGAGGGAGAGAGCCGAGACCCCTAAGAGAGGGATCCACGTCCCTGAGAGAGTGGAGGCGAGAGGGCCACTATATCGGGCGAGCGGCCCCTTATCTCGGGCGAGAGGCTCGCTGTTGCCGTCCACACCACCCTGCCATTGTGAAGCCGACCGTTGCTCGCCACCCTGCCACCCCCTTGCCAGCCATCTACACAGTTGGCCCCCCCACCCCTTCGTCTTTCTTTCTCTCTGCTCCTTCGTCCCACTAGGAACAAGGTTGCCTGCCCCGCACCTCCACCCTGCGCCAGTGCCCTAGGTCACCCCCACTCTCCCGGTCACATGTTTCTCCCTCATCCTCTTTCTTCCTCCCCCTTCACACCCCCACCGTCCACTGTCCTCCTTCCTGCTATTGCCCAACTCCCGCCGGACCACCTGCCAACTCCGGTAGAATCGCTGCCAATCATCCCTCCAACTTGCTCCAGCGTTGGAGCCATCTGTTGTCACCGATCCAGGATGCCATAGCTGTGGCAAGACTCCGCCTCTGCCTCCCGCACCTCTCCACAACTGCAGCACCCGGTGGAGCCCAACGCCGCCTCAACCGGCGCCACCTCGAGCTGGCCACCCCCCCTGCGGACCGCCTCTTGTCGGTGTGCCGCCGTCGTCCGAGCACACCAAGGCCGCCGGCACTCTCGCCAGCGGAATCCGCCGTCGACGTCACCTTGACCGTCCCACCGCTGTGCCGCCCGACCGCTTGGTCCCGCCACCCTCCACCGCTAGGCTGCACCCCCCCGGGCTCCCAGGGCCCCTCCCTGCCTACACCGTACACTATCCTCCCCTCTTTGCCCTGCGCCTCACCGAACCCCTCTGTCTCTTCTCTCTCACGCGAACCCCTCTCCCTCCCCTCCTCCTTTCCCTGTCTCAGGGACTGTAGCCCATCTCCCTCTGCTTCTTCCTCTTCTCCTCATCCTCTTCCTCTTCCACGCTACCCTGCCACGCAGGACAGGAAGCAGGGGTGCACGAAATCTCCGCCCCTTCCTCTCCCTGTCCACAGCAGCCCTTTCCGCCTCTCTCTCTCTCTCTCTCTCTCTCTCTCACTCTGTCTGTTCACTGCAAGGCCAGCACACCTCTCCTCTCTAGTCTCTTTCTTCTCTTTCCTGTTGATAGCCGTGAAGGTCCAGTTGCACTCAAGAGGGAGGTCTAGTTCGGCATATGTGGGGTCCGCCCTCCTCATCTCGCATCACACCCAAGGTGAACTCTGAGAGGTTAAAATAGCTTCAATGATGCCTCTAGGTGCTTCCCTCTAGAGGGACAACTGGGAATCGCTGACATGTCAGCTATCCTGAATAAAGGAGGTGGTAGCATAGGGAGTTGGCAGGTACATAGTGTGAGAGGTCTGGGTTTCCTGGTGATTGGACCATCAGAAGAGGTGGCTTCAGAGCTCATGCATGCAGAACGTGAGAAGGCTCTCCCCTGGAACTCTAGGTGGAGCCTGTGAAGGGGCACTTACCAAGACCACAGAGAGGTTTGAGTGCAGATTGGTCTCGTTGGAATTCTGGGCATCCTCTGTGAGGCTGGTATAACCCATTCGGTGGCCTCTTTTGCCACCCTGCAAGAGGACAGCTTATGTTTCGGGGTGTTGACACTACACCAAAAAGTTCCTTTTCTCGAATGCAATTATTAATAGGGGTGCTGGACCGAAGGTTATTTGATTAGGTTCCAAAATTAGAGGACCAGGGCCTTCACGGAGTCAACCCCTTGTCAGCCAGGTTGGGATGGTTTGACTCGCTTGACTCAGTCATCTTCAAACTACGGACATCGCTGTCAAGACCATTGGACGCCCTAAACTGTGGTCGTGCCACCGTTGCATCCTTATATGAACCATGCAAACTCCGATCTGTTTCGAATCCCGCTATGGTAGATGCAACATCCAGCAACACCAAGAAATACTTATCCTCCTGAGCTTAAGCATCGTGGAATGGTGGCCATGGTGTCTATGTATCAAAGACGACCAAGGTGGTTGCCTAGGTGAGGAGGCGAGGTGAGGCGAGGCGAGGCGGCGATAACCTGCCTCGCTCTGGTCAAACTTGCGTCAGCGATTGCTTTGGTCACGTTTGTGGCTGACTCTCGTGCCCCAGCCTGGGCTCAAGAGTCCGATGGCAGCCCGACCCGGTTTGGCAGTATAAAAGGAGTCGGCCCTCCTTTAACCCTAGCTGGTCCCTCTCCTCTCTCGCCTCTCGCGTCTCCCCCTCTGTGTGCGACTGACAATGGGCGAGCGGCGGTGTGTGACGGACGCGACGACCAGTAGAGGGTGGCGAGTGGCAGTTGGCCTCTCGATACTCCCCCCTCTCTCTCTCTCTCACACACACGCAAACACAGACTTTTTTTCTCACACACACTCACTAACACACACAGGGGTCAAGCCCTCTCTCTCTCACACACACACTCTCTCTCTCTCACAGAGAGAGAGAGAGAGAGAGAGAGAGAGAGAGGGAGGGACTTGACCCCTTCTCTCTGTGGCTGTGTGTGTATGTCTCTCTCTCTCTCTCTCTCTCACATACACACACATGGAGGGGCTCGGTCTCTCTCTCTCTCTCTCTCAGAGAGAGAGAGAGAGAGAGAGAGAGAGAGAGAAGGGGGGTTCTCTTTTTCTCTCTCTCACGCTCTCTCTCTCTACAGGGGAGCAGTGAAGCGAGTGTTTTGGACCCCTTTGGGCAACAAGGACCTTAAGTAGTAACTTGAAAATTTAAAGTTGTTTGTGCTTCTTTTACTTATTGTTGATTTTGTTTAAATTTGTTGTTTGATTTTTTAGAGATGTCTTCTAACTCATAGGAATGAATGGATTTCGTAAGCATATTGGTTCAATGTATGCATTTTTGTGATATTTAGTTATATATATTTAAATTATATATATTATTTTAATAAAATGTAGCCTTAAATGCTTAGGCCATTGCCTAGGCATTTGAGGCTGAGGCAACCCCATGCATATTGGACATCCCGGCACAGTTGTGTACTAGCATGAATACTCACTAAATTGCCAAAAGAAGAAACCAAATGCGAAAAAACTTCCACTCCAAGGTGGCAAGGGAACCATGGCCAAATGCCACCACCTCACCGGACCTTTGGAAGTCTCTCTGTACCTTGCCCCCTCTACCCACTCAGACCACATTAAAGACGAATTGTTAATTTGTAAAGAAGCAGATTTGAGGGCCCACTCTTTAACTTTGTCTTGAAAAAGAAAACTAATAAAGAATTTGCCGACAAAGAGCTCACTGACCATAGACCCTCAGCATTCCATCTCTGCTGCATAACCTTAATCAGCTCATCGCGATCAACAAACCCTTCTGAAACCTCACTGATCAACCACTGCTTAAGGCCTTGATATTGCGATCATATGAAGCAGACCATGGTGCCTCCACAAACAAACACTGATCCCACCTTCACAAGCTACATCCTTTGCTGGAGGAACATCGGACTTGAAACAGAAATTATGGATAACCTGTAGAATGAATATGGTCAAACCTGTATGAAACAAGTTGTAAAACTATTTTGTTAGTTTGTATTGGATTTCATATGATTGAGACCTAATTTTTGAGAAAAGTCACCTAATTGATAATGTCTCAACAGTCAAATCAAATGGCTCCCCAGTCAGGTCGCTTGCCTCCAGCTTGTGTACAGGTCATACAAGTTTGGAGTTGCCAATAACCTGTGACGTCATCTGTTATTTCTCATTTTTTAGCCATGCTTATCATATGCATTAGCTGCAATTTTGTGGTAGTTGGGTCTAGCACACTGCTGATTGGGTTATACAGACATGTCCGGAGGGAATTTGGCTTTCAAATCAACCTTTTCTTTTCTTTTTTCAAGTGAAATGAGATTTTGAGGAGAAACAATGTTGGATGGGAGTTGCTACTTCATGTTCCTTTGAAAGGGAGACAGCAACCTGAAGGAGGGATGTGGAGCACCTGCTCGCATGTTCTGACACATGATTATTTTTGGAGAGGATACAGCTGGGTTTATCACCTGCATAGGAAAGTGTCACAATGGTGTGGTGGTGGACTTCATGTTTGGAGGAGAAAAATCACGGAAGACTTCAAAAAGATGCTTCATTTGAGATGTTCCATTTCAGAATGACTGAAGACAAACAAAAAATCTTCTGCAATCTATATATGTGAATTATCCAAACGTTACACTTGAATAATTAGCTGTGTAAGAAGCTCATAGGGAATAGAGAAGTGCTTCCACTTTCTTGCTGTTGATCGTAAATGAGCATTATGGACATATGCATGTGTATGTATGTTGGTACATTAACCTGGAGCTGGTGGCCTGATACCTATGTGCAGAATCAACTCTCTGTGTCTCTTTAAAGTTTAACCAAATTATGAAGAATTTTGTGCTGTGCTGATACATTTTTTACAAAGAAGTGACAGTTACATTAATTTCAGGGTCAAAGTCCATCTTTCTTTCTTTAGTCAAACTGGTTAGAACGCAAGTGCTTTGTGTGCATTTACACATCTCATTAAGGTCGCAAAGTAAATGAATGCATGAAAATGCCTCTCAGAATGACTGATTTTTATGGGGTGGACATGGTTTTTCTTGGATCGTTTTTATTTGGGCTCAGTCCTACATCATTTGGTAAGATCATATATAGGCTGATTGATATTGGCAGGCACACGGCCTCCTTCTGCCTTCCACAAAAGGTGTGTTCACACTGAATAGGATTTCACTGAGAAGCAGGTTGACTGGTCCTAGTTGCACTAGGCTTTCAGCAATGAGTGGGCTCATACTGTAGGATTTGGGGAAGCATTATAGTTCAGGATAAGCTCCATCACTGCTAGAATTTCTTTTGAGACGTCAGTTCTTCTCTCTCTCTCTCTCTCTTTTAAATGAATACCCTTGAGGGGCTCTAGGAGGGCGCACATCCCTTCAAGGAAGGGATGTGTTGGCCACTCCACCAGAAACGAATGTCAAGGCTGACATTTTATTAAATATTGAAAGATGAATACCAAACAGAAGACTGAGGGCTACAGCCTAAGAGAAGGGCAGCCCAACTTATCAAGGCGTAGAGACCCTTTTACAATAGGAGGAAGCATAGCCCAATCAGTCCAGATAGACAAGGAGGGGATTGTACAACCATAATTGGCCAAACCATCAGCCACTTGGTTTCCTTCCCTAAAAATATGGCGCAGGTGGAGGGACATGAAAGAAGACATGTGAATGCGATTTCACAAAACAAAGAGGAGCATCCAAGGAGCAGAGTAGTGGCGATTTAAAATCCCAACTAGAGTTGCAGAATCAGTCTCTACTAAAATATTGGTGAATCCTCGATCCAAACAGCATTGAAGACCATCCCGCAAGGCAAGAGCTTTGGCTTCAAGGCTGGAAGACACATCATAGGGCGTAGCAAAGGCAAATAGCAGATTGCCAAGGTCATCACGTAGAGCTCCACCGTCACCCACAAGGTTCAATGAGGCTTTGAAGGAACCGTCAACATTGAGCTTATAGCTGTTGGTTGGCGGACGGATCCAGCGAACGGACAGAGGCGCCTTAACAGCAGCAGCTGGAGACTTGATCGACCAAGAGCTTATAGCAAAGTCAGTTCTTCTCTGATTTCTGCATTTGGTTTAGCATTTTTGAGCCTACATGTCTGTGCAAGGGTGAGTTCTATTGGCATATGCCTCCTTGTGAGGTGCAAGGGAGGAAACCCCCACAAATCCACCATAAGCCACAGCCACCAAATGTGGCATGCAGGTGTTGACTTACCACGGGGAACGAAGCCACAAAACATGTGTGCTGGCCAGTTTCTTTGGTAACTTTTCATCCCCACATCAACTTCTGCCATAGACGCCAACTACCCATGGCTTTCTGGTGGAAGATACCTATGTACCCAGATGCTTAGGAGCCAAAAGGTGATGGAGTACCCTCACTGGATCTACGGCTGGTTAACATACTGGCTACCATGTATGTTTCATACCTGTACTCAGATAACATAGGTAAATGATGCTTGCCAGGAAACCATAGCCTGTGCATGTTTAAATCCAGGTCGTTATTTTTTATCAGAGCAAGTTTTTCATGCAAGAATGATGTTCCGCTTTCTCTTAGTTTGTCAAATGGAGTTCAATGAATTTAGATTGAATCTCTATTTACTTAATTTTGTTTTATGCAATGTCTTGTATGTTTCCATATCCAACTGTTTTTCTCTGTTTGTTTCCTGAGTTCATTTTTTTTGGTTAAAATATCTATTTAGTAGCCTGATTTCTTGTGTAGGTTGTATTAGAAGGATGACCAAGATACTGCATGGCATCACTTTCAGTTTCAGTAATCACTACTGGAATGAGTAAACCTTTTCTGCTGTTCCACATATCATTCTCTTCCTTCAGTGAACAACCCTCGTGTATATTGTATTATTCCCATTTACTGCCATCTGTATATGTTTTTCATTTTAAATCATGGCCTGAATTTTCTTTGATCTTGCTTAAAAGTTGCATCATTTTTTTCTGGCAAGCTTGCTCAATTTGAATCCCTATAGCAATTGTTGTCATGAATAGTCCTGGCATGTGAAATTGTGAACCTGATATCAAAAGATTACATTTTGCTAACATTGTAGACCTTGCATTTCGTGAATTTTCTTACATCAGGAAATTTATCCAATTTTACATGGCCGGCTTATGCTTAGGAAAAAAGCATAGTTATAATGGTTGAACCTGCAAGCTTCATGTGTTGCTCAGAATAGGTTCTTGGATTGTAAATTTGAAGGGCGTCTTTGACAACGGCTTGGTCCCTCGGTTAGCCGACACCGGCTAACCGAGGGGCCCCACCTCCGCTCGCCCTCCCCCTCACATAAACCCGGTAACCGGGGTCGAGTATCTCAATCGACCTTTTGAGGTCGATTAAGACACCCGCCTACTCGGGTATCAAAGACGCCCGAAAAGTACACGTTATCCTGGTCTTGTTATTTTTTTAAATTCAAAGAAATTTGCAAAACTTATGAGGGTTTTTCAACTTTTGAATTATGGTTGTAGGTAAGTGGAGAATGCAGTAGATTTGTTTGTGTTCATAGAACGTTTTCATAGTGAATTTAAACATTTTCCTAAATGAATTTCTATCAGCAAATAGAGACAATGCAGTGATATTTGAGGGCTAAAGCAGTGAGTCTCCTATTGTGAATTTCAAGATGTAAATATCATTTAGATCTTGTCTTGACAAACGTAAGAAACATTAAGTACTATTGAGCAGCACTGGCGCCTGGCGGTTTGTCACGGGGTCTACAAGTTCCTTGACAATACCGTTGGATAGGCTGTCCATTATTGACTAATGTGAAAGAACAAAAGGGTGACCCTAGTTACTGGACAAAAGAATGGAATGAAATGAAATAAGAGGTGGAAGTATGTGTGGATTTGTCGCTCTCTTACTTGCTGTTTGGATACTTCATCACTTTGAAATTCGAGGACGATTTTCTCAAACCAGGGGAGTTTGATGTAGGAGCATGTGTGGCCTTGTTCGAAGAATGACTACAATGGAGTTATTGGTGAGGACACCGAGCAATCGACCTGTAGCTGCCCGCACACCACACCGATATCCCTTTGGCTCGGAGATGTTCCATGCCCTTAGAGGTGTATTTTTACTTCCATGTATTTCCTTTTTGGTCTAGGCCAACAAGGGCGATATCGTCCTCCGATGGTTGGGGTCGTAAGTGTGGTTTCTTTTAAGTCATTTTGCTTGATACCGTAGCACACACTATAACGTGCACTGTAGCAGGGTAAGTTTGGTCACGGTCTTTTGAAGCCACTCTCTGTAAATAGTGGCATCTCTTGTAACCCTACGCACCGGTGAATCTGAAAAGAAAAAAAAAACCAGTTTGCAGCCGCCACCCTCGGTGGTGTGTGTGTGCTTGAGCTCTGGGAGGGAGCACTCCGCGAGGGAGAGGGCGAGAGGCTCATCATCTACAGCTACTGTCCTCACTGCCACGAACTCCTTCACCATCAGCAGCAGCCTGGACGCCCCATTGCTCCTCCCCCATCATCCGGACCAACAGCAGCAACAGCAGATCTGGTCGCTCCCCTTGCTCCTCCATCTTCACCTGCACCAATAGCCTCCCACTACACCTGGCCGTCCTCCACCTGCAGCCCCTCCACCTCCTCAGCACCAGGAGCAACAAACCTGCCAGCAGCCTACCTCTCCATCTGAACAACCCCGGACATCATAGCAGGTATGGTCGTGCAGATCTGGTCACACAGATTGGGCTACACAAGTCTGGTTGCACAAGTTCTGGTACCCAGCCCTCCCCTGCAGATCTGGCTGCCTCTTTTTATTTATTTATTTATTTGAGGAGACCACCCACGTTCCGCAACACCTCTGCGTCCTGGTCTCCCCGCACCAGCAACGCCATTAGTGCCTCCCCACACCCCTACACCGGAAACGTCCCTCTCTCTCTCTCTCTCTCTCTCTCTCTCTCTCTCTCTCTCTCTCTCTCTCGTGCTAAGGTGTTCCGCCTCCGTCATTGTCGTGGTCGCCTGAATTGCTCAACAAAACAGTATGATGGGGAGGGAGATCATGCACAAGATGAAGGATAAGGTTATCCCAAATTCAGATGTGGATGCGATAAATTTTGCACATTCCAATTTCATCATCCGTGGTTCTATCTTCTTAATGTTGGGGACGGGGTGGGATGTCTGTGTTTTTGTTTATTCCGCGCATATGATCATGATGTTTGCTTGCTCCTCATTGGTTGCCATTTTCTCATATCGGTGGAGAGTTTGATGAGTTTCTCAGCCATAAGATTCTCTCTCTAGACGATTAAAACCAACAATTTCTCGGAGGAAGATCTGAAAGGTCTTGGAGCCTCCCGGAGGCGTATTAGGTGCCATTCTATTAAATAGGTCTCTGTAAATTTTAAAAATTATGATAGTTTTGTCGAATAAGTATTTATAGGGTGTTTTGTTGTAATTTTTCACCTTTTTTTTCTCAAAATAAAAATTAAGAATGGACAATCTACTTAACCATATTTGATAAGTCCAATTTTTTAGGATAAAATTTTATTTCGTCTTAATTTTTTTCAAAATAAAAATAAATCTTTCTATATTTTTTTGAGAGAGCCGTGATATCTCTCTCCCGATCCCCTTCTCTCGACGCTTCCTCTCTCTCTCTCTCTCCTGTCCTCTCCTTCATCCCTCCTCTCCCTTCCGGTGCTCTCTCTCCCCCGGCCTCTCCTTCCTCCTTCCTCTCCCCTCCGACACTCTCTATCTCTCGCGGTCCCCTTCGTCGACACTCCCTCTCTCTCGGCTTCTCCTTCCTCCCTTCTCTCCTCTCCGGCACTCCCTCTCTCTCTACCGACCTCTCCTTCCTTCTCTCCCTTTCGACTCTCTCTCTCTCTCTCTTGGTCCCTTTCGTCGGCACTCCCTCTCTCTCTCGGCCTCTCTTTCCTCCCTCCTCTCCCTTGCGACTCTCTCTCTCGGCCTCTCTTTCCTCACTCCTCTCCCCTGTGACGGTAGAGATGAAGTCCCAACTTTTCTTTACAAAGATCTATGCATTTGCCTCTTCTTCTTTGTTTCCTTCTCTGTCCGTCTTCTTCTTCTTTTCGAATGTTGCCCTCTTTCATCTTTTCCTTTTCCTCTGTCTCGGCCTACGGTCCAAGTGCATAGTAGCAGAAAGAAAGAAGACTTTTGATGTCGCAGCAAACCTCGCCAGCATCATTCGCTTGATTAGCATGGATACATATCCATTTGACAATGATGGGATTGATGAATGTGATTGCTGAACGAGTCAAAGGGGTGTGTTTTATAGTGGTTCTATCATAAAAACAGACTGAGTGCATCAGACTTCGGATAATTTTCTTCTTATTTCAGACTTGGAGGGTGGGGTAAAACGTTAAACGTCACTACATGGTTTTGCCGGTGGATCCATCCAATGGAGTCTAATGGCATGTGCGGACATCGACGTAATGTCTCTCTCCAATGGAGTCTAATGGCATGTGTTGGCGGTGAAGGGCGAATGGGTCCACGACGGTCCTGCAGAATAAATAGATTTACTTAAAATTTAAAAATTATAGTATTTTTGTCATACATAAAGTGACTTATTTTCATTAATTTTAAAAATTAGGTTCAAAATTGATACGTCATAATTTTTAAGATTTAAGATAGAAAGAGTTTTTTTTAAAAAAATGTTCTCAAATACCTTATTATCAATCTTTGTCAATTTTAAAATCCAAGTCAAAAATTGAAGTAACATAATTTTTTAAGTAATTTTTTTATAAAAAACATACTTCGAGACACCCTATAAGACTCTTCCTATTTTTAAAGAAATCTATCTTTTTTTTAGTTTCCTCAAAATAAAAACATCTCTCCACTTTTTTTTTTCAATTGAAATAATGAGAACCTTTTTCTCAACCGCATCCCCCCCTCTCTCTCTCTCTCACACACAGTCGTCACTCCCTCCACATCTTCCTCAACTGCACTCTCTCTCTCTCTCTCACACACACACACGCGCACGCACACACACACACAGTCGTCACTCCCTCCACATCTTCCTCAACTGCACTCTCTCTCTCTCTCTCTCTCTCTCTCTCTCTTACACACACACACACACACGCACGCGCACACACACACACACACACAATGAGCACCCTCTCTCTCTAGAGACACTACTCTAGAGAATGATCGTTTAAACCATGTTGTTGACACTACTCCATAGACATAGGAAGAGTTGCGACGTTTGATGGTGTCAGTGATGGCCCTTCAATTGAGAAGGTGCCGAGCCTCTTAAAAATGGATGAGGTCTGAAAGGTCTTATCGTTGGCCGAATCCAAGGGTCTAAAGAATCAGTTGGCAGTTGACGTCGAGCACGGCCAGGGTGGCAAAAGATCGTGCGTAGTGCTGCGAAACGTGGTGTGTGGTTGGCCTTTGGATGAGATTATGGGAGCAAGCAGGTGGCTAAGGCTGTGTTTGGAACATCGATGGATTATGGATTATGGGGATACGACAATTGTTAGAATCTCCACTCTCTCACAATTCTTTTCGAAGGTGCATTTGTGGGCCCGCGTCTCGATGCTCCCCTTCATTCAGAGGGAAGCTCGTTTGGTTGCAAGTGAAGACGGTCAGTGGCCTCTCTCGACCTGTCGATGTTTTTGGTTTTGGTCAGGTTAACCAGAAGCCAAGCTGGTACGTGGACGACGAAGAGACGATGCCCTGCAAGTTTGGCCGCCTGTCGCAAGGAAAGTCCTTCCATCCACTCGGTCATGGTTGGGTAATGGCCTCCGCCCAGGGGAATGCTCAGAGTGGGTAATGCCCTCGCAGTTGGCGGTACAACTCTGGTTCTTATTCTCCCACAGATGATATCCAAAATGATGAGTCCCACACACGCTGCACGTTGACGGTATACCACTTTGTTGTGCTGTCTTGTGGCGTAATCAATTGTTTTTTTTAAAAAAATTAAATGATTACAAAAAGTAATGACAAAAAGGAATAGACATTGCCTTTTTCGCTAAAAAATGGGCTGATCAATATTGGCCCATTAAAGTCATCCGTTCTTTTAAATTTTTTTTTTAGATTTGGTATGGATCGGTAGATTGGGGAAGGGGATATTACCATTATTATTATTATTATTATTATTATTATTATTATTATTATTATTATTATTATTATTTTCTTGCTTACTAGCAGCACCACAAGGTGGTTGAGGTGGCTGCTGCATCGCCCGGCATTATTCAAAATGATGAGGTCTAAGACGGGTGCAAGCCAATGGGCCGAGTGGTTCAACATCGAGGAGCGCTTGGACAAGAGTGGTTAATTAGGTGGTATTTGGTAAGACTTTCCAGGGTGGATTTTGACCTCAAAAGTCTCACCTCCCAAAAGTCAAAATAAATGACTCAATGTCATGTCAAGTTTTTCAAAATCCAATCTTTTGATTTTAGAGTGATACATGAACAAAATATGCCACTTTTCAAAAGCTCAAGAACTCCTCTTAAAAACCTTATTCTCTCTCTAGATTTTTTTGAAAAACAAAATCAAAACCCATCCTTATTCCCAAACGCCCCCTAGGCAGCCTTCAACCAAAAGATCAAGGGCAAAGCTGCAGGTGCTCAATCAAAGATTGGTTACAACACTCAACGTAGTTTGCGTGCCCCCCAAGGTGGTCATTAGGAGTAACCCTCGGACGATCAAGCCTTTTCCTCTAATGTTTATTTTCTCATTACATGTGTTGTTAAACATGAGAAAGTATTATTTGAAATATTATTATCTATTTCTCGGGCGGCGATGCGAACCAGCATCAGGTCCAATGCGCAAGGCATGATCATTACTCTTGCCACCTAAATGCATCCGAACAGAATCGACTGAGCCCGATGGTCGCGTCAAGACATCTGCGACGAATGAGACACGTGGCATTGGCCACCAATTACTAGAAGATGCGTGATATAAAGGTACCCACCCTTGCTAATAACCCGAATGAACCTTACTCACCGAGCCATGAGTTAGGCTCGAGAGTAGGGGGGCAAGGGGAGAGGGGGAAAAATCACGGTCCACTAATTCTTCTGATTCAAAGGCCCACGAGATGCATTCGATCCGGTAGGTGATAGCCCATTAAAGCACCGGGGCCCATCTACTGAAAGCTCAAGTAATAGGGCCCAAGAAGCGCTACCTAGCCTCGGAACGGACACCTACACGGAGGGCTCCCTAAGCTCGGGAAAGGCTCCCCCGCAAGACAATTCAGAGCTACCGAAAAGCTACCGAGGGAACCCCCTCGGAAGAGCGCTAGGATAGGAGCAATGCTCAGCAACTTTGGCTCTTTAAAGGGGCTAATCCTTATCCAGAGGAGGACAACCCTACGTCAGGGATTTCTCTTGGGCCCCATGGAAGACTTATACTAGTCGGGCTCCTATTCGATATAACCGATGGCAAACTCCCCGCAAACGGATTAGACCAGAGGACAAGGAGGGATTAAGATAAGGGGGGAGAGTCCCACACCGGTAAGAGTCTTTACCTGGGGAACATGACTCCCGATCTACTTCCTCTCTCGCCGTCCTCTGCGAGACTAGAAAGGGAGTTTGTGGCTATTTAATCCTAGAGACCCCCTCTAGAGAAGATCATCAGGTATTGCCCATCTCAAACTCTCACTGGTGAAGAGTGATCCCGTATCCTTAAACCCCTCATTTTCGCTTGCTTTCAGCTCTTGCCCCTTGCTTGCTTAAGCATCGGAGGGTTTTTCCTGGGATTCCCATCCTAAGCCCCCTTGTCTTTGGTCTTCCTTGTAGGCCTATTCTAGGGGAGCCTTGGCATAATTATATCGTCAGCTTTCCCTTCAGCATCCGATAGTCTGCATCTGGGTACGAGATCGAGCCTCTTCATTTGACGTCAACTATGGAAAACTCTGAACGAAAAGCCAATATGGTGCGCAAGAGCAATAGCAGAAGGATGAATGGTGAGAAAGGGAAGGCTCCGACGATCAGTAACTAGGAGCATGGGGTTCCTCCACCCTCTCACTACGTGATCGGAGCCACACCAAACGTGGGAGATGATGCTCTCCCTCCCAAGCTGGCCCAGGGGAGGCAGCCTGCCCCAGTGGATCCTAAAGCTTTCAATGCTCTCAATGCCAAATTGGATATACTCGTCGACCTGATGAGGGCCCCGGCCACGAGGGGGGAACACTCTCAGCAATCCCAGTCGGTCCACCACCATGGGGAGGCATCATGGCAGATGGCGGGCGACTGCTTTATCATAGAAGATGGTCATATCATCTGTTGTAATGCGGGTGGGCCATCCCACCCCCGCCCCATGTTGCGGATCAGGAAGCCTCCTTCAATCCGTAGGGGAGACGGAGTAGCGCACGGAGGAGAACTCCACCCCCAGCCGTGGCCACCGCTCCCATCACCACCCGTGACAGGAGGGAGAGGGGACGCTGTCGGCTTCCCCCACCAAGGGAAACCCACCCCCGGTGCTCTCTCACATGCATCTGGAGCTCACTCTTCAGCTCTGGGAGTTCGAGCGACACTTCGCTGAATAGGAGGGCACACTCCGGGCTTTGCAAAGGGGCAAGCAGAGCTCGTCGAACGACGGAGATGAGGAGCAGTCTCCGTTCTCTCCAGAAATTCTCGAGGCCAGCTTATCGCCTAGGGTTCAGCTTCCGGCGCTGAAGTCGTATGATGGCCTGGGCGACTCGGCCGACCACTTTGATAGCTTTAATGCCCTAATGACCTTACAGGGAGTTTTAGACGCCATAAAGTGCAGGGCCTTTGCTACCACCTTGGTACAGGGTGCCCAGGCCTAGTTCCATGCCCTCGCGCCAGGGAGTATCTCCAACCTCTGGTAGTTCAACGGCTTTTCAAGGAAAGCTTCTCCAGAAATGGCCCTCTAAGGTCGATCGCGGGACTGCTAGCCCTCAAGCAGGCTCTTGGGGAGAAGCTCTGGGCTTACAATAACCGCTTCAAAGTGGAAGCCCTTTGAATTCCCCGCCTTAACACTACATCTGCGATCACTGCCCTGACAAGAGAGACCCGAGACGAGGGAATCCGGTGCGACCTAGTTCTCCATCTTTCCACCTCCCTCGCCGACCTCGTCACCTTAGCCATACGTCATGTAGAGTGCGAGGAGGTCCTAACAGCCTACCGAGATAGCTCTGGCCAGGGACAAGAGGAAGTGCCAGTCCGATCAGTCCTTTCAGTCGGGGAGGAAGAAAAGCCACAATGGTAAAAGAAAAGATGATGGGAATCAATACCGGGTACTAACATTTTATTTTTATATTTGTATCCTTTTGTTTGCATTTATACCCTTGTGTTAATTGGGTTTGCAATTGTAAGGCATTATAAGCCAATTTGTTAGTCTTTAGGAATCTTTGGATTTATTTACAAAAAGGCCTTTGGGTTTCTATGTAAAATGTCAGTAGGTCCAGCAGGGTCTCCCACCCTCTTTCCCATTGATCCACCTAGGTTCTAGGGCCCATGTGGGGCTAGTTCAAAGTCCAAGATTGGACTTGGACCAAGGAGACAAAAGAAGAAAATTCCAATTTTTCCTCTCCCTTAGTCCAAGGCCCCCCCCTCCTTTTGTATTTTTTATTTTTGGTCATTTGACCACATGGGGGATTAATTATCCTATCCCTTGTTTACCCCTCCCTAACCCTAGATCTGAGGGTAGTTTAGGTCTTTTTTCTATTTCTATATAACCCATGTATTTTGTGAATTCCATAGCAATTAATGAAGAAAAAAAATCCCATTTTTTGCTCATGGAGGCCTAAGGGCGCCCCCCTCTCTCTCTTCCCCCTTGGAGCCATGATTGCTCTGATCTTCAGAGGTGTGAAGCCTCTCAATCACCCCCTCTTTGAGTGAGAAGCTCAGCACTGCCGCCGCCGCCGCCATCGAGCCGCCGTCGCACCACCACCGCCATCGAGCCGCCGTCGCACCACCACCGCCACTTCGTCGGAAGTCTGTCCACCCCTGGACAGCAAGCTATTGCCCAATTTTTATCTCCCAATCAGGAGATTTGATCGTGCCCAAATTTTGAGGGTGATTTCCCTACGAAATCCCCTCTCTCCAAATTTTTTTTTCAGGTTATTCCTCCACCGTTTGCGCCCCGTTCCACTATATTCTTCCCTGGTCTACACAATCTGTCCCTGTGCAGATTTATGTTCCAGCAAGCCACCTCCTTCCCCTTTTCACCCCCTTCCCTATTTCAGATAGATCTGAAATTTGGACTGGGATTTCTGTCTACCAAAGTCTTCTTCCACAATTTTTTTCATGATTTTATGAATTTTTTACCCATCCAAAAAACCACTGCAAAATCCGAAATCTATTCTGTCCCCTGCAGTCCAGATCTGACCACCCCCTGTTATAAAATCCATTTCCCCTTTCAAACCACATCATAAAATTACAAAAAAATAATCCTCTTGTTCCCTACTTTCCCCTCTATCTTCCATAAAAGGTTCAAGTCCAAATTCCACCGTTTGACCATCGGTCAACCCACGTTTTCAGGCAGATCCCAATCTGCCCAGTATTTCCTGAGTCTGTCAATCCGTCGGTTACAAATTCCACCAAGGAAACTACAGAGACATGAAAATTCATGTAACACCAGGTGGTTGAAGATCTCCAAGCTAGCTTCGCAACGATGCTAGTTTCGCGTCAATCTGACGTCCGTGCTTATCGTAGGAATTTTTCTCGCCGAGTCGCGTAATGTTGAAATAGAGGAACCAGTTCGGGACAGCAAGCTACCGCCAAAGTAGCAGCACGCTGGAACCGTCGGAGCTACCCAAGAAGCTGCCTGTCAACCCAAGATCGTTACTCTCGGGTCCCACTGTAGCCCTTTACCTCCATGCGTGGAGTGGGTAATAAAATTCACTGCTATAAATTATTGATAATTACTGTACCGGGAGTTGCGGTTCTTGGCCGGGGTCGCCTTCCCCACGCCCGGAGCGTGGAGGTACACTTGTCACCCTCCTACTTAGCATTTGCTTTATCTCGTATATTTTCATATGCCGCTGCTAGAGTGATAGGATAACTAGCTCGTCAAATTTTTATCACCGCTGCGAGAGTGAGTGAGTGGAACCCGTCCTGTGTCTCGATCCGAGCACACGAAAAAGTCGATACCCGAAACTCAATGCCAGTTTCTCAACCGCGCAGATCCACGCGTTTCCCTCTCTTAGGGACATCCACGAGCTAGAGTCCCTTATTATCTCGAGTCGCGTCCTGTCCCGCATCAAATTAGTATCAGAGCTAAGTCGAGTCTAGGGTAGTTAGTTAGTCGGTCCAAGGTGTTGCATTGCATTCCTATACCCGGTATATCAAAAGGTGTTTCCGGAATGATAGGTTACGCCTATCGGGAAGGTAGCACACTTGCGTTAGTGCGATCTTCGCATCAAACCTCCGCCACATACTGGATATTGGTTGAGTGTAGGTTGTAGTCAAGTCTGTATTCCAATTTTGCATTGTTGTTTAGGGTCGTGTCTAGTGTCTTGTCACCAAGTGTCGGCATGGCCATCCTATAGCTCCCCGTGTCCCATGGATCCCCAAAAGCCCACGTCATATGAATGGTGGCGACACACCCAAGGATGGGAAACCCAACCCCACCACCTCCGTAGGCCCGAAGCCTCAGACTTTTATGGCTCTAACGCCCCGAGTGGCTACCTACAATGGGAAGCCGCCATGGACAAATATTTCGAGTGTTACACGATGTCCGGAGCCGTGGAAGTTAGTTTTGCCAAAGGGAGGCTTCGCTACAAAGCCGCCTGGAAATGGGAGAGCGTTGAACGCATGAGGGAGATGAACATGCAATGGTCTATCGAGTCGTGGCGAGAGATGAAGGGCGAGCTTAGAAAGATCTACCTGCCCCGCCCAGTCGCCTCCACCTAGCCCCACCCAGTCACCTCCCACCGGGATTGTCATAGTCGGAGGCAAAGAGCCCCGCATGTCAATGAGCCTAAACCCAAGACTAGGCCGAGAGACCATGAGCGAGTCCACCACGATGCCCCTACTCCAACCCCCACCGTTTACGAACTCTTCAAAATCATGTCGGATTGGTTGGATAGGATGTGTACTCAAATTGACGGACTCCTGCCCGAGCCTCCCAACTTGGTGCTGTCTACGGAGTCCCCAATTCCTCTCCCCATCATGGAGGAAGTCCCTTCCCCAACCGAGGGAGATGTTTCACACCGAGAAGGGCCACTCCAAGGACCTCTTCCCCTCAAGGAGGACATTCCTTCCCCACCCATGAGAGCTCCATTGCCACCACCCTCACCTTCCGATCTTTATTCGGAGCCATCTCACTTGGAGCCACCCGTGTTTCTAACGGGAAAGCTATTCATCACCGAACCACTACTTAGTTGGCTCAAGATAGGCTTGGTCCCTAGACCACCTTACTACCCATCCATGGACCCCACACTACACTTAGTGCCCGTCAACTCGTTCCACACCACATTCCGGTCTTGTCACCATGTTGATACATTGGATGACCTTATTAAGGGATTAGACTGGCAATTGAAGTTGACGTGTATGTTGGCCCGAGGCTTCGACCAACCTAATAGTCGTAGCTTCACACATCCAGCCTTAGGGTCCATTACCTCCGTGTGCACCGTGGGTCATGTCACCACGGAGGTTCTCTTATTCCTCCTCATGCCGGCCGAGCCTAGCTTCATTCCACTTATCCCGAGGGAGGAACCATACCTTCTACACATGACCGTCATCCCACCGATCACAATGCATGAAGGTGATTATTTATACCTTTAAGAATTTCAAACTTGGAACCGTGTCATGGGGGAACCCATATCGAGGGGTCACACATTCTTTGATCCCTTCGACCTCTTCCTTAGTGAGCCTCGTGACCCACCACCACCATTCCACCTTGTTAGGGAAGTCCCCTATCACACCCCTACCCCATGGGCCAGTCCACCTACACTCCGCAAGGAGCCCGTTCATTGGGGTACAGAAGTAGGAGAATTCGGCTCTCCTAACCCACCCAAACCTTCCAAATCCAAAGGGTTGTCAGTGTATGAGTGGTGCATTTTGGGATGTCTAGGAGTCCATGATTCTACCGACATTTGGTTGCATCTTGTGTATGTATGGCACACATTCGGATGTCCTGGTCCGCCATTGCATATATATGGGTCGGTCTAACAGTAGGTTTGTTTAGAGTCATGTGTGAGTCCGTGTTTTTCTTTATTTGTCCAGTTTGTCAAGAGTCTATACATACATGTGTCGAGCATATTAGGAGTCGCATAGTCGGTCTCATGTCAGCTCGCGATGTCAGTCCCTTTCGAGTGTGAGGCAAGTCGGGTCTAATGCGTACGTTGTAGACTTGCCGGAATTTGAGATTAGCTCTACCATTCTATGTCTCGGATCTAGTCACATAAAGGGACCCAGCGGTGATTCCTAGTGAGTCATTGAGCCGTCTCCTTCCTTTGAGAGTGACCCCACCCCTGAGTGTCCGCCACTAGCCTCATTCCCACAGCAACATATGCATATCAAATATATATGGGATGCGCAGGTGACGATTACTTGGAGTGGAGCATACTCCGCGTTACCTGGTACGGTGACAGATCCGCAGGAGCCACACGAGCAGCCGCACCCCTTACTCGACGGGGTCGAGTTCTTCCCACCTGGGGAGAATTGATGGGAATCAACACCAGGCACTAACATTTTATTTTTACATTTGTATCCTTTTGTTTACATTTATACCCTTGTGTTAATTAGGTTTACAATTGTAAGGTATTATAAGCCAATTTGTTAGTCTTTAGGAATCTTTGGGTTTATTTGCAAAAAGGCCTTTGGATTTTTATGTAAAATGTCTGTAGGTCCAGCAGGGTCCCTCACTCTCTTTCACATTGGTCCACCTAGGTTCTAGGGCCCATGTGGGGCTAGTTCAAAGTCCAAGATTGGACTTGGACCAAGGAGACAAAAGAAGAAAATTCCAATTTTTCCTCTCCCTTGGTCCAAGGGCCCCCCTCCTTTTGTATTTTGTATTTTTGGTCATTTGACCACATGGGGGATTAATTATCCTATCCCTTGTTTACCCTTCCCTAACCCTAGATCTGAGGGTAGTTTAGGTATTTTTTCCATTTCTATATAACCCATATATTTTATGAATTCCATAGCAATTAATGAAGAAAAAAAGCCCATTTTTTGCTCATGGAGGCCTAAGGGCGCCCCCCTCTCTCTCTTCCCCCTTGGAGCTGTGATAGCTCTGATCTTCAGAGGTGTGAAGCCTCTCAATCACCCCCTCTCTGAGTGAGAAGCTCAGCACCGCCGTCACCGTCGCCGCCGCCATCGAGCCGCCGTCGCACCACCACCGCCACTTCGTCGGAAGTCTGTCCACCACTGGACAACAAGCTATTGCCCGATTTTTATCTCCCAATCAGGAGATCAGATCGAGCCCAAATTTTGAAGGTGATTTCCTCACAAAATCCCCTCTCTTCAAAAAACTTTTCAGGTTATTCCTCCACTGTTTGCCCCCGTTCCACTATATTCTTCCCTGGTCTACACAATCTGTCCCTGTGCAGATTTATATTCCAGCAAGCCACCTCCTTGCCCTTTTCACCCCTTTCCCTATTTCAGATCGATCTGAAATTTGGACTGGGATTTCTGTCTACTAAAGTCTTCTTCCACAATGTTTTTCATGATTTTATGAATTTTTTTACCGATCCAAAAAACAACTGCAAAATCTGAAATCTGTTCTGTCCCCTACAATCCAGATCCGACCACCCCCTGTTATAAAATCCATTTCCCCTTTAAAACAACCTTGTAAAATTACAAAAAATTATCCTCGTGTTCCTTACTTTCCCCTCTATCTTCCATAAAAATTTCAAGTCCCAATTCCACCATTTGACCTTCCCTCAACCCACATTTTCAGGCAGATCCCAATTTGCCCAGTATTTCCTGAGTCTGTCAGTCCATCGGTTACAAATTCCACCAAGGAAACTACAGAGACAGGAAAATTCCTGTAACACCAGGTGGTTGAAGATCTCCAAGCTAGCTTCCCAACGGCGCTGGGTTTGCGTCAATCCGACGTCCGTGCTGACCGGAGGAATTTTTCTCGCCGAGTCACGCAGTGCTGAAACAAAGGAACCAGTTCGGGACAGCAAGCTGCCGCCAGAGTAGCATCGCGCCAGAACCGTCGGAGCTGCCCAAGAAGTTGCCCGTCAACCCAAGATTGTTACTCCCGGGTCCCACTGTAGCCCTTTACCTCCCTGCGTAGAGTGGGTAATAAAATTCACTGCTGTAAATTATTGATAATTACTGTACCGGGAGTTACGGTTCTTGGCCAAGGTCACCTTCCCCACGCTCGGAGCGTGGAGGTACACTCGCCACCCTTCTACTGGGCATTTGCTTTATCTCGTATATTTTCATATGCCGCTGCTAGAGTGATAGGATAACTAGCTCGTCAAATTTTTATCACCGCTGCGAGAGTGAGTGAGTGGAACCCGTCCCGTGTCTCGATCCGAGCACGCGGAAAAGTTGATACCCGAGACTCATTGCCGATTTCTCAACCGCGTAGATCCACGCGTTTCTCTCGCTTAGGGACGTCCGCGAGCTAGAGTCCCTTGTTGTCTCGAGTCGCATCCCTTCCCGCATCAAAAGAGCTGCCCAAGAAGTTTGAACGCTACACTCCATTGTCGACCCCATTTTCCGAGATCTATCAGGAAATCAAAGACTTTGGCCTTCTTCGCTGATTTGAGCCCATGAAATCCAACCCACGGCGCCACAATCAGCGGAAGCACTGACAGTTCCACGATGATCACGGTCACTACACTAGCGACTGTCAGTAGCTCAATGATGAAATCGAGGGTCTCATTCGACGGGGGCACCTAGCCCAGTCTATGGCTGACCGATGTGACGCCTCTCGGGATCTCCCCGAGGAGATTAACAACCGTCCCCGAGGTGTTCATATCAACATCATCTCGGGAGGATCAGCTTTTGGTGGGGACATCAGTCAAGGGAGGAAGCACGATGCCCAGCGAGTGAGCCGAGAGAACAAACCGAGGAAGGTAGCAGTGTCTTCGCTCGAGCGACAAGCTCTGACCTTCTCTAATGAAGACTTGGAAGGGGTGATCACCCTGCATGATGATGCCCTTGTAACATCGGCTACGACCAACCATTGTAATGTAGATAGAGTCCTCGTGGATAATGGTAGCACCCTAGATGTTTTATCTTACGACTGTCTCTTGAAGATGGGTGAAAGTCCATCGAAATTGCGTCCAATCCGAACCCCCTATGTGAGTTCAATGGCCAAGCTACCTATCGTGAGGGAGCAACCAGCCTACCAGTTACTCTAGGAACTCCCCCTAAGGCCATCACCTTTATGGCAAACTTCATTGTGGTAGGAGGGATGACAGCCTACAACACTAGACCTGTCAACGGATTCGGATATTATTCGAATCTGCTTCAAATTTGAATCTGTATTAGCGGATAATATTCAGATTCGTATTCATTTTTTCGGATATGGATAATATCCGAATTTGAATCGGAGCGGGTACAGATATTATAATATTCGTTTCGTAAAATATCCGTTCTTAATATTATATATCATATATATAATATATATATTTTAAAATAATATATTATAAAATATAAAATATATCATAAGATGGAAGATTTACACTTCCCAAAACTATAATCACTACCCCATTTTGACTATTTGACTTCTAAAATTAAAACGCGACAGACCAGCCGTAATGATACCATTTGTCTTCGTCTTCCTTTGAGTTTAGGTCTTTCAAAACCTCAACTCATGTCATCTTGTATTTCGTAACGGAGCAAAGCGCACAGGATAGTAGCTGGGAGAAGTAGGAAACGACAACAGGAGGGAGAGACGTGTACCAGGAGCCAGGAAGACTCCAATTTAGCTCTCCCTTTTTTCTGTATGTTGTTGGCTCTCTCTCTCTCTCTCTGTGTGTGTGTGTGTGTATGTTTATCTCTTTCATATATCGTACCTTTTTGCTCTCTATTACTTTATAGCAGATTCACTAACACATATTTTTCACCCTTAACACCTATTTGTCACCACTATCACTCATTTTCACCACGAACACCTATTTGTCACCACTATCACTCATTTTTCACCCTTAACACCTATTTGTCACCACTATCACTCATTTTTCACCACTAACACCTATTTGTCACCCCTAATACGCATTCTCCACCCTCAACACCTATTTGTCAACATATTGTGATTGGTCCAGCTAGAAAAGGGAGAATATTCTTCTCCAGAAATCATCTATGAACGTGCCAACTATCCTGGGATCACGTGCCAATCATGCCAAACATTTGAAATCGAAGGCACGAAGTCAACCCAAGTGATCCACATGTGTTTAGCTCTTTTTCTGCATTGGCAATCTATTTGTCACCGTTAAAAGGCATTTGTCACCCTTAGTCGCATGAGCCATCGCCTTTGATGTTTTCTTCTCTGCCTTGAGCCGTCGCCTTTGTCCATTTGTCACCATTGTCCTTCATTTGTCACCGCTGCTATGCATTTGTCACCCGTAGTAGACATTTGACTCACCTGCTAGCTATTTGTCACCGGTAGTAGCCATTTGTCACCCTTGGCCTTACATTCTTCAGCCTTGTTCTTCATTTTTCAGCCGTATGAGTTATTTTTCACCTCTGCTGGGGTTGAAAACTTTTAGCATAATGACCTTGGCTGAGTCGACTCGAAAGCTAAATGGAGTCGACTCCACTTCAAGTTTTCAGCTTCTCAGCCCTTTGTCTCCCGTGCCAAGCTATTTGTCACCACTACACATCTATTTGTCACCCTTATTCCATATTTTTCGCCCTTTTGAAGCTATTTGTCACCGTTATTTCCTTCAGTTGGCGGGTGACTCCTGCTGACTTGCGTCGACTCCATTTCCATTTGGAGTCGACTCCACTTCTTCATTCTTATACCTTCCTCTTCTCAGAGTCTTCTTCCAGCCTGGTTAAACATTTGTCTCCCATGTAAACCTATTTGTCAACGTTACCTACTATTTGTCACCAATATCCTGCATTTGTCAACAATGTCATCTTAGCAGCAAATGGATGACGACGTCGACTCCAGTTCAGCATGAAGTCGACTCCTCTTCTTCATTTTCAATCTTTTAGCCTTTTCTTTGTCCATAGTCGAGCTTGTCTTCACATAGAACATGGATATGAATGTATATAATATCATCAAGAGCAAGACATCATCAAAACCATATGAATCATAGTTTTGACATCATCAAAATTACAGGGACACAACACTATCACTCTATTTGTCACCACTATCACTCAATTTTCACCACTAACACCTATTTGTCACCACTATTACTCTATCTGTCACCACTCACTCATTTTTCACCACTAACACCTATTTGTCATCACTATTACTCTATTTGTCACCACTATCACTCATTTTTCACCACTAACACCTATTTGTCACCCTTAATACGCATTCTTTACCATTGTTATGTATTTGCCACCCTTATCATGTATTTATCACCCTTATCATCCAACAACAATAAAATGATTATAAAAATGTTATGTGAAAGAAATATTATTTGCATATATAAATAATAAAATAATATTAATATCACTTTTATGAAACTTTAATACGTGAATGCTATTTTATTATCTCTTCTTATTTATTTTTCAGAATAACATATCATCTATGATGGGAGATCTCACTACTACCGATGCATTGCCTGCCAATACAATTAGTCTTTCTCAAAATATTTCTCATGTGCAACAAAATGATGAGGCAACTGTAGTTGTGAATGCATCACCAGAGCCATCTTCACCTAAAAAGAAAAAGTTAAGATCTAAAGCATGGGAAGATTTTGATCAAACAACATGTCTGGATGGCAGTGAAGTAGTCATATGTAAGCATTGCAAGAGAAAATTTGATGGTTCTAGTGCTAAAGGGACAACTCATTTGAAGAATCATGCGGCAAGATGTCATAGAAAAAAACATCTTGATATAGGACAACAAATGATTGCAATGACTGCAATAAAAAGTGAGACACTTGCAAAAATAGTAAATTTCAAATTTGACCAAGAATGGAGTCGGTGTGACCTTGCAAGGATGATAATGAAGTAAAATTTACCTTTTAACTTGGTTGAGCATGAGTATTTTCAAATATTTTGTGGTAATCTTCAACCACAGTTTAAGGTGGTCTCGAGAAACACTGTTAGAGCAGATGTGATGAAAATATACAATGAGGAAAAGGAAAAATTGTACTCAGTCTTTGATAATATTGATTCCCAAATTAGTCTCACAACAGATATGTGGACATCTAATCAAAATCTTGGTTACTGTTGTGTCACAACACATTTTATTGATGCTACATGAGAGTTGCATAAGAAAATTATTGCTTTTATACCTGTGAAGACTCCACATAATGCTGAGACACTCTTTAAAATTATGAAAGATCAATTGTTGACATGGAACATTGATAGAAAAATATTTGCTATCACTGTTGATAATGCAAGTACTAATACTGCAATGATTAGAGATCTGAAACATTCGCTTTGTGGTAAAATAGTGTTGCCATGTCATGGTATTTTTTTGCATGTTCAATGCAGTGCACACATTCTTAACTTAATTGTGAAAGATGGGTTAAATGGAATATCTGGATTGTTGGAAAAAATTCATGAAAGTGTAAAGTTTGTGAGATCATCACCAAAACAAAAGAAAATGTTTGAACAAGTTGTTACTCAAGAGCAATTGAAAGGTAAAAAAATGATTTGCATTGATGTCCCTACAAGATGGAACTCTATATATTTGATGCTTGGGACTGCACTAGAACTACATGTTGCATTTGAACGTTTATCTGAATATGATATTGACTATAAGAGTCTGCCTTATGATGATGAGTGGGAAGTAAGACATGTTATACATGACAATTTGAAGATATTCTATGATGCAACTTTGACTCTCTCAGGAAATAAATATGTTACAACTAATTTGTACTTTCATGATGTATGTGATGTGCACATTCATTTGCTTGAAATGTTAAAATCTCCTCATGAATTTGTGCATGTAATGGCTGAAAGGATGATGCCAAAATTTTTGAAGTATTGGGAAGATTGTAGCCTTATTTTGACAGTTACTCTTATTCTTGATTCTCGATATAAGATGGAGTATATTGACTATGTGTATTAACAAATTTATGGAGGTGATGCATTTATGCATGTTGAACAAATTCGTTCAACTCTTTATGACCTTTACTCTGAGTATGCAAGTATTTGTGATAACTCATTTTGCTCTCAAGTTTTGAATAAAATCGATGATTCTATTGACAATGATATGGTGGAGAGTAAAGATGCCAAAAAATTGATAGGAGGATTTAAGAAGTTTATGAGTCAGCGTTCTTCCACTACACTATCTATTTCTAGGACTGAGCTAGATATTTATTTAGAGGAAACTATCTCTCCTGATATTGCTAGATTCAATATATTATCATGGTGGAGCAATTATGGGAAAATTTTTTCAACACTTTTAAAAATGGCAAGAGATATTCTAGCAATCCTAGTTACCACTGTTGCATCAGAGTCTGCATTTAGTACCGGTGGAATGGTAGTTGATGAGATCCGTTCTTCATTAGCTCCTGAAATTGCACAAGCATTGATTTGTGGGCAAGATTGGCTTCCATCTTTAAAGGAGAAAAGTAACTACCATTTTTTAATATATTTTATAGATTTAAAATTATAATCATATTTATTTTTATGAAATAAAATTTATTTACAGGTGATATTTCTTCATAGTGACTAATTGTTACGTATCTTCTAAATCTTTATCGACTAAGGTAACAAATTTTTTAAAAATAGAACATTAACTAAAATATTTACTAATTGATATCTTATTCTTTTTTTGACAGGATGCTTTGGATGTTACTCACATGGAAGATAATTTTTTCTCATATAAAGTTTTTGCAGAGAAATTTAGATATTTTATAGTTATATTTTAATTTAGAGTTTATTTTATATACTTTTGACTTTTGAATGTCTCATTGCACATGAAAAATTGTATTATTATCTACATTACTAGAAGTTATGTTTCCTATGGAGCAATTAATGTGGTGAATATCTATTAATTTTTTCATATCTATTTTATCAAAATTATTATCATTAGAGTCATTGTAAGGGTCCTTTGATTTTTTACTTAGCATTGTTGTTCCCTTTTTTACCCATCGTCTTAATAAAGCTGAGAGCAATCTCATGTATAGAATATGTTAAATTTATGGAGTATTCTGAAATCAGAGCGGATAATTTGAATAATTTAAAATTTTAATTCGAATCGAATACGGATAAATAATACAATAGTTCATCGGATAACGGATCAAAATCGGATTATTCGAATCTTAAAACGGAGCAGATACGAATAGTCATATATTCGCTTTGTATCCGCTCCATTGACAGGCCTATACAACACCATCTTTGGTCTGGGCATCCTCGGCCGAATAAAGGTAATGCCCTTCACCTACCACCAAAAAATGAAGTTTCTCACAAAAGACGGGGTGGGTGAGGTCCGGGGTAATCAGGCCGTGGCTAGAAGATGCTATGTAATTTCTGTCGTGGCTGCAAAGCAAGAGGTTGAAAGTCGAGGGAAGGAGGTCATGTAGGAGAAAGCGGTGATAGGTAAACCCAGAGGGGAGCTATTGCCCATCTTCTTGCAAGATGACCCGACCCTTGAGGTCAAGATAGGGGCTAATTTGTCACCAGATGTGCAAAATCAATACAAGAACTTTCTTTCGGAGTATATCCATGTGTTGGGTCCCGTAGTGCAAGAATACAGATCTAGAGGGGGGGGTGAATAGATCCTTCTACTAAAAACTATGTCCAATTAAAAACATAAACTAGCACACATCGGAATTTAAAAGATTAATCATATTAAAGAATTTAATCTAAACAGATTTAAACTAATTCACTCAATCTCACCGAGCTTACACGATTGCATAACAGAAAGGATACTGAAACACACAATCACAAGGAACAAACCACAAGACACGGGGATTTTTAAAGTGGTTCGGGACAACGACGGGCTCCCTACGTCCACCCCTCACCAAACCGGTGAGGCTTCACTACACGCTACAAAATGTAGCAACATGGGGACGAACCTCAACACCACACACGTTGCTTCTGCAGCAATCCACACACGAGGCCTTACCTCAAATTTCTGCCACAGTAGCACGCACGCACACACACACACACACACACACACACACACACACACACACACACACACACACACACACACACACACACACACACACACACACACACACACACACACACACACACACACACACCCACTGCTGGGGAACACACCCCGCACTAAATACCTCACACAGAGACACAACTCCGTCCACACACATGTAGGACAATGCCTACACAACCATACGGGAGAAAACTCCCAACCACACACGTGGATATACTCCGTACAAATTGACACACATATGACAACACACACACTCGGAGACTCCTTTCTTCGAACACCCACACAAGGGATTATCTCAAATGTATATGAATCAAAGACAAATATATGCTATGACCCCTCAAACAAATTCTATAGATGAAAACTAGAAAGATGCATCAAGTAAAAGGCTCCCCCTTCTTCAACAAAATCAGATTCTCCTTGGTTCGTTGATGGATGATCATGATTTAGACATCATCTTCTTCCTCTCCTCTCCTCGATCCTCTTTTCCTTCAAATCCTAGCTCCAATCAAACCTTCATATATCAGAAAAATGATTAGCCTTATAAACCCTTCTCATCTCAACCTTGTGGCCGCACTCCTCCTTCTTCTTCTGCAAGAGAATGGAAAGCATTAGCTCATCTTGTTGCTTAGGATGAAAAACGCAGCACTAATAAGAGGGCAGTAAATAGATGGACAAAGGAACATGTATATATATATTACACCTCTTAGGTAATCATTCAAAACCTTCTGCAATCTCAAACAAAAGACACAGAAGTGAAAGATCAAGATAACTCCCTCAGATTTTCAATGAAATGCTTCTGCAGGATGAGAAACCGTTCTTGAAGAAAGATGATCGATTCTTGCATGGACGATGCTTGTATCTTGATTTTCCATGTAGCTTCCAGTAGATGGTCGTTTGGTGACTTGAAACCTCCTTCCCTTCATATACAAGTTCAGAACAACGTGGAAGAAGCCCTTGGAGCAACTGCTGTGACCCTGCACACACAAGAGTTAGAACCACAGAAAATATTTCAGATTTCAACACTTGATTAGGGTTTGCGACCCAAGAGATGGTTTTATATATTTAGAATGGTCAAGGAACACTCCAGGGACCAGATCCATGAATTAGGGAGAGATTTAGGGCAGTTGGAATGGATTGGTTGGACTTTCGAAGCAAGGACATGAAAGTCATCTTTCACGGCTCTGCATAGGTGTCGACACCTGGTGTCGACACCTTGTGCATTCCAGTACAGGTGTCGACACCTTGTGCATTCCAGTACAGGTGTCGACACCTTGTGCATTCCAGTACACAAAAACTCAAAATAGAAGATCTGGACACTAGGTGTCGACACCAGGTGTCGACACCTGGTGTTCTGGCTTGCTGCCAGAACCAGGTTCAGGTAGGTGTCGACACTTGGTGTCGACACCTCCTGGGCTTAGCTTCTGAAAATGAGTTCTGGATGCAGGTGTCGACTCTTGGTGTCGACACTTTCACCCACAAAAAGCCCAGAGACCCATTAAGCTAAAAATGAAAGCTCCAACTTCACTGTGAGTTTTGGGATGATGAGAGAAGGTTGTGAGGAGTTCTTCTAACCTGCAAAACATAAAGAGAAAATTAGTTTTGCTTCAATGTTAATCTCAAAAACCAACCCATTTCATTTCACCTTCTCTGATAGAACCATAAGTACTTGTGAAAGAGTTCCAAGCATCAGTCACCATTGCATGATGCAACTAATTTTAGAATTTAAAGAGTAAGGAGCCAAGCCACGTAAAACAATATTGAGTCACATTCCATTTGATCATCATCCAAACTCATCAATCCACACATCATTACCTTGGGGGCTAGCAATGGTATTTGCATCTCTATCATTCATTTAGCATTACTAAAATACACATGCATGACATGAGGCTCAATATGACATTTATCCAAGCATGTTTTCCACAAAGGCTTTCTCATTGAATACAAAGCAATCTTACCAAGTGAATATGCAATGTATATGCCTCTTACCAAGTGAATATGCAATGTATATGCAATGTGCTAACATCAAAGCACATATGAGCCTTATAGAGTCATAGATGCATCCACATGATGATATCCCAATAATAACATTGTGTAATCATTTCCACAATCATTTCATACTTCATAGCTAGAGGATAATGAGTTCAAGCACATGAAGACATGAATAATCATTCAAGCACAAGACCAAGCAACAAAGTCATTTTGTAATCATCAAAATCACATACACAACAATCTCCCCCATTTTGATGATGACAAAATATTATGCTATAATGCTCTCTCCCCCTTTGACATAATCAGAAATGGGGATCATGATGGGGAATCGATGATGGCAGCAAAAACCAAAAACAACATTTTTTTGTGTTTATAAAGAGAGCCAATATGCACAATATGCATGAACTAATGGCACAACTGTGAAATACAAATGTGGACAATATGGACATGCAGAATGCAAGTAAGATGATCCAATAGTATTGATCACATGCAATATAGCTCCCCTATTTTATTTAGAGTGAAGGGATAGGTGTACGAAAAGTGCAAGTGAGTCATTAAGATAAGAGTTCTCATGATTACACCTACAGGATTGTGCAGATAGATAGGAGAAGACGTACAGCAGGTCATGCAGTTAATCAAATTTTTAGAATACATATCAAATCAAATTACCATGTGTAAGTGAGTAACATGAGAATGAATTCTAGTCATATGGATAACCAGATTTTCATTTAAACATAATAATAATTACACAAACTGCATTTCAATCTAGAGAGCATCGTATTGGAGACTTCGCTCTGCCTCAATCAAATTTATCATCAGAATTTTTCACACTGACAATCTGAATTTTTCTAAGAATGACTAGGTTCAAATAATTCTTTTTTACGCGAGGAGACACATGGAGCTCATGCCAGAATCTCCGGTTACTCAGAATACTGAACCATTTCACCTCATTTTGAACATAGATACTTTAGTCAACACTTTTCAAAAATGAACCACATCACGTCTCAGGTGACATGTGCCCAATTTACTTAGTGAAACAAAGTATTGCTCTGTCTTTCATTTCAACTATTTTTTTTAAGTGGAGGCACGCAACTTTTTTCTCAACTGTCTCTTATCATCCATGCAGTAAGTTGAATTACTTTAGAGTGTTGAAATGAAACTCTTATATCCTTATGAATAACACTCAATTTCACATTATAGTGCATGAAGTGTGTGAGTTTGATTTAACATGTATGGAGAAAATTTAACTCAAAACAAGATAGTGCAGCTCCCCCTATGTAAATGCAATAAGCATGAAATACTTCCCTTGAGAGTTTGACATGAAGCACACTTGTTAAGACTCAGATACAACAATATTTATCAATGGAGTATTTGGTCTTAGAAGTTTCAAAGGAAGGGGTTTTAGCATATATTAACATGCAAGCATACAATGGAGATATGCAAATATGCAGTGTAAAATGAAAAGGTATGCAATTGTAGTTCTTGAAATGTTGGCCCCAAAGATATGATGCCATTATTGGAAGTATTCATTTTGACATTTATGCAACATGAAATATTCAAAATGATGCATTTTAAAGTATGCACTATATGCATGCTGGAAATGCCAACTATGCAACAAGACACACGATGAGCTTCATCTTCCAAAAGCACTATGTGAATGATATGCAGAGAATGATATGCAAATATACAATCTGATAGAAGATTTAAGATTTCACAAGATAACTCCATATGCATCTAATGCAACTAATGCATGACATGCATTTTTTTTTAATTGTGAGAACACAATTTTATTTTGAAAAGAGAATCCAGACAATTCATTCAAAGTATCAAAATCATCACATGTGAATTTTTCCTTGAAAACATTTTTACTTTTATCCAGAAAGATGAGTAGCACATTGGTAAAGACTATGGAACATTGATGAAATTCAGTACTCAAAGTGTTCAGCCACAGAATAACTTCATCATGTTGAGAGGATGGAAAACATCAATCTCAAAATTTTTAGCTTGCAAGGCTCCCCCTTAATCAATGCATGATTTCATAAAATTCATTTAAGTTTGATGCCATATGCATAGATGATTCATGGTACCGGGCAGAGGCACATTCTCACGTATGGTGATGGCTTTCAGACAGGCTTGACCTGCCCTTCCACATATCACCATTTTATATACCATGTAGTCATGAATTGATGATCAGAAAAATATAATGCATTCTCATATGACATCGGGGATTTTCCAAACTCATGAGCGTTGAATGACAGTTTAACATTCTTCTAGAACCAAACATTCAATTTTTTGAATTCTGGTACGAGGCGGAGATTTTGGTCCGAAGGCCCAGCTCTCGCAAAGTGATGCCTTTCTGATAGGTCTAACCTACCATTCCGGCAACACATTTTGATATACCAGAAATTTCAGATGGTTTCACACATACACAAGTAATTCCACTTGAAAAAGGCATTCAATGGCTACACTCTCATATATACTTCTCAGATTTTTCAATTCTTTACAGCCAAGCATTCATTTTCCACATAGTCAAAAGCAACCATAGGGTATTCAAGATTTTTAAATCACTATCTATCAAGATATGGCACTAACATCAAGACCAAAGAACTTCAACCAAACACTTTATTTTCTCACATTTACCTTGAGTTACCTTTATTGACATCCTCAAGTTCTTCGCTTTATTCCCCTTGCTGTCTTCTTCATCAACATGCTCCAAATCTCAATAGAGGTAGATTAAAACTGGCGTTGAAATCCTCTTGAGCTCCTTTCTTTCTCTCCTGCAAGAAATAGAATGATATTAGCCAAAGGAGTTCCATTGAAATCCCAAATTCACATCTTATAAATAGCAGCATATAAGGATATGACAAGACCAAGAACCCCCATGCCAAAACCCTTCCAAAACTCCTTTAGAATATGAAGAGAAATCCTAAGGGTAATGGGGTAAAAGCTCAAACCAATCAGACCTCAAGATGGGCATTACGAAACCTAATACTCAGACCTATTCCGGATCTGTCAGACCAGGTGTTGACACCTGGTGTCGACATCGACTGAGGAAACATGCAAAACTACCTAAGACAGTTAATCTGAGCTCAGAAAAGTCAATACATATGAAGAAACAAACTTCAAGGCTTTTCATCACAAAGAACTCTCTCTCTCTCAACCTGCAATATCAGAAACCCAATTTCATATCAATCTCAATTCAATACAAATGAGAAAGCTAATTTCAGTGCTTTTCTTCCACAAGACAATCTCCTATGAGCTGTAAGTATGTATAATGAGTTGCAGCTATCAATACAAGTGATTCACTCAAGCTGACATGAGTTCAAAGTTCAGTTCAGAAATTTCAAGTTTAGTCCAATAATGTAAAGAGTCAAGTCTATGCATATAATGCACAAGACTAAGCACATGACGAATCAAGGTCTGTCCATGTGTAGCACATGTCAATGCACATAAAACACACATGACTGCCTCTTCAAAACTGCATATTAAAGACTTAATTTCCACCAGTATGAACTGAGAATTCACACAATCAAGGTGTGCAAAGCATGAATAACCAACTTACAAATCAATATCAACTCATGGACTCAAGCTTTTCAACCTTGTAAAGCCACCTGCAAAACAAGATTTCAACATACCTGCATTGGCCTCAAGGCATTCCTGTATCAAAGTTCTCATTTGGTTGTTTTGGGTACCCAAGTTTTTTTGGGTCCCGAATGGTTAGTTGCACCTCTAGTGGGTGCCTTCCACAGTTTTTGGGCATGCATATCATCAAAATGTATTAAGGAGCAATCATGCATGGTATGTCCAAACTCACCACAATAATGACAACAACCGAAAGACTTCAGATTTTTCTTGTAAGAATGAGCATGGAATTTCTGTGGGTTTGTAGAGATGTTATAATTTTTTAAACTAAAGCAATTGTTCATCCTGTGACCGAACCTTCCACAATGAAAACAGTTCAATGGAGCAAATCTTTCAAATGGTCTTCTTACATGAACATAAGAGTTATCAAAAGTTCTTTTTGTGTTCAACAACTTTCTTGGCTTTGTGAAGCCATTCATTTTCTTGCATACTTCTAGATCTTCAGATTTCATCAAAAGGCAATCATACATCATATGACCAAGTTCACCACAATAAAAATATGAGATTTTCTTTGTGGATGCATGTGTGTGTGCAACATGATTTTTCTTGGCATTCATCGTGACACCAACAACATTTTTAGCCTTTTGATGCAGGTTTTGTTTCTTTTCCAGATTTTCATTTGATCTCTTTGTTGTTTGAGGAGCAGATTAATTTGGAGATCCATTTGATGTGCTGGCTATGTTTGAACTATGGACAAATGATGTATAGACTTTATTTTCAAAATTCTTTTTGTTCACAGGATTATAGCCCAGCCCCTCTCTTTGGAAATTCACCTTAGTCCCCAATATCTTGTTCAAATTTTCTTTCCCATTTACAAACTTAGACAAGGATGCATTCAAGTCAACAATTTCAGATTCAAGGGATGCAATGTGCAATTCATAGTTAGCTATTTCTTGTTTAAACACATGCATTTTATCAGATTCATCAACAATCATAGATTTCCCCTTTTCAGGATTTTCAAGATTTTTCAATCTACTTTCAAGCAGGGAGATCTGAATTAGCATCGCACTATTCTCCTTTTTAAGTTCTTCATTTTCATTTACAAGTTTATCATTCATAATCAATTCATTGCAAATATCCTGATCAATAGAGTTTGATTCCATTTTATTTTTTAGATCTTTTTCAGTTTTCTCCAATTGATCAATTTTGTTCTTGAGGGCAACATTTTCATTTCTTAAACAAGCAATGGTTTCTTTGTGACATTCAATATCATGCTCTAAAAGTTCATTCAAGTTATCAAGCTCAGAACATTTATCACAAGATCCATTTTCATAGTGCATGTTTTCCGATTTCTTTTTCAATTTTCTGTTTTCTGACTTGATTTTCTTATATTATTTTTCCAACTCATCATAAGCATCAACAAGATCATCAAGAGTAAATTCTTCAGAATCAGAATTTACCTCTTCTGTATTTTCGTCACTTTGTTGATCAGCATCATCGGCCATGAGACATTCTTGTCTTTCCTTTTCTTGAGCTTTGATCAACTGGTCCATAAGCTCATTTGTCGTCCTACACGAAGATACAAATGGAAACTTGTTAGTACTTACAGAAGCTTTCAATAAACTAAAAGCAGTAACATTATCATGATGCATCATTTTATCCTGATTAGACCACTTGGTCTCATCTAGAGGTAATATGTGTGGACCATGATGGATCAATTTTCAAAGACTAGGATTAATAGAATTGATCACCACACACAGTTTGCCTAGCCATGAATTAAAATCTGAACCAATGAAGATTGGCAAACAATTCATTGAGATATGTTTAGCAGAAAAATTCATGATTGTAGAATGCACTGGGATCACTCTGTAGATCGCAAGATCTAAGGACAACAGAGCTTCGCTCTGATACCAATTGTTGGGTCCCGTAGTGCAAGAATACAGATCTAGAGGGGGGGGGGGTGAATAGATCCTTCTACTAAAAACTATGTCCAATTAAAAATATAAACTAGCACACATCGGAATTTACAAGATTGATCATATTAAAGAATTTAATCTAAACAGATTTAAACTAATTCACTCAATCTCACCGAGCTTACACGATTGCATAACAGAAAGGATACTGAAACACACAATCACAAGGAACAAACCACAAGACACGGGGATTTTTAAAGTGGTTCGGGACAACGACGGGCTCCCTACGTCCACCCCTCACCAAACCGGTGAGGCTTCACTACACGCTACAAAATGTAGCAACATGGGGACGAACCTCAACACCACACACGTTGCTTCTGCAGCAATCCACACACGAGGCCTTGCCTCAAATTGCTGCCACAGCAGCACGCACGCACGCACGCACGCACACACACACACACACACACACACACACACACACACATACACACACACACACACACACACACACACACACGCACACACACACACTGCTGGGGAATACACCCCACACTAAATACCTCACACGGAGACATAACTCCGTCCACACACATGTAGGACAATGCCTACATAACCACACGGGAGAAAACTTCCAACCACACACGCGGATATACTCCGCACAAATCGACACACATATGACAACACACACACTCGGAGACCCTTTTCTCCGAACACCCACACAAGGTATTCTCTCAAATGTATATGAATCAAAGACAAATATATGATATGACCCCCCAAACAAATTCTATAGATGAAAACTAGAAAGATGCATCAAGTAAAAGGCTCCCCCTTCTTCAACAAAATCTGATTCTCCTTGGCTCGTTGACGGATGATCATGATTTAGACATCATCTTCTTCCTCTCCTCGAGCCGATCCTCTTTTCCTTCAAATCCTAGCTCCAATCAAACCTTCATACATCAAAAAAATGATTTGTCTCATAAACCCCTCTCCTCTTAACCTTGTGGCCGCACTCCTCCTTCTTCTTCTGCAAGAGAATGGAAAGCATTAGCTCATCTTGTTGCTTAGGATGAAAAACGTAGCACTAATAAGAGGGCAGTAAATAGATGGACAAAGGAACATGTATATATATATTGCACCTCTTAGGTAATCATTCAAAACCTTTTACAATCTCAAACAAAAGACACAGAAGTGAAAGATCAAGATAACTCTCTCAGATTTTCAATGAAATGCTTCTGCAGGATGAGAAACCGTTCTTGAAGAAAGATGATCGATTCTTGCATGGACGATGCTTGTATCTTGATTTTCCACGTAGCTTTCAGTAGATGGTCGTTTGGTGACTTGAAACCTCCTTCTTCCCTTCACATACAAGCTCAGAACAACGTGGAAGAAGCCCTTGGAGCAACTGCTGCGACCCTGCACACACAAGAGTTAGAACCACAGAAAATATTTCAGATTTCAACACTTGATTAGGGTTTGCGACCCAAGAGATGGTTTTATATATTTCGAATGGTCAAGGAACACTCCAGGGACCAGATCCATGAATTAGGGAGAGATTTAGGGCAGTTGGAACGGATTGGTTGGACTTTCAAAGCAAGGACATGAAAGTCATCTTTCACGGCTCTGCATAGGTGTCGACACCAGGTGTCGACACCTAGTGTTCTGTCTTGCTGCCAGAACTAGGTTCAGGTAGGTGTCGACACCTGGTGTCGACACCTCCTGGGCTTAGCTTCTGAAAATGAGTTCTGGATGCAGGTGTCGACTCCTGGTGTCGACACCGGGTGTCGACACTTGCACCCACAAAAAGCCCATAGACCCATTAAGCTAAAAATGAAAGCTCCAACTTCACCGTGAGTTTTGGGATGATGAGAGAAGGTTGTGAGGAGTTCTTCCAACCTGCAAAACATAAAGAGAAAATTAGTTTTACTTCAATGTTAATCTCAAAAACCAACCCATTTCATTTCACCTTCTCTGATAGAACCATAAGTACTTGTGAAAGAGTTCCAAGCATCAGTCACCATTGCATGATGCAACTAATTTTAGAATTTAAAGAGTAAGGAGCCAAGCCACGCAAAACAATATTGAGTCACATTCCATTTCATCATCATCCAAACTCATCAATCCACACATCATTACCTTGGGGGCTAGCAATGGTATTTGAATCTCTATCATTCATTTAGCATTACCAAAATACACATGCATGACATGAGGCTCAATATGACATTTATCCAAGCATGTTTTCCACAAATACTTTCTCATTGAATACAAAGCAATCTTACCAAGTGAATATGCAATGTATATGCCTCTTACTAAGTGAATATGCAATGTATATGCAATGTGCTAACATCATAGCACATATGAGCCTTATAGAGTCATAGATGCATCCACATGATGATATCCCAATAACAACATTGTGTAATCATTTCCACAATCATTTCATACTTCATAGCTAGAGGATAATGAGTTCAAGCACATGAAGACATGAATAATCATTCAAGCACAAGACCAAGCAACAAAGTCATTTTATAATCATCAAAATCACATACACAACACCATGTCTTTGCATGGTTTGAGGATGATCTCCCTGGGATTCCCGAGGACAAAGTGACGCACCGGCTCAACTTAGATCCTTCTATCAAGCCAATCTAGCAGCGGTAAAGGAGGCATGCTCTAGCCAAATAATTGATTATTGAAGAAAAAATCACTAGAGTACAGGGAACTGGGCTATTCCGTCCGATCTTCTACCCGACCTGGCTGGCCAGTGTCGTCCTAGTGCCTAAGGCTTCTGGCAATTGGCGGATGTACGTCGACTTCACTAACCTAAATAAAGCTACTCTGAAGGATTGCTACCCACTCCCGAGCATCGATCAACTAGTTGACTCGACGTCAGGTACTGAGCTGCTCAGCTTCCTGAACCGTTATTCCGAATACCATCAGATCCGGATGCATCCTGAGGATGCATAGAAAACAGCTTTTACCTCAAACATCGGTGTGTATTGCTACACGCAGATGCCTTTTGGGCTCAAAAACACCAGAGCGATGTACCAGAGGCTGGTGAACTAGATGTTCGAGGACCAGATCAGAAGGAACGTGGAAGTCTACAAAGATGACATGTTGGTAAAGTCACCGAAGGCTGAAGATCACTTTGCTAATTTGGAGGAGACCTTCGAGGTACTACTGAAGTATAACATGAAGCTCAACCCTGCCAAGTGTGGGCGTTAGGTCGGGAAAGTTCTTGGGCTTCTTGGTTACCCACTGAGGTATTGAGGCGAACCCCGAAAAAGTCCAAGCCATCTTGGATATGCAGCGACCGTAGAGCGTCAAAGATGTGTAGCGCCTAACAGGATGAGTGGTTGCACTTAATCGCTTCATGTCCTAAGCTGCGAGCGGTGTCTGCCATTCTTCAAGCTACTAAGAGAACCCAAGATGGCTGCCCCGACCTTCTCCTGGGATGAAGAGTGTGAAAAAGCTTTCACCGAGTTAAAAGAATTCTTGATGGTGCCTCCCATACTCTCGAAGCCCATCTTGGGAGAGACCCTCTATCTCTACCTCTCAACAACGCCTTCCATAATTAGCTCGGTGCTAGTTCAAGAGGATCGGGAGATCCAGAGACCAGTCTACTACGTCATTAAAGTGCTCCTAGATGCTGGGAAAAGGTACCCCGTAATCGAGAAACTCGTGCTAGCGTTGGTTACCTGGCCAAACGGCTTCGCCCATATTTCTAGGAGCACAACGTCGTAGTTCTTATTGATAAGACCCTGAAGCGGATTCTGGCTAATCCCGAGGCTTCAGATCACCTAGTGAGATGGGCAGTCATGCTAGGAGCGTTTGATATCTTGTACTACCCCCGCACTGCCATCAAAGGTCAGGCGCTTGCCAACTTTATTGCACAATATACGGCCCCGCCTGAGGATCCCTTACCAGTTTCTAACGGCCCTACTTGGAAACTTTACGTCGACGGATCCTCGTGCTCGGCCGGTAATGGCGTGGGAGTTATTGCAAGCTCCCCTGAAGGAATAGAGCTATAGTACACCCTCAAGTCCAAGTTTGTGGCGTCCAAAAATGTTTCTAAATACGAGGCCCTGATCTCAGGGGCCTGCATGGCTAAGCAACTAGGAGTGGAAAGGGTCAAGATCTTCACCAACTCGCAGCTAGTTGCTAGCTAGTTCAACGGGGACAATGAAGCTCGAGAGCCACAGATAGTCAGATACCTCCAGTTGGCCAAGAAGATGGCTTCGTGATTTGAGAGCTTCCAGGTAATCTGAATTGCTCAGGAATCAAACTCTCAAGTGGACATGCTCTCTTGCTTGGCCTCCTCCTCTAGCCCATATGGTCCTCAGTCTGTTTTCCTGGAGGAATTGGAGCACCCTAGCACCGACTCCGAGCACGTCGGCATGATTGAAGAACTGCTCAACGATTGGAGAGCACCCTACATCCACTGGCTAAGAGATGGAATGGTACCATTTGACCCCCAAGAGACGAGGCGGCTCAAATACCAAGCTCGAAGATCCATCCTGCTCGATGGCCAACTTTATAGAAGGTCCTTTGTAGGGCTGCTCCTGAAGTGCCTCAGCTCTCAGGCAGCTCGGTGAGCCATTGAGAAAGTTCATGAGGGGATCTACAGAGTGCATCAAGGAGGGAGGTTAGTGGCTAGGATCCTGTTGCGGCAAGGGTATCGGTGGCCAACACTTCAGTGTGATTGCTCAGATTATCTCCAAAAGTGCGACCGCTGCCAGAGGTATGACCACCTTATCCACTAGCCGACTTTCACTCTGGTTTCCCTCTTCGAGCCATACCCCTTTGCTCGGTGGGGAATAGATATCCTAGGCCCCATTCCTACAGCCCAAGCACAGAAGAAGTTCATTATTGTGGCAATTGATTATTTCAGGAAGTGGGTCGAGGCGGATGCAACCACGAGGATTACCGATAGAGTAATATGGAGTTTCGTATGGCAAACGATCATATGTCATTTGAACATGTCACGGGTGATAGTCAACGATAATGGTCGGCAGTTTAATTATTCTTATTTTAAGGAGAAGTGTGCTGACCTAAAAATTCGCAACCACTTCACCTCAGTAGCCCACCGACAAGCCAATGCTCTGGTCAAAAATGTGAACAAGACACTCCTCAAGGGATTGAAAACCAGACTTGAGAAGGCAAAGGGCAATTGGCTCGAGAAATTGTCGAATGTACTTTGGTTCTACCAGACGACTCCTAGAGCTGCCACATGCAAAACTCCACTCTAGTTGGTCTACGACACCGAGGCAGTTATCCCACTTGAGATCGGAAGCCCTTCCCTCTGGGTCATTCATTTTCAGCCAGAGCTTAACGACCAAAGGCTACTGGAGAACCTAGACTTAGCGGATGAGGTATGCGAGGCCGCAAGAATCCGCATGATGGAATATCAATGGTGCATGGCTCGATATTACAACGTACGAGTTAAGGGCCGACAGTTTCTTCCTGGGGATCTAGTCCTGAGGAAGGCCGAAGCCTCTCGACCACTCGAGGTGGCGGGGAAGCTGGCACCCAATTGGGAAGGCCCTTATCAAGTAGCCGAGGTATTCGAAAAAGGAGCGTACAGATTAGCAACACTTAGAGGCGAACCGGTCCCACGTACGTGAAATGCCGAATCATTGAGAAAGTTGTATTCTTGAGCAATAGAAAGCAAACTCATGTAAATTTATGCAAAAGAATATATTTGCATACATTTTATAGCTTTCTCATTTCTCGACAACTCGTATAATTCTTGGTACATGATGAAAATAAAAATGGATGCAAAGTGGCGGATAGCTTGGCTCGTGCAAGACCGATAACCTCTCGTCGAGGCACAAAATCCACCTGAGTGGAAATTGGCTCGATCGTTGAGTTCACAAATCTTACCAAAGCCGTGTTGGCCCAGTTGGCGAGCGGACAAGAAGGGGGGATTGAATTGTCCCCCAAGCGAGATGGCAAATTTTAAAGCTAACACAACAGAATTAAAACAACTATTAACTTTGAACCGTGATGGAATGAAATTTGAATATTATAAGAAATAGTTCTCTTAGCCTTTCCGATCTCACACGATCAAGACAAAAGGAATAAGCAATCAAACGCACAACCACAAGGCATACCACAGGGACACAACGATTTTTAAGGTGGTTCGGGACCACACCGGGCTCCCTATGTCCACCCTCACCAAAATCGGTGAGCCTTACTACGCTACAAATGTAGCAACACACACGGGGACGGACCCCAGAACACGCTGCCACTATAGCAACACACACACGGGGATTAACCCCAGAACACGCTACCACCGCAGCAACACACACATGGGGACGACCCCCAAACCACACACACAGGCTGCTGAAACGCAGCTCACAACACTCATGTTGCAAGTCGCAGCAAACTAAACACGCTCGGATGTGCACACTGCACAATCCGACCACACACAGAGTAATCGTCGTTGTTTATACAAATACACTTATCAAGATGACAAAAAATGACACGTGATTTTCAAATATATCAATAGAAAATGCAGCAGAAATAGTTTCCCCCTTTAGATGGCTCCACCCGTTGCTTGAATAGCCGCGAGAATGATAGGACGATGATCTACACATCACAAACTATTCAAATCACAATCTGAATGTAGAACCTTGGCTCCAACAGCATAGGGAAGCGAGCTCCTCTCCTCTTCCTCTTCTTCTTCTTCTCCTCCAAGCATTCTTTCATGATGTCAGCATCATTACCTTCCTTTCTTCAAGTAGATTCTTTTCTTCTTCTTCCACGAGCTCCAAAAACGCATTGAAGCAGATGAGAACCCCCTTTCTTCTTCTTCTTCTTTCCCTCTTCTCCTTCTTCTCCTGCAAGATAGAAATAATTAGATCTCTGAGATACCTCAAAACCCAAATTCACAACACTTATATATGGGCACAAAAGATGCAATAAAGATCACAAAGCCCATGGGAAAACCCTTACAAAACCCCTCTAGGATGTGTATTAGAACCTGAAGAGCAAAGGGGCCGAAGAGGAGTTCATTCGGATTGGGTTAAATGGGATTCGAGTGAGATTCACAAAGCTCGATATGGAACGCCCTGAAGAGGTGTCGACACCCAATGTCGACACCTGCAACACCCCAACCAGCAGATAGAAGTCTGCCAAACAAGAGTCGACACTAGGTGTCGACACTTGTTTGGGAAGCTCACTGGACAGAGTCGGGCTCAGTAGGAGTCGACACCTAGTGTCGACTCTTGCCTTGCCCAGGCGAATTCTGCCCAAGGCACTCATCCTTTTTCAACATGTAACAATCATGCATAATGTGCCCACGTTTACCACAGTAAAAACAATGCAAAGGAGGAATTTTACCATGTGGTCTTTTAGCACGAACATTAGAATTTTCAAATGTAGTTTTACTGTTTGAAAATTTCCATGAATTTTTGAGCCCATTTCTCTTGCATGCATTTAGTTCATCCAATTTCATGACATGACACGGATGCATCATATGACCAGTTCTACCACAATAAAAATAAGAGACTTTCTTTGTATGTGCATGTGTGTGTAGCAGATTTATGTTCTACATGCACTGTGGTAGAAGTAGTGTTTTTGGGTTTTTGATGCAACTTGTTTTTCTTTTTCAAATTTCCATTTGTTTTCTCATTTTTCTGGGCAATAAACTGTTTAGGAGATGCATGTGAAGAGCCAGCTACACCTGTGCTATGAACAAAGGATGTATAAAGTTTATTTTCAAAAGATTTTTTATTGACTGGAGTGTAGCCAAGGCCTTCTCTTTAAAAATTCACTTTAGTCCCCAAGATTTTGTTTAGATTTTCTTTGCCACTAACAAATCTAGCCAGAGAGTTATTCAAATCAGAAATTTCAGCTTCAAGAGATAAAACTTGAAGTTCATAACTAGCAATCTGATCTTCACATGAATTAACTTTCAGATTCAGCATTTTATTTACACTCTTAAAGCTTTCTATCTCTTATTTTAAAGCAAGAATATTTTCAGATTCGTCAACCTCCAGAATTGATTTCCCTTTTTCAAGAACAAGCAATTTTTCCGACATAGCAGTATTCAACTCTTTTAATTGTTCATTTTATTTAATAAGCTTTTCATTTTGAACTAGATCATCAATCAAGATTTGATCTATGGCCATTGAACCTAGTTTTTCATTGAGCTCTTTTTTTTTCTGTTGAGGTTTAGAAACTTTAGCCAGAAGCTCTTTGGTTTCATTTCTTAAACACGAAATAGTTTCTTTGAGATTATCAACATCGTGCAGTAAGAATTTACTCAAGTTTTCAAACTCAGAACATTTATCACAAGAAGCATTATCAACACAGGTATTTTCAGTTTTCTTTTTCAACTTTCTATTTTCAGATTTTACCTTTTTGTACTTATCTAACAGTGTATAATAAGCATCCATGAGTTTTCCTCACCGTGAGCCATTAATGCTGATCTTACTTGTAGTGTCCTACATTGGCTTCATGCATAGCCAGCTGATCCCATAAATCTTTGGCTGACCTGTAAGAAGAAATTACGGAAAGAACATCCGACTCTATGCTATTCCTCAGAATGTTCAAAGCCTTAATATTAACATCATTTTTCTTTTTATGCTTATCATTCCACTTAGTTTCATTTGCTGGAAGTTTATGTGGACCTTCACATATAATTTCCCAGATTTCAGGCTCATTAAATCTAAGATAAGCACACATCTTGTTCCTCCAAGAAATGTAATTAATACCGTTATAACGAGGGGGGAGAGAAAACATACAGAAACCATACATGATGCTTAAGATACTCGCCGACAGGGATCTCTCTATAGATCGTTTGACCTTAAGAAAAATAGAGCCGTAGCTTTGATACCAATTGTTGGCCCAATTGGCGAGCGAATAAGAAGGGGAGGTTGAATTGTCCCCCAAGCGAGATGGTAAATTTTAAAGCAAATGCAGTAGAATTAAAACAACTATCAACTTTGACTCATGATGGAATGAAATTTGAATCTTATAATAAATAGTTCTCTCAGCCTTTTCGATCTCACACGATCAAGACAGAAGGAATACGCAATCAAACGCTCAACCACAAGACATACCACAGGGACACAACGATTTCTAAGGTGGTTCGGGACCACACCGGGCTCCCTACGTCCACCCCTCACCAAAACCGGTGAGGCTTACTACGTTGCAAATGCAGCAACACACACGGGGACGAACCCCAGAACACGCTGCCACTACAGCAACACACACATAGGGATTAACCCCAGAACACGCTGCCACCGCATTAACACACACACGGGGACGACCCCCAAACCACACAGACAGGCTGCTGAAACGTAGCTCACAACACTCACGGGGCAAGTCACAGCAAACTAAACATGGTCAGATCTGCACACTGTACAAACCGACCACACACACAGTAATCGTCGTTGTTTATACAAATACACTTATCAAGATGACAACAAATGACACATGATTTTTAAATATATCAATAGAAAATGCAGCAGGCATAGTTTCCCCCTTTAGATGGCTCCGCCCGTTGCTTGAATAGCCACGAGAATGATAGGACGACGATCTACGCAGCACAAATTGTTCAAATCGTGATCTGGATGTAGAACCTTGGCTCCAGTAGCATGGGGAAGCGAGCTCCTCTCCTCTTCCTCCTCCTCTTCTTCTCCTCCAAGCTTTCTTTCACTATTTCAGCATCATTACCTTCCGTTCTTCAAGCTGCTTCTTTTCTTCTTCTTCCACGAGCTCCAAAAACATCTTGAAGCAGATGAGAACCCCCTTTCTTCTTCTTCTTCTCCTGCAAGATAGAAAGAATTAGAGCTCCGAGATCCCTTAAAACCCAAATTCGTAACACTTATATATGGGCACAAAAGATGCAATGAAGACCACAAAGCCGATGGAAAAACCCTTACAAAACCCCTCTAGGATGTGTATTAGAACCCCTAAGGGCAAAGGGGTCAAAGAGGAGTTCATTCGGATTGGGTTAAATGGGATTCGAGTGAGATTTGCGAAGCCCGATCCGGAACGCCCTGAAGAGGTGTCGACACCCAGTGTCGACACCTGCAACACCCCAGCCAACAGATAGAAGTCTGCCAAGCAAGAGTCGACACTAGGTGTCGACACTTGTTTGGGAAGCTCACTAGATAGAGTAAGGCTCAGTAGGAGTCGACACCTAGTGTCGACTCTTGCCTTGCCCAGGCGAATTCTGCCCAAGGCGCTCATCCTTTTTCAACATGTAACATTCATGCATAATGTGCCCATGTTTACCACAGTAAAAACAATGCAAAGGAGCAACAAACATTACAATTTTCAAATGTAGTTTTACTGTATGAAAATTTCCATGAATTTTTGAGCCTATTTATCTTGCATGCATTTAGTTCATCCAATTTCATGACATGACCCATATGCGTCATATGACCAGTTCTACCACAGTAAAAACAATAGACTTTCTTTGTGTGTGCATGTGTGTGTGTGTAGTAGATTTATGTTCTACATGCACTGTGGTAGAAGCAATGTTTTTGGGTTTTTGATGCAACTTATTTTTCTTTTTCAAATTTTCATTTGGTTTCTCATTTTTCTGGGCAATAATGTAACGTCCTGACTCGTAAACCTGGTCCAGTCGTAAAGACTCACGTCGGATTTCGATCGGAACGTCACAGTGGGACAACCCAAACGGTACAATTACGGTAGAGAATTTTACATAAACATTGAGACATCATTGTAGCGGAAATGAAATTACTCAAATCATTCAGCTTACAGTCATACGACTTCATCCACATAGATCGAAATAGAAAGTAATAATTTAACAAGTCATTTATTACAAAACTAAATTTCACACATATTTTTTTTCTAACATAACTACCTAAGATAAAGACTCGTAGCGAATCTAAGCCGCGGTCAGAACACTGCGAGATCACTCCTCGCTTTCTTCTACCGCTTCTCCTAAAAATGTTCAATGGGGTGAGTCTACGAATAGACCCAGTAAGAGACTTAGCATAGTCCCTAGTCATAACATGGGTAATCATATCCAAAGTGATTTACGGTATTTCGTTTTATAAATCATTCTTAGGCATAATTTCAGATAGATTACATGAGATTAACGCATTATAACCCAAATTCAAATTTACGATCATAAGTCATGCTATGAACATTTTACAAGTAAAGCATGTACATTAAAACTGTATTCTATCAATGAGAATTCAACATTTATAATTCGATTCATTTATCAATAGAATGATTCCAGTACTAGGCGGAGTAAAGTCTCACGCATAGTGAAAGGATCCAAACAGACTTACTATGTCCTTTTCCAAATCACCATTTGATATACCAGAGATTCAGTAACAGTAAACATTTACAGTGTAATAACAGTAAAATACAATAACAGTTCAGTAGGCAATAACACTAGTTTCAATATTAGTTAAATGAGCAGTAACAGTAGTTTTAGTGAACAGTAATAGCAGTTCCAATATCGATTCAGTGAGCAGTAATAGTCGTATAAATAACGACTCAGTGAACAATAGTAGCAGTTTCAATATCAATTCAGTAAGCAGTAACCGTGGTATAAATAGCCAAGATATAGTGCCTAAACCACCACTAGAAGGACAGTCAGTCGGTATTCGATCACCTAGGTAAATAGTGATGAGTCTTGGTTACTGCGCAGAACCGGGAGAAGTCCTCTCCACCTTAACCAGTGGTACTTGTCCACCTCCAGGATTTCAATCCCCATTACCCTCGGTGCCAGTACAGTGTGAACCTCCCCATAGGGGCATTTCTATGGCTTGGTTCCAGTCTCCCCCTATGGTGGCAGTGTCCATTTGGTAGTAATAACAGTACGGTAACTATAAATATGACTTATGTGAAATGGACACATGTCACTCAAAAATTCATGCTGTGAACATTAAGTATAAAATATGCCAGTACTGAAAATCCATTTCCTTTATTTATGAAATTCTCAACTTATCCAAATGTAAGGGCAGATATATATATCAAAATTACTAATTCTGTTTACAGAGATCAGAATGCCTTTAAATTTCAGAGAATCAATCAATTTACAAAAAGGATCAAAATGAAAAAATTATCATAATTTTTTAGACAGTATTTATAATTTTTATAGGGTTATTTATATTCCATTTATACATCAAAAATTTCTAATTCTATTTTTCGAACTCAGAATACATTGTAATTTCAGGAAACTAATATATTTATAGGAAGGATCAGAACAGAAAATTTTCATCATTTTTCAGACAGTAATTATAATTTTTCCAGAATTACATATACTCTAACATGCATCATAAATTGACTAAATTTAGTTACAAAATTTATAAAACTATGAAACTTTTATTAAATATCACATTTGTATGTAACACTGCACAGAAATTTTTTCATAATTGTTCATACAGGAATTCAAATATTTACAGAATTATTTAAATTCTCCTATACATAGAATATTAACTAAATATATTCACAATAATCAAAATATTACTAAAACTTTACAGGATGTTGGTTAAGATAGTAGTATCATATGTAACAAACTTCACTATTTTTCCTCTAATATTTCTAATTTCTAAAATTTCATATTAGATTCTAAAATTTATAATAATAGTTTTTAAACAGAGAAAATTATTCAAAATATTCACAATGACTAAAATATCCTAACCGTTAACTTATAAATATCATATAGCAGTTCTGTAACATTATTAGGATTTTTCACAGAATATTAACATTTATTAAAAATTTAAATTATTTGATCAAACATTGAAAATTATACAAGTCAAGATTCTGTGATCAGAATAATATGAAATTTTAATAAATTAGTTATAACATGTATTTACTTCTTCTTTTAAAGTTTCAAAATTTTTTATAAATTAGTTCTGTTTATCTCATAATTTTATACTTCTAATAACTTATTGAAAATTCTATAAGTTCAGTTACAGACATCTATAATTGTTGATATTTTAATAATACATCACACACAACATAATAACAATACTGTGAAATTGTAAGAGTTTTATGAATAATATATATAATTTCTAAATAATTATTTATTTTTTTATCAAGTATTAAAAATTGATTAACAGAAATATCATGGTCTAAAAATAATGAAACTTTTTCTACATCTGGGTCTCATAGTAAGATGCATTCCTACAATTTATGGTGATTTTATATCACCCCTTTATACTTTTAGTATAATTAAACACTTTTAAGATAATATTAAAATATTTATAAACGTGACCATAATTTGAATCAGACATTGAAATTTTTATAGAGAGTTTATAATATCAGATCACATGATTCTGGAAACTTTCTAAATTTATCATGCACCATTGTTAATTATAGTGTATTAATCACACTATTTTACCCTTGATAACTTACCTTAACAGTAATGATTTCATGATAATTCGACTAGATGTGATGACACATGGTGAAATATAGATATGTGAATTTAATTATCTCTATAGATGATAATTAACACATCTTAAATCATTCTAAATATACTAATCATGCTAATCAAGAGAATTAAATGCTAAATCCCTTACCTTAATGATGATTAAACATCTCCTTAATAAGCCTTCCACACCCTCCTTCTGCACTTCACGTAACCAGCCTCCAAGAGAAGCAAATGAGGCCCTGTACCCAGCTATTTATAGGGGATTTGCTCAAATCAATCTTAGCCATTGATTTAAATCAATGGTGGAGATTAAATCATTAGTTTAATATTATTTAATTAAAAATCTGACCTTCAGACTTCACCAACCCACTCAGTCCATTCTTTTGACTTGCCCCTATTTTTCTTTTGTTTTATATATAGGACACATGGAGATTGACTAAAAGAAGGAAAGTGGTTTAACTAACTAATGAGAAAGCTTAATAATTTTTTTTTTATATTACACTATCGCAACGCGGCAGGAGGGGGGCGGGGGCGGCGCCCGCACGCCCGCCCCGCTCGCGGGCGCGCGTGGGCGGCCGCCCTTTGTCGACAGGCATTTTTTATTTTTTTTACATTTTAACCTTTTAATTTTTTTTACAATTATACCTTTCTTCATTTTATTTTAAACAATTAGCCCCCAAATATCTTTTTAAACTTTTTTTTCTTTTCCTTAACTTTTAAACCACTTTTTTTTTCTTTGCCAAGACTAAAATAATTATAATAAGACTAAGAATTTCAACATTTAAGCATAAATAAATATATTTTTATTAATCAAATAAAATACTAAATTATAAATTCGTAGGGCATTACAAATAAACTGTTTAGGAGATGCATGTGAAGAGCCAGCTACACCTGTGCTATGAACAAATGATGTATAAAGTTTATTTTCAAAAGATTTTTTATTAACTGGAGTGTAGCCAAGGCCTTCTATTTGAAAATTCACTTTGGCCCCCAAGATTTTGTTTAGATTTTCTTTGTCACTAACAAATCTAGCCAGAGAGTTATTCAAATCAGAAATTTCAGCTTCAAGAGATGAAACTTGAAGTTCATAACTAGCAATCTGATCTTCACATGAATTAACTTTCTGATTCATCATTTTATTTACACTCTTAAAGCTTTCTATCTCTTATTTTAAAGCAAGAATATTTTCAAATTCGTCAACCGCCAGAATTGATTTCCCTTTTTCAAAAACAAGCAGTTTTTCTGACATAACAGTATTCAACTCTTTTAATTTTTCATTTTATTTAATAAGCTTTTCATTTTGAACTAGATCATCAATCAAGATTTGATCAATGGCCATTCAACCTAGTTTTTCATTGAGCTCTTTTTTTGTCTGTTGAGGTTTAGAAACTTTAGCCAGAAGCTCTTTGTTTTCACTTCTTAAACACGAAATAGTTTCTTTGTGATTATCAACATCGTGAAGTAAGAGTTTACTCAACTTTTCAAACTCAAAACATTTATCACAAGAAACATTATCAACACATGTATTTTCAATTTTCTTTTTCAACTTTCTATTTTTAGATTTTACCTTTTTGTACTTATCTAACAGTGTATAATAAGCATCCATGAGTTCTTCAAACAAAACTTCTTCCAAGTCAGAAGTAGAATTTACCTCACTTGAGCTTTCCTCACCGTGAGCCATTAATGCTGATCTTACTTGCAGTGTCCTGCATTGGCTTCATGCATAGTCAGCTGATCCCATAAATCTCTGGCTGACCTGTAAGAAGAAATTTCGGAAAGAACATCCGACTCTATGCTATTCCTCAGAATGTTCAAAGCCTTAATATTAACATCATTTTTCTTTTTATGCTTATCATTCCACTTAGTTTCATTTGCTGAAAGTTTATGTGGACCTTCACATATAATGTTCCAGATTTCAGGCTCATTAAATCCAAGATAAGCACACATCTTGTTCCTCCAAGAAATGTAATTAATGATACGTGTAGCGGAAAGTGAGATAGAAGGGGGGGGGGATGAATAGATCACTCCCAAAATCAATACAACACAGACACAATTTCTCAAACCCTCCAAATGCATTGAAAAGGATTTCGGAGACAGGCAACAAAGATGACAGGAGTAAGAAATGAGATCGAGAAAGCCACCCACAATGAAGCAATGTGACAAGTAGATGGAGAGCAACACAATGTAAACAGGCAAACCATAGAAGAGATTGGGAAATTTTTTAGGTGGTTCGATTGCTGTCCACAATGTACGTCCACCCCTTACTCAAGAGTAAGGTTTCCTTGCAATATAGAGTCGCACACAGCAGACTCAGTCTGCAACAACCGCTGCCAAACAGCTTGCCCTGAGGAACAACCTCCTCAGTCTTCTGATCAACCAGAAGAAAACACTGGAGAACCAATCTCCCTTCCTTTGCACGCAGCAAAGGGGACCCTGTGCAGTTACTCCCAAGCAACTCACACAACCAGAGGATCGAACCTCTCTTCCTCCAAGATAATGGAGGGAACTGGAGAACCTCTCCCTTCCTCCGAACAGTGTAGGGTAACAATATGGAATGAAGATAAAGAAAAACTTGAAAACAAAACAATCGATGAACGATAATCTTCTCTAGAAACCAAAAGCAATATAGCTTCCGTAGAAGCAGATCTTCACGATCACAAACACTTCTCTCTCTCGAATTTTTTTTTTCTCTGAGCTCTGGATGGAGTGGGCTTTCTCTGGTTTTCTCTGCTCTCACTCTGCTCTTCTTTTTCACTGTGCCATTCTCTTTCAAACCCTTTTCCACAGCATATATATATATCTGATCCAGAACCTTAGACGCGTGGATACCACGTTTCCCGCTTAAAGATGTTGGGGTACGTGTGAGAATGTTCTGGACGTCTATCTACCTCGGACCACGTGCCATATATCTAGTGAATGCACAGACAAATTGTCAGAGAAGAAATGAATATTTGTCATACATTTAGCACAATTCGTATTGGTGTATAGAGTAAAGAGCCAGAAACTGCACTGAATCAAAAGAGTAAGCATCGGCTAAGATGGGCATGACAAGCACCGACCTGGAATGAATCAGAAGATGCACAAATCTACGTTAGCTGTCTACAGGACTTGCACCGAGTCTAATAAGACATGAAACAGGAACTGAACTGACTTCGTTACTACAGAGAGGTGTATAGGCCTGACTATGCACCGAACATGAATTTGTTTTAAGCAAGGCATGAACCGAGACGGGATATGCAGTCCAGGCAGGAGCTGCACCAAGATGGCAAGAGGAAGTACAAGACAAGGCTTGCACCGAGATGTATTTGCACAGAGATGAAGGAACGACCAGCCTGACCAATGCATTCTGGTCAAGAATTGCACTGATTCAAAAACTTTCAGCGACCTCAAGAGGTGAGATGCGGAGACAGAATATGCACGGACCTTAATGCTCACGACCTAGAGAAATGCACAAGGACAACATATGAATAGCAAAACCTGTGCATGACCAAGGACTTGCACCGAGGCAAGTACTTTATGTGAAAGATGCAGAACTAGCACTGACTCAATATGCATTAAGCAAAAGAGCGAATAATATGTAATGCACGGACCTAAATGATGCTATTAGCACATACCCCCTCCATGCTTAGAAATAAATAAATGCGCCGTAAAAGAACAAATTGATCTAGAGAGAAAAATAAATTGATTTATAGTGTGAGACATCATCAAAACCGTAGGGATGCAACAATCTCTGTAATACCCCAACTAATTATAAGAAATAAAGATAAGAAAAAGAGAAGATAAATATGAATTATTATCGTAAATCAAGTCTAATAACTTATCATAAATAATTAGACTTTAGATAAGTTTTAGACAAATAGAAAAAAGGGGGCGAGGGAAGAATAAACTAATGAGGTGTATAGATAGAGTAATTGATTTTAGGTTCAATTAAAACAAGAAGCAATAGATGAAAAGGGAATCTAACTAAATAAAAATCAAGTAATTGAATAGGTTTTAAATAAAAATGATAATGAAATAATAATTTATGGAAAATCTAATAAGAGTATAATTGAGTCTTAATGAGAAAATATAAATATATTTGGTAAGATCGCATGTAAGGTTAAAGGAAATCAATTAATTGTGAAACTATCATTTTTAATAATATTTGCACCCTTAATGTAGACTTAAATTGACATTTAATAATTTTGTAGTTTATTGAAAGGTTATTATTTTCACACTTTTATTCCCTTAAAATGATCTAAAATACATAAATAAAAACTTTAGATAACTTTATAGGAAGGTTGAATAAGAAGTTAGAATACCCATTGAGGGATGTTGTATAAATATATCACCATTGAAGTTATCATACGAAGTGGTTTCTTAGTGTAGTTGGTTAAGTGACTTTTTATCCAACCAGGTGACCAGGGTTCAATTCTTACCTTTGCCATTTCTTTTGCCAAAAATAATGGGCGAATTAAATATACATATGAAGGGCCAGACATCAATTCTTCAACCATTTAAATATATATACTTAGGGACCCATCAACCACTAGAGCTGGGTGGAGGCAATAATAGTCATTATTTGATGGTCATGGACCCCAAGGGAACATACCCAACAAGGATTTCGGATCTGGTCTCCCATGAACATATTTATTTCTTATAAACAACTCCTTTTTACTGGCAAAGGACCCTTTTTGACCTGGCAATGGATCCCAAGATAATGACCCTTGCTTTTGCCTTGGCAACCGAACTCTTCCTATAATTACACTTTCTATTGAGTAGACAGAAGCCTCTGCCCTCATCCTACTTCTGCCTTGGGAGACGTGAAGGGACATCTTCTTCCTATATCCTACATCCTGCTGCAGAAGAGGTAGGTGTTCTCAAGATCTGGCCTAATTAGTAGTTAAATAGGGTGACATGTATGAATATGATAGTTATCACCCGGTGTCCATGCGTTCTTTCATTTTAATTCCTGTAAATTACCTCATGTTTAAAAAAATTTATATCTATGAAATTAAATCTTAAAAACATTGTATGAACTTGATCTTGCAAATCCTACTAATTGTCCATGTCTAGCCAAATCTGTGCTTCCTGATTCTCTAAACATCTTTTTTTTTATCATGAACCATAAATTACGTAATTAGTGATCACCATGCTTAGAAATTCATATTTATTTAACACAACCATAAAATTTCAACAAAATCATGATTTTAGAATCCTCAAATTTTACTCCACCATAGAAAATTATCAAATAAATATTTTGCCTTAAAACGAAATTGAGTGAATAGTGAAAACACTATTCATGATCCACTTTAAAAATTTATATCTCACAAGATAAAAATGATTAGAAAGATCTAATTGTTACCCAGTAACCACCTTGATGTGCTCTACCATGAAAAATCATCAAATACATATTTTACCTTAAAAATGAAATTGAGCAAATAGTAAAAATACTATTCACGGCTCACTTTCAAAATTAATATCTCACAAGATAAAAATGATTAGAAAATTTTAACTGTTACCCATTAATCACCTTGATTTACTCTACCATGAAAAATTGTCAAATAAATTTTTGGCCTTAAAAACTAAATTGAGTGAATAGTAAAAGTTAACCGTTGACCGTTACTATTCACGCGGTCAAAACTTGATCACTCACTGCAAACATGCACGGACCTTGGTCTGCATATGCACAGACCTTATATAGACCTATACCTACGCAAGCAAAAGCCTGCACAGACCTTATCATGTATTGTACAGACCTTGGTATGCATCTAGCAAACATGCACGGACCTTGGTCTTCATATGCACAGACCTTATATAGACCTATACATACGCAAGCAAAAACCTGCGCAAACCTTATCATGCATTGTACAGACCTTGGCATGCATCTAGCAAACATGCACGGACTTGAACTGCATATGCACAGACTTTATGTAGACATACACCTACGCTAAGTCAAAGATGCACCGACTCGTACAGTATCTTGCACCGACTTTGACCCTTGCCAACTAAAACACGCACGGACGTAAATAGTGGATTGTAGAGACTTCGTCCTGCAACACGCACTGACCTTAGCGTATGCACGGACGTGAACAGTGAATTGCAAAGACTTTGTCATTCGACATGCACTGACTTTAGAATGGGAAGGGAAAACTTGCATAGACTTCGTCGTGCAACATGCACTGACCTTAGAATAGGCAGGGAAAACTTGCACAGACTTCGTCTTGCAACACGCACGGACGTGAATAGTGAATTGTACAGACTTCGTCCTGCAACACGCACCGACCTTGTAGCGTATGCACGGACCTTAGTATGCATAAGAAAAAATCTGCACAGACGTTCTCTGTGCATGAATAGTGACATGCACGGACTTTCTATAGGCACGAATAGTAACATGCACAGACTTTCTATAGGCATGAATAGTGAATTGTACAGACTTTCTATATGTATGAACATTGAATTGTACAGACTTTCTATAGGCATGAATAGTGAATTGTACAGACTTTCTATAGATATGAATAGTGAATTGTACAGACTTTCTAAAGGCATGAATAGAAACATGCACAGACTTCATCCTACAACACGCACGGACGTGAACAGTGAATTGTACAGACTTTCTATAGGCATGAACATTGAATTGTACAGACTTTCTATAGGCATGAACATTGAATTGTACAGACTTTCTATAGACATGAATAGTGAATTGTACAGACTTTCTATAGGCATGAATATTGAATTGTACAGACTTTCTATAGGCATGAATAGAAACATGCACAGACTTCATCCTACAACACGCACGGACGTGAACAGTGAATTGTACAGACTTTCTATGAATTGTACAGACTTTCTATAGGCATGAATAGTGAATTGTACAGACTTTCTATAGGCACGAATAGTAACATGCATAGACTTCTATATGCATGAATAGTGATATGCATCGACCTCGTTTTGCATAAGAAAAAACGCTGCCCGACCTTGACCGGTTGACACCTTTAACCAGTAGCGTTGACTTTGGCCAACAGTAGTGTTGACTTTCTATACATGACTTTTTGCCCTCTTCTTAAGGTTAAGTCATCATATCATCATTTACATGCATTTGTCCTTGAAATCTGTTCCTGAAAAATCCACCTTACATTCCTACCATGTGTAAACTCTTGGAATTCTATATTGGCTATATAAATGAGAGTGGATGTCAAAAGTATACATGAAATGCTGTGCGTATAGGGCTCGGTCTGGTCCTGGGAGGAGCACCAGAAGGTACTTGTGCCCATGGGAGTTTATTGACCACGGTGTTTGGCATTGCACCGAAGTACTTGCTTGACTTGAGACATTCCCACTTCCTCTCTTGTGACATGCTTGACTTGCTTGATATGAATGGTTTAGCCCGAAAAAGGGCAATTACTTGCTTGAATGTATTGAATGAAATAGCCAATTCCATTGTACTACTTGATATTACTTGAGCTTGAAATACTTACTTGAATACTCGAATGTTAAATTCTTGAATACTTGCTTGAATACGGTATCCTTGGGAAGTACTTGTCCAATTACTCGCAAATAAATTGCAATTTTCTTATTGATACATCTCATTGAAATTCTTGTTATATTCCTTTAATACAATTCTTGATATTCTTGCTTGATCCAACATGCATCATTATACCGCATGAACTTGTAATCGACTTAAAGATTGTTAGAGCTTGAGATGTAATTCCTACTGAGCTTTATGCTCATTCAGTGTTAAGTAATATTTTTCAGGTTGTCTCGAGGATAGCTAGCAGGCATGGGCAAGAGTGTTAGAGTGTACCAAGATGTCATAGTGGACCCAGTTTCTTAGTTTAGAATTGAGAGTTATCTTATTATAAGAGTATTCTTGTAATTTGCTTGAGAGTTAGTGTTGTCCTTGAAATTTTGGAAGAGTTGTAAAAATTGAAATTTTATAGTGGAGATTTTTATATCAAGTGATGTAATTAGAATTTCTAGTCTTGATTGAGTGAGGGGTTTTCTCCTCTATCGTGCTTCGATATTCCGCGTCGGGACGTGACAGTTATGGTATCAGAGCTCAGGTTATTTAGACCCTAGGTTTCTAAATTTCCTTTGTTATTAAAAACTCATTTAGGTGTCTTAAGTTGGAGTTCTAGATCTAACATCTTGTAGTTACCCGGTGAGATTGGGTAGAGCATTAGGTTATGTGCTAGAATAGCCATAGTTCTAGTAAATAAGATAAGTAATTATTATAATTTATTTTGAATTATGTTATAATTTTTATATTGTAAGTGTAATAAAAGGAAGCTACTTGAAGATTGAAGAAGTACTTAAGAAGAATAATTGGAACTTATTCACAGGTTAGTATTTTTAATAATCTTCTTTAATTTAATTATCTAAATATCATGTGAATTTGGGGGCCAAATTCTTTTTAGTGGGGGAGGATGTAACACTCCAACTAATTATAAGAAATAAAGATAAGAAAAAGAGAAGATAAATATGAATTATTGTCGTAAATCAAGTCTAATAACTTATCATAAATAATTAGACTTTAGATAAGTTTAAGACAAATAGAAAAAAGGGGGCGAGGGAAGAATAAATTAATGAGGTGTATAGATAGAGTAATTGATTTTAGGTTCGATTAAAACAAGAAGCAATAGATGAAAAGGGAATCTAACTAAATAAAAATCAAGTAATTGAATAGGTTTTAAATAATAATGATAATGAAATAATAATTTATGGAAAATCTAATAAGAGTATAATTGAGTCTTAATGAGAAAATATAAATATATTTGGTAAGATCGCATGTAAGGTTAAAGAAAATCAATTAATTGTGAAACTATCATTTTTAATAATATTTGCACCCTTAATGTAGACTTAAATTGACATTTAATAATTTTGTAGTTTATTGAAAGGTTATTATTTTCACAATTTTATTCCCTTAAAATGATCTAAAATGCATAAATAAAAACTTTAGATAACTTTATAGGAAGGTTGAATAAGAAGTTAGAATACCCATTGAGGGCTATTGTATAAATATATTACCATTGAAGTTATCATACGAAGTGACTTCTTATTGTAGTTGGTTAAGTGACTTTTTATCCAACCAGGTGACCAGAGTTCAATTCTTACCTTTGCCATTTCTTTTGCCAAAAATAATGGGCGAATTAAATATACATATGAAGGGCCAGACATCAATTCTTCAACCAATTAAATATATATACTTAGGGACCCATCAACCACTAGAGCTGGGTGGAGGCAATAATAGCCATTATTTGATGGTCATGGACCCCAAGGGAACATACCCAACAGGGATTTCAGATCTGGTCTCCCATGAACCTATTTATTTCTTATAAACAACTCCTTTTTGCTGGCAAAGGACCCTTTTTGACTTGGCAGTGGATCCCAAGATAATGACCCTTGCTTTTGCCTTGGCAACCGAACTCTTCCTATAATTACATCTTCTATTGAGTAGACAGAAGCCTCTGCCCTCATCCTACTTCTGCCTTGGGAGACGTGAAGGGACGTCTTCTTCCTATATCCTACATCCTGCTGCAGAAGAGATATGTGTTCTCAAGATCTGGCATAATTAGTAGTTAAATAGGGTGACATGTATGAATATGGTAGTTATCACCCGGTGTCCATGCGTTCTTTCATTTTAATTCCTATAAATTACCTCATGTTTAAAAAAATTCATATCTATGAAATTAAATCTTAAAAACATTGTATGAACTTGATCTTGAAAATCCTGCTAATTGTCTATGTCTAGCCATATATGTGCTTCCAGATTCTCTAAACATCTTTTTTTTATCATGAACAGTAAATTACGTAATTAGTGATCACCATGCTTAAAAATTCATATTTATTTAACACAACCATGAAATTTCAGTAAAATCATGATTTTAGAATCCTCAAATTTTACTCCACCATGGAAAATTATCAAATAAATATTTTGCCTTAAAACGAAATTGAGTGAATAGTGAAAACACTATTCATGATCCACTTTAAAAATTTATATCTCACAAGATAAAAATGATTAGAAAGATCTAATTGTTACCCAGTAACCACCTTGATGTGCTCTACCATGAAAAATCATCAAATAAATATTTTGCCTTAAAAATGAAATTGAGCAAATAGTAAAAATACTATTCACGACTCACTTTAAAAATTAATATCTCACAAGATAAAAATGATTAGAAAATTTTAGCTGTTACCCATTAATCACCTTGATTTACTCTACCATGAAAAATTATCAAATAAATTTTTGGCCTTAAAAACTAAATTGAGTGAATAGTAAAAGTTAACCGTTGACCGTTACTATTCACGCGGTCAAAACTTGATCACTCACTGCAAACATGCACGGACCTTGGTCTGCATATGCACAGACCTTATATAGACCTATACCTACGCCAGCAAAAGCCTGCACAGACCTTATCATGTATTGTACAGACCTTGGTATGCATCTAGCAAACATGCACGGACCTTGGTCTTCATATGCACAGACCTTATATAGACCTATACATACGCAAGCAAAAACCTGCGCAAACCTTATCATGCATTGTACAGACCTTGGCATGCATCTAGCAAACATGCACGGACTTGAACTGCATATGCACAGACTTTATGTAGACATACACCTACGCTAAGTCAAAGATGCACCGACTCGTACAGTATCTTGCACCGACTTTGACCCTTGCCAACTAAAACACGCACGGACGTAAATAGTGGATTGTAGAGACTTCGTCCTGCAACACGCACTGACCTTAGCGTATGCACGGACGTGAACAGTGAATTGCAAAGACTTTGTCATTCGACATGCACTGACTTTAGAATGGGAAGGGAAAACTTGCACAGACTTCGTCGTGCAACATGCACTGACCTTAGAATAGGCAGGGAAAACTTGCACAGACTTCGTCTTGCAACACGCACGGACGTGAATAGTGAATTGTACAGACTTCGTCCTGCAACACGCACCGACCTTGTAGCGTATGCACGGACCTTAGTATGCATAAGAAAAAATCTGCACAGACGTTCTCTGTGCATGAATAGTGACATGCACGGACTTTCTATAGGCACGAATAGTAACATGCACAGACTTTCTATAGGCATGAATAGTGAATTGTACAGACTTTCTATATGTATGAACATTGAATTGTACAGACTTTCTATAGGCATGAATAGTGAATTGTACAGACTTTCTATAGATATGAATAGTGAATTGTACAGACTTTCTAAAGGCATGAATAGAAACATGCACAGACTTCATCCTACAACACGCACGGACGTGAACAGTGAATTGTACAGACTTTCTATAGGCATGAACATTGAATTGTACAGACTTTCTATAGGCATGAACATTGAATTGTACAGACTTTCTATAGACATGAATAGTGAATTGTACAGACTTTCTATAGGCATGAATATTGAATTGTACAGACTTTCTATAGGCATGAATAGAAACATGCACAGACTTCATCCTACAACACGCACGGACGTGAACAGTGAATTGTACAGACTTTCTATGAATTGTACAGACTTTCTATAGGCATGAATAGTGAATTGTACAGACTTTCTATAGGCACGAATAGTAACATGCATAGACTTCTATATGCATGAATAGTGATATGCATCGACCTCGTTTTGCATAAGAAAAAACGCTGCCCGACCTTGACCGGTTGACACCTTTAACCAGTAGCGTTGACTTTGGCCAACAGTAGTGTTGACTTTCTATACATGACTTTTTGCCCTCTTCTTAAGGTTAAGTCATCATATCATCATTTACATGCATTTGTCCTTGAAATCTGTTCCTGAAAAATCCACCTTACATTCCTACCATGTGTAAACTCTTGGAATTCTATATTGGCTATATAAATGAGAGTGGATGTCAAAAGTATACATGAAATGCTGTGCGTATAGGGCTCGGTCTGGTCCTGGGAGGAGCACCAGAAGGTACTTGTGCCCATGGGAGTTTATTGACCACGGTGTTTGGCATTGCACCGAAGTACTTGCTTGACTTGAGACATTCCCACTTCCTCTCTTGTGACATGCTTGACTTGCTTGATATGAATGGTTTAGCCCGAAAAAGGGCAATTACTTGCTTGAATGTATTGAATGAAATAGCCAATTCCATTGTACTACTTGATATTACTTGAGCTTGAAATACTTACTTGAATACTCGAATGTTAAATTCTTGAATACTTGCTTGAATACGGTATCCTTGGGAAGTACTTGTCCAATTACTCGCAAATAAATTGCAATTTTCTTATTGATACATCTCATTGAAATTCTTGTTATATTCCTTTAATACAATTCTTGATATTCTTGCTTGATCCAACATGCATCATTATACCGCATGAACTTGTAATCGACTTAAAGATTGTTAGAGCTTGAGATGTAATTCCTACTGAGCTTTATGCTCATTCAGTGTTAAGTAATATTTTTCAGGTTGTCTCGAGGATAGCTAGCAGGCATGGGCAAGAGTGTTAGAGTGTACCAAGATGTCATAGTGGACCCAGTTTCTTAGTTTAGAATTGAGAGTTATCTTATTATAAGAGTATTCTTGTAATTTGCTTGAGAGTTAGTGTTGTCCTTGAAATTTTGGAAGAGTTGTAAAAATTGAAATTTTATAGTGGAGATTTTTATATCAAGTGATGTAATTAGAATTTCTAGTCTTGATTGAGTGAGGGGTTTTCTCCCCTGTCGTGCTTCGATATTCCGCGTCGGGGCGTGACAATCTCCCCCTTTTTGATGATGGCAACACTATGAATCAAGCAATATTAAGGCATTAAAAATAGTCAAGAGTAAGCGAATCATGCAGACAAGCCAAACACAACTTCTGAGACTCTTCTCTCTCCAAAACCACTCCCCCACAACTCACTCTCAGAAGACCTGCTCACAGTAGCAAGACCTCTCCCAGATATTGCATGATCTCTAATGACTTCTCTCAAATATTGCATGACCTCTCTCCCCCTTTGACATCATCAAAAGGAAATGAAAGATATATGAAGTTGCTGGAGACATGAGGAAGAAGTACAGTGACTTCTTAGTGTAGAAAGACTCAAGAGTATATCTTAAGAGAATAAGTGAGGTGCTAAACTCAAGTGAAGATTCTTGAACTCCGGTAAATAATAGAGAATTAGAATGAGAGGAAAGTTTATCCGCATACATGGTATATGATGTAGAGCAGGGATGAGCAAGTATGGCAAGGCATTGCTGAACAAACAACAATCCTCAGTAGATGACAAGAGACAAAATCAGAGAAGGTGTTCTCATGGTATTGAGGACAAGCAATCCAGTAAATTGCATAAAGACAAGGGATTTTATGATGATTTTCAAGAAGGCCAGTGAGTAAGTTGGTAAATCACACTTTTGACATTAGGGAGACACCTTGATCAAAGGCTTGAATTCCCAGTTACTCAATGTGAGTGCCTCATTACCTCTCCTTTTTGAAGAACAAAGTTAGTAACTATGGCTTTTGATATGAGGAAACACCTTGATCAGAGGCCAGAGTCCCCAGTTACTCACCACCTTGTCACCATTGCTCTGTGATGATCAGAAATATTAAGGTCATTTTGTAAATTTTTTTTTTAAAACATCTGACACCTCATGACATAGGAATTACTTCACTTCATTGATGAAGCTTCCAGTTTCTCAGTGATCAAACCATAGACCTTTGTTCATTTAGTTGATCCCTTATGTTGTGGAGATGGAATGATTGAAGACAATACCAGAAGGACTGTTTCTTTGAAGTGAATCTTGAAGTCTAGATTTCAAGTTGTTCTGGACAGATATCAAGACATACAGGTTTTAGCCTGAACCGGAATCATTGACAATGTAGGAAGATATACTTTGAACACTTAATCAAAATCTCCGTTGGACTACCAGAGGGAAGATTCTAGCTGGACTTTAGTAACACAGACTTATAGACTTAAGAGATGAGTGAGATTCTACTGTCTGAGAGAGAACCGCACTCATTCAGTCATGAGAACCAGCAATGACACACATCTGGTCAGTCTTTTGAATCAGTCAAAATCAGCTCCCCCTTAAACGAAACACTAAAGAAAACTAACCAGTAGACACACAGAACTCCCCCTCACAATAAGGACAGACTTCTCACACAGCCTCTTGCCAAGATAGAATAATTCAATATCAGGAGATTAGCAATTAAGATAATTTGAATAAGCCTAATTCTCTCCTTAATGTGGTGAATTTGTCATTGTCTAGAGGCTTGGTGAAGATATCAGTAATTTGATTAGCAGTGTCTACGTGAATCAGTTCAAAGTTGCTCTTAGAAACCTCATCTCTTATGAAATGATGCCGTATTTCTATGTGTTTGGTGCGGAAATGCAAAACAGGATTCTTGGCTAGGTTGATGGCACTGATATTATCACAATAAATAAGTGTGCACCCCAGGTCTACTTGATAGTCCTGAAGCTGGTGTTTAATCCAAATGACTTGTGTACCACAACTCCCTGCAGCCACATATTCAGCCTCTGCAGTGGAGAGGGCCACAGAATGTTGTTTCTTGGAACCCCAAGACACTAAACACCCACCTAGAAATTCACAGTGATCACTAGTGCTTTTCCTATCTAGTTTACACCCAGCATAATCTGCATCTGTGTATGCAACTAAATCAAGTGTGTGTGATGCAGGAAACCATAAATCAAGAGTGTGTGTAGCAGACATATATCTGAAAATTCTTTTCACTACAGCTAAATGCAATTCAGTGGGTCTAGATTGATACCTTGCACACATTCCTACACTGAACTGTATATCAGGTCTTGAGGCTGTCAAATAAAGTAGAGATCCAATCATACCTCGATAGAGCTTGGCATCTATTTCTTTACCTATCTCATCTGCATCCAGTGAGGTATTGGTACCCATTGGTGTTGTAATGTGCTTCAAGTTGTTCATGCCAAACCTCTTGAGAATTTCCAATGTGTACTTGGTCTGGTTGATGAAGCATCCATCCTCTAACTGTTGTACCTGCAAGCCAAGGAAATATTTTAGTTCACCTACTAAACTCATTTCAAATTCAGTAGACATCAATTTAGAAAATTCATTACATAGTTCAGAGCTAGTTGACCCAAACACAATATCATCTACATATACCTGAACTATGATGAGGTCTTTATTTGTACTCTTGAAAAATAAAGTTTGGTTTACCTTACCTCTGTGGTAGCCCTTGCTGATCAGAAATTCTGTCAGTCTTTCATACCATGCTCGAGGAGCTTGCTTTAGACCATACAGGGCTTTGTTTAACCTGAACACTTGGTTAGGTTGGGGAGAAAACTGAAATCCGGGGGGTTGTTCAACAAAAACCTCTTCCTTGATAACTCTATTTAAAAAGGCACTTTTCACATCCATTTGTTGGAGTTTTATATTCTTGGAACATGTAAATGCTAACAATATTCTTATTGCTTCCATCCTAGCAACAGGTGCATAGGACTCATCGAAATCAACTCCAAATTCCTGACAGTAGCCCTTGGCTACTAGTCTTGCTTTATTTCTAGAAATGATTCCATCTTCATTCATTTTATTCTTAAACACCCACTTAGTTCCTATGACATTAGAATTTTCTGGTCTTGGGACTAACTCCCAGACATTATTTCTTTCGAACTATCCTAACTCCTCACACATAGCATTAACCCAAGATTGATCAGCTAAGGCCTCTTCTACTGATTTGGGTTCAATTTGTGAGACCAAAGCAATTAGGTCTTGGTTATTAACATTCCTAAAGTGAGACCTAGTTCTAAGAGGATCTTCAAGGTTGCCTAGGATGTTATCTATTGGGTGATCTTTAAGATATCTAACATTTATTGAAGACTCACCTGTTTCAGCTGGCCCTTCCTGGTTTTGAGGATTTGATGTTTCATTCGGCTGAGCCTTCTCTTCTTCTTTATCTTCTAGGAATTCCCCATCGTGCTTGGAATCCCTGTCAGTATCTTCAATGTTAGTAGCACCTTTTGCTTCACCAAAAATGATGTGTGGAGACTCTTCAACTTTCTGATCAGTTATGTTAAAGACCCTATATGCTATTGACACTTCAGAGTATCCTCAAATATTCCAAGATAGCTTTTAGCATCAAACTTATCTAAGTCTTCCTTGTCATTATTATGGATAAAGCATTTAGCTCCAAAAATTCTGAAATGAGCCAAGTTTGGTTTCTTACCTTTCAATAGCTTATAGGGGGTTTTCTTGTGAATTGGTCTTACCATGGCCCTATTGATTGTATAAGTTGCTGTATTGGCCGCCTCTGTCCAAAACTTTCTTGGTAGTTGACTCTCAATTAGCATTGTTCGGGCCATCTCCACAATAGTTCTATTTCTTCTCTCCACAATTCCATTCTGCTCCGGTGTCCTGGGAGAAGAAAACTTATGTGTTAGTCCCTCTCTTTCACAAAGGTCAGAAAATATGGAGTTTTCAAATTCACCTCCATGGTCAGATTGAATTGAACAAATCTTATGTTTTTCTTCCTGTTTGACCTTATTGAAAAATTGTTTAAACTTTTGAAAAGTATCATTTTTACTGGCTAAGAAAAAGATCCATGAAAGTCTAGAGTGGTCATCAATGATCACATATCCAAACCTACTTCCATTAAGACTCTGAGTTCTAGTAGGACCAAAGAGGTCCATATGGAGAAGTTCCATTGGTCTAGAGGACAATGGCTCAGATCTTAGCTTGAAGGACTTTCGGGTCTGTTTGCCTAGAGTACATGCATCACAGATTTTTGAAATAGAATTAAACTTGATTTTAGGCATGCCTCTAACTAAATCATGCTTGATCAATTTATTTAAAGTAGAAAAACTAGCATGGCCTAAACGTCTATGCCAATCAAAAGCATCACCTTTAGAATTAGTAGATAAGCAGAGATTAGATTCAGACTCAACATCTAAGTCTACCATGTAGACATTATTGGTCCTGTTGGCTACAAATTTAACCACATCAGAATTTATTTCAAAATTTTTGCATGAGTTATTGTCAAACACAACCCTGTGACCCTTGTCACATAATTGACTAATGCTAATCAGATTGTGTTGAAGAGCTTCCACAAGTAAAACTTTCTCAATAGAGTTTGTGGAAGACTTACCAACTGTGCCAACCCCAATGATCTTACCTTCATTTCTAACTTGCTGAACTTGGATCGGTCTCCTGTCATGTGCCTGGAGCAGCCACTGTCGAGGTACCATTTGTTGTTCTCAGCTGCCAGGCAAACCTACATAAACAAAATAAAGCAAAGTGGTTTGGAACCCAATATGAGTTGGGTCCAAAGACATCATTCAAATCTTTAAGCAGATGTTTAGGAATCCAGAATTGTTTCAACTTGGTTTTCTCTTGCACCTTAATTTCGGGTCTATTGAAGTTGTGAGTAGAATTATGTCCATCTGGTCTGGAGAAATGAAATATATTCCAGTTATTAGGCTTCTCATCCCTAGGATATCTCCTGTGCGCTTGTTGATTAACAAGTTTTTGAGGGTGAGTGTTATTTCTCCAGTAACTCCTGTTCGGACCCATTCGTTTATAGTAGTTCCAGCTTTTATTCTGATTCATTTGCTTGGTCCAGCTACCACTTATGTTCGGGTGAGTGGGCTTAGTGAAGTTCTTCACAAAATTCATTCCTATTTTAGATGGTCATCCAGCATTGTTTGTTAAATTTTCTTTTGGACGCTGAACACTTTGACTGCTATTTGAGCTGGATGGTGTGTCCAGCTTCTCTTTTCCCTTCTCTGGGCAGAAGGTAGTGGTCTTGAACTGAAAGGGTCTCTTGTTAATTAGGTCATAGCCTAAACCCTCCTTATTGAAATTAACCCTTGTTCCTAGTATAGAATCCATATTTGTTTTTCCTTGAACAATTTTTTCTAAAACCTTCTGTTTGTCTTCCAACTCTCTTTGCAGAGTCTCAGAATTTTTTAAAAGTTCAGTGTTCACTTTCTTAACAACTTCATATTTCTCTATGATCACACTATTTTCATTTAGACTTTCTTCAATTTTTATCTTGAGTTCGTTGAGCTATGTGTGAATTTCCTGGTTTTATAATTTGTGCTTTTCATTTTCCTTTTTCAGAGAAGTCATTTCTACTAATTCTTCCTTTAATGTCTGATTTTTCTTACTGATTTACGTTAGTTCTTCAATATTGGTATTGAATTTTCTCTTCAGAACCCTATGCTCTTTACTGAGTGAATTGAACTTGTCTAACAGTTCAGCATAGGCATCTTCCCAGTCATCAATAGAAAAATTCTCAAAGACATTTGTTACCTCCTCTTCGCTGTTTGCCATTAGACAAATTCCTTCTTCATCCTCCTCTGAGGAATTGGCTTCCGGATCTTCTTCCTCGTCGCTCCACGTGCAGACCATTGCATGTGGCTTCTTCTTCTGCACCTTCGAGCTCTTCTTCTGAGAGTTGGGACCCTTCTTCTGAAGATCAGGGCCGTCCCCTTTCATGTGTCCAAGTTTCCTGCAATGAAAACATGTAATTCTCTTAGTGCTCCTATCTTTATCATTGCTGGAATCAAAGTTCTTACTAGAAGGGTGTGACTTCTTCCTCCTAAAAGTCTTTCCCTTAGACCTTAAGAATTTTCTGAATTGTCGAGTGAGCATTGCTTGCTCCTCCTGGTCGAGACCTGACAATCCGTCAGACTCGCAACTACTACTCCCGCTGCTACTACTTCCTTGGCTGCGGGACACCTTGAGGGCAATATTCTTGCCCTTCCTATCACTTCCTTCACCATTCCTTTTAAAATTCATCTCATACGTCATAAGGGATCCTATAAGTTCGGTGACTGTCATAATCGTCAGATCCCTTGACTCTTCTATCACAATGGCCTTAGTGTGCCATGTAGGGGTTAGAGATCTAAGTATCTTCCTGACTATATCTCCCTCAGCTATCTCTTTCCCAAGCCCCTTAAGACTATTTGTGATTAAAGACAATCTTGCATACATCTCAGTTATGGTCTCCTCTGATTTCATCTTAAACATCTCATATTCAGAGGTGAAGAGATTTACCTTCGTTGCTTTCACTTGAGCTGTACCTTCGTAGATTAATTCCAGCTCATCCCACATTTTCTTGGCCGTCTTACATGCTGAGATGCGGGCGCATTCGTCTGGGTGTACATCACATTGGATGATGTTCAGGGCCGTCCAGTTGAGTGACGATAGCTTGACATGATCATCTGACCATGCGTCCTCGTTCGGTGGCAGATCATATGGCCCTGTAGTGATCACCCTCCACAGCTTGTGGCTCTGCGCCCTGATGAATACCTCCATCCTATTTTTCCAGAAAAGATAATTGTTACCATCAAAGAACGGAGGGCGGCTGATAGATTGTCCCTCAGCCATGAAGCTTTGAGGACCATTAGGATTACCCTGACCGTTGGCCCACATGATGAAAACCTGCACTGATACCAATTGATACGTGTAGCGGAAAGTGAGATAGAAGGGGGGAGATGAATAGATCACTCCCAAAATCAATACAACACAGACACGATTTCTCAACCCCTCCAAATGCAGTGAAAAGGATTTCGGAGACAGGCAACAAAGATGACAGGAGTAAGAAATGAGATCGAGAAAGTCGCCCATAATGAAGCAATGTGACAAGTAGATGGAGAGCAACACAACGTAAACAGGCAAACCACAGAAGAGACTGGGAATTTTTTTAGGTGGTTCGATTACTGTCCGCAATATACGTCCACCCCTTACTCAAGAGTAAGGTTTCCTTGCAATATAGAGTCGCACACAGCAGACTCAGTCTGCAACAACCGCTGCCAAACAGCTTGCTATGAGAAACAGCCTCCTCAGTCTTCTGATCAACCAGAAGAAAACACTGGGGACCCTGTGTAGTTACTCCCAAGCAACTCACACAACCAGAGGATCGAACCTCTCTTCCTCCAAGACAATGGAGGGAACTGGAGAACCTCTCCCTTCCTCCGAACAGTGGAGGGTAACAATATGGAATGAAGATAAAGAAAAACTTGAAAACAAAACAATCAATGAATGATAATCTTCTCTAGAAACCAAAAGCAATATAGCTTCCGTAGAAGCAGATCTTCACGATCACAAACACTTCTCTCTCTCGGAAATTTTTTTCTCTCAACTCTAGATGGAGTGGGCTTTCTCTGGTTTTCTTTGCTCTCACTCTGCTCTTCTTTTTCACTGTGCCATTCTCTTTCGAACCCTTTTCCACATCATATATATATATCTGATCCATAACCTTAGACGTGTGGATACCACGTTTCCCACCTAAAGATGTTGGGATACGTGTGAGAATGTTCTGGACGTCTATATACCTCGGATCATGTGCCATATTTCTGGTGAATGCACAGATAAATTGTCAGAGAAGAAATGAATATTTGCCATACATTTAGCATAATTCGTATTGGTGTATAGAGTAAAGAGCCAGAAACTGCACTGAATCAAAAGAGTAAGCATCGGCTAAGACGGGCATGACAAGCACCGACCTGGAATGAATCAGAAGATGCACAAATCTACGTTAGCTGTCTACAGGACTTGCACCAAGTCTAATAAGACATGAAACATGAACTGCACTGACTTCGTTGCTACAGAGAGGTGTATAGGCCTGACTATGCACCGAACATGAATTTGTTTTAAGCAAGGCATGCACCGAGATGGGATATGCAGTCCAGGCAGGAGCTGCACCAAGATGGCAAGAGGAAGTACAAGACAAGGCTTGCACCGAGATGTATTTGCACTGAGATGAAGGAACGACCAGCCTGACCAATGCATTCTGGTCAAGAATTGCACCGATTCAAAAAATTTCAGCGACCTCAAGAGGTGAGATGCAGAGACAGAATATGCACGGACCTTAATCCTCACGACCTAGAGAAATGCACAAGGACAACATATGAATAGCAAAACCTGTGCATGACCAAGGACTTGCTCCGAGGTAAGTACTTTATGTGAAAGATGCAGAACTAGCACTGATTCAATATGCATTAAACAAAAGAGCGAATAATATGTAATGCACGGACCTAAATGATGCTATTAGCACATACCCCCTCCATGCTTAGAAACAAATAAATGCGCCGTAAAAGAACAAATTGATCTAGAGAGAAAAACAAATTGATTTATAGTGTGAGACATCATCAAAACCATAGGGATGCAACAATTAATACCATTATAACGAGGGGGGAGAGAAAACATACAGCAACCATACATGATGCTTAAGATGCTCGCCGACAAGGATCTTTATATAGATCGTTAGACCTTAAGAAAAATAGACCCGTAGCTCTGATACCAATTGTTGGCCCAGTTGGCGAGCGAACAAGAAGGGGAGGTTGAACTGTCCCCCAAGCGAGATGGCAAATTTTAAAGCAAACGCAGTAGAATTAAAACAACTATCAACTTTGAATTATGATGGAATGAAATTTGAATCTTATAATAAATAGTTCTCTCAGCGTTTCCGATCTCACACGATCAAGATAGAAAGAATAATCAATCAAACGCACAAGCACAAGGCATACCACAGGGACACAACAATTTTTAAGGTTGTTCGGGATCACACCGGGCTCCCTACGTCCACCTGTCACCAAAAATGGTGAGGCTTACTATGCTGTAAATGCAGCAACACACACGGGGACGAATCCCAGAACACGCTGCCACTACACCAACACACACATAGGGATTAACCCCAGAACATGCTGCCACCGCAGCAACATGCACACGGGGACAACCCCCAAACCACACACACAGGCTGCTGAAACGTAGCTCACAACACTCACGCTGCAAGTCGCAGCAAACTAAACATGGTCGGATGTGCACACTGCACAAACCGACGACACACACAGTAATCGTTGTTGTTTATACAAATACACTTATCAAGATGACAAAAAATGACACATGATTTTTAAATATATCAATAGAAAATGCAGCAGGAATAGTTTCCCCCTTTAGATAGCTCCGCCCGTTGCTTGAATAGCCGCGAGAATGATAGGACGACGATCTACGCAGCACAAATTGTTCAAATCAAGATCCAAATGTAGAACCTTGGCTCCAATAGCATGGGGAAGCGAGCTCCTCTCCTCTTCCTCCTCTTCTTCTTCTCCTCCAAGCTTTCTTTCACGATTTCAACATCATTACCTTCCGTTCTTCAAGCTGCTTCTTTTATTCTTCTTCCACGAGCTCCAAAAACGTCTTGAAGCAGATGAGAACCCCCTTTCTTCTTCTTCTTCTCCTGTAAGATAGAAAGAATTAGAGCTCCGAGATCCCTCAAAACCCAAATTCGCAACACTTATATATGGGCACAAAAGATGCAATAAAGACCACAAAGCCGATGGGAAAACCCTTACAAAACCCCTCTAGGATGTGTATTAGAACCCTAAGGGCAAAGGGGGCAATGAGGAGTTCATTCGGATTGGGTTAAATGGGATTCGAGTGAGATTCACAAAGCCCGATCCGGAACGCCCTGAAGAGGTGTCGACACCTGCAACACCCCAGCCAGCAGACAGAAGTCTGCCAAACAAGAGTCAACACTAGGTGTCGACACTTGTTTGGGAAGCTCACTGGACATAGTCAGGCTTAGTAGGAGTCAACACCTAGTGTCGACTCTTGCCTTGCCCAGGCGAATTCTGCCCAAGGCGCTCATCCTTTTTCAACATGATACAATCATGCATAATGTGCCCACGTCTACCACAGTAAAAATAATGCAAAGGAGCAATTTTACCATGTGATCTTTTAGCACGAACATTAGAATTTTCAAATGTAGTTTTACTATTTGAAAATTTCCATGAATTTTTGAGCCCATTTCTCTTGCATGCATTTAGTTCATCCAATTTCATGACATGACACGTATGCATCATATGACTAGTTCTACCACAATAAAAACAAGAGACTTTCTTTGTGTGTGCATGTGTGTGTAGCAGATTTATGTTCTACATGCATTGTGGTAGAAGCAATGTTTTTGGGTTTTTGATGCAACTTGTTTTTCTTTTTCAAATTTTTATTTGGTTTCTCATTTTTCTGGGCAATAATGTAACGTCCTGACTCGTAAACCCGGTCCAGTCGTAAAGACTCACGTCGAATTTTGATCGGAACGTCACAGTGGGACAATCCAAACAGCACAATTACGGTAGAGAATTTTACATAAACATTGAGACATCATTGCAGCAGAAATGAAATTACTCAAATCATTCAGCTTACAATCATACGACTTCATCCACATAGATCGAAATAGAAAGTAATAATTTAACAAGTCATTTATTACAAAATCAAATTTCACACACATTTTTTTTCTAACATAACTACCTAAGATAAAGACTCGTAGCGAATCTAAGCCGCGGTCAGAACACTGCGAGATCACTCCTCGCTTTCTTCTACCGCTTCTCCTAAAATGTTCAACGGGGTGAGTCTACGAATAGACCCAGTAAGAGACTAAGCATAGTCCCTAGTCATAACATGGGTAAACAGATCCAAAGTGATTTACGGTATTTCGTTTTATAAATCATTCTTAGGCATAATTTCAAATAGATTACATGAGATTAACGCATTATAACCAAAATTCAAATTTACGATCATAAGTCATGCTATGAACATTTTACAAGTAAAGCATGTACATTAAAACTTTATTCTATCAATGAGAATTCAACATTTATAATTCGATTCATTTATCAAAAGAATGATTCCAGTACTAGGCGGAGTAAAGTCTCACGCATAGTGAAAGGATCCAAATAGACTTAATATGTCCTTTTCCAAATCACCATTTGATATACCGGAGATTCATTAACAGTAAACATTTACAGTGTAATAACAGTAAAATACAATAACAGTTCAATAGGTAATAACACTAGTTTCAATATCAGTTCAATGAGCAGTAATAGTAGTTTTAGTGGAAAGTAATAGTAGTTCCAATATCGATTCAGTGAGCAGTAATAGTCGTATAAATAACGACTCAGTGAACAGTAGTAGTAGTTTCAATATCAATTCAGTAAGCAGTAACCGTGGTATAAATAGCCAAGACATAGTGCCCAAACCACCACTAGAAGGACAGTCAGTCGATACTCGATCACCTAGGTAAATAGTGATGAGTCTTGGTTACTGCACAGAATCGGGAGAAGTCCTCTCCACCTTAACCAGTGGTACTTGTCCACCTCCAGGATTTCAATCCCCGTTACCCTCGGGGCTAGTACAGTGTGAACCTCCCTATTGGGACATTTCTATGACTTAGTTCTAGTCTCCCCTATGGTGGCATTGCCCATTTGGCAGTAATAACAATACGGTAACTATAAATATGACTTATGTGAAATGGACACATGCCACTAAAAAAATCATGCTGTGAACATTAAGTATAAAATATGCCAGTACTGAAAATCCCTTTTCTTTATTTTTAAAATTCTCAACTTATCCAAATATAAGGGCAGATATATATATTAAAATTACTAATTCTGTTTACAGAGATCAGAATGCCTTTAAATTTCAGAGAATCAATCAATTTATAGAAAGGATCAAAACGAAAAAATTATCAGAATTTTTTAGATAATATTTATAATATTTATAGGGTTATTTATATTCCATTCATACATCAAAAATGTCTAATTCTATTTTCTGAACTCTGAATACATTGCAATTTCAGGAAACTAATATATTTATAGGAAGGATCAGAATAGAAAGATTTCATCATTTTTTAGACAGTAATTATAATTTTTCCAGAATTACATATACTCTAACATGCACGATAAATTGACTAAATTTAGTTACCAAATTCATAAAACTATTAAACTTTTACTGAACATCACATTTGATACGCACAGCGGAAAGTGAGATAGAAGGGGGGGGGTGAATAGATCTCTCCCAAATTCGATAAGCACAAAAAAAAAATACTCAACCCCTCAGAGCGCAGTGATAAAAACTTCGGAGATAGGTAAAAATATATCTAGACTGTGAATTGAGATCGAGAAAGGAATTCACGATGAAACAATATATCAAGTAGATGGAGAGCAAGCATAAAGTAGATAGGCAAATCCACAAGAGAGACAGAGAGTTTTTAGGTGGTTCGATTGCTACCGCAATCTACGCCCACCCCTCACTCAGAAGTGTAAGGTTTCCTTGCAATGATCAATTGCACACAGCAGACTCAGTCTGCGACAACCGCTGCCAAACAGCTTGCCCTGAGGAACACCCACCTCAGCCTTCTGATCAACCATAAGAATCACTGGAGAACAAATCTCCCTTCCTTTGTACACTGCAAAGGGAACCCTGTGAAATTGCTCCCAAGTAACTCACACAACTAGAGGATCAAACCTCTCTTCCTCCAAGACAATGGAGGAAAATCGGAGAACTTCTCCCTTCCTCCGAGCAAGCTTGGAGGGTAACAAACTAGAATGAAAATGAAGAAAATTTGAAAATAAAAGACCGATGGAAAACAGTTATCTCTAATTCAAAACAATGTAGCTTCCGTAGAAGCAGATCTTCAGATTCACAGATGACTCTCACTCAGACTCTTCTCTCTGCTCTTGATGGAGTGGTTTTTCTCTGGTTTTCTCTCTTGATCCACACACTGCTCTCTCACTTCTCTTCTTTCTCACTGTTCCATTCTCTCCTTCGAACCCTTTTCCTCAGCATATATATGTGTGTCTGCTCCAGAACCTTAGGCGTGTGGATACCCCATTTTCCGCCTAAAAAGTTGGGGCACGTGCAGGAATATTATGGGCCTCTATCTTCCTCGGATCACGTGCCATTTACATGGTGAATGCACAGACAAACTGTCAGAAAAAGGAATAAACATTCTGTCACTTACTTAGCTCAAGTCTTACCGACGTAGCGAGTAAGTAAGCATAAACTGCACTGAGTAGGAGTTACTAAGTCAGCCATTGCACTGACTTACTATAAGGTGAGCAAGAGGTTGCACCGAGTTGAAGTGAGCAAAGACGAGAGATGCATTGACTTGAGAAAACACATGACGTCATAAGCACGGACCATAGAGTCCAATAGTGCAACAGATATGCACCGACAAGAAACCTCAGAACCCAAAGATACATTGACTTTATTTTTGCCAGAATGGAGAGTTTGCACCGAGTTGTGTTTGCACTGAGATAAGAAATGAACAGACTCAACAAGTGCATTCTAGACAAGAATTGCACCGGCCCATATATTTCACCAACCTTGAAAGGTGAGATGTAGAGACACGATATGCACGGACGTGAATCATGCAACAAGCACAGACCTCCTTCATGCTTAGAAACAAAGAAATTCACCACGGCATACTATGCACAGACATTATGCGAGATGCACCGAGCTCTTCTGAGTCGAACACAAGTGTTGAGCTTATAGAAAGAAACTTGCACCGAGGCAAGGACATACTACGTCTAGAGAAAAGCATGCACTGATCTATTGAATGCATATGAACAGGAGAATGCACAGACCTTTATTGCAAGAGTGCGATAAAACAAATTGATTTATAGTGTGAGACATCATCAAAACTGTACGGATGAAACAATCTCTCCCTTTTTGATGATGGCAACACTATGAATCAAGCAATGTCAGGGCATTAAAATGAGATCAAAAACAATCAAGGGCAAACCAAAAAGATATTATTGACAAGCCAGAAAGCCTCTCCTAGAGACAACATCTTCTGACCCTCTTCTACAAATCCACTCCCCTACAACTCACTCTCAGATGCCTCAGATGCCCTAAACCTCTCAGATGACCTTTCTCCCCCTTTGACATCATCAAAAGGAAATGAAAGATATATGAAGTTGCTGGAGACATGAGGAAGAAGTACAATGGCTTCTTAGTGTAGAAAGACTCATGAGCATATCTTAAGAGACTAAGTGAGCTGCTAAACTCAAGAGAAGATTCTTTAACTCTGGTTAGCAATAGAGAATTAGAATGAGAGGGAAGTTTATCCACATACAGGGTATATGATGTAGAGCAGGGATGAACAAGTGTGATAAGATATAGCTGAACAAACAACTATACTAAGTAGACGACAAGAGATAAAAGCAGAGAGGGTGTGCTCAAGGTATTGAGGACAAGCATTCCATTAATTTGCATAATTATAAGGATATTATAGAGATTTTCAAGAAGACCAGTAAGTAAGTTGGTAAATCACATCTTTGACATTAGGGAGACACCTTGAACAGAGGCCGAAATCCCTAGTTACTCAATGTGAGATCCTCATTACCTCTCCGTTATAGAGAACATAGTTAGTAACTGTGGCTTTTGACGTGAGGAAACACCTTGATCAGAGGCCAGAGTCCCCAGTTACTCACCACCTTATCACCATTGCTCTGTGATGGTCAGAAACATTCAGTTTATTTTACGAAAACCCCCCTTTTTTTAATTTGACACCTCATGACATAGGAAAAACTTCATTTCATTGATGAAGCTCCTAGTTTCTCAGTGATCAAACTGTAGACCTTTGTTCATTTGATTGATCCCTTATATTGTGGAGATGAAATGATTGAAGACAATTCCAGAAGAACTGTTTCTTGAAATGAGTCTTGAAATCTAGATTTCAAGTTGTTCTGGACAGATATCAAGACATACAAGTTTTAGCCTGAACCAGAATCATGAAAAATGTAGGAACATATACTTCGGACACTTAATCCAAGTCTCTGATAGTCTACTAGAGAAAAGATTCTAGCTGGACTTTAGTTACACAAACTTATAGACTTAAGAGATGAATGGGATTCTACTGTCTGAGAGAGAATCGCACTCATTCAATCATGAGAACCATCAATGACACACATCTGGTCAACCTTTTGAATCAGTCAAACTTCATAAACTACCTAGCTCCCCCTCAATCGATGCACAGATAGAAACTAATCAGCAGACACTAAGAACTCCCCCTCACGGTTAGGACAAGCTTCTCACACAACCTCTTCCCAAAAAAAATATCAGGAGATTAGAAATTAAGATAATTTAAATAAGCCTAATTCTCTCCTTAACGTGGTGAATTTGTCATTGTCTAGAGGCTTGGTGAAGATATCGACAATTTGATTAGCAGTGCCTACATGAATCAGTTCAAAGGTGTTCTTAGAAACCTCATCTCTTATGAAATGATGCCTTATTTCTATGTGTTTGGTGCGGGAATGCAAGGCAGGATTCTTGGCTAGATTGATGGCACTAGTATTATCACAGTAAATGGGTGTGCACCCCAGGTCTACTTGATAGTCCTGAAGCTGGTGTTTAATCCAAATGACTTGTGTACCACAACTCCATGCAGCCACGTACTCAGCCTCTGCAGTGGAGAGGGCCACTGAATGTTGTTTCTTGGAACTCCAAGATACCAAACACCCACCTAGAAATTCATAATGACCACTAGTGCCTTTTCTATCTAGTTTACACCCGGCATAATCTACATCTGTGTATTCAATTAAATCTAGAGTGTGTGATGCAGGAAACCATAAACCAAGGGTGTGTGTAGCAGACAGATATCTGAAAATTCTTTTTACTGCAGCTAGATGTAATTCAGTGGGTCTAGATTGATACCTTGCACACATTCCTACACTGAATTGTATATCAGGTCTTGAAGCTGTCAAATAGAGTAGAGATCCAATCATACCTCGGTAGAGCTTGGCATCTACTTCTTCACCTGCCTCATCTGCATCCAATGAGGTACTGGTACCCATTGGTGTAGTAATGTGCTTCAAGTTGCTCATGCCAAACCTCTTGAGAATGTCCAATGTGTACTTGGTCTGGTTGATGAAGCATCCTTCCTCCAACTGTTGTATCTGCAGGCCTAGAAAGTACTTCAATTCGCCTACCAAACTCATTTCAAATTCTGTTGACATCATTTTTGAAAATTCATTACATAGACCAGTACTTGTTGAGCCGAAGATAATGTCATCTATGTATACTTGGACTATGATGAGATCTTCATTAAAGCCTTTTGTAAAAAGAGTTTGATCTACCTTACCTCTTTGGTAGCCCTTGGTGATTAGAAATTCCGTTAATCTCTCATACCAGGCTCGAGGGGCCTGCTTTAAACCATACATGGCTTTATTCAATCTGAAAACTTGGTCAGGTTTAGTGGAAAATCAGAATCCGGGGGGCTGTTCAACCAAAACATCTTCCTTGATAATTCCATTTAAGAACGCACTCTTCACATCCATTTGTTGGATTTTTATATTTTTGGAGCATGCAAATGCTAACAATATTCTTATAGCTTCCATCCTAGCAACAAGTGCGTAGGACTCATCGAAGTCAACTCCGAATTCCTGACAGTAGCCCTTGGCTACTAGTCTGGCTTTATTTCTAGAAATAATTCCATCTTCATTCATTTTATTCTTGAACACCCATTTGGTTCCTATCACATTAGTGTTCTCAGGTCTTGGAACAAGTTCCCAGACATTGTTTCTATCAAACTGACCTAACTCTTCAGACATGGCATTGACCCAAGATGCATCGTTTAAGGCTTCATCTACTGATTTTGGTTCAATTTGAGAAACTAAAGCAATTAAATCTTAATTTTGAACATATTTGAAATGAGACCTGGTCCTAGGAGGATCCCTTAAATTTCTTATGATATTATTCTCAGGGTGGTCTTTCAAGAATCTAACATTGGTTGAGGACTCACATGGTTCGGTTGAGCTTACTTGATTCTGATCGGTTGGTCCTTCGGGTTGCTCATTTTCATCTTTCAATTCCTCCTCAAGAAATTCTCCATCATGCTTTGAAGACCTGTCGGCATCATTAAGGCTGTTAGCATCTGTTGATTCACCAATTATCACATGAGGAGTTTCCTCTACAGTTTGGTCTGTTATATTGAAAACCCTGTAGGCCCTGGTTGTTTCAGAGTATCCCAGAAAGATTCCTGGAGTACTTCTAGCATCAAATCTATCTAGGTCCCTTTTATTATTGTTATGGATGAAACATTTTGAACCAAAAATTTTGAAATATGAGACATTTGGCTTTTTACCTTTAAGGAGTTCATAAGGAGTTTTCTTATGGACAGGTCTTACCATTGCTCGGTTAATTGTGTAGCAGGCTGTGTTGGCTGCCTCTGCCCAAAATCTCCTGGGAAGCTGACTTTCGACCATCATAGTTCTGGCCATTTCGATGATTGTCCAATTTCTTCTCTCAACAATTCCGTTCTGCTCTGGAGTCCTCGGAGAAGAAAATTTGTGACTCAGTCCCTCTTTATTGCAGAAGTCAGAAAATAAAGAATTCTCAAACTCACCTCCATGGTTAGTTTGAATTATTGAAATACAGTGAGAACCTCCTTGTTTGATTTTATTGAAGAAATGTTCAAACTTCTGAAATGCATCATTTTTATTTGCTAAAAAAAATAGCCATGAAAACCTAGAGAAATCATCTACAATGACGAACCCAAACCTTTTCCCATTCAAGCTCAAAGTTCTAGTTGGACCAAAAAGGTCCATATGTAAGAGTTCCATAGGTTTGGTTGATAAAGACTCAGACCGGAGCTTAAATGACTTGCGAGTTTGCTTGCCTAGAGCACAGGCATCACAGATTTTTTAAACTTGATTTTAGGCAAGCCTCTAACTAAATCATGCTTGATCAATTTATTCAAAGTAGAAAAACTAGCATGGCCTAAACGTCTATGCCAATCAAAAGCATTATTTTTAGAATTAGCAGATAAACAGAGGTTGGATTCAGACTCAACATCTAAGTCTACCATGTAGACATTATTGGTCTTGTTGGCTACAAATTTAACAAGATTAGAATTTATTTCGAAGATTTGCATGAGTTATTATCAAACACAACCCTGTGACCCTTGTCGCATAATTGACTGATGCTAATCAGATTGTGTTGAAGACCTTCCACAAGTAAAACTTTCTCAATTGAGTTAGTGGAGGACTTACCAACCGTGCCAACCCCAATGATCTTACCTTTGTTCTTTCCTCCGAATTTGACCAGACCCCCTACCTTCATTTCTAGCTTGCTGAACTTGGATCGGTCTCTTGTCATGTGCCTGGAGTAGCCACTGTCAAGGAACCATTTGTTGTTCTCAGCTGCCAGACAAACCTACACAAGAGAAATCAAGCAAGGTGGTTTGGAACCCAAGATAAGTTGGGTCTAAAGACATCATTTAAATCTTTAAGCAGGTGTTTGGGAATCCAAAGTTGTTTCAGCTTGTTTTTCTCTTGGATCTTATTTTCAGGTCTATTGAAATTGTGACCAGAATTATGTCTAGTTGGTCTAGAGAAATGGAATTTATTCCAGTTATTAGACCTTTCATCCTTGGGGTATCTTCTGTATGTATGTTGATTACCGAATCTTTAAGGGTGTATGTTATTTCCCCAGTGACTTCTGTTCGGGCCCATTGTTTTATAGTAATTCCAACTTCTATTCTGATATATTTTCCTGGTCCAGCTACCATTTCTGTTCTGGTGAATGGGCTTAGTGAATTTCATCCCCGTTTTAAGATGTTGTTCATCATGGTTTGTTGCTTTCTCCTTTGGATGCTGAATATTTTGATTACTGTTTGAGTTGGATGGTGTATCCAGCTTATCTTTTCCCTTCTCAGGACAGAAGGTAGTGGTCTTGAACTGAAAGGGTCTCTTATTTGTCGGGTTATAGCCTAAACCCTCTTTGTTGAAATTTACCCTTGTTCCTAGTATAGAGTCCAGATTTGTTTTCCCTTGAACAAATTTTTCTAAGATTTTTTGTTTGTCTTCCAGGTCTCTTTGCATAGACTCGTAATTTTTTAGAAGTTCTGTGTTTACTTCCTTAACAGCTTCATACTTCTCAGTGATCACGTTGTTTCCATTCAGACTTTCTTCAAGTTTTATCTTGAGTTCGTTGAGCTGTGTGTGAACTTCCTAGTTCTCTGATTTGTGCTTTTCATTTTCCTTCTTCAGAGTAGTCATTTCTTCTAATTGTTCCTTCAATTTCTGATTTTCCTTACTGATTTGAGTTTGTTCTTCAAAATTAGCATTGAGTTTTCTTTTCAGAACCCTATGCTCTTTACTCAATGAATTGGACTTATCTAACAGTTCAGCATAGGCATCTTCCCAATCATCAATAGAAAAGTTCTCGAAGAGATTTGTTACCTCTCATCGCTATTTGCCATTAGGCAGATTCCTTCTTCGTCCTCCTCAGAGGAGTTGGCTTATGGATCTTCTTCCTCATCGCTCCATGTGCAGACCATTGCTTGTGGTTTCTTCTTCTGCACCTTGGAGCTCTTCTTTTGAAAGTCGGGACCCTTCTTCTGAAGATCAGGGCAATCCCCTTTCATGTGTCCAGGTTTCCTGCAATGAAAGCATGTGATTTTCTTGGCATTCCTATTCTTATCATTGCTAGAATCAAAGTTCTTACCAGAGGAATATGACCTCTTTCTTCTAAAGGTCTTTCCCTTAGTCCTCAAAAATTTCCTGAATTGACGAGTGAGCATTGCTTGCTCCTCCTGGTCGAGGTCTGACAGCCCGTCAGACTTGCAACTACTACTCCTGCTGCTGCTACTGCCTTTGCTATGGGACACCTTGAGGGCAATATTCTTGCCCTTCTTGTCGTTTCCTTCACCATTCCTCTTGAAATTCATCTCATACGTCATTAGGGATCCTATTAGTTCGGTGACTGTCATTTTCGACAGATCCCTAGACTCCTCTATCACAGTGGCCTTAGTGTGCCATGTAGGGGTTAGAGATCTAAGTATTTTCCTAACTATATCTCCCTCAGATATCTCTTTACCAAACCCCTTAAGACTGTTCGTAATCAATGACAGTCTGGCATACATCTCAGTTATGGTCTCCTCCGATTTCATCTTAAACAGCTCATATTCAGAGGTGAGGAGATTTACCTTTGTCGCTTTCACTTGGGATGTACCTTCGTAGATTAACTCCAACTCATCCCACATTTTTTTTGACCGTTTTGCATGCCGAGATGCGGGCGTATTCGTCCGGATGAACTGCACATTGCATGATGTTCAGGGCCATCCAGTTGAGTGACGAAAGCTTGACTTGATCATCTATCTACGCATCTTCGTTCGGTGGCAGATCATATGGCCCTGTGGTGATCATCCTCCAAAGTTTGTGGCTCTGTGCTCTAATGAAAACCTCCATCCTGTTTTTCCAGAAAAGGTAATTGTTACCAACGAAGAACGGAGGGCGGCTGATAGATTGTCCCTTAGCCATGAAGCTTCGAGGAGCATTAAATCCGGGGTTACCTTGGCCATTAGACCACATAGTGAAAACCTGCTCTGATACCAATTGATACGCACAGCGGAAAGTGAGATAGAAGGGGGGGATGAATAGATCACTCCCAAATTCGATAAGCACAAAAAAAAATTACTCAACCCCTTAGAGCGTAGTGATAAAAACTTCGAAGATAGGTAAAAATATATCTAGACTGTGAATTGAGATCGAGAAAGGAATTCACGATGAAGAAATATATCAAGTAGATGAAGAGCAAGCATAAAGTAGATAGGCAAATCCACAAGAGAGACATAGAGTTTTTAGGTGGTTCGATTGCTACCCGCAATCTACGTCCACCCCTCACTCAGAAGAGTAAGGTTTCCTTGTAATGATCAATTACACACAGCAGACTTAGTCCGCGACAACCGCTGCCAAATAGCTTGCCCTGAGAAACACCCTCCTCAGCCTTCTGATCAACCAGAAGAATCACTGGAGAACAAATCTCCATTCCTTTGCACGCAGTAAAGGGAACCCTGTGAAATTGCTCCCAAGCAACTCACACAACTAGAGGATCAAACCTCTCTTCCTCCAAGACAATGGAGAGAAACCGGAGAACTTCTCCCTTCCTTCGAGTAAGCTTTGAGGGTAACAAAGTGGAATGAAAATGAAGAAAATTCGAAAATAAAAGACCGATGGAAAACCGTTATCTCTAATTCAAAACAATGTAGCTTCCGTAGAAGTAGATCTTCGGATTCACAAACGACTCTCACTCAGACTCTTCTCTCTGCTCTTGATGGAGTGGTTTTTCTCTGGTTTTCTCTCTTGATCCACACACTGCTCTCTCACTTCTCTTCTTTCTCACTGTTCCATTATCTCATTCGAACCCTTTTCCTTAGCATATATATGTGTGTCTACTCAAGAACCTTAGGCGTGTGGATACCCCATTTCCCGCCTGAAAAGTTGGGGCACGTGTAGGAATATTATGGGCCTCTATCTTCCTCGGATCACGTGCCATTTACTTGGTGAATGCACAGACAAACTGTCAGAAAAAGGAATAAACATTCTGTCACTTACTTAGCACAAGTCTTACCGACATAGCGAGTAAGTAAACATAAACTGCACTGAGTAGGAGTTACTAAGTCAGCCATTGCACTGACTTACTATAAGGTGAGCAAGAGGTTGCACCGAGTTGAAGTGAGCAAACACGAGAGATGCATTCACTTAAGAAAACACATGACGTCATAAGCTCGAACCATAGAGTCCAATAGTGCAACAGATATGCACCGATAAGAAACCTCAGAACCCAAAGATACACTGACTTTATTTTTGCCAGAATGGAGAGTTTGCACCGAGTTGTGTTTGCACTAAGATAAGAAATGAGCAGACTCAACAAGTGCATTCTAGACAAGAATTGCATCGACCCAATATTTCACCGACCTCGAAAGGTGAGATACAGAGACACGATATGCACGGACCTGAATCATGCAACAAGCACAGATCTCCTTCATGCTTAGAAACAAAGAAATGCACCACGGCATACTATGCACGGACATTATGCGAGATGCACCGAGCTCTTCTGAGTCGAACACAACTGTTGAGCTTATAGAAAGAAACTTGCACCGAGGCAAGGACATACTACGTCTAGAGAAAAGCATGCACTGATCTATTGAATGCATATGAACATGAGAATGCACGGACCTTTATTGCAAGAGTGCGATAAAATAAATTGATTTATAGTGTGAGACATCATCAAAACTGTAGGGATGCAACAACATTTGTATGTAACACTGCACAGGAAATTTTTCATACAGGAATTCAAATATTTACAGAATTATTTAAATTCTCCTATACATAGAAAATTAACTAAATATATTCATAATAATCAAAATATTACTAAAACTTTACAGCATGTTGGTTAAGATAGTAGTATCATATGTAACAAACTTCACTATTTTTCCTCTAATATTTCTAATTTCTAGAATTTCATATCAGATTCTAAAATTTACAACAATAGTCTTTAAATAGAGAAAATTATTCAAAATATTCACAATGACTAAAATATTCTAACAATTAAATTATAAATATCATATATCAGTTCTGTAACATTATCAGGATTTTTCACAGAATATTAACATTTACTAAAATTTTAAATTATTTGATCAAACATTGAAAATTATACAAGTCAAGATTCTATAATCAGAATAATATGAAATTTTAATAAATTAGTTATAACATGTATTTACTTCTTCTGGTAAAGTTTCAAAATTGTTCATAAAGTATTTCTGTTTATCTCATAATTTTATACTTCTAATAACTTATTAAAAATTCTATAAGTTCAGTTACAGACATTTATAATTGTTGATATTTTAAGAATACATCACACACAACATAATAACAATACTGTGAAATTGTAAGACTTGTATGAATAATATATATATTTTTTATATAATTATTTATTTTCTTATCAAGTATTAAAAATTGATTAACAGAAATATCATGGTCTAAAAATAATGAAACTTTTTCTACATGTGGGTCTCATATTAAGATGCCTTCCTACACTTTATGGTGATTTTATATCACCCATTTAGACTTTTAGTATAATTAAACACTTTTAAGATAATATTAAAATATTTATAAACGTGAACATAATTCCAATCAGAAATTGAAATTTTTACAGAGAGTTTATAATATCAGATCTCATGATTCTGGAAACTTTCTAAATTTATCATGCACCATTGCTAATTATAGTATATTAATCACACTATTTTACCCTTAATAACTTACCTTAACACTAATGATTTCATGATAATTCGACTAGATGTGATGACACATGGTGAAATACAGATCTATGAATTTAATTATCTCTATAGATGATAATTAACACACCTTAAATCATTCTAAATATGCTAATCATATTAATCAAAAGGATTAAATGCTAAATCCCTTATCTTAATGACGATTAAACACCTCCTTAATAAGCCTTCCACACCCTCCTTCGCACGTAACCAGCCTCCAAGAGAAGCAAATGAGGCCCTCTACCCAGCTATTTATAGGGGATTTGCTCAAATCAATCTTAGCCATTGATTTAAATCAATGGTGGAAATTAAATCATTAGTTTAATCTTATTTAATTAAAAATCTGACATTCAAACTTCACCAACCCCACTCAGCCCATTCCTTTCACTTGCCCCTATTTTTCTTTTTTTTATATATAGGACACATGGAGATTGACTAAAAGAAGGAAAGTGGTTTAACTAACTAATGAGAAAGCTTAACATTTTTTTTTTTATATATTACACTGCCGCAACTCGGCAGGGGGGGGGCGGGGACGGCGCCCGCCCGCCCGCCCTGTGCGCGGGCGCGCGTGGGCGATTGCCCTCTGCCGACAGGCATTTTTATTTTTATTATTATTTTTTTATGTTTTAGCCTTTTAATTTTTTTTACAATTATACCTTTCTTCATTTTATTTTAAACAATTAGTCCCCAAATATCTTTTTAAACTTATTATTATTATTTTTCTTCTCTTTCCCTTAACTTTTAAACCACCTTTTTTTCTTTACCAAGACTAAAATAATTATAATAAGACTAGGAATTTAAACATTTAGGCATAAAAAAATATATTTTTATTAATCAAATAAAATACTAGACTATAAATTCATAGGGCATTACAAATAAACTGTTTAGGAGATGAATGTGAAGAGCCAGCTACACCTGTGCTATGAACAAAGGATGTATAAAGTTTATTTTCAAAAGATTTTTTATTGACTGGAGTGTAGCCAATGCCTTATCTTTGAAAATTCACTTTGGTCCCCAAGATTTTGTTTAGATTTTCTTTGTCACTAAGAAATCTAGCCTTCGAGTTATTCAAATCAAAAATTTTAGCTTCAAGAGATGAAACTTGAAGTTCATAACTAGCAATCTAATCTTCACATGAATTAACTTTCTGATTTAGCATTTTATTTACACTCTTAAAGCTTTCTATCTCTTATTTTAAAGCAAGAATATTTTCAGATTCGTCAACCTCCAGAATTGATTTCCCTTTTTCAAGAACAAGCAGTTTTTCCGACATAGCAGTATTCAACTCTTTTAATTTTTCATTTTATTTAATAAGCTTTTCATTTTGAACTAGATCATCAATCAAGATTTGATCAATGGCCATTGAACCTAGTGTTTCATTGAGCTCTTTTTTTGTCTGTTGAGGTTTAGAAACTTTAGCCAGAAGCTCTTTGTTTTCACTTCTTAAACATGAAATAGTTTCTTTGTGATTATCAACATCGTGCAGTAAGAGTTTACTCAAGTTTTCAAACTCTAAACATTTATCACAAGAAATATTATCAACACAGGTATTTTCAGTTTTCTTTTTCAACTTTCTATTTTCAGATTTTACCTTTTTGTACTTATCTAACAGTGTATAATAAGCATCCATGAGTTCTTCAAACGAAACTTCTTCCGAGTCAGAAGTATAATTTACCTCACTTGAGCTTTCCTCACCGTGAGCCATTAATGCTGATCTTACTTGCAGTCTCCTGCATTGTTTTCATGCATAGCCAGCTGATCTCATAAATCTCTGGCTGACCTGTAAGAAGAAATTCCGGAAAGAACATCCGACTCTATGCTATTCCTCAGAATTTTCAAAGCCTTAATATTAACATCATTTTTCTTTTTATGCTTATCATTCCACTTAGTTTCATTTGCTAAAAGTTTATGTGGACCTTCACATATAATTTCCCAGATTTCAGGCTCATTAAATCCAAGATAAGCACACATCTTGTTCCTCCAAGAAATGTAATTAATACCATTATAACGAGGGCGGAGAGAAAACATACAGCAACCATACATGATGCTTAAGATGCTCGCCGACAGGGATCTCTCTATAGATCGTTTGACCTTAAGAAAAATAGAGTTGTAGCTCTGATACCAATTGTTGGTCCACTTGGCGAGGGAACAAGAATGGGAGGTTGAACTGTCCCCCAAGCGAGATGGCAAATTTTAAAGCAAACGCAGTAGAATTAAAATAACTATCAACTTTGAATCATGATGGAATGAAATTTGAATCTTATAATAAATAGTTCTCTCAGCCTTTCCGATCTCACACGATCAAGACAGAAGGAATAAGCAATCAAACGCACAAGCACAAGGCATACCAGAGGGACACAACAATTTTTAAGGTGGTTCGGGACCACACCGGACTCCCTACGTTCACCCCTCACCAAAACCGATGAGGCTTACTACGTTACAAATGCAGCAACACACACGGGGACGAACCCCAGAACACGTTGCCACTGCAGCAACATACACACAGGGATTAACCCCAGAACATGCTGCCACCGCAACAACACACACACGGGACGACCCCCAAACCACACACAGAGGCTGCTGAAACGCAGCTCAGAAGACTCACGCTACAAGTCGCAGCAAACTAAACACGGTCGGATGTGCACACTACACAATCCGACCACACACACAGTAATCATCATTGTTTATACAAATACACTTATCAAGATGACAACAAATGACACATGATTTTTAAATATATCAATAGAAAAATGCAGCAGGAATAGTTTCCCCCTTTAGATGGCTCCACCTGTTGCTTGAATAGCCGCGAGAATGATAGGACGACATTCTACGCGCATAAACTGTTCAAATCACGATTCAGATGTAGAACCTTGGCTCCGACAACATGGGGAAGCAAGCTCCTCTTCTCTTCCTCTTCTTCTTCTTCTCCTCCAAGCTTTCTTTCACGATTTCAGCATCATTACCTTCCTTTCTTCAAGCTGCTTCTTTTCTTCTTCTTCCACGAGCTCCAAAAACATCTTGAAGCAGATGAGAACCCCCTTTCTTCTTCTTCTTCTCCTGTAATATAGAAAGAATTAGATCTCCGAGATCCCTCAAAACCCAAATTCGTAACACTTACATATGGGCACAAAAGATGCAGTAAAGACCATAAAGCCCATGGGAAAACCCTTATAAAACCCCTCTAGGATGTGTATTAGAACCCTAAGGGCAAAGGGGTCAAAGAGGAGTTCATTCAGATTGGGTTAAATGGGATTCGAGTGAGATTCGCAAAGCCCGATTCGGAACGCCCTGACCTGCAACACCCCAACCAGCAGACATAATTCTGCCAAACAAGAGTCGACACTAGGTGTCGACACTTGTTTGGGAAGCTCACTGGACAGAGTCAAGCTCAGTAGGAGTCGACACCTAGTGTCGACTCTTGCCTTGCCCAGGCGAATTCTGCCCAGGGCACTCAATGCAAGAGTGGGGTGTCGACTCTATGAGTTGACCCCTGCACTGACATGATAAAAATAAGCTATAAACCCATTTAAAAATTCAATTTTCCTCACCCAAAAATTTAAGGTCAATTAGCCATGTGTTTAAACAATATGTGAACACATAATGAGGCCAATTATCACCAAGGTTTATATGAAAGTCTTAAACAGATTACCATCTCACAAAGCCCTAAAGAATATGCATGAACCATGTGTACATGTATGAACCACATGTAACCAAGTAAGCCAAACCCTTTGACATCAAAGTATCACCCATGATTTTCCATCTTAAAAAAATAAGATAAAACATGTGACTTACATGGATATCAAAATCAAGATTGTAAATGACTAAAAAGAACTTCGTCACTAAGCATGCTTCAATGAACCTTATGAAAATATGCATTGAGCTTCTATTTACAATCACACCTTCTTCACTAAACATGCTTCAATGAACCTTATCAAAATATGCATTGAGCTTCTATTTATAATCACACATGAGTTTAACACATGACTCACAAATATAAGAGAGGATCTCAATTTGAAATCTCTATCACTAATCCACTTGAAAATCTCAACTTTGAAAGCTCATTCAAAACTTCACTCAATTGTGAGACCAAGTGAATTAGGCCAAAGCCTTCAAGCAAGCACATACAATTTGCTTCCACACACACACACAATACACACAATATTTTGTTATCATCAAAATCAATACCAAAATCAATGAGGGAGCACAACGAACCCAACAATCTCTCCCTTTTTGATGATGACAAAATATTGTGGCAATCAATCACAATATTTCTCCCCCGTTGTCATCAACAAAAATCGGCTGACAATGGGGTTATTAAACCTGATATGGACAGTATGACTTAAAGATATGTATGAAATGAAGTATGAAATGATCAAAATTATTCATGCAAGCAATCAAGCAAGCGAGCATGAAAGGCAATCAAGCAAGTAGTACTATAACTCCCTCTCAGTGGGGTAGAAGGATAGCAAGTGAGTAGTTGATTCACAATCGAAGTATGAGACATGGAGCATAATATAAAAAGGCAGTGCATGCATAAACTAGAAGCACTGCATAAACCATGATAAGAATAAATTCAGAGTATACATCCATAATAATAGTACCCAAGAGTGAAATGTGAGTCAATGAGCAATGAGCTTCAAAATATATGGATATCTATAATTTCTTAAGAACACTAGAGTGTTATTTCCTCTCTACATTTTCACTTTAGATTGATGGGAATCAACACCAGGCATCTAACATTTTTTTATTTCCATTTATATCCTTGAGTCAATTGTGTTTTAATTGTAAGGCAAGTGTAAGCCAATGGGTTAATTGGGCTAAGTCAATGGGTTTCTTTCTAAAAGGCCAAGTAGGTCTAGCGGGGCCCCTACTCCATCTCCCATTGGTCCACCTAGGTTCTAGGGCCCATGTGGGGCTGGTCCATGGTCCAAGAGAGAATATTGACCAGCCCTCCCTTGTTGACTCCAAGAGGGGGGCGCCCCCTCTCTTATCCCCACGTGGGAATTAAATAACCCCCCCTTTAGACTTTTTATATTTGTTGTAATTGACCACATGGAAGAAAATTCTCCTATCCCTTATTTGCCCCTCCCTAACCCTAGATCTAAGGGTAATTAGGTCTTTTGGTTAGAGTTATAAAACCCATGTATTTCCATATTTTGAAGAATTAATGATGAAAAAATTACATTGTGCACAAGAATACCCAAGGGTGCCCCTCTCTCTTCTCTCCCCCTTGCAGCTAGATTGCTATGATTTCTATGTTGTGATGTCATAAAACTTGGTGAATTCCAAGTTCTATCTTCCCCTCTGGGTGTGATTCCCAGCCACCGCCGCCGCTGCCGCCATCGGAGCCGCCAACGAGCCGCCACAACCCAACCTTTATCCTGCTGTCCAGATCTACGACCTGTAGAACTGAAGCCCAAAGAATAGGTTGGTTCTCCCAATCCAGTTATCTGATGGTCATCAAATTTTGATATATCATCCCCCTTGTTGTTACCTCCTCCCATTTTAAATTTTGTGTCAATCCGCCACCGTTTGCTATTTTTCCCAGTCATTTAGTTCCACCCGCGCAATCTGCCAGTTTGCAGATCTGCGAGACAGTGTCTTGTTCTTCTATTTTTCCCACCCCTTAAACCACTCCAAAAATTACCATAAAAATTATGCACATCCCCCACATCCCCCTTTATCTCCCATAAAATCCCAAAGACCCAGATCCACCACTTCCTTATCGATCAAAATTCATTTTTAGGCAGATCGTTGTCTGTCCCGACTGTCAGTAATCTGACCCAGAAGCAACAGCTGTGCCAAAGAGTTTTTCATTTCCAATCCGTTTACTGGATGATTGTGAAATTAATATATGTTGTACCCTTTGAGATCTCTTTCCAACGACGCCAATTTCACTCCGATCCGCCTCCGGATCTGGGCACAACAATTATTTTTGTGGAAGTGCGCAAATCTGTTCCGTGAACAGGCCAGCAGAGCAGTCCGCCGGTTAATTCTTGCAAAATACGTCGGCTCAGATTCGGCCGCCGCCGACCTCATGGATCAAAGAGGGATCTCCCGCCAACGTCCCAGCCAACCGCCATGGCCAGAAGGTGATCGGAAGCCGCCGTCCCAGCAGCCAAGTTCACTTGCTGTCAAGCGAGTTTGAACAGTACCGAGTCGGACCAGCAGCCCGCCTCTGGCCCGAAAGCCCTTCCAGCTTGCTGTCCGTCAACCCGAGTTCGCTACTCCCGCGTCCCACTGTAGCCCTTTACCTCCCTGCGTGGAGTGGGCATAAAATTCACTGCTGTAACTATTGTTTAATTACTATACCGGGAGTACGAGTCTTGGCCGGGGTCATCTTCCCCACGCCCAGAGTGTGGAGGTATGGTATCCGCTCCCCACTTTGGCATTTGCTTTCCTCGTATATATTCATATGCCACTGCTAGAGTGATAGCAAATTAGCTCGTTCATTTTTAATCACCGCTGCGAGAGTGAGTGCGAGACCCGTCCCGTGACTCGATCCGAGCACGGAAGAGCCAAATACCCTTGACTCATTGCCAGTTTCTCAACCGCGCACACCCGCACGCTTCCCTCGCTAGGGACGAGTCACGAGTTTACCTAGAGTCTCAGGTTCGCATCAAATTGGCATCGAGTCGCATCCCGTCCCGCATCAAATTGGTATCGGAGCCAGGTTAGAGTCTAGGGTAGTCTTGTCTTAGGAGTCATAATGCATCCTATATCTGGTATATCCATAGGTGTCCTCGGAACGATAGGCTACGCCTGTTGGGAAGGTGGCACACTTGCGTGAGTTTGGTCTTCAGATCAAATCTCAGCCACGTATTAGATATGGGTTAAGTCTAGGTTTGTAGTTGAGTTTGCATTCTAACTTTGCATTGTTGTATAGGGTCGTGTCTAGTCCATTAGAGTGTCACTCAGTTGTCTGCATGTCCAACTACCCACCAGCCCATCGCCGTTCCCCGAGACCATGCATCCAAGTGGTCATCCCTGGTGGCCCAATTCGAGGCTCTCATGGCCCGACCCCTGGGGCTCGCCCCTATCATTCAACCACCGGTTGACCCGACCCCAAAGTCGACAATCGAGTCGTTCTAGCGCCCTATAGTGTCCACTGCCATCCTACCTAATGGGTTGCATACGGAGATCGACTTCATCAGTCGGGTGTCATCTAACTGTGTCTCACAGGACATAGTTGAGTCTCTCTCTAAGACCGGGGAGATTGTTCTCAACGGTGGCTTAGCGTTCGTAGAGTTTCAATGGAGGTTCGGCCCCGTTCTTTATGACGATGGAGCATGGTGCAAGGTCGACACACTTGCCAGTCCATGCATCATTTTAGGGAAAACTTGGTTGGAAGAGAGGAGAGTGACCTTTGACCGGAATAGGAGGACCTGCACCTTACACCCACCTCACCTACCCGGCGAGTTCATCTTCCACGACGGCATTCAGCCGACCACCTCCGTGTCACCAGCCACCCACCCCCAGTGGCCCGTTCTACCTCCAGACTCACGCCCGCCACCACACCCGGAGCCCGCTCATGTGGCCACCTATAGTGGGAGTAGCCACTTCCCCGACCAGTGTCCTTCACATTCCCCTATCTTAGAGGATACACATTCCGAGGATGCCCCACCAGGGCTTATTCTAGTGAGTTATGAGGCTGACCAAGAGTTGGCCGAGGAGTACCTCGCTGATGTTTTGGGGTTAGAGAGCGATCCAATAGAGGGCCAGGGTCTGTTAGTCACCCCAACCCCACCGGTTGTCCTGGAGCTGTCTGTCCCACCCACCTTGTCCACGGTGGATGTGCCATCCGCCGACCCCATGCAGTCAGCCATCCCACTTTTACCCGTCTCTCCTACAGTGGTGCAACCGCTAGAGACTATCGTACTACTATCGACACCCTATGTTGACACGGTATGGTCTGATTTCTTCCACGCGTTCGAGAAACAACGTCCGGACTTCCCATTTTCCATGCTCCACACCAAATGTCCAGATTACCTTCCCGTCACCCGTCTCCTGATCCTCCTACACTTTCGTACTCGAGAATGAGTCTTCTCAAACCGGAGACGGTTGAAGAGGGTTGAGACTCACGGCATCAAGTTGTGGGTCCGCTTATCTTTACACTTAGTGTATGCAGATGGTGTCCAACCTTCTTACCGTCCCTTGTGTGCGTCGTCAGTCATAGGAAGTCATTAGTTGGTGTCTCTCTATCTGTCCTCATACCATAGTCTATGAGTTTGTTTTGCTTATTTATACAGTTTGTCTGTCAAACATATAAGAGTTGCATAGTCGAGTCGGTCTAATGCAAGCTCGCACGTGTCAGTCCCTTTCAAGTGCGAGGCAAGTCGGGTCGAATGCGTACGTAATAAACTTGCCTGTGGAACATGGGACCCAGCTGTGATTCCTAGTGCGTCTTCGAGCCGTCTCCTCCCTTTGCGAGTGACCCCACCCCGGAGTGTCCACCACTAGCTTCATTCCCACAGCAGCGTGTGCATAAAGAACATATACGGAATGAGCAGGTGATAATTATTAGGAGTGGAGCGTACTCGCGCTACCTGGTACGGTGGAGAGCACGGCCCCCACACCCGACGATACATGGATCACCCGAGCAGTGATACAGATCCGCCGGAGTGACACATGAGCAGCCGCACCTCTTACTCGACGGGGTCGAGTTTCTCCCACCCGGGGAGAATTGATGGGAATCAACACCAGACATCTAACATTTTTTTTATTTGCATTTATATCCTTGAGTCAATTGTGTTTTAATTGTAAGGCAAGTATAAGCCAATGGGTTAATTGGGCTAAGTCAATGGGTTTCTTTGTAAAAGGCCAAGTAGCCCTAGCGGGGCCCCCACTCTCTCTTCCATTGGTCCACCTAGGTTCTAGGGCCCATGTGGGGCTGGTCCATGGTCCAAGAGAGAATATTGACCAGCCCTCCCTTGTTGACTCCAAAAGGGGGGCACCCTCTCTCTTGTCCCCATGTGGGAATTAAATAACCCCACCTCCTTTAAACTTTTTATATTTGTTGTAATTGACCACATGGGAGAAAATTCTCTTATCCCTTATTTGCCCCTCCCTAACCCTAGATCTGAGGGTAATTAAGTCTTTTGGTTAGAGTTATAAAACTCATGTATTTCCATATTTTGACGAATTAATGATGAAAAAATTACATTGTGCACAAGAATACCCAAGGGTGCCCCTCTCTCTTCTCTCCCTCTTGCAGCTAGATTGCTGTGATTTCTATGTTGTGATGTCATAAAACTTGGTGAATTCCAAGTTCTATCTTCCCCTCTGGGTGTGATTCCCAGCCACCGCCGCCGCTGCCGCCATCGGAGCCGCCAACGAGCCGCCACAACCCAACCTTCATCCTGCTGTCTAGATCTACGACCTGTAGAACTGAAGCCCAAAGAATAGGTTGGTTCTCCCAATCCAGTTATCTGATGGTCATCAAATTTTGATATATCATCCCCCTTGTTGTTACCTCCTCCCATTTTAAATTTTGTGTCAATCCGCCACCGTTTGCTATTTTTCCCAGTCATTTAGTTCCACCCGCGCAATCTGCCAGTTTGCAGATCTGCGAGACAATGTCTTGTTCTTCTATTTTTCCCACCTCTTAAACCACTCCAGAAAATTACCATAAAAATTATGCACATCCCCCACATCCCCCTTTATCTCCCATAAAATCCCAAAGACCCAGATCCACCACTTCCCTATCGGTCAAAATTCATTTTTAGGCAGATCGTTGTCTGTCCTGACTGTCAGTAATCTGACCAAGAAGCAACAGCTGTGCCATAGAATTTTTCATTTCCAATCCGTTTACTAGATGGTTGTGAAATTAATATATGTTGTATCTCTTTGAGTCCTCTTTCCAACGGCGCCAATTTCGCTCCGACCCACCTCCGGATCTGGGTGCAACAATTATTTTCATGGAAGTGCACAAATCTGCTCCGTGAATAGGCCAGCAGAGCAGTCTGCCAATTAATTCATGCAAAATATGCCGGCTCAGATTCGGCCGCGGCCGACCTCAGGGATCGAAGAGGGACCTCCCGCCAACATCCCAGCCAACCTCTGCGGCCAGAAGGTGACCGGAAGCCGCCATCCCAGCAGTCGAGTTCACTTGTTGTCCAGCGAGTTTGAACAGTACCGAGTCGGACCAGCAGCCCGCCTCCAGCCCGAAAGCCCTTCCATCTTGCTATTTGTCAACCCGAGTTCCCTACTCCCGGGTCCCACTGTAGCCCTTTACCTCCCTGCGTGGAGTGGGCATAAAATTCACTGCTGTAACTATTGTTTAATTACTGTACCGGGAGTACAAGTCTTGGACAGGGTCATCTTCCCTACGCCTGGAGCATAGAGGTATCGTATCCGCTCCCCACTTTGGCATTTGCTTTCCTCATATATATTCATATGCAGCTGCTAGAGTGATAGGAAATTAGCTCATTCAATTTTAATCACCACTGCGAGAGTGAGTGCGAGACCCGTCCCGTGACTCGATCCGAACACGGAAGAGCCAAATACCCTTGACTCATTGTCGGTTTCTCAACCGCACACATCCGCACGCTTCCCTCGCTAGGGACGAGTCGCGAGTTTGCCCAGAGTCTCAGGTTCGCATCAAATTGACATTGAGTCGCATCCCATCCCGCATCATAGATCCTCGAGTATCAGTAGCTTCGCACAACCCCGCTTATGTTTCTTTTATTGGACTTCACCGTTCGGCGCGAGTCACCTCATATGTCTCAATGGGGATTCCCGACTACTTGGATTCGTCACACATTGTGATTTTCTTTGTGAATTTTTGCTTCACCGTTCGACGCGAGTTTCCTCATTTATTTTAGTGGGGATTCTCGGCTACTTGGTTCGACATTCCACTTATTGATTGTTTGTGGGGTAGGTAATTTTTTCCTCACGAATACTCTTAATTTCCATGTAGAGATTTGAGTTCCTTTAACGTGTTGAAAAGAATTTCTAAAATTCTTATCGATCAAAGTCATTTACATCATTATGTGTAAAATGTGTGGATAATTACTTTGTATGTAGAAAATGAGTTTGCAATAACATAGCTATGACTCCCCCTAAATGTATGCACAATAGGAGCCAAATCCTCCTCCTTTGTATATGTCATGATTCATAAATAATCAAAATCACTACATTTTTATTTATCAAGGAGGTAAGGTCTTAGAAGATTTCAAGAAAAGGTTTTATACAGTATATACACGCAATCAAGTACGGATGTTGAAATATGTTCATACTATATGGTTTCTGGTACGAGACGGAGGTGAAGGTCCAAAGACCCAACTCTCGCATAGTGAGTGTTTCTAGGTGGACGTAATCCACCCTTCCACAACACACCATTTGAGATATCGGAGAATCATGGCATTCAAGCACGTAAGTATATAAAGTATATACAAGTATATGCATGTAAGTGAAAAGATCATGAAGAATTATTCATATTCACAAGTATGCAAAGATGTGTGCAAGTTGTATCATGAAATTAAGTGTGTTTTCTATGTATGCAAAAATGAACTGTGTAGTGTCAAGCAATCCACCAAAGAGAAAATTCTTAATAGATCAAGTTCTGAAAAACATTTCAAATCAATGATAAAATGAATCCATCAAAACAAATATTCCCTCAAGAGTCAAACATATTGAATTATGAAATCTGGTACGAGGCAGAGGACTTGATCCGAAGATCACCTCACGCATAGTGGAAGTTTCCAATTGGACTTGATCCATCCTTCTACTAACCACCATTTTATATACCAGATATTAGTTCAATAGAACCTCATATGGCTTGTGAAGAGATCGATGCAATCGATTCATTTAAGCAAGGCCAACTTGTAGAAGTGAAATCATCAAAAACACAAAGCCTAACAGTAAAAGGAAAAACAATGTTGTGGTTTTACCAAAAGAGTGTGCCCTGATTTATTTACCCCCATTATTTTCTTTTGCCCCAAGCACACCTGCACAAAAATCAACTCAGTTGACAGATTTAGGAACCCAAACCTTTTGGGTCCCTGTGAGTTAGTGACATTTCTAGCAAAAGTCCTATTCATTTTCAATGCATTCAAATCATCGAATTTTATCAATGAACAGTCATGCATTGCATGCCCTGCTTCACCACAGTAATGACAAGAAATGTTTCTTCTTTTGGAAACAAATTCATTTCTGCATGCTTTCAAATCATCTGTTTTTAACATGTAACAATCATGCATAATGTGCCCACGTTTACCACAGTAAAAATAATGCAAAGGAGCAATTTTACCATGTGATCTTTTAGCACGAACATTAGAAATTTCAAATGTAGTTTTACTGTTTGAAAATTTCCATGAATTTTCCATTTCTCTTGCATACATTTAGTTCATCCAATTTCATGACATGACACGCATGCATCAATGACTAGTTCTACCACAATAAAAACAAGAGACTTTTTTTGTGTGTGCATGTGTGTGTAGCAGATTTATGTTCTACATGCACTGTGGTAGAAGTAATGTTTTTGGGTTTTTGATGCAACTTGTTTTTCTTTTTCAAATTTTCGTTTGGTTTCTCATTTTTCTGGGCAATAAATTGTTTAAGAGATGCATGTGAAGAGCCAGCTATACATGTGCTATGAACAAACGATGTATAAAGTTTATTTTCAAAAGATTTTTTATTGACTGGAGTGTAGCTAAGGCCTTCTCTTTGAAAATTCACTTTGGTCTCCAAGATTTTGTTTAGATTTTCTTTGCCACTAACAAATCTAGCCAGAGAGTTATTCAAATCAGAAATTTCAACTTCAAGAGATGAAACTTGAAGTTCATAACTAGCAATCTGATCTTCACATGAATTAACTTTCTGATTCAGCATTTTATTTACACTCCTAAAGCTTTCTATCTCTTGTTTTAAAGCAAGAATATTTTCAGATTCGTCAACCTCCAAAATTGATTTCCCTTTTTCAAGAACAAGCAATTTTTCCGACATAGCAGTATTCAACTCTTTCAATTTTTCATTTTATTTAATAAGCTTTTCATTTTGAACTAGATCATCAATCAAGATTTGATCAATGGCCATTGAACCTAGTTTTTTATTGAGCTCTTTTTTTGTCCGTTGAGGCTTAGAAACTTTAGCCAGAAGCTCTTTGTTTTCACTTCTTAAACACGAAATGGTTTCTTTGTGATTATCAACATCGTGCAGTAAGAGTTTACTCAAGTTTTCAAACTCAGAACATTTATCACAAGAAACAATATCAACACATGTATTTTCAGTTTTCTTTTTCAGCTTTCTATTTTCAGATTTTACCTTTTTGTGCTTATCTAACAGTGTATAATAAGCATCCATGAGTTCTTCAAACGAAACTTCTTCGAGTCAGAAGTAGAATTTACCTCACTTGAGATTTCCTCACCATGAGCCATTAATGCTGATCTTACTTGCAGTGTCCTGCATTGGCTTCATGCATAGCCAACTGATCCCATAAATCTCTGGCTGACCTGTAAGAAGAAATTCCGGAAAGAACATCTGACTTTATGCTATTCCTCAGAATGTTAAAAGCCTTAATATTAACATCATTTTTCTATTTATGCTTATCATTCCACTTAGTTTCATTTGCTGGAAGTTTATGTGGACCTTCACATATAATTTTCCAGATTTCAGGCTCATTAAATCCAAGATAAGCACACATCTTGTTCCTCCAAGAAATGTAATTAATACCGTTATAACGAGGGGGGAGAGAAAACATACAGCAATCATACATGATGCTTAAGATGCTCGCCGACAGGGATCTCTCTATAGATCATTAGACCTTAAGAAAAATAGAGTCGTAGCTCTGATACCAATTGTTGGCCCAGTTGGCGAGCGGACAAGAACGAGAGGTTGAATTGTCCCCCAAGCGAGATGGCAAATTTTAAATCAAATGCAGTAGAGTTAAAACAACTATCAACTTTGAATCATGATGGAATGAAATTTGAATCCATACGATCAAGACAGAAGGAATAAGCAATCAAACGCACAACCACAAGGCCTACCACAGGGACACAACGATTTTTAAGGTGGTTCGGGACCACACCGGGCTCCCTATGTCCACCCCTCACCAAAACTGGTGAGGCTTACTACGCAGTAAATGCAGCAACACACACGGGGACGAACCCCAGAACACGCTGCCACTACAGCAACACACACACAGGGATTAACCCCAGAACACGCTGCCACCGCAGCAACACACACACGGGGACGACCCCCAAACCACACATAGGCTGCTGAAACGCAGCTCACAACACTCACGCTGGAAGTCTCAGCAAACTAAACACGGTCGGATGTGCACACTGCACAATCCGACCACACACACAGTAATCGTCGTTGTTTATACAAATACACTTATCAAGATGACAACAAATGACACATGATTTTCAAATATATCAATAGAAAATGCAGCAGGAATAGTTTCCCCCTCTAGATGGCTCCGCCCGTTGCTTGAATAGCCGCGAGAATGATAGGACGATGATCTACGTAGCACAAGCTATTCAAATCACGATCCGGATGTAGAACCTTGGCTCCAACAGCATGGGGAAGCAAGCTCCTCTCCTCTTCCTCTTCTTCTTCTTCTCCTCCAAGCTTTCTTTCACGATTTCAACATCATTACCTTCCTTTCTTCAAGCTGCTTCTTTTCTTCTTCTTCCACGAGCTCCAAAAACATCTTGAAGCAGATGAGAACCCCCTTTCTTCTTCTTCTTCTCCTGCAAGATAGAAAGAATTAGATCTCCGAGATCCCTCAAAACCCAAATTCGCAACACTTATATATGGACACAAAAGATGCAATAAAGACCACAAAGCACATGGGAAAACCCTTAGAAAACCCCTCTAGAATATGTATTAGAACCCTAAGGGCATAGGGGTCAAAGAGGAGTTCATTCGGATAGGGTTAAATGGGATTAAGTGAGATTCACAAAGCCCGATCCGAAACGCCCTGAAGAGGTGTCGACACCCAGTGTCGACACCTGCAACACCCCAGCCAGCAAACATAATTCTGCCAACCAAGAGTCGACACTAGGTGTCGACACTTGTTTGGGGAGCTCACTAGACAGAGTAAGGCTTAGCAGGAGTCAACACCAAGTGTCGACTCTTGCCTTGCCCAGGCCAATTCTGCCCCGCACTCAATGCAAGTGTAGGGTGTTGACTCTATGAGTCGACCCCTGCACTGACATGGTAAAAATAAGCTATAAACCCATTTAAAAACTCAATTTTCCTCACCCAAAAAATTAAGGTCAATTAGCCATATGTTTAAACAACATGTGAACACATCATGAGGCCAATTTTCACCAAGGTTTATATGAAAGCCTTAAATAGATTACCATTTCACAAACCCCTAAAGAACATGCATGAACCACATGTAACCAAGTAAGCCAAACCCTTTGTAGCGACCCAAGATCCGGATACCGGGAAAGGAACCTGATACCATTCGAATCTTGGCCTGCCGCCCATGAGTCGGGGCTCGGAAGGGCTAAAAAGGAGTGTGGAGGTATAAAGAAATAGGAAATAAAGTAGGACAATTCAACAATTAATAGAAATAAACAACAACTACAACAGTGTCTAGTCCAACAGAAGTACAGTCTAAGGCAGGAAACATATCCCACACCGAGTGAACACTCGGCCCGGCGAGCTGGCGACTAAGAACCTCCGCACAGCACCCTCGAACCATGAGGAAGAACAATCACACCTGAAAAGTAGGGGTGAGCCTCCTGTCACTGGCTCAGTAGGGGTCCCACGGATCCCCAACCGTAAACATCAGCGGCACGGAAAGTAGAAACAGTAAGAACAACAGTAACAGTAGGAACAGTAAGCACGGTGGCCGATAAAACCTCGGCTCTACAGCTACTCATACTGTACCGGAAAACACGTCCCGATCTCCCAGTCAGGGACCACCAGACTACAAACCACCCTAGCCACGCTACGGGGGAAAATGACCACGCTGTCAAGAACTCAAGGTTGTCTAGGGGAAAGCCCTCGGTGATGCTCACCGGAACCCCTAGACCTCGGCATCGGGAAATCACCCGGAACTCCACGCAAAACAACGTCTCGCAGACATGAAGCGAAACTCGACTCATGAGAAACTCACGTCATGTGACGGGTGCACTGCTCACTAGAAGCAAGGCCGGATGCGTCCACTGACGACTTAGTCCACAGCCTCAGGTGTCCCACTACCACGCCCCAGGCGGAGACTGAGACACCGCTAGTAACCAGGAATACAAAACAAGGACTAGCTGGGGTCGCACTCGTCAGCGCGGGTCCGACGCTCCCAGTCACATGTGCACACATAGACCATGTGCCCTGGGTCTGACCCTCTAGCTCGTTCTTCCCTCGAAGCCCGGACTCACCTGCGCTTGGGGGCCCTACGGTAACCAGCCTAAAAATTGTCTCTCTCGGGTAATGCTCTCCACCACTCCCAAGTGGGTTTGCACACATGTGCACAGGAAAGCTATGTCTAGTGGCAGGTCACTCAACGTGAACATGGAAAGCCACACACGCACCCATCGCGAGTAACACGGAGTAACATGTGGCTCGAGGCCACCAGACTCTGGATGGTCCACTAGACCTAATAAACCCAACGGTCCTTGAGTCACACGACTCGGGTCAAGATCGTTGTACGCGACAGCACAACACCGTCAATCTGGCCTAATCCCTAGGTCTGAAACTACGGTAACATGATTACCGAGGCAACTCACAAGCTGTCGCAATAAACCTTCATCCAAGGGACACACTGGAAACCTCCAGCCCCAGGCTGGTTGATTAGACTCACAGTCCGAGGCCATAAGCATGGCCCACTTGGAAACCACCTTCCGAAGAACCCACACTATGAGGGGAAGGCCCACCGCACTCATACCGATACACGGTGACTCGATCTAGTGAGAACACGAAAGCCTGGAACACAAGGGGTCACTCGGACCCATCAAACCTATGGGCACGCTAATCGAGGTAACACTGTATGTGACGACCCAAAGCTCCGAATATCGATATACCGATAACATCGATACATCGATACCAAGAACTGGGGAAGCCACCCAAGAGGCTGATGAGGCCCCTGAAGGGTTAGTGGGGTTTGCTGAGGAGTTACATAACAAATTGAGACCGCAGGCGTGCAATATTAATTAGGACAACAATTAATAAATAAGTTCGGAAGCAATTTAAAATATCAGAGTGGTAAAATATATAGAATAGTCCAGATTACAAATAACAGAGGTCCACTGTACAACTACACGGGGCATACCCTGGCACAAAAGAACAAAAAGACAAACCGACAACAGCTGGCACTCTAACAACGGTCAGCACAACCACAAGAAGGACCGGCGGACGATTGGGGTGGCTCACCTGAAAGGAGAAAGGGTGAGTCACAGCCAGACTTAGTAGGGGTCACGCGGATCCCTACCTCACACTAAACAAGCAAGCAGGCAAATATAAAAGTAATTAGAGCATGCATTTAAACAATAAACAGGCAGATACACGATTTAATGAATAAATAATAACGACAGGAAATAGCGTCAGGAGCTAAATCTACCAATAGAATAAACCACTGCTAACCAAGTGAAGTGAGAGACGGAACAACCCACTAGAAGAATAAGACCAGACGCGTCCCCTGACGACTTATACTGCGTCTCGGCAACTCGCAAGCCTGGATCTCGACAAGCGAGAGGCGTAACAGGACCAAACCAAGTACTAGTCAGAGCAACACTCGTCAGTGTTAGTCCAAGTCTCCGACCACGTGTGCACACACTGACTCCTGCCTAGAGCCAGGCCTCTAGCTAGTTTTCCCCCCCGTTGGACGAAATGGTAACCGCAGGGGCCCACGGTAACTAGCTTACAAACCGTTCAATGGGAACACCCCTCCACCTCTCCCGGGTGGGACGACACGCTCAGTCGCTGGGCTACGACTAGTGATTCCATCACAAGGAAAGAGAGAGTAATTCCATCGGGATCTAATAACAAGCCATCCTTCATAAAACAACTTAAACATGGCATATATATATTGTGGAATGCATTAGAAATAGACCATGCATGCTTTTAAAAACTAGGGGAATGTAACGGTCTAGGTCTGCCACGTCACAGGGTGTGACGGTCGGGGAAGGGTGCGCTACAGGTCGGTGACGCATCCCTGGCGGGCCGTCAGGTCCAGGCTGTAACGCGCCAGGACAGGGGCATTACGCGAACCTAACGTGCCTGCCCTGAGCCGTTACGCCACGCGAAGCTATAAAAATTAGAGTTTTTCTAACGATCAGACAGGGTGTGATGCACGCCAGGAGGCGCGTCACGGAGCCCTGACGGTCGCCCGACGGACCGTCAGGCCAGCCACCTTACCAGGTCAACTATGGATAAAAGAAATGTAACGGTCGTGGGCTCGACCATTACACAAACTGTAACGGAGACGCACCTACTTAGGTCCGTCACTGTACTGTAACGCGTCCCATGAGGGCCGTTACCAATGTGACGGTTCCTGGTAGGACCGTCACACCGTCTGGGTTACGGACGGGTTAGGTTCAAAACTGAACTCCCTCCCGGTCGAGCCGGATCGACGGGAAAACATGGAAAAGCTGTAAAACGTGCCAAACCACAACATTCTACAACTAAGCATGCCATTGAAATTTAAAAACAACGCCTATAACAATTAATTTCACAAAATTAAGCATAAATAGGCTAACATGGAGTTTTGCACGAAAAACGAGGAAAATGGCCGTGCATGTGGCGTCAAAATGATCCTAGCGACGCAGGGATTCCATCCCCCTACCTCAAACGCGACGAAGACGGCGATTCGGTGCCGAACGGACGAAGGGACGCCGCGACTACTCTCGGCCCCACACGCCTCCACGTACCGCGGATCGAGACAAAGCTGGCGTCCACGTGATCCTCGCGTCGAGCCCATCCCGTCGGTACCTCCCGTGCCTCGATCGGGGCCCGTCCGGACCGAATCCGAGAGAGAGGGAGAGGAGAGATCGTGAGAGGGAGAGAGGAAGAGAGAGAACGAGTGAGGGAGAGAGAGAGAGTTTGATGGGGGAGATATATATATATATATATATATATATATATATATATATATATATATATATATATATCTTATTATTATTATTATTTTTTGAAAAATTAACTCTAATTGCCATAAATCTTAAACAAATTCCAATAAATGCCAAACGAACGCCTAAAAATCCGCAAAAATAGCCAACACGATCAGGACAAAGCCTAGATCCGAACTGCTACGAATCCGCTAAGGCACGAGCGCTACACTGTACCTCCAGACACCCTCAAAAATACAGACACAGAACCCCCGGGGTGTCCGGGACATCCACGAGACCGAAGGTCCACCACTGGGTCACAACCAGGTCGACCGGGGTTAACACGACGCAACAAAACACATCTAACATGGAAAACAAAGTGGCGGTCCTCCCTAGACCGTCACAGTGCCTAGTGGTCTACCCCTGGACCGCAAGGTATAGCCTAGCGGTCTACCCCTGGACCGTTAGGCCCCAAAAACACTCGGACGGTAAAACCTCGAAAACGGTCAGGCCCCGACCGCTAAGCCCTACCTAGCGGTCTAGCCAGGAGTGCTAAGCCTCAGAAATCATAGACCTGAAGCGGTCATCCCCAGACCACAAGGCTCAGCCTGGCGGTCTCCTCTAGACCGCTAGGCACAATGGTGGTCTATCGCGTGACCGCAAAGCTCGAACCGACATAAGGGGGCCCTAGCGGTCTCCACAAGACCGCTTAGCACCCTAGCGGTCCCTGGAAGGATTGCTAGGCCGTTCCGAGCCCGAAAACGGCAAAAACGGCGGGAAACCCCATTCCACGCCACGTTCTCACCCATATGAAGAAGAAAATAAGGAGAAACTAGTCCCCAACCTCTATAGCATCGAGAGGACCCATTGAGATCCCAAAAACGCGATCAAAACGTAAGATCCGGCTCACACCCCAAAATCACACATTTTCACCCCGACGGAAAAATAAACCCGCTCGGCACACCACGGCCTACAAAACTCGAGGGAAATGAAGTACACGAGCTGGGGGTCTATCTCCCTACCTCCACCGAAGATTTCACGTGCCGTAGACGCCAATCCACTAAGAAAATGCCATTAAAGCTCCACCAGCTCGTGATCCCATGAACCGCCTCCACCATCGCGATCCTCGCCCCGTGCCCGTCGCTCCTCGCCCCCCAAGCGTCGCCGCCTCGCCCCCGTCCACCTCCGTCGGCCGCCGGAGAAGAGAGAGAGAGAAGAGAACGCGGGAGGGAAGAGAGAGAGGGAAAGGGAGAGAAATGAGAGATGGGGAGAGAGAAAAAGTGAGGGGGGTTTATATAGAAAATCTGGAAATTTTGAAAAATACCAAAAAATGGGAAAAATACTCCCCGCGGTCCTCGGAAAATGCTCAACGCAGTGGTAACGTCCCGGAGTCGGAGAATGCAACGGTTCACCCTACACGGAATTTCGAAGGTCTGACAGACAAAAACACGCGTGAACCGCAAAACTCAATCCGGGACTCACAAAAGCGATCCGAAACCCACGGATCCTTATCCGATAAATAATCCAAAAAATCCAGGGCATTACAGCCCTCCCCCCTTAAAGAAATCTCATCCTCAAAATTCGGGACAACCGTGGGAACACAGGGGAAGAATGTTTTAACCAACTGACAACACCGTTAGAGCCCCAGCATAGAAAACCTCGAAACTTGCAAAACACAAATCCTCAGGGACACCGCCAGACCCTGATCACAAACGACACCTCGCTCCGTACACCGCACATCTCGATCACCGGAGTAGGCATAAAACAAATAGTACAAGTCTGGCATCACCTCAGCCACAACGAAAATCACTCACGGCATCGCTGCCACAATCTCGCTCCCCGAGGAGACACAACCCTCGTCACGAGAAACAGCCACCGATCAGCTCATGGTCGGCAGACCAACTAAACACCATCTTCTTTGCCAACTGACCCCCACAAATCCGTCGGCTCCACGCCAAGGACCACTTCACACCTGGCAAGCCGAACGCTAACAACCATACTGGACCAGCTCTATCAGAACTCAAACTTCGACAAAGCCGAGGTCCCATCCGGAAAAGCACATCACGGAAACAGCCACCAAAGACCTCACGTGCACACGGTTCTCGCCATTCTTGAGCCACAACAACCAGCAGCATCTTCTGTCTATGAAAGACCACTCGCCGGTCACCAGACACTCGCCAAAGGGAAACCCTTGACTCGCTCAACTTCTTCCTTCATTCCTGGTCCTCCATCAGATCTGAAGGGCACGTTCCAACTCTTGACATGCCATCCATTGACTTACACACATACCATGTCACGCCCCGAGATTATGCAGCGAAAGCAATCGGGAACGCGAACAGTCGGCTAGTACTCCTCAAGCAAGTAATATAATCAGAGCGCAAGATAATCACATAAGAGTAATTGCATAATGTAATTCAGTAAAAACCTTTAACTTTATTCCTTCATAAAATAGTCCCAAATTACATAAGAACTTTGATTATCATTGCTAGACTCTAGAAAATTAAAATTACATTCCGACCCGACTAGACATGAATAACTAAGGCTTCTCTCGAGTCTTTATCCTTTAATCACTCTCGGATCCATCACTCGAGTAATCTGAATCCATCCCACTAGAATTTTCTGAAAAAAGATTGAAAAGTAGGGTAATGAGCACACTTGCCCAGTAGGTATCTTCGTATCAACATGATTGACAAATTTAAGTAATTATCATTTTTGCTCTAGAGAAATAAGATAAATCATGCAAATATGATGAAACATGCGAATAAAGCCAAAGTAACAAGATATGATCAAGTACGAGACATAAAAACATGCTTGATCAAGGATATAACAAGAATGTAAATTTGGCCGTTTCAAGAATACAACAAGAATGTACTTTTCATAACCATGATGGTCATGCACTAGAAAGTCATGTAACAAGCAAGAATATACTCTTCACTTAGTAACAAGTACTTCGTGAATTCATGCGGATCACCCCGTGGATATTTCACTTATTTATAGAGAAAGTACTCCCAGTGCAATGTGACGCCAGTAGCATCATACCCTATGGTTTACAGTATGTTTCCGACAGTCAGCCTAGGGGACTAGCATAGAGCCCTTGAACACAATCAATGCTCGAACTGTATCTTCAAGTATAAATCAAACTACTTCCACGTTTATAACAATAATGTGGCCACGAATGTACAATTTCAACTAGAGCCCCATGATAAGGTAACCAAAAATAAGAATGCTTCTATTGAGAATAAAATATTTCAATAAATGCATTTAATAACTAGGTTATGCCATGGAAATAAATCGGCAGCATAACGGTACATTCTTTAACTCTCAAAATTACTTAGATATCTTTGAAATAAGGTGACAGGTTCTAGATAATCAATTAGACCATCTAGGAACATAGGAAAATCAACCCTTGAGTCCAACCCAAGCTAGGTTAATCAAACTCATGACATTAGCGATCATTTACCGGACCGTTTCTTGATCATGGCAGTCTAGTTCAGGACCGTTAACTAAGACAGTTCGATATTTTAAAAACAAGACATCTGGAGTCTTTAGCAGTCTAGTGGAGAACCGTTTAGGATCTGTTAGCGGTCTAGTGAATGGCCGCTAGCAGACTCTGGCGGTCAACCAGATAGCCGCTAAGGGTTCAGAATATAAAACTCCGGTATAAGTGCTTTCTAGACAATTAGGCTTTAATGGTACAACCAGCTTGGCGTCCCAGTGAGAATCCCAGGCTCGCGGAGTCTTATGGAGGCCTTGAAATAAGATTTCCTAGTCCGTTGGAAGGAATATCCAAAGGAGAGGTCATCATGTCCAAGATGGTGTTCCTAATATGTAAAAGTGTAACTAATGACAACATACAGGGATATGTGCCATGTACTTAAGAAAATGACTCTTAGAAGAGAGAGAATCGTGATAAAATAGTGATCAAGTTAAATCATGAATCATCTATCATTTGAAACATGTATTTATTACAAAATATATGAGTTGTGGTCATAAATTAACATAAGTTAAAATAACACCAAGGTGCATAAAACATGAAATCTATCATGATGAACAGTAAATATAACTAGGTATATGAAACCAGTACTTAATCAGGCTTAAAACATAGTTAACTAGGCTTACTATATAATAACTATGGTTAATTTTGTAATATGGTTCGGGTTACCAATATTACAAAACCAGAAATCAAAAACGGTCTAATGGGTGACCGTTTCACGGTGGCTAGCGGTCTATCGGGCGACCGCTAGAGTTCTTGGCGGTCTACAGGAAGACCGTTTCTTCCTGTATTAATTTGAGTTCAAAAGATAATAAGACTAAATGCTAAACTAATGCATACCATGCCTAGAAATCAACATATTTTAACTTCCATAACCATGATAGAACAATTATAGGCCAACAATATGCATAGGTTCATGTGATTAACAAGAAAAATTCCTTTTTACTTCATTAGGGCAAATTCATGCATGAGGAATATACTAGATGCATAGTCCTAAGTAAAACATGAAAATCACGATGTACAATGCATGAAATCAATTGAAACAAAAGGGCTTTTATTCCTGACTTTAAATTTGAGCCTTTCATGAGATAACCTACCTCAATTAATCCTTCTACATAGTCAATTTCGGACTGGAAGTCAGCCCTAACTCTGCCCATTCTTGTACTAAATCAGCAACTTCACGTCCCTCTATCTCCGGATTCCCTTAGACCTATAGATGTGAAATTTTGAGAGTAGATAGAAGATACGAAGGGTAACAAAAAGTTTTAAAGACACTTTTACTAAATACCTCATTTAGGGCTCCGAATTCCTTGATCTTCTTGGGTCGGATGCACTAATTCCTGAATTCTTAATGTAGAATCAATAACTTTGGGAGGCTCTAACTCTTTGAAGACTTGATCTCCTAGAATGAAAATCGGAGAGTAGTTAGTTCTAACTATAATAATAAATTCCTAGAAGAAACTTATCTCTAATTCATCTTCCTTACCTTAGTTCCACGCGTGCCAAAAGTAAGGGTCGCACACATCAAATCTGAGTTCTATTTATAGGGTTAGCTAGGGTTTTAAGGATTAGAACGAACTTAGAGTCTCAATTAGACTTTCAATTCGATCTACAATCCTTCCATACTTATCTAATTAGCTGATAGGGTCGATCCTAGATGATTTGGACATGGAAAATCTAACATTTTCACGTTTTCCTTCTCTCACGGAATCTGCAGTGGGTAGCGGTCATTTGGACGACCGTTTTCTGCCTGTTAGTGGTCTCGCGATAGACCGTTTTTCATTCCAGGCGTCGAATTTAACATACTTCAAACTCTTTTGATATTATCCCCAATATTATCCATTTATTTATATACCAAGGAGTAATTATCTCCTTAATTATGTGATTACGCCCATTCCTAGCTTCTAGAATATGGGCTAAAGTCCAAAACAACCTTGTGGGCATATTGGGTTTATTATATGGGCCTAATCCTCTTGGATTAATATAGGGCCTAGATAATTGGATTTAATTAACCAAAATTTATTTATTGCTTAATAAATGCTTAATAATTATATTTTAAATCTAAAAAATTCCTAGAAAATTCTCGGACGTTACACCCTCCCCCACTTAAAAAAAATTTGTTCCCAAATTCAATACATGGATTTATGGAGAGTGTACTTACATTCAAATAATTCTAGAAATCTCTTACGCATGGCTTCTTCGATTTTCCATGTTGCTTCATGCGGCCATAACTTGGTCCATTGGATCTTCACCATAGGAATAGTTTTATTCCGCAATTGACGTACTTCTCGTTCAATGATATTGACTGGCTTTTGCTCGTATGTTAAGTCCTTTTTGATCTCCAAATTGTCGTAAGTGATGACATGAAACGGATCAGGTACATACTTCTTGAGCATTGAGACATGAAATATATCATGAACTTCAGATAGTTGAGGTGGTAAAGCAATTCGATATGCGACTTCACCAACCCTTTCGAGAATCTCAAAGGGGCCAATGAATCTTGGAGTAAGCTTGCCTTTGATACCGAATCTTCGAATATCCCGACCTGGAGAAACCTTAAGGAATACATGGTCTCCTACTTGAAATTCCAGGTCGCGCCTTCGATTATCAGCATATGACTTCTATCTGTCTTGAGCCATGTGAAGTCTTTCTCGAATGAGTTTTATCTTCTCGGTAGTATCCCTAATGATGTCGAGACTAGGAAATTGCCTTTCTCCTACTTCATTCCAGCAAATAGGTGATCGACAGCTTCTTTCATATAGTGCCTCAAATGGTGCCATTTGAATACTAGCTTGGTAACTATTATTGTATGAAAATTCCACAAGAGGTAAATGGTCGTGCCAACTTCCTCCAAAGTCAATAGCACAGGCCCTGAGCATATCTTCCACCACTTGATTTGTGCTTTCAGTTTGACCATCAGTTTGTGGATGGAATGCAGTGCTAAAATTAAGTCGGATCCTAATGAATGTTGTAGACCCTTCCAGAATTGTGAAGTAAACCGAGGATCTCGGTCAGATATGATGGTGACTGGGACACCGTGTAATTTAACAATCTCCTTTATGTATAATGCTGCTAGTACATCCACAGACCATCGACTTTTGATTGGTAGAAAATGTGCAGACTTAGTCAATCGGTCTATGATCACCCATATACCATCGTGTCCACCTCTTGTCTTAGGTAAACCCATGATAAAATCCATCCCTATACTTTCCCATTTCCATTCGGGAATATTCAAGGGTTGTAATTTCCCAGCAGGTCTTAAATGCTCTGCCTTTACTTGCTGACAAGTGAGGCAGCGAGACACGAATTCTGCCACTTCTCTTTTCATGTTGGGCCACCAAAAGCTTCTTTTAAAATCTTGATACATCTTGGTAGCACCAGGGTAAATAGCATACCTTGATTTATGCGCTTCCTCCATGATCAGTTTCTTAATGTCATCCTGATTCGGCACACAAATTCTATCCTTAAATAATAATCTTCCATCATTTGAGATAGAAAATTCTGATTTTTGATCAATACTATCCTTGATTTCCATCAATACTGGGCCATTTTCTTGCAATTGGACTAAGTCCTCGATCAATGTAGGTTGAGACCTTATATTGGCAATCATACCTCCTTCTCCTTCTCTATCAATATCAAGATTTAAATGAGAAAAATCTTCAATAAGACAAGTTATACCTTTCCTGAGGCTTGCTAGTGTTGCCATTGGTTTTCGGCTAAGAGCATCAGCTACAGTATTTGCTTTCCCGGGATCATATTGAATAGTGAAGTCGAAGTTCTTGAGATACTCCAACCATCTGCGTTGTCGCATATTCAACTCCTTCTGGGTGAAGAGATATTTTAGACTTTTATGATCCGAAAATATGATGAATTTCTCCCCATAAAGGTAATGTCGCCAAATCTTCAATGCGAATGTAACCGCAGCCAATTACAGATCATGCACAGGGTAATTTTCTTCATGACGCTTTAACTGCCTTGATGAATAGAAAATCACTTTGCCATTTTGCATAAGGATGCATCCTAGGCCAATGCCAGACGCATCCGTATAGACTTCAAAACCACCACCTTCTGTTGGTAATGTTAATATAGGTGCAGTGGTAAGGTGTTCTTTAAGAGTTTGAAAACTCTCCTCGCAGTCCTTCGACAATATAAAAGGATTCTCCTTTCTTGTGAGTCTAGCCAAAGGAACAGAAATCTTGGAGAAATCTTTAATAAATCTCCTATAGTAACCAGCCAGACCCAGAAAACTTCTGACTTCAGACACCATCGTCGGTGGGCTCCAATTCTTAACAGCTTCTAATTTTGAAGGATCAACAACGATACCTTCCTTTGAGATAATATGGTCAAGGAAAGACACCTCCTTTAGCCAGAACTCGCACTTACTAAACTTCGTATAGAGTTTGTGCTTTCTTAGCGTTTGCAAGGCTATCCTTAAGTGCTCTTCGTGATCCTCTCTTGTTTTAGAGTAAATAAGAATATCGTCAATGAAGACGACTATAAACTGGTCAAGATAAGGCCTGAAGACATTATTCATAAGTTGCATAAAAGCTGTCGGGGCATTGGTTAACCCGAACGGCATTACCACGAATTCATAGTGGCCATATCTGCTCCGAAAAGTAGTTTTGTGTATGACTTCATCTTTGATCTTGAGCTGATGATAACCTGACCTGAGGTCTATCTTAGAGAAATATTCTGCTCCAGAAATCTGATCAAAGAGTTCATCTATACGTGGCAACGGATACTTATTCTTAATTGTGAGTTGATTCAGTCGCCGGTAGTCGATACACAGCCTGAGAGATCCATCCTTCTTCTTGACGAATAGAACTGGCGCACCCCAAGGGGATATGCTAGGTCGAATGAAATCCTTATCCAATAACTCCTGAAGCTATTTCTTCAATTCCTTGAGTTCTGTGTGGGATATCCTGTAGGGAGCTATTGAGACAGGTGTTGCTCCAGGAATGAGTTCAATGAAGAAGTTTACTTCCTTGTCGGGTGGTAAACTGGGCAAATCTGATGGAAATACATATGGAAACTCATTGACAATAGGAATATTTTCTAAGTCAATCTCCTTGGATTCGGTAATGATTATGGAAGCAAGAAAAGCTTCACATCCTTGCGAAATAAGTTTTCAAGCGTGAAGAGATGAAATAATGGCAGGATGCTTCCTATATTTAATACCAAGGAAGGAAAACCTTAGAAGATCAGGTTTCTGAAAAGAGATAATCCGGTTGCGGTAATTTATATAGGCATCGTGGTCTACAAGGCAATCTACACCTAAAATAGCATCGTAGCCCTCCATATCAAGGCATACGAGGTTTGTAGGAAGATTGTGACCTTCTACCATTATCTCACTATCAGGATAATAGTTTGTAAGTTTTATTCTGGGACCTAAGGGTGTAGTAATAGTAAGGTCCGAAGGTAGAGGAACTGATGAAATAGGTAAGGTTTTTGCAAAAGTAGAAGATATAAAGGAATGAGAAGCACCAGTATCGAATAGTACGAATGTAGGATGGGAATAGATTTGGATAGTACCTTCTATTAGCCCATCATTCTTAAGCGCTTCTTCTTCTTCTAGAATAGCATTTAGACGAGCCTGACGCTTACGTCCACCACCGGAAGAATGTTCCTTCATGAGTGGGCAATCTGGCATGCGGTGTTCCCGGCTGCCACATCATAAACATGCGCCGAGACGCTTCCAACACTCTTCGGCCGAATGACCGAACTTCTCGCAAAAGGTGCCGGCTGCCATGACTTGCTTCTCTTCTTCTTTAACTTTCTTATTTTTGTGGTTATCACTACCACTCCCATTCCGGGATCTTTTCTTGCTATCACGGGATTTGTAGGGTTCCGTGATACTAAACTTCTTCTTATCATGCTGATCAAACCTTCGGCTCGATTCCTCTACCTTGCCTTTCAATTTTTTGACCTTCTCCAAGGTCCTTTCACAAAGATGCGCCCGTTGGACTATCTCCGCGTAGGTACAGATATTTTGAGTCCCCAATTGTTGAATATAGCCGGGCCTCAAACCGTCCATAAATCGGTTTGCCTTCAATAGGTCGGTGCTAATTAAATGAGGAGCATAAGGTGCTAGCCTGGAAAACTGAAGTTCATACTCCGCTACCGTCGTCATGCCTTGACGTAACGAAGCAAATTCCATGGCCTTCCGCTCCTTAACATGCTCGAAAAAGTACTTGGCTCGGAAGAGCGTAAGAAAACCTTCCCATGTATGAGCATCAGCTGGTGGTGCAGGAACAGACTTCCACCACGTACGGGTATCTTTGTTTAATTGGAGTGTTGCCAAACGGACCTTCTCCTGATCCGCACATTGTATAACTTCAAAGATGCGATTCATCTCATCTATCCAATTCTCGGCTTCATCTGAGTTAGAGGAACCTGAAAATCGTGGAGGATTTAAGCTCCGGAAGTTACAATGTAAGTCTCCAGCTCTTGCCCCTGCGCCGACTTGAGCCATAGTTTGTAATGATTGAGTAAGACCCACAACGGTCTCTTGCATACCGTTCCAGTCTACGGCATGAGCCATTGTAAGAATGAGGTACCTGAGAAGAGTAATGAATTTGTTAATTCTAATGGAATGGGTAGGGTTAAACTTAGAGTTAATTCTAATGACTATCTCATCCCAAGTTCTACCCAATTCCTTTCATAGGTTGGGAATTTCTTTCCTAGTTTCATAGGTGTGGGTCCTTAACCCTTGGACTTAGCCTATGACATGACTTTTTCCCTAGGACTTCTAGTCCTAGTGCTCTGATACCACTTTCACTGTCACGCCCCGAGATTATGCAGCGGAAACAATCGGAAACATAAACAGTCGGCTAGTACCCCTCGAGCAAGCAATATAATCAGAGCGCAAGATAATCACATAAGAGTAATTGCACAATGTAATTCACTAAAAACCTTTAACTTTATTCCTTCATAAAATAATCCCAAATTACAAAAGAACTTTGATTGTCATTGCTAGACTCAAGAAAATTAAAATTACATTCCGACTCGACTAGACATGAATAACTAAGGCTTCTCTCGAGTCTTTATCCTTTAATCGCTCTCGGATGCATCACTCGAGTAATCTGAATCCGTCTTACTAGAATTTCCTGAAAAAAGATTGGAAAGTAGGGTAATGAGCACACTTGCCCAGTATGTATCTTCGTATCAACATGATTGGCAAATTTAAGTAATTATCATTTTTGCTCTAGAGAAATAAGATAAATCATGCAAATACGATGAAACATGCGAATAAAGCTAAAGTAACGAGATATGATCAAGTACGAGACATAAAAACATGATTGACCAAGGATATAACAAGAATGTAAATTTGGCCGTTTCAAGAATATAACAAGAATGTACTTTTCATAACCATGAAGGTCATACACTAGAAAGTCATGTAATAAGCAAGAATGTACTCTTCACTTAGAAACAAGTACTTCGTGAATTCATGCGGATCACCCCGTGGATATTTCACTTATTTATAGAGAAAGTACTCCCAGCGCAATGCGACGCCAGTAGCATCATATCCCATGGTTTACAGTATATTTCCAACAATCAGCCGAGGGGACTAGCATAGAGCCCTTGAACACAATCAGTGCTCGAACTGCATCTTCAAGTATAAATCAAGCTACTTCCACGTTTATAACAATAATGTGGCCAAGAATGTACAATTTCAACTAGAGTTCCATGATAAGGTAACCAAAAATAAGAATGCTTCTATTGAGAATAAAATATTTCAATAAATACATTTAATAACTAGGTTATGCCATGGAAATAAATCGGCAGCATAACGGTACATCCTTTAACTCTCAAAATTACTTAGATATCTTTGGAATAAGGTGACAGGTTCTAGATAATCAATTAGACCATCTAGGAACATAGGAAAATCAACCCTTGAGTCCAATCCCGGGTTAATCAAACTCATGACATTAGCGATCATTTATTGGACCGTTTCTTGATCATGGCAGTCTAGTTCAGGACCGTTAACTAAGACAGTTTGATATTTTAAAAATAGGACATCTGGAGTCTTTAGCAGTCTAGTGGAGAACCGTTTAGGATCTGTTAGCGATCTAGTGAATGGCCGCTAGTAGACTCTGGCGGTCAACCAGATGGCTGCCAAGGGTCCAGAATATAAAACTCTGGTATAAGTGCTTTCTAGATAATTGGGCTTTAATGGTATAACCAGCTCGGCGTCTTAGTGGGAATCCCAGACTCGCGGAGTTTTATGGAGGCCTTGAAATAAGATTTCCTAGTCCGTTGGAAGGAATATCCAAAGGAGAGGTCATCATGTCCAAGATTGTGTTCCTAATGTGCAAAAGTGTAACTAATGACAACATACTGGGATATCTGCCATGTACGTAAGAAAATGACTCTTAGAAGAGAGGGAATCGTGATAAAATAGTGATCAAGTTAAATCATGAATCATCTATAATTTGAAACATGTATTTATTACAAAATAGATGAGTTGTGGTCATAAATTAACATAAGTTAAAATAACACCAAGGTGCATAAAACATGAAATCTATCATGATGAACAGTAAATATAACTAGGTATATGAAACCAGTACTTAATCAGGCTTAAAACTTAGTTAACTAGGCTTACTATATTGTAACACCCTCTAATATAGATAAGCTGTACTCTATATCACCGAGGCACCTTTTGAAGTATCGGCTTAGTTCTTGAAAAGAACTCTGAAGTTAAGCGTGCTTAATGGGGAGTAGTACTGGGATGGGTGACCTGCCCGGGAAGTCTCCCATTCTGGAGCTGATCACTATTAGAAATGGATAAAATCGTGAGGCCGGTAGGCCAAAGCGGACAATACCTCAATGATATAGAGTACGGGGCGTGACAGAATGGTATCAGAGCTATACCCCAGTCGGAAGTGTGGGAGATAAGTGCCATGCAGGGCAAATTGCTACGCTATGGGAACCACCTCTTGAACCCGTAATGGGATAAAGTGCTACATAGTGGGAGGCACCTCTTGAGCCTGTAGGGGCCACATCTAGAGTCCTACCTGCCTGGGGGTTTGATTGCGTGAAAGGGACAAAACCGTGAGGCCGATAGGTGAAAGCGGACAATACCTCGACGGTATAGAGTACGGGGCCTGACAGAATGGACAATACCTCGACGGTATAGAGTACGGGGCGTGATAGAATGCTATCAGAGCTATACCCTAGCAGGAAGTGTGAGAGATAAGTGCCATGCAGGGTAAAGTGCTACGCTATGGGAACCACCTCTTGAACCCGTAATGTGACAAAGTGCTACATAGTGGGAGCCACCTCTTGAGCCTGTAGGGGCCACCTCTAGAGTCCTACCTGCCTGGGGGTTTGATTGCGTGCTATATGTGCCCAGCAACGAGTTCGTCGCCTATATAAGAGGGGTAGATTGTAACACCCTCAAATATAACTAAGTTGTACTCTATATCACCAGGTATAGAGTACGGGGCGTGACATATATAATAACTATTGTTAATTCTGCAATGTGGTTCGGGTTACCAATATTACAAAACCAAAAATTGAAAACGGTCTAATGGGTGACCGTTTCACGGTGGCTAGCGGTCTATCGGGCGACCGCTAGAGTTCCTGGCGGTCTACAGGAAGACTGTTTCTTCCTGTATTAATTCGAGTTCAAAAGATAAGACTAAATGCTAAACTAATGCATACCATGCCTTGAAATCAACATATTTTAACTTCCATAACCATGATAGAACAATTATAGGCCAACAATATGCATATGTTCATGTGATTAACAAGAAAAATTCCTTTTTACTTCATTAGGGCTAATTCATGCATGAGGAATATACTAGATGCATAGTTCTAAGTAAAACATGAAATTCACGATGTACAATGTATGAAATCAATTGAAACAAGAGGACTTTTATCCCTGACTTCAAATGTGAGCCTTTCATGAGATAACCTACCTCAATTAATCCTTCTAGATAGTCAATTTCGGACTGGAAGTCAGCCCTTACTCTGCCCGTTATTGTACTAAATCAGCAACTTCACGTCCCTCTATCTCCAGATTCCCTTGACCTATGGACGTGAAATTTTGAGGGTAGATAGAAGACATTTTTACTAAATACCTCGTTTAGGGCTCTGAATTCCTTGATTTTCTTGGGTCGGATGCACTAATTTCTGAATTCTTAATGTAGAATCAGCAACTTTGGGAGGCTCTAACTCTTTTCAGACTTGATCTCCTAGAACGAAAATCGGAGAGTCGTTAGTTTTAACAATAATAAATAAATTCCTAGAAGAAACTTACCTCTAATTCGTCCTCCTTACCTTAGTTCCACGCGTGCCAAAAGTAAGGGTCGCACACGTCAAATCTAGGATCTATTTATAGGGTTAGCTAGGGTTTTGAGGATTAGAACGAACTTAGAGTCCCAATTAGACTTTCAATTCGATCTACAATCCTTCTAAACTTATCTAATTAACTGATAGGGTCGATTCTAGATGATTTGGACATGAAAAATCTAACATTTTCACGTTTTCCTTCTCTCATGGAATCTGTAGTGGGTAGCGGTCATTTGGACGACTGTTTTCTGCCTGTTAGTGATCTCGCGATAGACCGTTTTTCATTACAAGCGCCGAATTTAACATACTTCAAACTCTTTTGATATTATCCCCAATATTATCTATTTATTTATATCCCAAGGAGTAATTATCTCCTTAATTCCGTGATTACACCCATTCCTAGCTTCTAGAATATGGGCTAAAGTCCAAAACAACCTTTTGGGCCTATTAGGTTTATTATATGGGCCTAATCCTCTTGGATTAATATAGGGCCTAGATAATTAGATTTAATTAACCAAAATTCATTTATTACTTAGTAAATGCTTAATAATTATATTTTAAATCTAAAAAATTCTTAAAAATTTCTCGGGCGTTACATACCAACACTACATCTCAAACCAAATCTCGCTCGAACACCGCATCCGATCTCGAACTTCATGCCAATTCTACCCTCTCAGGGGAGCACGGCGAAACCAAATGACAGGATCTCTCCTCGGTCCTCACGTCACTCGACTCAGACTTACAGGGAAATCCTCCCTTGCTGGTCACAGACTGGGGATCACCATCTAACGTCAACGTCTCTTCAGATACCACCACCATACACATGCATCGTCCATTGCCCTGTCTCATCAAATTCTATCTCATCTCAATTATTCCAAGTTGACACCTGCCAATCCCGATTCCGCTCTCACCACAGAGCCACGGGACACAACTAGAACAATCACGGCACACAACTCCAAAATAGGAAAGTGCCACTTGCCGTCACAGCATCCTGGTCGACGATGCCACGGCCAAAGCACATGGGTCCCCAGACAATACGCATCTCACCATGGTTGACCACTCGGTCAACTTGACCAGCTGCTCGCAGCTACCAACTGGGACCCACAATCTCTCAGAGATCACTTCTCCAAAAACACAACCTCATCCGAGGACACAACTTCCAACACAAAAATAGGGTACTCATGCGGCACACCCGCCAACATATTTTCCCAACTCTCTATCCAGCCAGTGCCACAACCACAATGCCTCAAGCAACGGCACGACAACAACACATCTCACGTAACCCGAGACAATTTCATACCGAGGAACTAATCCTCCAACGCTCAACACATCCTCTAAATCCACCCGTAGCAACCAACGCTACGATCATTGCACTCTGATTCACGCACACAGCCAACACAGACGACTCGGGATCCTCCATCCCAAGAATCCTCTGCAACTCCGCAGGCTCCGATTGTAATGCCCTGGATCTCGTAGGATCTTTAATGGATCTTTCGGATCTCTTTCGGATTGGTTTCGTTGAGTTTCGGTTCGCTTTTGTGGCTTCCGAGTTGAGTTTGACGAGCCGTGTGGGTTTTTCTCACGTACTAGTTACGGAACCCTACGGTGAGTTTATTTGTCAATTCTCGAACTCGTGAATGCTACAGCGACGATGTACTCGTCGAGCCGGTCGTTTCGACTATTTTTGTGTATTTTTCTGAATTTGTGTATTTTCGGCGCATTTTCGGAATTTTCGGAAAATTAGGAAAATTTCCTAATTTCTTTTCCTTTTTCTTTTCTTTTTCTCTCTTCCTTTCTCATTCGCGCGACCGTCTCTCCCTCTCCCGTTCTCTCTCGTTTCTCCCCCTCTTTGGCTCCGGCTGCAGACGGAGGCGTAGGTGGGTGAGGTGGCGAGGCCGTGGAGCTGTCGAGATGCGCGATGAGGCGAGGATCGGATCGATTCTGGCGCGATCCCGAACGGTGGATTCAAAGCCGGTGAAATTGGTTCGCGAGTGGTTTTCGGCGTGGTTTAGTCCCTTCGGGGCACGGTTTCTTCGGTGGAGGTAGGGTGACGGATCCTTGCTTCTTCACCTTCGTTTTCCCTGCCATTGCACGGCGTTCGGCTAGGAAACGAGTGTGTTTGGGCTTGTTTTGCCTAAACCGTGATTTTCATGGTTTTTAGGGTCGGCCGGTAAACGGTGACCGTTTGCGGTTCAGTTAGTTTCTAAATGACCGCAGGGATGTTAGAATCTCATCCACGTTGATTTCGTGCGATTCGGTGTTCATTCGAGGCCGGTAGAAGCCCGGGAACCTCGGTGACCCACTTAGGGTGGATTTGTCTAAATCGCCCGGATCGAGCGTTTTTGGTGTTGCATGTGGGCATTTTGACCCTTGAATGTTGTTATTCGGTGTTGCGGTGTGTTTCCCCTGCGTTTCGGCGTGAATGGGGCGTGGAACGGGCCGATCCGGCCATTCCTATGTTTTCCCGCCGTAACCGAAGTAGCGGTCATGCCAGCGACCGTTACTTGTCTTTAGCGGCCCTACGACTGACCGTCGTTTGGTCTGCATCGTTTTAGCGCTTTGGCTTCTAGGTGAGTGACGGCCCTAGAGTGGCGCGTCGCTTCCTTGTAACGCGCCTAGGTTAGTGCGTTACTTCGCCTTCGTCGTTTTATGTTGGGGTTGAGTCGGTTGGTCTAACGCGCTTGACCCAGTGCGTTAGATGGAAGTGGCGCGCCTTGCCCAGGCCGTTGCTTGCCTGTTGACTGACGTTGACTCGTTGAGGCGGTGCCTCTAGCGGTCGTGCCCCTATGCGTTGTTTGAGTGTGACGTGCCCGCCCCTGGCCGTTACATTCTCTTTTGGTCGAGGTTGGGTTGACTGCACCGTTGGGTGTGACGGTGGGGACCCCGTGCGTCGTTTGTGAGTAACGCGCATGCCTCCGACCGTTGTTTGCTGTGGTGTTGGGTCGAGGGTGGCCATGCCGTCTGTGAGTAACGGATGGGTCCCCCGTGCGTCGTTTGGTTCTGACGGCCCTCCCCTGCCGCGCTGTTTCGTGAGTGACGCGCCTGGCTTAGCGCGTTACTTCGCTTTGGTTTGGGTTTGCTGCACCGTTGAATGTGACGGTGGGTGCCCTGTGCGTCGTTTGCTTGTAACGCCCCTAGTCCCGTGCGTTACTTGGCTTTTTTGTGTTTTGTAGGTTGTTAGGGTGGTGTGTGTGACGGCCTTGCGTCCGTCCGTCGTTTGGGAAATAACGGCCCTAACCTAGACCGTCGCTTGCTTGTAGCGGTCTAGAGCTGGTGCGTTACTTTCCTTGTGCCTTGGTTTTCCGCCCGATGATTCTGTGTGTCTTGGCTTGTCCTTGTGGTCTGCCCGTTGTCCCGTGGATGTCTCTTGATGTCCTATGAGGGTTAAGACTACGTTGTAAGGTAGCCAGGAGTCTTCTTGCTTGTGGTAGGGTTCCTTATCCTACCTTTGCATGTGCTTGTTTGGGTTTCGGTCAACCTGGTCTGACCCAATGGTTGACATGTGACCTTGTTTGCGCGTGTCTTAGCGGTTCTGTCCTGCCTAAGACACTGCTTCTGGATGCTTCGAGGTATTGTTCTACCTCGGTTTGCGTGTCCAGGTGTGCTGAGGGTTCTTGATGTCTCCCTCAGGTCTCCGTGTGTCGTTTTCTGCGGAGCGTGGTTTCTTTGGCTTAGGATTAGACCGATTGGCGGCTTGTTCCGCTGTTGTGACGATCTTACCTTTGAGTCGTTTGGCTCAGGATCGTTACGTAGGAGGTCTAGTGCTTGTCCTGAGTTGTCGGCAGTGGTGATACTGTCACTTGGTGCCTCGAAGTGCGTGTTGAGGGGCGTGGTTGCCCGTTAGTACTTCGGCACTTGTGTTTTGAGCTTCTGTGTCGTGTGAAGCCTCCACTTGTTCTTGCCTAAGGCCGCGGGCCGACCCGCTAGCGGATGGCGGAGGGTTTTTCCCAGTGAGCGGTTTTTGGTTAGTTCCGCGGGCTCCTAGTCAACGGTAGCGTCCTGCCGAGGGAGAATACTAGCTAGAGGACCTGGCTTAGACTATAGCCAGTGTGTGCACACGTGGTCAGGGGTTAGGACTTACGTCGACGGGCGTGACCCTGACTAGTTACTTGTTCTGTTGTTCCTGTGTGGTTCAACTTGTGTCTACATCTCTGCTGTTGTTACAGCAGTACTGTAGGTGAGACACTTGAGGTGCGGCGTCAGACGTCAGTGGACGCAGCTGGCTTTTTAAGGGGGTGCTTCCGTCACGTGATGCGTAGCTCTTCGCGTTTCCTTGCGCGTTGTGACCTTTGCGAGTTGCCCGTTCGTGGCCGTGCTCGGGGTCAGTGTTTTGTTGTCCGCACGGTGTTCTGATCGTGCGTGGGGCTTTGTGCACGACGTTCCCTGTCGTGTTTTGTCTGTTTCCCGGTGTCGGCGTTCGCCTTCGCCTTTGTTTGGGGCTGGTTGACAGACTGGTGTACCCTTCTGTGTGAGTTTAGGGTCATCCATCTGTTGCCTTTGTTTGGAGTAGTTTGGGATACCGAGGTTAGTTCGGTAGCCGCTTGTTTGGTGCGGGTTCTCACCCTCTCCTGCGTGTTCCCTACTCCTACTTCCCGTCTGTTCCTTTACAGCTTTGTAGTGTAGCTTTCCTGCTTTGCTACGTTGCTGTTCTTGCTGCGTTTGTTGCTGCTTCCGTTGCCTTCGCTTTGTGCGGTTTTCCAGTGGGGATCCGCGTGACCCCTACTGAGTTTCTGTTGAGACTCACCCCTGCTGCTTTTCAGGTGGGTTTCGCCGTCTGCCTCTGCTGTTCCTGGCGGAGTGCTCGCTTGCTGTTGTAGCTGCCAGCTGTACCTGCGGTCGGGCTTCTTCCGACTTCTGTGTACGTTTCTTTCTGTCGTACTGTACTGTGCTAGACTTGTTGTCTTTCCTTGGGCTAGACTCTGGTGTATAATTGAAAACTTGAATATTAATGAAAAGGTAATTTTATTTCTGCTACTTTAGCAATCCATTGTAATGAAATTTAATTGCTTACTGTTATATCTGCTGGCTTCAATGTATTCCACACACTCCTTTTTCCCTTCGGCGCTTTCCCGCGCTTGGGAGGCCTCGCGGGTCCCATGTGGTATCACGTGTATTCGGTATTTATACCGGGTGCACCGGGTATCCGGAATCCGGGTCGCTACAGGTGGTATCAGAGCAGTGTTCTGAGATGTTCGGAGTTCTTTTCTGAGCTATCAGATCATTGTCGTGTGAGATACATGGAAATCCAGATATACAGTTACCAGAGTCTTTAGGCCCAGTACAGTCTCTTGCTGGCGTAGGTGTTGCGATGGTTTATCGCGGTGCTTTTTGCGTGTGGTCTTGTACGTGCTTGGTTGGCACTGTGCGAGATGGTTTTGCTCTCGTCTAGATGAGACGATGTGCTTCGTTCGGTTTTGAAGTTGGTCTCGATCGTGGTGCACTTTGCAGTGTTTGTCGGTTGGCATGAACCTGCAGTGCCTTGTTCGAGCTATTTTCTGTATTTTGCTCAGGTGGCTTATGACTTTTAGCGTTGGTGTGATGGCCACACACGTTCTTACGTTGCTTGGGTTGTCCCAGCTTGAGTTTGTGTAGCTCCTGATGCTTCGTTGTTTTGGTTGCTTCGATTGTCGTGTTGCCTCGATTGAGAAGTTGCTCAAGCGAGCCTTGGATTTTCCCTTCCTGGTGAGCTGTTGTTGTTGAGCTTGTTGCTTCTCATCCCTCTTTGGTGAAGCTTTCCGAGGTTTGCCTTGGAATTGCTGTCTTGGTTGTGCCTTTGTCCTGTGTCTGCTTAAGTGTAGACAGCTTTGTTTTGAGCCTGATCTGCTCCTTGTTGTACGATTGCTTAGCTTTGGACCCCATGATGGTGTTAAGAGCTGTTGTGTACCGTAGTTGTCGTGCTGTGTCTAACGGCCGATGTGTTGTGAAGGCTCATTTATCGTGTCAGGACGTGATGGTGAGCTGAGATTGATGCTTTCCTTGTGCTTTGCGCTGAAGCTGGTGCTCTTCCCTTGTTGCACTTAGGCTCTTTGTGATCGGTTGTTCGCCTGATCAGTGCTCGTGGCGTGTTAATTGCGATCTTTGTTGATTGCGATGACGCCTGATGTGTGCTGAGATGCGATTTCTGATGTTGTTCTGTTGCCTGTGCACGTTGTTGAGAGTACAGCTGGAGTGTGTGGGCTGGCTACCCATTTGTCGAGAGGTCTTGTTCCTTTCTCGATGTGGCTTTGTCTTGGCTTCTTGTGCCTTGACTTTGGTTGTTGCCGTGCCGTTGTTCGTGGTTTTCTTGTGTTGGCATCGGCATTGTGCGAGTATTGGGGAATTTGTCGGCATCTTTGCGGATTGAGTACCCTCTACTCTGTATTTTCTTCTTGGGTGTTGTGCTCTTGAGGCGTGTTGCTAGTCCTTGAGTTGCATTCCCCGAGATCATTGTTGTTGTTTTTCGTTGTTGTGGGTCTTTCTCTTGGTGAGCAGTCTGATGCGTGACCTGTCTCTTGTGGTCGTGTGTTCAGCTGTTTTTGTGCCTTGTTGTGACCCTGCTTGCAGTTGTGTTCCGTGGTTCTGCGTGTTAAGTAGAGCCGGAATTCTGCAGGTGTTGCCGTTGTGTTGTTTTGGCGCTGTTTCTTTATGATTTTGTGTCTCTGCCTTGGACCATGGTCTTGTCAGTTGGCTTGCTGTGCTCTCTTTCCCTGGTGGAGTTAGCTTGCGACTTGATCAGATGTGATGTCTGAGTGAGTACTGACTTGATTGTGTTTCGGGTCCAGCAGCGTTGTTGTTGTCGTTGGTGTCCTGTGTGCCAGGTGTTCCCTGTTGCCTTTGGCACTGGAGCCGATGATGTTGCGAGCTGTCAGCTGTGGGGACTGCGTTCCTTGTGTAAGCTGCCGCTTGCCGTGTTGTCGTTGTGTTTCTCAATTGTCTGTGGTTGTGGCAGTCGTGTCTCTAATTCTGGTGAGACGTAAACGACGTTGCCCTTGCTTTGGAGGTGTCAGATGTATTCACTTTGGTGCCATACTCGTGCTGTAGACTTGCTGTCTTGGAAGCTGAGTGTGTACCTGTAATTGTGATCTGACGGTGTTCCTCTGAGCTGTGTTTTCCGAGTTTTGTGCTGTTGGGTTGTTCTTCCCTGCTTCTCCTTTGCTAGTCCTGAATTTCGGGGGCGAAATTCTTTGAAGGGGGGGAGGATGTAATGCCCTGGATCTCGTAGGATCTTTAATGGATCTTTCGGATCTCTTTCGGATTGGTTTCGTTGAGTTTCGGTTCGCTTTTGTGGCTTCCGAGTTGAGTTTGACGAGCCGTGTGGGTTTTTCTCACGTACTAGTTACGGAACCCTACGGTGAGTTTATTTGTCAATTCTCGAACTCGTGAATGCTACAGGGACGATGTACTCGTCGAGCCGGTCGTTTCGACTATTTTTGTGTATTTTTCTGAATTTGTGTATTTTCGGCGCATTTTCGGAATTTTCGGAAAATTAGGAAAATTTCCTAATTTCTTTTCCTTTTTCTTTTCTTTTTCTCTCTTCCTTTCTCATTCGCGCGACCGTCTCTCCCTCTCCCGTTCTCTCTCGTTTCTCCCCCTCTTTGGCTCCGGCTGCAGACGGAGGCGTAGGTGGGTGAGGTGGCGAGGCCGTGGAGCTGTCGAGATGCGCGATGAGGCGAGGATCGGATCGATTCTGGCGCGATCCCGAACGGTGGATTCAAAGCCGGTGAAATTGGTTCGCGAGTGGTTTTCGGCGTGGTTTAGTCCCTTCGGGGCACGGTTTCTTCGGTGGAGGTAGGGTGACGGATCCTTGCTTCTTCACCTTCGTTTTCCCTGCCATTGCACGGCGTTCGGCTAGGAAACGAGTGTGTTTGGGCTTGTTTTGCCTAAACCGTGATTTTCATGGTTTTTAGGGTCGGCCGGTAAACGGTGACCGTTTGCGGTTCAGTTAGTTTCTAAATGACCGCAGGGATGTTAGAATCTCATCCACGTTGATTTCGTGCGATTCGGTGTTCATTCGAGGCCGGTAGAAGCCCGGGAACCTCGGTGACCCACTTAGGGTGGATTTGTCTAAATCGCCCGGATCGAGCGTTTTTGGTGTTGCATGTGGGCATTTTGACCCTTGAATGTTGTTATTCGGTGTTGCGGTGTGTTTCCCCTGCGTTTCGGCGTGAATGGGGCGTGGAACGGGCCGATCCGGCCATTCCTATGTTTTCCCGCCGTAACCGAAGTAGCGGTCATGCCAGCGACCGTTACTTGTCTTTAGCGGCCCTACGACTGACCGTCGTTTGGTCTGCATCGTTTTAGCGCTTTGGCTTCTAGGTGAGTGACGGCCCTAGAGTGGCGCGTCGCTTCCTTGTAACGCGCCTAGGTTAGTGCGTTACTTCGCCTTCGTCGTTTTATGTTGGGGTTGAGTCGGTTGGTCTAACGCGCTTGACCCAGTGCGTTAGATGGAAGTGGCGCGCCTTGCCCAGGCCGTTGCTTGCCTGTTGACTGACGTTGACTCGTTGAGGCGGTGCCTCTAGCGGTCGTGCCCCTATGCGTTGTTTGAGTGTGACGTGCCCGCCCCTGGCCGTTACATTCTCTTTTGGTCGAGGTTGGGTTGACTGCACCGTTGGGTGTGACGGTGGGGACCCCGTGCGTCGTTTGTGAGTAACGCGCATGCCTCCGACCGTTGTTTGCTATGGTGTTGGGTCGAGGGTGGCCATGCCGTCTGTGAGTAACGGATGGGTCCCCCGTGCGTCGTTTGGTTCTGACGGCCCTCCCCTGCCGCGCTGTTTCGTGAGTGACGCGCCTGGCTTAGCGCGTTACTTCGCTTTGGTTTGGGTTTGCTGCACCGTTGAATGTGACGGTGGGTGCCCTGTGCGTCGTTTGCTTGTAACGCCCCTAGTCCCGTGCGTTACTTGGCTTTTTTGTGTTTTGTAGGTTGTTAGGGTGGTGTGTGTGACGGCCTTGCGTCCGTCCGTCGTTTGGGAAATAACGGCCCTAACCTAGACCGTCGCTTGCTTGTAGCGGTCTAGAGCTGGTGCGTTACTTTCCTTGTGCCTTGGTTTTCCGCCCGATGATTCTGTGTGTCTTGGCTTGTCCTTGTGGTCTGCCCGTTGTCCCGTGGATGTCTCTTGATGTCCTATGAGGGTTAAGACTACGTTGTAAGGTAGCCAGGAGTCTTCTTGCTTGTGGTAGGGTTCCTTATCCTACCTTTGCATGTGCTTGTTTGGGTTTCGGTCAACCTGGTCTGACCCAATGGTTGACATGTGACCTTGTTTGCGCGTGTCTTAGCGGTTCTGTCCTGCCTAAGACACTGCTTCTGGATGCTTCGAGGTATTGTTCTACCTCGGTTTGCGTGTCCAGGTGTGCTGAGGGTTCTTGATGTCTCCCTCAGGTCTCCGTGTGTCGTTTTCTGCGGAGCGTGGTTTCTTTGGCTTAGGATTAGACCGATTGGCGGCTTGTTCCGCTGTTGTGACGATCTTACCTTTGAGTCGTTTGGCTCAGGATCGTTACGTAGGAGGTCTAGTGCTTGTCCTGAGTTGTCGGCAGTGGTGATACTGTCACTTGGTGCCTCGAAGTGCGTGTTGAGGGGCGTGGTTGCCCGTTAGTACTTCGGCACTTGTGTTTTGAGCTTCTGTGTCGTGTGAAGCCTCCACTTGTTCTTGCCTAAGGCCGCGGGCCGACCCGCTAGCGGATGGCGGAGGGTTTTTCCCAGTGAGCGGTTTTTGGTTAGTTCCGCGGGCTCCTAGTCAACGGTAGCGTCCTGCCGAGGGAGAATACTAGCTAGAGGACCTGGCTTAGACTATAGCCAGTGTGTGCACACGTGGTCAGGGGTTAGGACTTACGTCGACGGGCGTGACCCTGACTAGTTACTTGTTCTGTTGTTCCTGTGTGGTTCAACTTGTGTCTACATCTCTGCTGTTGTTACAGCAGTACTGTAGGTGAGACACTTGAGGTGCGGCGTCAGACGTCAGTGGACGCAGCTGGCTTTTTAAGGGGGTGCTTCCGTCACGTGATGCGTAGCTCTTCGCGTTTCCTTGCGCGTTGTGACCTTTGCGAGTTGCCCGTTCGTGGCCGTGCTCGGGGTCAGTGTTTTGTTGTCCGCACGGTGTTCTGATCGTGCGTGGGGCTTTGTGCACGACGTTCCCTGTCGTGTTTTGTCTGTTTCCCGGTGTCGGCGTTCGCCTTCGCCTTTGTTTGGGGCTGGTTGACAGACTGGTGTACCCTTCTGTGTGAGTTTAGGGTCATCCATCTGTTGCCTTTGTTTGGAGTAGTTTGGGATACCGAGGTTAGTTCGGTAGCCGCTTGTTTGGTGCGGGTTCTCACCCTCTCCTGCGTGTTCCCTACTCCTACTTCCCGTCTGTTCCTTTACAGCTTTGTAGTGTAGCTTTCCTGCTTTGCTACGTTGCTGTTCTTGCTGCGTTTGTTGCTGCTTCCGTTGCCTTCGCTTTGTGCGGTTTTCCAGTGGGGATCCGCGTGACCCCTACTGAGTTTCTGTTGAGACTCACCCCTGCTGCTTTTCAGGTGGGTTTCGCCGTCTGCCTCTGCTGTTCCTGGCGGAGTGCTCGCTTGCTGTTGTAGCTGCCAGCTGTACCTGCGGTCGGGCTTCTTCCGACTTCTGTGTACGTTTCTTTCTGTCGTACTGTACTGTGCTAGACTTGTTGTCTTTCCTTGGGCTAGACTCTGGTGTATAATTGAAAACTTGAATATTAATGAAAAGGTAATTTTATTTCTGCTACTTTAGCAATCCATTGTAATGAAATTTAATTGCTTACTGTTATATCTGCTGGCTTCAATGTATTCCACACACTCCTTTTTCCCTTCGGCGCTTTCCCGCGCTTGGGAGGCCTCGCGGGTCCCATGTGGTATCACGTGTATTCGGTATTTATACCGGGTGCACCGGGTATCCGGAATCCGGGTCGCTACACCGATTCTCAACACATCGCAAATCACAACACTGCCGTCAAATTCTCACGAACAACGCCCAATCGGCACTCGTCCTTTCAAAATAATGCCAACACCCTTACACATCAGGGAACGGGCAACGCTTCTCACAGACAACCACCTTGCCAAAACAAAGGACTCGTCTCGCACGGACATCATGGCACACGAAGGCCAACCAATCCGAATACACGATGCACGACGACGAACCTTGGCAAAACACGATCTCCTCCAACCAAGGGAAAAACTTAATATACCTCTGACCAATGGAAGGACTCCACGTTTGACCTGACCTTGAACCTCGCGCACGTTGGGAACAGCACCTACCAGCACCGAAAAAACCATCACTTCCGTCAGGTCAGCTCCACCGACAACACTCGCCAAGTGTTCTATCAGACCACGATCACAACATCTCTCGATGCACCATCGCTGCAATTCCTTGAACTGCAACACGCCACGCCTCGAGCCGCAACACGAGCCATAATCGGCAACCGCCAACACTCATCCTTGAGTCTCGAACTCACCGCGGAACCTTCACATCTCAAGCCAAACCCAGGGCGAACACAACCCGTTCACACGTAGAAGCACAGGAGCAAGAACTTACTGGGACATCTCTGCCCAATCCTGCCTCGAAATCCATAAAAATATTCAGGACCGACACGTCACTTCTGACGCCACCAAGCACGATGAGGACATCAGGCTCGATAATCAGCAGCTCACCAAGAAGATCCTCTGCTCACCCAAGCACAATTCTTGACCAGAGGACTCGGTCCGACACCTTAAACCACAATCTCGACGCCTCAGGGGCTGGACAAAACCTCAAATTAGAGTGGCCAAACACAATAATAGCTCCCTCGGAGCACGCTCACGGTCACTTAACCACGAACAATCCTTGCCAGCCACCTGACCACGCTGTAGATTACTCGAACGCAGCACCGCAGCAACACATCTGCCGACAACCTCTGCCCAACGCAGCACAACTGGGGCTACCATCGATGAGGGATAAAGCTCTCGACCTTGATCCTTAGACCCCACGTCGACACTCCGACGACGACAGCAACCGCCTTCACAGCGCCAATGCCGCGCACTCACGCTCTCACGCGAGAAACCATGCGAAAATCAAACACAAAACCCTATGCCAGCTGTCGACGGTACTGGACCTTATAGACTCTGATCACTGTAATATCTTGAATTCCCATGTACTTCTACAACCACTATAATGCCTGAGGATTTTCTAATAAATTTTTTGGGATTAAAAATATAATTATTAAGTATTTAAATGGGCTATTGATTGAATGGTGGTAAATTAAAAACTAATTATTTAGCCCCTATACAAATCCAAGAGGATTAGGCCCATTTTGACAAATCCAATTGGCCCAAGTTATAATTTTAAACTTTGGCCCATGTTCTAGAAGCTTGGAATTGATGTATTTACGGAATTAAGGAGATAAGTAGGAATATTTTAGGATAAAAAGATGGATAATAATACAAGAGTTTGAAGGTATATCGCAAGACCGCAAGCCACTGGAAAACAGTCTCCAAAATGACCGCTAAGCTCTGCAGATTCCATGAATAGAAGAAAGTGTAAAAAGGTTAGATTTTTAACGTCCAAACTCCCAAAAATCGAAGTGGATAGAAGTATAATCAGGCTTAGAACTCTTGAGGATCGATTTTGCTCCTAATAAGGACTCTAGAATCGTTCAAATCTTATGAAACCCTAGCTAAACCCTATAAATAGACCCCAGAACCAACCTGCGAGACCCTTACTTTTGGTTCGCGTGGAACTAAGGTAAATAAGTCGAATTAGAGGTAAGTTTTATCTAGGAACTTTTTCATTTTAGTTAGATCTAACTTTTCTCAAAATTTCGTTCTAGGAGATCAAACCTACAGGGAGATAGAAGCCTGCAAAGACGCTGGTTCGGTGAAAGCAACTCAGGAAACTGTGCGACCGACCCAGGAAGATCAGGATAATAGAAGCCCCAAACGAGGTAATTAGATAGAGGTTCTTTAGAATAATTTTTTCCTTTTAGTACCATCTTATTATTTTCTAAATTTCACATCTTTAGATCAAGAGAATCGGGAGATAGAGGGGCAATAAGTTACTACTTCGATTCAGGACGAGTAGAAATTAGGGTTAACTTCCACCCCTAAATTCGAAGCCTGAAGACCCAAAACAGAGGTAGGTTATCTCATGAAAGGCTTAAACTTAATGTTAGGGATATAAGCCCTCTGATTTCAGTCATTTTTATGTATTATACGTCGACAATTTTATGTTTTCATTAGGATTATGCATCTAGTGCATATCCATGCAAAATTCGTAGCCCTAATTGGGTTAAAAGGAAATTTTCTTGGCATTACCCACAAACCCACGCATATTCTCGGTCTATTTTTATTCCATCATGTTTTAAAGTAAGTTCTCGTCGATTTCTATATTTAACATGCCCTAGGTTAGTGTGTATTCTACTATTGAATGAATTTCCGTTACCCAGGAAGAAACGGTCTTCCTGTCGACCGCCAGAGACATTTAGCGATCCTACGACAGACTGTTAGCACCTATTAAATGGTAACCCACTAGACCGTTTTTAGTTTTCTGATTTCTATAATATTGTTAACCCAAAATATATTACAGATTAGCCATAATTATTATATGTTAAGCCTAGTTAAGAAAGTTTTACTCCTGTTTCAAGTGTTATTTTCTTATACCTAGTTGTGTTAACAGATTTCTCTAGAAGATTTCATGTTCTTTATGTACTTGGGGTTATTTTTGACCTATGTTATTTTTATGGCCAAAAACTTATACTCTTGTATTTATAGGCACGTTTTCATAAAGTTTATGGACTTATTTGATCGTTGTTTTTTCACGATTCTTTCTTATCTAGAGTCATTTTCGTAAGTACATGGCACATATCCCGGTATATTGTCATTAGTTACACACTAGCACTTCAAGTACACATTCTTGGACTTGAAAATCTCTCTATTGGATATTCCTTCCAACGGACTAGGTGATCTTGTTTCAAGGCCTCCATAAGTCTCCGTGAGCCTGGGATTCCCACTAGGATGTTGAGCTGGTTGTACCATTAAAGCCCAATTGTCTAGAGAGCACTTACCGGTATTTTCCTGAGATCTAGTCAAGAAAACGGTCCAGTACACGACTGCCTGGTCAAGAAATGGTGCAGTAAACGACCGCTGGGTTCCAGAGTTTGATTAACCCAGGGTTTGACTCAAGGGTTGATTTTTCCTATGATTCCAGATGGTCTGTTGATTATCTAGAACATGTCACTTTATTTCAAAAAGCTATCTAAATAAATTTTGGAAAGTTAATGAATGTACCGTTATGCTGCCCAATTTTTCTCTGTAGCATGACCTAGTTATTAATGCATTCCTTGAATTCTTATATTCATATTTGGTGCATTCTTCCATTGATTATCATTGAACTTGTTACATTATTGGCCAACATTATTACTATACTTGTGGAAGTAGCTTGATTTATACTTGAAGATGCAGTTCGAGCATTGATTATGTTCAAGGGCTCTATGCTAGTCCCCTCGGCTGATTGTCGGAAACATACTGTAAACCATGGGGTATGATGCTACTGGCGTCGCATTGCGCTGGGAGTACTTTATTTATAAATGAGTGAAGATCCACAAATATTCACGAAGTACTTGCAAAGCAAAAGTACAATCTTGCGTGTTACATGACTTTCTAGTGCATAGTCTTAAGGTTATGAAAAGTATATTCTTGTTACATTCTTGTTCATGGAAAGGCCAAAGTTATATTCTTGTTATATACTTGCTCAATCATATTCTCATATCTCACACTTGGTCGTATCTTGTTACTTTGGTTATATACATGTTTCATCGTACCTGCATGATTTATCTTATTCTCTAGAGCTAAAATGTTAATCACTTAAACATTGCCATCATGTTGATACAAAGATACCTATTGGGCAAGTGTACTCATTACCTATTTTTTTCAATGTTTCAGGAAGTACTAGTGAATCAGATTCGGATTATACGAGTAGCGGGTCCGAGAGCAATTGAAGATCAAATAAATCAAGAGAAGCCAAGTGGATTTAGTGTCTAGTCGAGTCATTATGTAAATTTTGTTTTCTTGAGTCTATGTTAGGAGAATGTTAAGAGTCAAGAGTCTTGTATACTTGGTGGATTATTTATATGAATTAAAGTTGAAGGTTTGAATAAGATTACTTGTGCAATTACTTTGTGTGATTGTCTGGCGCTTTAATTAGATTACTTGCAAGAGGCTTACCATGCCGGCTGTTCACGTTCCCGATTGTTTCCGCTGCATAAATCTCGGGGTGTGACAGTTAAGGTGGTATCAGAGCATAAGTCTAAGGACTTACTTATTTCTAGGAAATATATATCATATCATAGGCTAAGTCCAAGGCTTAAGGACCCACACCTATGAAACTAGAAAAAAAAATCTCCAACACATGTGAGAATTGGGTAGAACCCGGGATGAGCTAGTTGATTAGAATATATCTTTAAGCTAATTTCCTTTAAATTATATGGAGAATAAAAAACCCATCGCTCTTCTCAGGTACCTCATTCTTATGATGGCTCACCGTGTTGATTGGGGTGGAATGCAACAGACCGTTGCGGGTCTCACCCAGGCATTACAAAACATGGCTCAAGCCGGCGCAAGAGCTGGTGCTGGTGATCTTCACCGCAACTTCAGGAGCCTAAATCCTCCACGATTTTCTGGTTCCTCTAATCCAGATGAAGTTGAGAATTGAATTGATGAGATGAATCACATATTTAAGGTTATGCAATGTGCCGACCGAGAGAAGGTTCATCTTTCCACGTTCTAACTCAATAAAGATGCTCGAACATGGTGGAAGTCAATTCCTGCACCGCCTCAAGATGCACTACATACTTGGGAAGGATTCCTTACCCTCTTCCGAGCAAAATACTTCTCCGAGCATGTCAAGGAACGGAAGGCTATGGAATTCACTTCTCTCCACCAAGGCATGATGTCAGTGGCAGAATATGAACTTCAGTTTTCTAGACTGATGTCATACGCTCCTCACTTGGTTAATACTGACTTATTGAAAGCTAACCGATTTATGGATGATTTGAGGCCTGACTTTATTCAACAAATTGGGACTTAGAATAACCGTACATATGCGGAGATGGTCCAACGGGCACATCTATGCGAAAGGACTTTGGAGAAGGTCAGAAAACTTAAAGGTAAAGGAGAGGAGCCGAGCTGAAGGTCTGATCGGCATGAAAAGAAGGGAAAGTTTAGTATCACAGAACCTTACAAATCCCGTGATAGCAAGAAGAGATCCTGGAACGGGAGTGGTAGTGGCTACAATAAGAACAAGAAGCTTAAAGAAGAAGAAAAGCAAGTCATGGCGGCTTGTACTTTCTGCGAGACGTTCGGCCACTCAGCCGAAGAATGCTGGAAGCGTCTCGGTGCTTGTTTACGATGTGGCAGCCGGGAGCACCGTATGCCGGATTGCCCCCTCATGAAGGATCAAATTTCCAATGGTGGACGCAAACGACATGCTTGTCTTAATGCTATTATAGATGATGAAGAAGCGCCCAAGGATGATGGGTTAATGGAAGGTACCATTCAAGTCTATTCCCATCTTGCATTCGTGTTATTTGATACTGGTGCTTCTCATTCCTTTATATCTACTGCTTTTGTAAAAACCTTGCCAGTTTCATCAGTTCCTCTACCTTCGGACCTAGCAATCACTACACCATTAGGTCCTAGAACCAAACTTACAACCTACTACCCCGATAGTGAGGTAATGGTAGAAGGTCATAATCTCCCAGCAAACCTCGTATGCCTTGACATGGAGGGTTACGATACTATTTTAGGTGTAGATTGACTTGTAGACCACGACGCCTATATAAACTGTCACAACAAGATTATCTCTTTTCGGAAACCAGGTCTTCCAAGGTTTTCCTTCCTTGGTATCAAATATAGAAAGCATCCTACCATTATTTCATCTCTTCACGCTTGCAAACTCATTTCGCAAGGATGTGAAGCTTTCCTTGCTTCCATTATCATTATCGAATCCAAGGAGATCATCTTAGAAGACATCCCTATTGTGAATGAGTTTCCCGATGTTTTCCCAACAGATTTACCCGGTTTACCACCCGAAAGGGAAGTAAACTTTTCCATTGAACTTCTACCCGGAGTAGCACCCGTTTCAATAGCTCCCTACAGGATGTCTCCCACAGAACTCAAGGAATTGAAGAGACAACTTAAGGAGTTATTAGATAAGGGTTTCAATCGACCTAGCACATCCCCTTGGGGTGCGCCAATTTTATTTGTCAAAAAGATGGATGGATCTCTTAGGCTATGCATCGATTACCGGCGACTGAATCAACTCACTATCAAGAACAAATATCCGTTGCCACGTATCGATGAGCTCTTTGATCAAATTTCGGGAGCAGAATACTTCTCCAAAATAGACCTCAGGTCAGGTTATCATCAGCTCCGAATCAAGAATGAAGACATACACAAGATGGCTTTCCATAGCCGATATGGCCACTATGAGTTCGTTGTAATGCCGTTTGGGTTAACCAATGCTCCGGCATCATTTATGCAACTATGAATAATGTCTTCAGACCTTATCTCGATCAATTTGTGACTGTCTTCATTGTTGATGTTCTTATATACTCCAAAACTAAGGAGGAACATGAAGAACACTTAAGAATAGCCTTGCAGACACTAAGAGAGTACAAACTTTACGCAAAGCTTAGCAAGCGTGAGTTCTGACTAAAGGAGGTCTCTTTCCTTGGCCATATTATTTCAAGAAAGGGTATTACTGTCGATCCTTCTAAAGTTGAAGCTTTTAAGAATTGGAGCCAACCGATAACCGTGATAGAAGTTAGAAGTTTTCTAGGTCTGGCTAGTTATTACAGGAGGTTTATTAAAGACTTCTCTAAGATTGCCGTCCCTTTGACTAGACTCACTAGAAAGGAGAACCCTTTTATATGGTCGAAGGATTGTGAAGAGAGTTTTCTAACTCTTAAAGATCACCTTACTACAGCCCCTATTTTGGCATTGCCCATTGAAGGTGGTGGTTTTGAAGTCTATACGGATGCATCTGGCATTGGCCTAGGATGCATTCTTATGTAAAATAGAAAGGTGATTTGCTATTCATCAAGACAGTTGAAGCGTCATGAAGAAAACTACATTGTGCATGATCTGGAATTGGCAGCTGTTATATTCGCCTTAAAACTTTGGCGGCATTACCTTTATGGGGAGAAATTCACTATATTTTAGATCATAAAAGTATGAAATATCTCTTCACCCAGAAGGAATTAAATATGCGACAACGCAGATGGTTGGAGTATCTCAAAGACTTCGATTTTACTCTCCAGTATCATCCAGGCAAAGCCAATGCAGTAGCTGACGCTCTTAGCAGAAGACCAATGGCTACATTAGCAAGCCTCAGGAAAGGTATGATATGTCTTATTAAGGATTTTTCTCACTTAAATCTTGATATTGATAGAGAAGGAGAAGGATGTATGATTGCCAATATAAGATCTCAACCTACATTGATTGAAGATATAGTCAAATTGCAAGAAAATGTGATTGATCACAGGATGGAATTCTTTATCACAAATGATGGAAGACTATTATTTAAGGATCGAGTCTGTATGTCGAATCATGCCGACACTAAGAAATTGATCATGGAAGAGGCTCATAAGTCAAAGTATGCTATTCACCCTGATGCTACCAAGATGTATCACGATTTGAAAAGGAGCTTCTGGTGGCCCAACATGAAAAGAGAAGTAGCAGATTTTGTGTCTCGCTGTCTCACTTGCCAGCAAGTAAAGGTAGAACCCTTGAATATTCTCGAGTGGAAATGGGAAAGTATAGGAATGGATTTCATTATGGGTTTACCTAAGACAAAAGGTGGACACGATGGTATATGGGTAATCATAGACCAGTTGACTAAATCTGAACATTTTCTACCAATTAAAAGCCGATGGTCTGTGGATGTATTAGCAGCACTATACATAAGGGAAGTTGTTAAACTACACAGTGTCGCTATCACCATTATATCTGACCGAGACCCTTGGTTCACAACATAATTCTGGAAGGGTCTTCAACATTCATTAGGGACCCGACTTGACTTTAGCACTGCGTCCCATCCACAAACCGACGGTCAAACTGAAAGGACAAATCAGGTGGAGGAGGATATGCTCAAGAATTGTGCTATTGATTTTGGAGGGAGTTGGCACGACCATTTGTCTCTAGTAGAGTTTTCATATAATAATAGCTACCAAGCTAGCATACAAATGGCACCATTTGAGGCATTGTATGGAAGGAATTATCGCTCACCTATTTGCTGGAATGAAGTAGGAGAAAGGCAATTTCTTGGTCCCGATATCATCAGGGATACTACCGAAAAGATAAAACTTCTTCAGGGAGAGACTTCAGATGGCGCAAGATAGGCAGAAATCGTATGCAGATAACAGAAGGTGCGACCTAGAATTTCAAGTAGGAGACCACGTATTCCTTAAGGTTTCTCTGGGACGGGATATTCAAAGATTCGGAATCAAAGGCAAGCTCACTCCGAGATTCATTGGCCCCTTTAAAATTCTCGAAAGGGTTGGTGAAGTTGCATATCGAATAGCTTTGCCCCCTCAATTATCAGGAGTTCATGATGTATTTCACGTCTCCATGCTCAAAAGGTACATCCCCGATCCTTTCCATGTCATAACTTACGACAACTTAGAAATTGAAAAGGACTTGACGTACGAGCAAAAGCCAATCAAGATCATTGAACGAGAAGTGCGTCAACTTCGGAATAAAACTATTCCTATGGTCAAGATCCAATGGACCAAGTCATGGCCTCATGAAGCAACATGGGAAACTGAAGAAGTCATGCACAAAAGATTTCCAGAGATATTTGAATGTAAGTAAACTCTCCTTAGCAAATCTTATTACAAAGAATTTGGGGACCAAATTCTTTTTTAAGTGGGGGAGGGTGTAACGCCCGAGGATTTTCTAAGAATTTTTTTGGGATTAAAAATATAATTGTTAAGCATTTAAATGGGCTATTGATTGAATGGTGCTAAATTAAAAACTAATTGTTTAGGCCCTATACTAATCCAAGAGGATTAGGCCCATTTTGACAAATCCAATTGGCCCAAGTTATAATTTTAAACTTTGGCCCATGTTCTAGAAGCTTGGAATTGATGTATTTACGGAATTAAGGAGATAAGTAGAAATATTTTAGGATAAGAAGATGGATAATAATACAAGAGTTTGAACTAGTTTCAAATTCAGCGTCCAAAATCAAAAACGGTATATCGCAAGACCGCAAGCCAATGGAAAAAAGTCTCCAAAATGACCGCTAAGCTCTGCAGATTCCGTGAATAGAAGAAAGTGTAAAAAGGTTAGATTTTTAGCGTCCAAACTCCCAAAAATCGAAGTGGATAGAAGTATAATCATGCTTAGAACTCTTGAGGATCGATCTTGCTCCTAATAAGGACTCTAGAATCGTTCAAATCCATGAAACCCTAGCTAAACCCTATAAATAGACCCCAGAACCAACCTGCGCGACCCTTACTTTTGGTTCGCGTGGAACTAAGGTAAAAACGTCGAATTAGAGGTAAGTTTCTTCTAGGAACTTGTTCATTTTAGTTAGATCTAACTTTTCTCAAAATTTCATTCTAGGAGATCAAGCCTACAGGGAGATAGAAGCCCCAAACGAGGTAATTAGATAGAGGTTCTTTAGAACAATTTGTTCCTTTTAGTACCATTTTCTTCTTTTCTAAATTTCACATCTTTAGGTCAAGAGAATCGGGAGATAGAGGGGCAAGAAGTTACTACTTTGATTCAGGACGAGCAGTAATTAGGGTTAACTTCTACCCCTAAATTCGAAGCCTGAAAACCCAAAACAGAGGTAGGTTATCTTATGAAAGGCTTAAACTTAATGTTAGGGATAAAAGCCCTCTGATTTCTGTCGTTTTTATGTATTATACGTTGAGAATTTTATGTTTTCATTAGGATTATGTATCTAGTGCATATCCATGCAAAATTCGTAGCCCTAATTGGGTTAAAAGGAAATTTTCTTGGCATTACCCACAAACCCACGCATATTCTCGGTCTATTTTTGTTCCATCATGTTTTAAAGTAAGTTCTCGTCGATTTCTATATTTAACATGCCCTAGGTTAGTGTGTATTCTACTATTGAATGAATTTCTGTTACCCAGGAAGAAACGGTCTTCCTGTCGACCGCCAGAGACATTTAGCGGTCCTACGACAGACCGTCAGCACCTATGATACGGTCACCCACTAGACCGTTTTTAATTTTCTGATTTCTGTAATATTGTTAACCCGAAACATATTGCAGATTAGCCCTAATTATTATATGCTAAGTCTAGTTAAGAAGGTTTTACTCCTGTTTCAAGTGTTATTTTCTTATACATAGTTGTGTTAACATATTTCTCTAGAAGATTTCATGTTCTTTATGAACTTGGGGTTATTTTTGACCTATGTTATTTTTATGGCCAAAAACTTATACTCTTGTATTTATAGGCACATTTTCATAAAGTTTATGGACTTATTTGATCATTATTTTATCACGATTCTTTCTTATCTAGAGTCATTCTCGTAAGTACATGGCACATATCCCGGTATGTTGTCATTAGTTACACATTGACACTTCAAGTACACATTCTTAGACTTGAAAACCTCTCCATTAGATATTCCTTCCAACAGACTAGGTGATCTTGTTTCAAGGCCTCCATAAGTCTCCGCGAGCCTGGGATTCCCACTAGGACGCCGAGCTAGTTGTACCATTAAAGCCCAATTGTCTAGAGAGCACTTACCAGTATTTTCCTGAGATCTGGTCAAGAAAACGGTCCAGTACACGACCGCCTGGTCAAGAAACGGTCCAGTAAACGACCGCTTGGTTCCAGAGTTTGATTAACCCAAGGTTTGACTCAAGGGTTGATTTTTCCTATGATTCCACATGGTCTATTGATTATCTAGAACATCTCACTTTATTCTAAAAAGCTATTTAAATAAATTTTGGAAAGTTAATGAATGTACCGTTATGCTGCCGAATTTTTCTATGTAGCATGACCTAGTTATTAATGCATACCTTGAATTCTTATATTCAGATTTGGTGCATTCTTCCGTTGGTTATCATTGAACTTGTTAAATTATTGGCCAACATTATTATTATACTTGTGGATGTAGCTTGATTTATATTTCAAGATACAGTTCGAGCACTGATTGTATTCAAGGGCTCTATGCTAGTCCCCTCGGTTGATTGTCGGAAATATACTGTAAACCATGGGGTATGATGCTACTGACGTCGCATTGCGCTGGGAGTACTTTCTTTATAAATGAGTGAAGATCCACAAATATTCACGAAGTACTTGCAAAGCAAAAGTACATTCTTGCGTCTTACATGACTTTCTAGTGCATAGTCTTAAGGTTATGAAAAGTGTATTCTTGTTACATTCTTGTTCATGGAAAGGCCAAAGTTATATTCTTATTATATACTTGCTCAGTCATATTCTCATATCTCACACTTGGTCGTATCCCGTTACTTTGGTTATATACATGTTTCATCGTACCTGCATTGTTTATCTTATTCTCTAGAGCTAAAATATTAATCACTTAAATATTGTCATCATGTTGATACGAAGATACCTTCTGGGCAAGTGTGCTCATTACCTATTTTCTTCAATATTTCAGGAAGTACTAGTGAATCAGATTCATATTATATGAGTAGCGGGTCAGAGAGCAATTGAAGATCAAATAAATCAAGAGAAGCCTAGTGGATTTAGTGTCTAGTCGAGTCATTATGTAAATTTTATTTTCTTGAGTCTATGTTTGGAGAATGTTAAGAGTCAAGAGTCTTGTATACTTGGTGGAGTATTTATATGATGTAAAGTTGAAGGTTTGAATAAGATTACTTGTGCAATTACTTTGTGTGATTGTCTGGCGCTCTGATTATATTGCTTGCAAGAGACTTACCATGCCGGCTGTTTACGTTCCCGATTATTTCCGTTGTATAAATCTCGGGGCGTGACAACCATGCTCTGATACCTACTGTAGCGACCCAAGATCCAGATACCAGGAAAGGAACCCGATACCATTTGAATCCTGGCCCGCCGCCCATGAGTCGGGGCTCGGAAGGGCTAAAAAGGAGTGTGGAGGTACAAAGAAATAGGAAATAAAGTAAGAAAATTCAACAATTCACAGAAATAAAGAACAACTACAACAAAGTCCAGTCCAACAGAAGTACAGTCTAAGGCAAGAAATGTACCCTACACCGAGTGAACACTCAGCCCGGCGAGCTGGCGACTAAGAACTTCCGCACAGCACCCTCGAACCACGAGGAAGAACCGTCGCACCTGAAAAGTAGGGGTGAGTCTCCTGTCACTAGCTCAGTAGGGGTCCCGCGGAACCCCAACCGTAAACATCGGTGGCACGGAAAGCAGCAACAGCAAGAACAACAGTAACAGTAGGAACAGTAAGCATGGTGGCTGATAATACCTCGGCTCTATAGCTACTCCTACTCTATCGAAAAACACGTCCCGATCTCCCATTCGGGGACCACCAGACTACGAACCACCCTAGCCACGGTACGGGGAAAAATGACCACGCTGTTAGGAACTCAAAGCTGTCTAGGGGAAAGCCCTCGGTGACGCTCACCGAAACCCCTAGACCTCGGCATCGAGAAATCACCTGGAACTCCACGCAAAACCACGTCTCGCAGACGTGAACTAGAACTCGACTCACGAGAAACTCACGTCACGTGACGGGAGCACTGCCCAAGGCCGGATGCGTCCACTGATGACTTAGTCCATAGCCTAAGGTGTGCCGCTACCATGCCCTAGGCGGAGACTGAGACACCGCTAGTAACCAGGAACATAAAACAAGGACTAGCTGGGGTCGCGCTCGTCATTGCGGGTCCGACGCTTCCTGCCACGTGTGCACACACAGACCATGCGCCCTAGGTTTGACCCTCTAGTTGGTTCTTCCCCCGAATCCTGGACTCGACTGTGCGTGGGGGCCCTATAGTAACCAGCCTAAAAACGTCTCTCTCGGGTAGCGCTCTCCACCACTCCCAAGTGGGTTCGCACACGCATGCGCAGGAAAGCTACGTCTAGTGGTAGGTCACTCAACGTGAACACGGAAAGCCACACACGCACCCATCACGAGTAACACGGAGTAATAGGTGGATCGGGGCCACCAGACTCTGGATGGTCCACTAGACCTAATAAACCCAATGGTCCTTGAATCACACGGCTCGGGTCAAGACCGTTGTATGCGACAGCACAATGTCATCAATCTGGCCTAATCCCTAGGTCTGAAACTATAGTAACATGATTACCGAGGAAGCTCACAAGCTGTCGCAATAAACCTTCATCCAAGGGACACACCGGAAACCTCCAGCCCCAGGCTGGTTGATTAGAATCACAGTCCGAGGCCATAAGCATGGCCCACTCGAAAACCACCTTTCGGAGAACCCACACTATGCGGGGAAGGCCCACCGCACTCATACAGATACACGGTGACTCGATCTAGCGAGAACACGAAAGCCTGGAACACGAGGGGTCACTCAGACCCACCAAACCTTTGGGCACGCTAATCGAGGTACCACTGTACCTCCAGACACCCCCGAAAATATGGACACAGAACCCCCGGGGTGTCCGGGACATCCACGAGACCGAAGGTCGACCACTGGGTCACAACCGGGTCGACCGGGGTCAACACGATGCAATAAAACACATCTAACACGGAAAACAAAGTGGCGGTCCTCCCTAGACCATCACAGTGCCTAGCGGTCTACCCCAGGACCGTTAGGCCCCAAAAACACTCGGATGGTAAAACCTCGAAAATGGTCAGGCCCCTACCACTAAGCCCTGCCTAGCGGTCTAGCCAGGACCGCTAAGCCTCAGAAATCACAGACCTCAAGCGGTCATCCCAGACCGCAAGGCTCTGCCTGGCGGTCTCCTCTAGACCGCTAGGCACACCGCTAGGCACAATGGCGGTCTATCGCGTGACCGCAAAGCTCGAACCAACATAAGGGGGCCCTAGCGGTCTCCACAAGAACGCTTAGCACCCTAGCGGTCCCCGGAAGGACCGCTAGGCGGTCCCAAGCCCGAAAATGGCGAAAACGGCGGGAAACCCCATTCCACGCCCCGTTCACACCCATGTGAAGGGGAAAACAAGGGGAAACTAGTCCCCAACCTCTCTAGCATCGAGAGGACCTATTTAGACCCCAAACACGCAATCAAAACGCAAGATCCGGCTCATACCCCAAAATCACACATTTCACCCCGACGGAGAAATAAACCCGCTCGGCTCACCACCGCGTACAAAACTCGCGGGAAATGAAGTACACGAGCTGGGGGTCCATCTCCCTACCTCCACCGAAGATTTCACGCACCGCAGACGCCGATCCACGAAGAAAACACTGTTAAAGCTCCGTCGGCTCGTGATCCCATGAACCGCTTCCACCATCGCGATCCTCGCCCCGTGCCTGTCGCTCCTCGCCCCACGAGCGTTGCCGCCTCACCCCCGTCCACCTCCGTCGGCCGCCGGAGAAGAGAGGGACAACGCGGGAGGGAAGAGAGAGAGGGAAAGGGAGAGAAATGAGAGATGGGGAGAGAGAAAAAGTGAGGGGGGTTTATATAGAAAATCCAGAAATGCCAAAAAATACCAAAAAATAGGAAAAATACTCCCCACGATCCTCAAAAAATGGTCAACGCAGTGGTAACGTCCCAGAGTCGGAGAACACAACGGTTCACCCTACCCGGGATTCCGAAGGTCTGACAGATAAAAACACGCGTGAACCGCAAAACTCAATCCGGGACCCACAAAAGTGATCCGAAACCCACAGATCCTGATCTGATAAATAATCTAAAAAATCCTGGGCATTACACCCTTTGACATCAAAGTATCACCCATTATTTTCCATCTTGAAAAAAACAAGATAAAACATGTGGCTTACATGGATATCAAAATCAAGATTGTAAATGACTAAAAAGAACTTCTTCACTGAGCATGCTTCAATGAACCTTATCAAAATATTCGTTGAGCTTCTATTTACAATCACACCTTCTTCACTAAACATGCTTCCATGAACCTTATCAAAATATGCATTGAGCTTCTATTTATAATCATACATGAGTTTAATACATGACTCACAAATATAATAGAGGATATCAATTTGAAAGCTCAATCACTAATGCACTAGAAAATCTCAACTTTGAAAGCTCATTCAAAACTTCACTCAATTGTGAGACCAAGTGAATTAGGACAAAGCCTTCAAGCAAGCACACACAATTTGCTTCCACACACACACAATACACACAATATTTTGTTATCATCAAAACCAATACGGAAATCAATGAGGGAGCACAATGAACCCAAAAAGCTGAGCTAACCAACCCATTATAGAAAGAAAGCCCATGTCTGACCTGAAAGGTGAAAGGAATTGATCGGGGACGAATAGAAAGCTGGGGTTTGGATTGTCACCCCATGCTAGAGAAGAGGGACAAAGAGGAAGGTGGGGAGAGAGGAGTATGGTGGGAAGGAAGTGAAATAGAGGAAGAGCAATCACTCCCTAGTGGGAAGCAGGGAGAGAGGAGGAAGGTGGACTAGAGAGGGTATTGGAGGTAGGACCACAGGGGAGGGATGAGGCTATGCCTCATCACCCAGGTCTTCTGCCGGCTCGTCTCTTTGCCATGGAGGTGTTCCACCCCCAGTCCTACCCTTCCCTCTCCGGGGGCACAATATAACGTCCTAGGGAAGAAGCCCTCCATCTTCTATGTCTCGTTCCATTATTCCATCCCATTTTCTATCTACCGTTCTGCTATGCTGATGTGGGCGCCGGGGTCCAGAAAGCATCCGCATCCTCATTCTCATCGACAGACTCCATCTTCTCGCCAGCTACAAAGGGGAAGGTAAAAAAAAAGAGCAAAATACATGGGGGACTCAGTCCACAGAGATCAGAGCAGAAGCCTCGAGAGGTGGCTATTCCACCCTGGCAGTAAGAGGTACGGACCCTTCAGCACCATAGGGAGCGTCCCCACTAGTGGGCAACTGAGACTCGGTCCCTGAGGGGGCTCCTTGGACTGGCATTGACCCCACTGGTGTGGGAACTGCCTGGGCCATGGGACTACCTAGTGTCACGCCCTGAGCGCGGAAGCAACCCGGAATACGACGGTTTATATCATTAATGTCAACCAGAGCTCAAGGCATACAACAAACAAGATAGAGTACGCTAAAGAAAACATAACAATAAATCCTTTATTCCATAATAATCCAAGTTTACAATTCACAAATTCCAACCCAAGACTCAATAAAAGAAAAATGCAATGGCAAAATGACAAGCCACTAGATTCTCTAGTGACACAACATCTGGGTACGGCTCGACACTCTTCACTCTTGGCCATCCCCGTCGGATTGGGTATCCTCGTCAGAATTACCTGTAAATTCATGGTTGATCTTCATGGGATTATGGTAATATTTAATTATTTATTTTCCCTTGAATTCATGGAGGTTTGACGGATTTTTCCAACCTTTACTGACATGGGTCGACCCAACCTTTACTGACATGGGTCGACCCATAGGGTCGACCCTTATAGTTTCTGGACTGGATAGAAACTTTTCTTGCAGTCTGCCTGCAGGGGTCGACCCCTGGGGTCGACCCACTGCAAGGGTCGACATGGGTCGACCCCTGGGGTCGACCCCTGTGTTCTGAAATTTTTTTTTGGGCTGTCTGCCCTCTGGTTGCACGAGGGTTGACCCCAAGGGTCGACCCATTCCGGACGGGGCTTCCGTAAAGTGTTGAAACCCATTGAAAACCTTTCTAAACTTTACCTAAATACCCCCCAAAGATTCGTAAACATATTAGGGTGTTTCTAACATGTTTTGGGAGGGTCTTATGAGTCTTTTGGTCACTCTTCTATATATATGAATGTGAGCTCCGAATTTGGGGAGGAAGAACCCTAATGTTTATTTGTTCTATCTTGTAGGAGAAGAAAAGGGGGAAAAGGAAGAGGAGCTCTGTTGTATCCCTGAAGTTTTGATGATAGCAAACACTATAAGTCATCCTGTGTTTGCATGAAAATTGAATGATGATGATGCATTTGGTTACTGCACTATGCATAACTATGCTTTGAATACTGTGCATTTGGTTACTGTGCATTGGGTCTGATGATGTCATTTGTGTTGATTTGATGCATTACTGTTGATGTTGCATTTGGCTGTGATATAGTCTTTATACATGCAGTCAATTCATAAGGTCGATGCACATGACTCTGATATGCACGTACATTTATTTATATTGTGTCCTTTGTTTGTATTTATACCCTTGGCTAATTGGGTTTGCAATTGTAAGGCATTATAAGCCAAAGGGTTAGTCTTTAAAGTCTTTGGGTTTCTATGTAATATGCCAGTGGGTCCAGCAGGGTCCCCCACCCACTTTCTCATTGGTCCACCTAGGTCCTAGGGCCCATGTGGGGCTGGTTCAAAGTCCAAGTTTGGACTTGGACCAAGGGGGGGTCAAAATGTAGAAAATTCAATAATTTCTACCACATTTTTCAAAGGGGAGCACCCCCTTCTTTGTCCCCATGTGGGGAGTTGTTTTATATTTTTATTCCTCCTTTCCCTTTATGCCCCTTTGATTAGGTCTAGGGTTGAGTATTTAATGTCTCTTGAGACAATTTAATCACTTTTAATGAGAAAAAATTACAAGAATTTGTGTGAATTGTGCCTTGGGCGCACCCCCTCTCTCCTCCATCTCTTGTTCTTGCTTGTTCTTCCTCTTTACCCTCTAGATCCAGGGTGTTAAGCCCTCAAAATTGGAGTGAATCCAATCTCTATATCCTCTTTGGAGTGTGAAGCTCCACCACCGCCGTTCGTGCCACCATCGGAGCCGCCATCAAGCCGCCACAAGCCGCCAACCCTCCTGCTATCCTGAACTCCGAGTTCCAGAACAGCAAGATAAATAAGAGGACGTTTATCCAAGCTCCCAGCTCTGATCGAGCTGAGATTTTGAGAGCTTGTTCCTCTCTCTGTTAGCTTTCCAGCAATATAGATTTTTCCCTATTCAGATCCCATTCGATATCTTTCCCGTAGTTTTTAATCCACCCCTGACAGTCGCCAGTCAGCAGATCTGTAGGGTAGGAGTCTGTTCTTTTTTTTTCCGCCCCCTTATACATCTCCAAAAATCCCCAAAAAAATCACAGGTGTCCCTCACATAACCCCCCTTCCACCATAATTTTTCTGGAGTATAGATCTATTATTTTCCCATCATTCAAAATTCATTTTCAGGGAAAACTCAGTCTATCCTGTGTGTCTATCAGTCTGAGCTAGCAGAAACCTTTGAAGGACACTCATTTTCATTTTCAATCCATTCATCTGATGGATTTGAAAACATTATATGTTGTAGCCCTCTGAGTCCTCTATCCATCGGTACCACTTTTGCGTCGATCCGACATCGGATCTGGCCGCAAAAATTCTTCTCGTGGAGGCGCGCAGTTCAGATCCGAGGATAGGCCAGCAACTCAGTTCGGGAATTAATTCCTTGAAAAATACGTCGGCGCACTCTCGGCCGCCGCCGCTCCCGGAGATCACTCGGCCACCCATCAGCAGTGTCCCAGCAAGCCGCCGCAGCAAGGAGACGCCCGGGCACCGCCGTCCCGGCAGCCGGACCCTCTTGCCATCCCGTGGGCCCCACAGAACCGTGCCGACCAGCAGCCCGTCTCTGGCCGAAATTGCTACCTGTCAACCCAAGATCGATCCTCCCGGGCCCCACTTGTAGCCCTTTACATCGCTGCGTGGAGTGGGCAAAAGAATTCAATTCTATAATTATTGTAATTGTTTATACCGGGAGTTATGGTCTTGGCCGGGATCGTCTTCCCCATGCCCGGAGCGTGGAGGTAAACTCGCCACTCTCTCTATCGCATTTGCTTATTTCATATTTATTTATATATGTCACTGCTAAAGTGATAGGTTACTAGCTCGATTCAATTTAATCACCGCTGCGAGAGAGAGAGCAAAACTCGTCTCGTGACCCGATCTGGCACGAAAGAGAGACGACTACCCGACTCATCGTCGGTTCCTCAACCGCGCAAGATCCCGCGTTTCCCTCGCTAGGGACGTCCGCGAGCTAGAGTCCCAGGTTCGTTGTCCGTCCCGCATCAAATTAGTATCAGAGCGTAAGGTTGAGTCTAGGGTAGTCTTTGCTTGAAAATAAAACAAAAAAAAGAGTCTAAGTCGGTCCACGGTTGCATTTGCATTCCTTTATTCGGTATATCAAAAGGTGTTGCCCGAACGTTAGGTTACGCCTATCGAGAAGGTTGCACATTTACGAGAGAGGATCTTCGGATTCCGTAACTCCGCCAAGTATTGGATTTTGGTTAAGTATAGGTTCCTTAGTGTGCATTAGTTAGTGCATTCGAAACTTTGTGTCGTTGCATGCCCACCTGGCGAGGTACCCAATACCATCGCCCCGCACCTATGGCCAACCCACGGGATACCGTCGTAGGAGGCCTTCACTCCTTGCATGAGGAGATCATGGCCCTCGTAGCCTAGATGGACCAATCCGAGGCAACCTTTAGGAGCTTCTCGGACCGCATGGATGGCCGACTTAACGCCATGGAGGAACGGATGGAATCATCCGACAGATTTGTCCAAGGTCTGGTCTGATGGTTGGATAGGATGTCACCCGGAGACCCTCCTAGAGCGGCCACGAGCCCACCCACACCCACTCCAGCGGTGGCCCAAAGCCAAGTCATTCCCATGGTCCAGGTCCAGCCCACCCCTGTGGCCCAGGACCCGCCGGCACATGCTCCACAGCCCGCCCCTCGCCGGGCCCGCGAACCACAGCTCCTTGACCCCGGTCTTGAGGACTATGGGTCCGATAACGCTTATGAGGGGAATGGTCGACGTCATCATGGTTTGCAGTAGAGAGATGAGGAGGACAATAGGGTCCTTCGGACCGTGCGAGCGGACCCTCCCATTTTTGACGGGTCTTTAGATCCGAAAGTCTATTTAGATTGGGAGTTCGGCATGGACTGGTACTTCGATTGGTTCGATATGACGGACCGTCGAAAAGTCCGATTCGCGACCATGAAACTGATGGGACATGCACAAACATATTGGAAGAACGTGGAGAGCTTGTTATTTCATCGGCAAGAGCCCCAGGTTGAGACATGGGGTGAAATGAAGGTCAAGTTTCGGCAAAAGTACCTTCCTGCCACATACCGTTAGTGACTCATCAATAGGTGGCAGAGTCTCAGTCAGGGAGATCGGTCCGTCTCCTAGTACATCGCTGAATTTGATGAGTACTTTTTACGATGTGGTGTCACGGAGGAGAGCACCATGCCCATTTCCCGCTTCCGTCATGGTCTGCGGCCCCACTATTAGTATGAGCTTTTTCGCCGCAATGTGACCAAGTTGGAAGACGCGTATCAGGTTGCTCTCGAGATGAAGCAGTTTGAGGGAGAGATCGAGTCTACCCAACGGTTGGGCCCTGTCCCTCTTCATAGTGCCGAGCCTCGTAGCTTCTTAGGCCCATATCCGAGGGCCCCTATGGCTCGACCTCAGGAGCCCGCCCGTCAGAGCAATTCGCTCCAAGGCCTCGCCCTTCCCTGCCACGGATCTACCTCCACCCCAACCACCAGCACCCATTGCCCGCTCCCCGGGACCTATTGCCCGTCCTCTGGCACCCACACCTCCTCCCTTGTTGCCTACACCCCTGTCCGTAGGGAGGATAAGGGTAAGGGACCGCTTATCAGAGAGAGTAGTAGGTCACGAATGCAGTGTTATCACTGTCAGGGGTTTGGCCACTTTGCCAGCCAATGTCCCTCTCGTACATCACTAGCCCTAGGGGACAAAAGGGTTGGAGAAGCTCCACCTTCTGGGATTGTGTCTGTCAGCTATGAGGCCGAGCCGAAATTAGCTGACGAATTCTATGAAGAAGATCCGGAAGAACCCCTCGACACCCAGGATGCAGCACTCGGATGATGATCACCTAGGGGTCATGTCACTGCATTAAGTCTAGGGTCCTGCATGAGTCTATTTTTTCTTCTTTGTGTGATTTGTTTGTGTGGATTGTTAAGGGTCTATGCATACATTTGTCAGTGCATGGTGAGTCTGCATGTGTTAAGTCAAGTCGGTCTTGTGCAAGCTCGTAGATATCAGTCCCTTGCGAGTGTGAGGCAAGTCGGAACTAATGCGTACGTTGTAGACTTGCCGGAGTATGGGATCAGCTCTACATCCATGTCCCGGATCTAGTCACCTACAGGGACCCAGCAGTGATTCTTAGTGAGTCTTCGAGCCGCCTCCTCCCCATTGAGAGTGACCCCACCCCGGAGTGTCCACCACTAGCCTCATTCCCATAGCATCATGTGCATATCGAGTGTATACGGAATGAGCATGTGACGATTACTTGGAGTGGAGCATACCCGCGCTACTTGGTACGGTGACGGATCAGCCGGAGCTACTCGAGCAGTCGCACCCCTTACTCGATGGGGTCGAGTTCTTCCCACCCGGGGAGAATTAATGGGAATCAACTTCGAGCACGTACATTTTATTTTTGTATTTGTGTCCTTTGTTTGTATTTATACCCTTGGCTAATTGGGTTTGCAAATGTAAGACATTATAAGCCAAAGGGTTAGTCTTTAAAGTCTTTGGGTTTCTATGTAATATGTTAGTGGGTCCAGCAGGGTCCCCCACCCTCTTTCCCATTGGTCCACCTAGGTCCTAGGGCCCATGTGGGGCTGGTTCAAAGTCCAAGTTTGGACTTGGACAAAGGGGGAGGCAAAATGTAGGAAATTCAATATTTTCTACCACATTTTTCAAAGGGGCGCCCCCTTCTTTGTCCCCATGTGGGGAGTTGTTTTATATTTTTATTCCTCCTTTCCCTTTATGCCCCTTTGACCAAGGGCATTAGTGGTCATTTGTCCTAGGTCTAGGGTTGAGTATTTAATGTCTCTTTTGGCAATTTAATCACTTTTAATGAGAAAAAAATTACAAGAATTTGTGTGAATTATGCCTTGGGCGCACCCCCCCTCTCTTGTTCTTGCTTGTTCTTCCTCTTTACCCTCTAGATCCAGGGTGTGAAGCCCTCAAAATTGGAGTGAATCCAATCTCTATCTCCTCTCTGGAGTGTGAAGCTCCACCACCGCCGTTCGTGCCGCGCCATCAGAGCCGCCATCAAGCCGCCACAAGCCGCCATCCCCCCTGCTATCCTGAACTCCGAGTTCCAGAACAACAAGCTAAAGAAGAGGTCGGTTCTCCCAGCTCCCAGCTCTGATCGAGCTGAGATTTTGAGAGCTTGTTCCTCTATCTGTTAGCTTTCCAACAATATAGATTTTGCTCTATTCAGATCCTGTTTGATATTTTTCCCGTAGTTTTTAATCCACCCCTGACAGTCTGCCAATCAGCAGATCTGCAGGGTAGGAGTCTGTTCTTTTATTTTTCCCGCCCCCTTATACATCTCCAAAAATCCCCAAAAAAATTATACGTGTCTCTCACATAACCCCCCTTCCACCATAATTTTTCTAGAGTCTAGATCTATTGTTTTCCCATCGGTCAAAATTCATTTTCAGGGAAAACTCAGTCTGTTCTGTGTGTCTGTCAGTCCGAGCAAGCAGAAATCTTTGAGGGACAGTCGTTTCCATTTTCAATCCATTCACCTGATGGATATGAACAAATTATATGTTGTAGCCCACTGAGTCCTCTATCCATTGGTACCACTTTGATTTCGACATCGGATCTGGCCGTAGAAATTCTTCTCGTGGAGGCGCGCAGTTCAGATCCGAGGACATGCCAACAACTCAGTTCGGGAATTAATTCCTCGAAAAATACGTCGACACACTCTCGGCCGCCGCCGCTCCCGGAGATCACTTGGCCACCCATCAACAGCGTTTCAGCAAGCTTCCACAGTAAGGAGATGCCCGGGCACCGCCGTCCTAACAGCCGGACCTACCTGCCATCCCGCGGGCCCCACAGAACCGTGCCGACCAGGAGCCCGTCTCCGTCCCAAATTGATGCCCATCAACCCAAGATCGGTCCTCCCGGGCCCCACTTGTAGCCCTTTACCCCCCTGCGTGGTGTGGGCAAAAGAATTCAATTATGTAATTATTGTAATTGTTTGTACCGGGAGTTACGGTCTTGGCCGGGATCGTCTTCCCCACGCCCGGAGCGTGGAGGTAAACTCGCCACTCTCTCTATCGCATTTGCTTATTACGTATTTATTTGTATATGCCACTGCTAGAGTGATAGGTTACTAGCTCGATTCAATTTAATCACCGCTGTAAGAGAGAGAGTGAAACCCGTCCCGTGACCCGATCCGGACACGAAAGAGAGACGACTACCCGACTCATCGTCGGTTCCTCAACCGCGCAAGATCCCGCGTTTCCCTCACTAGGGACGTCTGCGAGCTAGAGTCCCAGGTTCGCTGTTCGTCCCGCATCATAAGGTCGATGATAATGTAGAACAGATGCATAGTAAGGTCGACGCTTGTTTCAGTCTGTTACATACTAAGGTCGGTGCTAGTGTGTACGAGTACTCGCTAAGGTCGACGCTAGTGTGTATATGTTTCTCACTAAGGTCGATGCATGTTGTTGCACGATGGACCTAGTACATACTAAGGTCGATGCTAGCGTGTACGAGTACTCACTAAGGTCGACGCTAGTTTGTATATGTTTCTCACCAAGGCCGGTGCATGTTTTGTGCATGTGTGAAAGGTCGGTGCATGTTTTGCACAAGGTCTGTGCACATTTCCACCTAGTGTTAACCAAGGTCGGTGCATGCTTTTTACTTCAATACACATGGTCTATGCATGTTTTCACCTAGTGCTAACCAAGGTCAGTGCATGTTTCTACTACAATGCATAAGGTATGTGCACGTTTTCATGCTAGCTGTTATAAGGTCGGTGCACATTTTACTTGATAGCATATAAGGTCGCTGCACATTTTGTTAGACAGCATACAAGGTCGGTGCACATTTTGTTAGTCAGCACATAAGGTCGATGCTTGTTTTGCCCTCCAGCATACAAGGTCTGAGCACATTCTCTGAGCACTGTATTATAAGGTCGATGCTTGTATTTCCTTCTAAGTCATGCAGGTCGGTGCCCATGCTTTGGAGTGGCCTTAAGGTCGATGCATGTGCTCTTCCTAGACATGCAGATGAAGTGTTTGATGCTGACAAGGTCAATGCACATCAACACTACAAGACCCACGAGTCGGTGCACACCAGTGTTCTTTGCTCATGATGGTCGGTCCACCTATGAGGTTGCTCGAAGCAGAAGACCAAAGCTCCAATTAGTTAAGTCGAGGCACATATTAAGAAGCTCACCAAGGTTGATGTAGCTATTGGGAACTGAGGTCACTATAGGAGAAGAAAGTGTTTGATGAAATGTCTCAGAGAACCTGGTGTTGGCAGAAGTCTGCATCTGAAGAATTCATAAGCCTTTATCCATGGACAGATTAACAGCAGCAACAAACTCATAGTCAGAAGAGAACAGAGAAAGAGAACTGACTTGTCTAAACTCCTCAAGACAAGAAGATTTCAAGCAATAAGATCAACAGTTTAATATAGCAGCAACAGCAACAATAATAGATCAAAGCTCCTAATTGATACATCAACATTGAAGCACTGATTAGAGCCAGGAGGTCAAAGGTTCAAGTACTCTTTTGTCAGTAAGGTCGATGCTTCAAGAAATGTCAACTTTGAACTTAAGTCCAGACCTGTTAAGGGAGTTCGAACCAGTTAAGTCCTTCACTGTCACGAGAACCCTGGAAAGTAGTAAGTGGGCACGTGATCCCAGAATGGCGGGAAGAATGGCATGTGGTCCTTGAAAAGCTCATGATTGGGGATGAGATCCAAGGCTCAATGATTGGACGAATATTCTCGTCCTACCACGTGGATCAATGAAATACCAGGCTCAAAAAGGCTCTATGCAAAGAGAATTTCGGCGCCCCTGTTCTATAAATAGGGATCCTCCTCATCCAGACGAAAAAAAGGAGAGCCACGAGAGAAGAGCTACGATTAGAGGAGAGAAGACAGAAAGAGCAGAAGAATCTGAGAGGAGAGTGAGCCAGTGTGCGAGCAGAAGAAAAGAGAAGGAAAGAGAGAGTTCAGAAGAGAAGGTCGTGAGAAGAAGAAAGAGTGTGCAACCAGTGCTAATATTGAAGATCTGTTCATGTATTGACTCGTGGATCAAATCTAGAGTCATTGTGCTCCTCGGAGCTATATCTATTTTTATTTTTCCTTTTGGTTTTTCCGTTGTCCTCTTCCATTCATTTTGTGTTTTTTCGATTCCCTATTCTGGGATCAGGGTTCCTCCTGAGGATTCAGGAGAAGGGAGATTTATCTCCGGTTTCCCCTCCGATTTGGAGGAAGGGAGGATTGGTCCTCCAGTTCTGATCTGGTGGGTAGAAAGATCAGGTCGAGGGATTTATTTCCCTTAATCTCAAGCTGTTTGGCAACGTCTGTTGCAGACTGAGTCTGCATGTTGCTATGGCAAGGGAATCCTCACTCGAGTTAGAGTGAGGGGTGGATGTAGGCAGACTGGTGTCTGGCCGAACCACCTAACAATCTTGTGTGCAGTGGTTTGTTTCATGTGATTGTTCCTTATCTTCTTCCCTCTTCACAGGATCTTCTGATTGCGTGGTTAATTGGTTTATGTTAGCTGTATGGTCAGACTGAACTACATCACCTTCAATTTGTAGCTAGCTCTTCATTGATCTGCTCTTCATGCGCTAAGTGTTTGTCTGAGTGTCTAATAGAAACACTCTCTTAGGCTGTTAAATCCTGCGAGTCGTGTGATTGCCTTGGTGTGATTGTTCTCTATCTCCTGCCTCCTTCACAGGTTTTGTTGACCGTTCATTTTAAGCACTAGTGTAGTTTTCATTTTTTTCTTAGAGTGGCGTTTGTGTTTTATTTGGTCGAAATTTCGAAAAGATCCATTCACTCCCCCTCTAGATCTATTTTCGTGTACCTCATATTCTAACAATTGGTATCAGACCAGGTCTTTGATTCATCAGATCCAATGATCTGCAGAGGATCCTGCTATCTTATTAGTGCATCTGCTATTATAGACTGTTGTGTCTAATGCTTCTTCTGTGTTAAGTCCAGTGCTTCATCTGTGTTCAGTTTATTGCTTTGAATTGGTTTTTATTATCTCAATGGCTCATCCTTCTGTATTCGACAGTGCTAATTTCAATGACTGGTTAGGCAGCCTATGTATTTACGTGAACTCCATTGATTCTAATTTATGGAGTCTTGTGTCTAACGACCCACATAAATTACCTCATGATCATACCAAGTGGTCTAATGAGGATAGATTGAAGAACCGTGATAACATCAAAATTCTTAATATCTTGATGGCTGCAGTTAATACTGACAAATTTTCTTTTGTTTTCAGGTGCACCTCTGGAAAGGAAATTTTGGAAAAATTGATTGCCATCAATGAGAAGAAGAAAGAACAAAAATCTTTGATGGTCAATGGAGGTGATCAAAGTAGTGATCAAAATGAGGATTCACTGTCCCAGGTAAGCTCTGGATCTGAAGAACTTTCTTTTAATGAATTGATGAAAATGTATGAAGTGTTTTATGATAGATATAAGAAAATAAAATCTGAAAATAAAAAATTGAAAAAGAAAGTTGATCAGACCAGTTCTAAATCCTCTTGTGAAAACTGTGTGAAGCTTAAGAATTCTTATGATGATTACTTGTCTGATGTTCATTTACATAAGAAATAAATTGCTTTGCAGAAATCAAAAAATGAAGAGCTCTGGAATAAAGTATCTGAACCAGAAGAAAAAATGAGTTTAAAAATTGATGGTCAAACCTCTAGAATTGGACTAGTTCAGAATGAAGGACTAATAAAGGAAATTGAAAGTCTGAAGGAACAAAATAAGAATCTGATGGTGTTAAACATTGTTATGTCTGAAAGACTTATTACTTTTGAAACATGAAAATATGTTATTGATATTGAGTCTGAAAGACTGCATGTTTTGTAAAAAGAGATGAGAGCTACAAAACTGTGAACCTCATACTAAATGAAAAGTCTTCTGCTCATGAGGAAGACATCCTAAGCTATGAGTTGCAAATTTCTTCATTGGAAAACCAAATCTTAGATTTGAGTAACTCTCTGTCTAAATATGTGAATGGAAAGAAAAACTCATTCGAAGAGGAGGTTAATAATCAGAGAGAGGGGATAGGCTATACCTCTGGGAACAAAAATGTCATGAGGAATCAGCTATATTCCATTTTTGTGCGAAGTTCAGAAGATGTTGCCACCTCTAATATTTTTCCGAAATAATTTGCTACTTAGAAATTTCAAAAAGAAAATAAAAAATAGAAAACCAAAAACAAACTGCAGCAACCACAAAAGATGAAATTCAATGACATGCATTTTAAGAACACTCATGTAAAAGATTATGCTCCAAAGGAAATGAATGCATCATGTCATTATTGTGGTAAGTATGGACATCATATGCATAATTGTTTTGTCATGAAATGGGATGATGAAATACATGCTAGGAATTTTCATGGTAGAAAACATCCTGCTAATCAGAAGAGAAAAACTCATTATTCTCACTGTGGGAAAATAGGCCACATTACGGCTCATTGTTGGCATGGCCAGGGAAGAAATGTTCATTCAAAACCTGTTAATTTTCCTGCTTATAAAAAGACTTTTGTAAGAAATGAATCTAGTTCTAGTAGTAAGCATATTATGTGCTTTCACTGTGGAAAGAATGGCCACACAATCAAGAAATGTTGGCATGTTCAGGGAAAGAAATTTAATTCTAAATTTGTTAAATTCCCTGCAAATCAAAATAATTCTGGAAAAAATAAATCTATTTTTAAAAGAAGAACATCTGCATGTTTTAACTGTGGAAACCAGGCCACCGTGCATCACATTGCAGGGTGGTTGGTAATAAAAGACAAAATGCTCATGTGAATAACAGAAACTTTCATGCTAATGCACATAAATTTCATGTTCATGCTAATGTGCACAATAAGAACACAAAATTTGTTATATCATGTCATTACTGCGGACAGTCTGGGCACTCTATGAATGATTGCTCTTTAATGATGGTTGATGATCTGAAGGCCCAAAAATTGTGGAAGGCACTTATCAAAAGTGCCACTAACCACTCAAGACCCAAGAATTCTTGGGTACCTAAAAATGTAAAATGAAGAACTATTTTTTAGGTGTGCCTTGGGGATGAGGAATAAAAGGGGTTCAATAAACCAAGGCACTTGAGTATGGTAAAACCCCAATTCTGTATTTTTTTTTTCAGGTTTGATTATTTGAGCTTTCAATAATCTCCTTTCAGACAGTTGCATATCATGCTTGATCTGTTAGTCAGAAACTCATGCATACATACTTATATTCTCATCTGAAATTTGCACTGTTGTCCATAAGTCCCTCATGCATATGTTAAATCACTTGTGCTTAGAACTGATCATTGTCTGAAAATTTGATTTGCATGTGTTTGATGATTGCAGATGTCAATTGCATTAGGTCATGATGCACATATCACACAAACATTGTGTATCCGTTTCATGCTTCTATCATCTGCATTTATGTGTGTTTAGAATACTGTCATGAGCTTAGTTAAATAAAACCCTGCATGGCCTTCATGTCATATTTGATGGTTCAATGCATTTAGTTAGAGGAAGTTCTTTCATCTCATGTTTTACTCATGTGAATTTGGTTTTATGCATGACCTGATGGTATATTAAATGGTAAGCTGGGAGAAGGTCAGATCCTTTCTGACTGGAAACCCACATCATGCGTGAGGTGGTCATAAGACCTATGTTCTTCGCCCGGTACCATTGGTCAAACTTGCACTTAGAACAATTTTGGTGTCTATGAGGATAATGCATTAAATTCCCTGTATAATCTTTCATTGCATTTGCTGCATTTAGAGCTCACTCATATAGTGCATTAGACAGGGGAGTCAGTCAAGATAATCTTTATGTTTCATGCATACATACCTAGTTTGAGTCCTTGCATCTCATTGTTTAGAATGTGCATCTGTATGTTCTTGTGTATACCCTGTCTTCTTTAAGGATTGCACTTCATTCATATTGAAGTAGTAGAGCTCATGCATTCTAGAATTTGTCTCTATGCTTTAGGTTGCTCATATGCATGATAATACCAGAAAATTGTCCGCTTTCAGAAAATCATTTCTTGTCCTTGATGTTTTCTGCATACTAGTTTTTGCACACATTCAGGGGGAGCTTAATTCATATCCTTGAACTCTGTGATTAAACCACAGGTTGACCTATTGCTAATTCAGGTCGACCTGACTGTTCCCAACTGTTTTTGAAAATTCTTCTGCCATCCCACTTTTACATTTGCTTAGAAGGAGCTTCACTTAATCTCTTTGTGTCAATCTTGAGGACTTCACCAGATTTGAACTACACTGATAAATATGCTATTCTCTGAAGCTTGTCAGTTATCATCTTCATCTCTGGTGCTACATCAGCTTTTCACATTTCTGCTCACTACTCTTTGCTGCTAGATATATTGGCTGCTTCTGGATTGCTTTTACTTGCCTTTGAGATTCATGAAGTTTTCAGTGTGCATATCTTGATCATAAATTCTGAAAATATCTGAAAGAAGAATCTTCTATTATACTGGTTTATGAAAGAACTATAGCTTCAGTTGGTTTAAATTTAATGTGTTCAAATAGTTTGTATATAAATAATCTTGAAAATATCTGAATCAATTTTAATAAACTTTAACCAACTATTTCATGTTTATTCTTGTAAAATCTTGTAAAATCTAAAAATGTCAAAATCTTGGCTTACTTTGGTCGAGATACAAATTGTAAGTATTGTTCTTAAACATTTGATTGTGCTGAAAAATGTCTATAAGTAGAATATGGTAGAGCAATGACTTTGGTCACAAAGAAACCATGTCCAAAGGACTGTGTCATAAAGTGCCACAGTTATCTCTGCTGAAAATTAAAAAAAAACATGTAAGAGGTTATGGCAGAGTAATGGCATTAAGAGCACTAAGTAACTGGGGATTCTGGCATCTGATCAAGGTGTCTCCTCATGTAAAAAGGTGTTCCAAGTGCTAACTCTGTTCTCCAAAGAAAGGTAATACGGTTATCACACTGAGTAACTGGGGATTCCGGCCTCTAATCAAGATGTCTCCTCATGTAAAAAGGTGTGATTTACCAAAATTACTATTTTGAAAAGAAAAGAAAATAAAAATTTATTGCAACACAAAATTCTGCTGAAACCACATACAAAAGCAGTTGCATTCTTGAGTGTTTAATCTCAATACTACTTCACGTAACTTCTAAAGGAGTCATTGAAATTGAATGAGTAAGAAAAAGGGAGATTAAACAAGATGTTAAAATGAAATGTTGGTTCATTTTTATTAAATCTTGATTCCAGATATGAATAAAGAAACGTTTCTGGACAATCTTTGGATACATCATGCTTAAACCATGCTGTCCAATAAATTTTTTTATAAAACTTTATAATGGAGGAATCTGAAATATCTTTATTTCTAGATTTATGAAATTGGTATCTCATTGAAAACCCTCTTGTTAACAATTGTCAACAATTGGTATCAGACTCAATCCTATATCAATTCATATCAATTGGTATCATATTCTACTCTCTATCAGATTCTGGTTACTATACTTCACCATACTTTTGTCTGAATCTGCTCACTATTTTTGATACAATTTGTCTTGACCTGAATTCATCTATAATTGGTCCAATGTTTCTGTTGAAACCTTCATTCAATTTGTGCATATATCACTCTGTATGTCTGATGATTTACCTTCATTCCAAATCCCTCTGTTCTGTCATGAGGGAGACTGTTTCATCAGCATCCTTTCTGATATCATACCACAGAGCATGATCTGCTTACTCTTGATTGTCATACCCGCACCTCATTGTCTCACCCTTGTTTAAATCAATTCTAATCCTTTGGTTTTGTCAAAGGGGGAGATCTCCACTAATTTTCAAGGGAAGTAGTTTTCATGTCTTGAATTGTCCAAAAGCTTTTCAGATCATTTAGAAAGTGGGAGAATAGTATTGACGTCGCCTGAGAGTTAGTTATGAGTCAAAGGGGAGAGTAGTGTTCTGCAGTTATCTCCACTGCATTTTTTTACTATTTCTTTCTTTTTGATGAAGTCAAAGGGGGAGAATAGTTATGAGTCAGTCACATCACATGCATGGTCTGAGTTTGAGTCAGTCACATCACATGCATGGTTTGAGTTTGAGTCAGTCATGTGTTCACGACCAGCTCCAAAAAGGGCTCATTACCCTCCTCTTTCGGAGACCTTGCCAGATATTTTCTCTGCTCTAATGTATACCGGTGACCTTCAGTTGCCTCCTGAACGCCCGAACTGGAATCCGGCTGCCGACCAATCCCGATATTGTATATTCCATCGGTAACCCGGGCACACGATAGAGCGATGCTACCAGTTCAGGGACCTGGTGTATGATTTGCATGAGGGCCAGAGGATTGATTGGGCCCAGATGCACCAGTTAATTGAGGATATTAAACAGAGGCAAAAGCAAGCCAGGCAGCAGCAGGCAGCACCTCAGCAACCCCCGCTACAGCAACCCCAGCAGCAACAGCAACCTCAACCGCAGCAGCAAGACCTTGGGATCCATCAAAATCCCATACCAGTACATCAAGCCGCTCCTTCGCAACAACATCAGCCGTCGGCCCCAGTGCAAGTGAATATGGTCCAGCGCCCAGCCCCCAATGCTGGGTGGACGTTTGATGATGAGACCCCCGCCCGTCTCTTGGCCTTCCACCACCACTACTCTCCCACACCTGCCATCCCCTCCATTCTTAGACCCGCCATTCCGACCGCTACACCACTCGTCACTTCCTCCGCGTCGCCTCTTAGGCCCGCTACATTCCCCTCTGCTCCGTCCGCCCTTTCACCACCACCCGCCATACCTCCCATCATTTCCCCTGAGCTTAACCCTTCACCCATTTCCCCTCCACCAGGGCCTATTAAACCCACTTCAGTCATCTTCACCTCCATCTCCACGCCATTCGCTTACCCCACCAGGCCAAGCGGGGGTCCAGTCCAAGCCGTGCCAGCATCACAATGCGCCTTCGGAGCAGGCGTCCTTTCCAGAGAATTTTTCCTTCTCCAGGTGCGTCTGCACCAAACCCTGCAGTTTCCTACCCTACAGTTGAGCCAGAAGAGATAGACCCTGTGCCGGGCACAAGATATGACTTACTGCAGCACTTAGACCGGCTGCCGGCTAAAATCTCAGTGTTAGAACTAATCAAGAGGTCGCCACTCCACCAGGATGCCCTGAAGACCTTCCTACGGAAAGTTATGGTGAGCGAAGATGTGGCAGTGGATAGCCTGCCCTCGGTCTTGGCCACGATCACAAAGGGGCCCTCTATTTCATTTGCTGAGTCAGAGCTAGCTCCTCCCGAGGCACGGCAGATGCCGTTATGTATTACCATCTCTCTGAACAAAACAGCCGTGGAATCTGCCCTTGTGGACACGGGGGCGTCAATAAATGTCTGCCCATTGAGTACCCTTCGTGCTTGCAATATATCAGAGGACATGCTCAAGCCGACGCCGACTACCATAGTAGCTTATGATAACTCCAGACGTGCTTGTCACGGAGTGGTGACTGTGCAGGCCGAGCTAGGGCCCTTAGTCATGGATGTGGAATTTTATGTGCTGGACATAGACCCGATGTTCAAAGCTATTCTGGGCCGTCCATGGTTGAATAGTTTGAATGCCGTCCCCTCGACGGCCCATCAATGTCTAAAGTTCCCATTCCAAGGACGAGTGGTCAAGGTGAAGAGTGTTTCCACGGTTCAAAATATTGACGCCATAGCCGCCAAGATTCTGCCCACACTGTGGCCGAGTAACAGGCCTGTTCTATCTGTCATGGACTTAAACTATTCGTGGGCATATGCGTCACGCAAGCCCACCGCTGTATCAACCGATGTGAAGGTCAAGCCCAAAATGAGAGACTCCAAAGGGTGGCACCTAATTCTAAAATTGGGCTATCAGCCAGGCCGAGGACTCGGCGCACAATTGCAGGGGCGAACCAACCCCGTTCCCAAAGGAAGGAAGATGAGCCGCCGGGGCCTCGGCTATCCATGTCGATGCTTGGGGACTCTGGGCCGTTGACCTGGGATTACCGACAACATTTTGTGAAGGGTCCGTTGCAGCCCGGCACCTTGAAGACCTCGCCATCCAGCCTTGAAGAAAAGATAGACGAAGCTTGTGCTGTTGCTGATCCGCCACCATCACCGCAAGGGCTAGCCGGTGACTTGGAAGACCTTTCTGATTGCTTTACGAGGCTGTTTTATGAAAAGGAGGGTGAACCAAAGAAGAAGGAGACACAGCTGGTGAAGCGCCCTCCGATGCCACTGGCCCACCAGGGGCCACGGAAGACAGGGAACTCCACCGCTACTTATTCCATGTCCCCGTCCCGTCTTGCTTCCTGGTTTCAACAATTGGATTCTGTCCCTCGTTCCCCTCCACTCATGGTCGACCCGTGCTTCGCGGAAAGACCCAAAATTTTATTCGTTCCATGTGCTTGCGGGCGCTGTCCGCCCATTGATCTGTCAACCCTATTCACTCCTCCTCCCCCTGGGGCTCAGCTCCATGAAATGTGGTTTTCGTCTTCTGATCCTTTCTTTGACTGCATCTTCCCAGAGTTGTTTCCCATGCAGCTTCCTCCTCCTCCGTCTTCTTCCTCCTGCTGCGTGATCACCTCCAGCCTCCAAAAAAAAATGCCAATTTCAAAACGGAGGTCTCCATGGAAGATTACGCTATGTTCTACCCAGATCCCCAGGGGCACGAGACCCATGTTCCTCTTCCGATAGAGTTTCTCTCCTCTAAATCGGATGTATAGTGTACAGAGTCTTCTAGGTTGGTCGAGTCAGTCAGGGTAGAGTCTAGTTCGGGTTCTGTCAGCCCATCCACGTCTGCGGCACCCGCCGTAGCGCGCCCCCCCAAAACCGTTCCCGATAGGTTTCTACAAGATTTGGTTGGAAGATGTCATGCTCTGTTAAGGTGTCCGGAATTTGTAGAGACCGCGATTGTCTTGGAAGATGATGAGGGAATTGATGAGGTATGGAGCAAGGATGGATTAGGAGTATATGAAATTGTGAATGAGAAAGACCCAGTAGATGATGAGGAAGATGAAATGGATGACACTGCCGACCTATATGCCCAAGGCTTGAAAAAGTTCGACGAGCCTTCCGTAGCAGTGGATGAATCCACTAAGGAAATTAACCTCGGAACAGAAGAGGACCCCAGGCCCATACTTATTTCCACTAATCTCCCTCCTCAAGTCGAAGAGGAGATTGTCAAAGTCTTGAGGGAGTACAGCGATTCTTTCACCTGGTCTTACGAAGACATGCCGGGCCTTGACCCCGCCTTGGTCGAACACAGGCTGATTCTCAAACCAGGGGCAACTCCTGTTAAACAGAAAGCAAGGAGATTCCACCCACAGATGGCCTTGAGGATTAAAGAAGAAGTCGATAAATTGCATAAGGCCAGGTTCATTAGAGTTGTGCTGTACCCACAATGGGTGGCGAACATAGTCCCGGTAATGAAGAAGGATGGTAAAATTCGAATCTGTATTGACTTCAGGGACTTAAACAAGGCATGTCCAAAAGATGATTTTCCCCTTCCTCACATCGATGTCTTGGTCGATAATACAGCTGGGTACGAAGCCCTCTCCTTCATGGATGGTTACTCAGGGTATAACCAAATCCTTCTGGCTCCGGAGGATCAAGAAAAGACCTCGTTCACCACACCTTGGGGCACGTACTGCTACGTCGTTATGCCATTTGGGTTGAAAAATGCAGGTGCCACCTACCAAAGAGCGATGATGGCTATCTTCCATGATATGATGCATGTTTATCTAGAAGCTTATGTGGATGATATTTTAGTCAAATCGAGGTCACAAGAAGAGCACCCCGCCATTCTAGCCAAGGTGTTGCAAAGGGCTAGGGAATACAAGTTGAAGATGAATCCAAAGAAATGTGTGTTCGGAGTTGCATCAGGGAAATTGCTCGGGTTTATAGTTAGTAAACGGGGGATTCAGATCGACCCAAACAAGGCAAAGGCCGTCATGGAAATACCACCGCCGAAGAACATCACTGAGCTTCGAGGTTTGATCGGGCGTTTGCAATTTATCAGGAGATTCATATCTCAGCATTCGCAAAGATGCCGCCCGTTCTATGAATTACTAAAGGCAGGCGCAAAATTTGAATGGAATGAACAATGTCAGAAGGCCTATGAGGAACTCAAGGTCTACCTCTCTAATCCCCCGGTTCTACAACCACCTGTCCCCGGGAAACCCCTGATCCTGTACATTTCTGTAATTGAGGATTCCCTAGGGGCTGTTCTGGCACAGGTAGACGATGAAGGAAAGGAAAGGGCGGCGTACTATCTCTCAAGGTTATTTAATCCCGTCGAATCCAAGTACACTACTATGGAGAAGACCTGTGCAGTACTAGTATGGGTAGCGCAGAAGCTTCAACACTATTTTCTTGCCCACGAGGTTAGGCTCATCTCTAGAATGGAACCCATTCGTTATATGTTGGAAAAGCCAGTCCTTTCAAGTCGGCTAGCTCGCTGGCAAAGCTTTCTTTCTCAGTTCGACATCACCTTCATCGTGCAGAAAGCAATCAAGGGATATGCTATTGCCGAGCACCTGGCTCATTCTCCTATCCCTCGCACTGATTCCATCCAGGATGAATTCCCCGATGAGCACCTGGCGGTGATCACTCATCTTCCTTTCTGGTCTCTTCATTTCGACGGTGCCCTTAATTCCTAGGGCAGCGGAGTCGGCGCCGTTCTCCTTACTCCAGAAGGGGTAACTATCCCCGTGGCATATCAACTCTCATTTCCCGCCACCAACAATATAGCCGAGTATGAGGCTCTCCTTGCCGGTCTGAAGCACGCCTACATCTTGGGCGCGCGATACCTTAACATCATAGGAGACTCTCAGCTGGTGCTGCGGCAAGTTTTGTCGACTTACCGCACCCGCGACCCTAAGCTCAAACCCTACCAGGATCTGGTCACACTCCTGGCCAGGCAATTCAGGAAACTCATCTATATTCACACTCCTCGTTCTCAGAATATCTTGGCCGATGCCCTTGCGTCGCTCGCCTCTTCCCTATCACTTCCCCTAAGTCGTGCCACCGAGACCATTGTGGTCCAAAGGTTAGATGTTCCTTCTCTTCAGGATCCCTGGTTCGACAATCTTAGAATGTCTGTAGAGAAGAAAATAGAAAGGGAGGAGACAAAAGAAGTTTCATTAACTGAGCTCGAGGAGATCATTGAAGAGGAAGAACTACCGTGGTTTTATGAGATCGAGCAATACTGCAAGGATGGTACATTTTCGGAAACGGCCAATGCTGAGCAGCGAAGAGCCATTAGAAGAGTCGCCGCAAGATACATGATCATCGCAGGTGAATTATATAGGCGGGCGCTGAATGGAGTTCTAATGAGGTGCCTAGATGACAAAGAAGCTTGGAAAGTTGTGGAAGCAGCCCACTCCAGCGAGTGTGGAGGGCATGTGAACGGACAGGCGTTGGCAAAGAAGATTCTTAGGCAGGGCTATTACTGGCCAACTCTAGAAGAAGATTGCTCCACCTATGTCCGTAAGTGTCTTCAGTGTCAAATCCATGCCGACAAAATCCATGCTCCGGCCTCTTCTCTTCATCCTATTACGGCCCCCTGGCCATTTTCTATGTGGGCATTTGATATCATTGGACCCCTCGGTGATCCGAACTCTGTTGTTAAACAGAAATCCTTCATTCTGACGGCTACGGAGTACTTCACCAAGTGGGCTGAAGCTTAAGCTTATGCAGAAATCAAAGCCACCACAGTATGCCCCTTCATCATGAAAAATATTATCTCGCGGTTCGGGGTGCCAAGCGACATCGTCACCGACAACGGGCCTCAATTCGTCTCACAAGAACTCCAGGACCTCTGTAAGAAATTCAATATAGTTTTGCATCATTCATCACCATACTACCCCTAAGGTAATGGCCAGGCTGAGGCCACGAATAAAACCCTTCTTAAAATTATCAAGAAAACATGCGAATCACATAAATTTACTGATTGGGTCGACAAATTTATAGAAGCTCTATGGGCTTATCGCACCTCCGTCCGCACTCCCACAGGGCAGACTCCCTTTGCCCTCACCTATGGAATGGAGGCGGTACTCCCGTATGAAATTCTGATCCCTTCCCTAAGGGTGCAGCTGGATAAGGAACTTAATCTTGACGAACGTCGAGAGGCGTTGCTAGTCCAGCTGGAACTCTTAGACGAGAAGAGGTTGAATGCGGCCAATCATGTTTCAGTATATCAAAAGCGCGTCTCACGATATTTTCAAAAGAAGGTCATAGAAAGGAAATTTCAAGTGGGTAATATGGTTTTGAAACGTAAATTCACCAGGTCAGCAGGCCCCAGGTCTAAGCTGCAACCCAACTGGGAAGGGCCCTTCGTAATCAAAGAAGCCCATCCGGGCAATGCGTATCGTCTAATTAACGCGGAGGGAGAGGAATTGCCAAACCCGTGGAATGGGCTGTATTTAAAACATTTTTATCCATAAAAATAAAACCAGTGAACAGCTCGATGGCAGGGCATACCCCCACCAAATTGCGAAAGGAGGACCTAGGTTCAGCATCTCACACACTACACGACCCCGTGGCTCGGCATTCCCTCATGCTACCCGACACCGTTTCTCCTTTGGCCATGCTCGGGGAAGGTGGAGATCCTTGTATTTCCTCTCTCTCGGTTGAAGATAGGGGCAAGTGGTGAATAAGGGGGCGAGAACCGACCCAGATCCCCCCATTAAACGAGGTCTCAAATAGGGGCAATCCGTTAAGACCTCACTCCGCAAAAAAAAAGAAAGAAAAGGAAAGCAAGAAGAAAAAGGAAGAAAAGGGGCAAAATCAAAACATAAAGCCGAAAGCACAAAGCTCGAAGCTCTCCAAATCCCCAAAGGATGCAACTAGGCATGGTAAGAGTGGCAGTACAGTTTTCCCGCGGGACGTATAGAGACCGGTCGCATGCGTGCCTAGAGCGCGTGAAGGTTCGATAACGGATACAAAGCCCCGACGCAACAGACCAGACTCCTTGAAAAAGGGGGGTGTCCTGGGAAAGAACTCAAGCCCTAAAAACCTCTACACCTATCGTCAGCTTTCCTACTCAATCTTTTTTTTACTTTCCCAAGGAATGAATCCCATCCCGGGTATGGCCTCAGCAGAAGCACCGTTGAGCAAAGTTGACTCCGATCATGGGCGGTCCCCCTTCCTGCACGTGCTGAGCCTTGGAATTCCATAGCAAGACGAGGAGGTCCCTGCTATTGAGACCCGAGCTGGTTTCAAAACCCAAAAAAGTCAAATATTTTAAAACTAAAAAAAATCGAATATTTCAAAAAAAAATTCAAATATTTCAAAATCCAAAAAGATTGAATATTTTCAAAATCCAACAAAAAAATCAAATATTCCAAAAAGCAAATACCTCTTGCATTCATCTGCATTTCTCGCATCTTGATATTCGCCTATTTAATAAGGCTCAACCCCTTGACCAAAAATCAAGAAAGGGTCACCTCCTACCTTGCTATAGGCAAGGGGCTAAGCCTAAAATAGATTTAATCTGTTTCATGTTTGCATGTGTACAGGGGCAGGTTGGAAGGGCAGTTGGCTCGAGACCACGTGAATATTCAATCCTCGTTTTGGCCTATGCAATCACATCACATCATAATCAAGTCACAAAGCTCAATCTCATCAAATCTTATTCATTTCATATGTCAAGCTACAAAATCCCATCCCATGTCATCATAAAAACAAGAGAAAATCACTCAGTCCGCCGTTGGGCATCCCCGCGAGGACGTATCTCTCTCAGCTCCCTAAGGTAAGCCTGTCGAGTCTCTGGAGCCTCCTCGACCTCTGCTGGTAGGGTACGCACCCTACTCACCTCCCACATGAGCAGCGCACTCCTGACTGCCTGCTCGTCCTCCTCAGTCCCGATCCTTCGTGCCTGTAGCATGGGAAGGTGGGGTAGCGTAGGTAGCACCGTCCGGGGTAGTCCAATCTGCAAGTAGCATCTGTGTGGGCTGTACATTGCTAGGGCAGTGTCACTCACGAGCCTCAAGTCCAAGCCAGCTCTCCTCGGTAGCATGATGGTGGTGTCGTGGAGGAAGTCCGGGCGCATCACAAACCTGTCCAGGGGCAGCCTGTTGATGTACGGGCGCCACTCGTCCCTGGTCTTCAGCTCAGCCGTCCTGCACTCAACCTGCGGAGAAAACTTGAAGGCGCCTCCTATGAAGTAAAGGGGATGGCTCCCAAAGATCCTACTAACTGAAGTAATGTCCTCCCTTAGGGTAAACTTCATCCTAACTCCCATCCAGCACTCCAATAGGATCATCGAACCAAAGAGAGGACCTCCTAAGGCTGCTGAAGTAAGACCCGCATACAAATAAGCTAAGACAGCCTGAGAGATCGAAAGTCCCCGCCAAAGGCCGCTAATGGTGCTGAGTAAGGGGATCTCTAAGACATGGTCGGCTGAAGGGAAAAGGATGGCCCCGCATAGGCAGATGGACGCAGCTTTGGCTATGGCTTCAACCCACCCGCACTTATTCCGGCAATGCTCCACTACCCACTGGCTCAGAAGAAGGAGGTGAATGTGACGAGGACCTACACATGCGCGAACATCCCCGCTATCAGGTATAAATTCCCCTAGGATAAGTGTTGGATCTATAGGTGCAACGGTATGGCATATCAAGTCTTCCTCCCCCACCTTGGACCTAGGGAGCCCGAAGTATGTCTCTACCTCCTCTAATAGGATGGTGGCCTCAAAAGATGGGAAGAAGAAAGTGTGGGTCTGAGGGTGCCAAATCTCCATCAGAGCAGAGATACTATGCCAGTCTAAGGAAAGTTTAGGGTAATTCTGACCTAGAACTAAGAGGGAGTGTAGGTGCCAGGATTTGAGAAGGTGAGTCACCCCGAGGGGCAATGCACGGACCATGGGAGCCACCCACTTTAAACTAGAAAAGCGTCTCGGGCCGGGGAGAAGCTGAGAAGAGGAAAATGCTAAGGATGTAAGGAAATATAAGGGAAATTGAGAGAAATTACATATATTCTGATCTAACTTACCTCTCTCGTAGGGGAGGCGCTGAGATGACAAGGAATCAAGTTTAGCCGTTGGATCACCTCCCGCTCCTTTCTAGCTGGTCTCGGCCCTTCAAAGGGCACTCCCTCCGCGGAACTTCCATCGAAGGCCCTCTTCATGATGATCGGGTGATAGGAATCAAAAGGTTTTAAGCCTGGGGATATGAAGGATGTGTGGGTTGAGGGTCCAGGCCCCCCTACTACTTATAGGGTCCATCGGGAAGCCTAAACCTCTTGGGATTAGGCTCGGATAAGTCTAACACGGGCTAAGATAGGGTTATGATAAGTGCAAATCGTCCTACCCACGGGCTGGGGACTCTCCAAGGAGTCCCCATTCGAGCAAATAGGAAGTCCACTTGGACGGTCTTACGATAGACCGTCCATGTTAATGTACGGCCCATCATCAACCGTTCATCTCTCTAAGAAAGTCCGAGCCCAGCCTCTTATGCAGCCTACAATATGCCGCTCAAATGTTATTACGGTCTGTGTTGAACCGTTCTAACTCAATCGACGCGGTCTTTGGAGAACTGCCCTTCTCGACAAGCGGCTTTGGGAGAACCGCCCATATGCTCTGCCCCCAATCACCCTACTACACTCATGTCTTAGTCATTTGGCGCACTCATCTCACTCAAGTCGGCGTGTGCGTCACTCATCTCACTCAAGTCGGCATGTGCGTCACTCATCTCACTCAAGTCGGCGTGTGCGTCACTCATCTCACTCAAGTCGGCATGTGCGTCACTCATCTCACTCAAGTCAGCGTGTGCGTCACTCATCTCTTTCGGGCTAAGCACACTCCTCAAACTCATTCATCCACTCATGCATACATACATTCATCCACAAAGTAAGCAAAAAATAAAAGATAGTGTGGAATGCACTAGATTTCGTGTGTGAAGAAAATATCATGGGATATCGGTGGTTATATCGATTCGGGATCATCTGTCCCACCGGGCGTGCCAGCTTGTGGAACGCACTAGATTTCGTTGGGTGAAAATATCGTGGGATATCGGTGTTCTTTTTATCGGTTTATCTAGTGCGAGGGCGTGCCAGTCACCTAGGTGACAATGTGTTCGGGCTTCGAGACTGGAGTGGTCCGAAGCCCGGGGTGCGCTCCATCTGACTAATCAGACGATTGTGGATATCGGGTCGGGACTGGAGACCCGCCGCGCCATAAAGGCCACGACGTTAATTACATCCCCTCGGAGAAGGGAAGACCTCTGATTAATCGCCAAGAAAAGGGGTCAAATGACCTAAAGATCGTTTTTCATTAAAGCATGCGAGTTGGGTTGACATGATTTAAACCCTCCGCATCGGTACGCAAAACGGTGTTCAAAACCATACAAATACTTGCTGCGAGTGCGGCGAATTTAATGAAAGTGCGGGATTAGATCCCGGTATATATATATATCAGTCACTAACAGACAATCCAGTATTCGGTCGAGAGTCCATATTCGAAGCATCGAAGGTAACAACAAAGACATTCGGATATCTGCCGTAGGTACGGCACGCTTCACGTGGGTGCGGGATCGGATCCCGGAAGAAGTGGGTCAAGCTGATGAACTATCGGCCCATGAGGTGCACGGATCATGACCATGTCGGGGATCCCGAGGTCCACGTCCGATACCACGGGGCATCATTGCTTTTCTCTTCACGCACAGTCTGGGGGAGTGGGTTGTTAAGTGTGAAGCCCAATCTCGGAAACGTGCGCCCTCGCACGCGGATCGACCTGCGCGGTCAAGTCGCGGGGTTCAAGGGGGCAACGCCCCTTGCGGGGGTTTTCGGGGGCAGCGCCCCCGGAACAAAATTTGGATTATAGTGGAGGGGAGACTTTTGATTAGTTTTCTATTAACTTGAATTGCATGTTTTCTTTTATTTTCTTGATCACCTTCTCTCTTCCAGGCGCGCCGGATTAAGTGATATTGAAGGGGGGGCGCGCCGGTTAAGGATGCCACAAGGGGCTGAAGGGCGCGCCGGTTTAAGGACACTACAAGGGGCTGAAGGGCGTGCCGGTTTAAGGGAGTTCAAGGGGGGGGCGCGCCGGTTAAGGTCCAGGAAGGGGGCGCGCCGATTTAAGGCTCAAATAGGAAGAGGTTCCACAGTATAGCGCGCCGGTTTAATGGGCTAGTGCAAGGGGGCGCACCGGATAGCTGCAAGGAAAAAAAAAGGTTTTGAGTGTGGGGTTAAACCGGCGCGGGGGGGTACCGCGCCGGATTAACCCGCGCCGGATTAGGGGGTGCCGGATTAAGCATTGTATAGCTTCTTTCAACCCGTTTGTGCTCTGTTTCTTCTTTCCTTCAACTGTAAGTTGATTTATTGATTGGTTTGTTCATCTTATTGATGAATTATGTTTGTGGAAAGAAGATTTAAGTGTTTTAAGTGTTTGTTCAGGTGGATTAGCGTGGATGCTTAAGTGTTCGTTCAGGGGGGTTCAGTTCACAGAGTTTTACTGTGTGTTGGATTAAAAAAACTTAGTTCGTTCTTGAGTGTTCTATTTGTTCACTTGTTCTTGGCCCTGACGAAAATCAGGCAGCACCTCCCCTAGATCGGAAGGGTCTGGGGGAAAAGATGGGGCGCGCCATGCGGAGAGAACTCCGACGGCCCCGAAACATCCCGGTGTGTGCATAAGCAACTGCACCAGTAAAGTTATCCCATTTGGGGCCGGAGATCCCGAGGGCTAGCCTACAAGGGAAACCGGTGACCCATGGGTTGTTGCGATCGTATCGACTCCCCCCGTTCGGGGCCGGAGGTCCTGAGGGCCAGCCTACAAAGGAACTCCGATGACCCGAGGGTTGCCGTGATCGCGTGGCTGAAGACCACGTGAGAGCCGAAGTCGACACAAGAACACGGCGGTAAAAAAAGAGAGAGCCACTATGGGCTGAATATTGAGGGGGATTGAGGCATCAAGATCTCCCAAAGGGGAGTTTTCCTTTCATTTCACAACAGACCGAACTCCGCTTACATTGAAAGGGAATATGAAGACAAAGGTCTACATATGAAGATCACCAAAAGGAAATCAAAGGGGCAGAAGGAAATGCAAAGACAAAAGGGGGAAGCGAGCTCTCTTCCCCTCACCTCTCCTTCTTTCTTTCACCCTCTTATCTCTCTTCACACTTCGGAGCAGGGCTTCGCCGCCAGTAGAGCGTCCCTCCTCTTTTTTGCTTCTTGCCTGGGGCTTGTATTTATAGGGAGAGCAGGGAAGCAAGCTTCCCGTTTCTATGGCTTTTGTTCTGTTCGTAGTTGCCGTTGCTGACGTCGCTGGGGTCACCGTGTCGAGTGCCGTTGTCGTGGACGTCACCTCCGCCGCGGCTACAGTGTGATCGGGAGAGGGGCAGAGGCATGGCCTCCTCCTCCGCTGGCACATCCACCGCGAGCCACGTTGCTATCATCATTTGCTGAAGAATGGCCGGCCGACGGACGGAATGAGCACAAGGCGGGATGGGGCTCGAGAACTTCCATTCACGGCATATGCTCGGTTGCCCGCCGGATCGAAGTGGGAGCTTTAACCATTTTAGGCTTGTTTGTCATCATGCCGTTCCCAGGAAACAGGGGACCGCATTGATGATGGGATGGCTTCACTGCACGCCGGATAAAGTCCTCAGAGAAAGGCTTGTTTCTAAACTAAGCGCGACGTATTAGCACTCCAAGATGGGCGCGCCGGTTTAGTGCATTCAAAGGGGTGACCCTTCAACGGGAGCATGCCATTTTAACATAAAGCAAGGGAGTTCACGGGGCATGCCGGACTAGCATCTTGTAAAGGGCGCGCCGGTTTAAGGCCCCCTTAGGGGCGCGCCGGTTTAAGGCTATTGGAAGGGGCACACCGGTTTAAAGACCATATAAGGGCGCGCCGGTTTAGACTTCATCTCGGCTTCGCGGCTATTCGGATGGATGCTTATCCTCCTGTATTGCTTTATTCGTAATGCACCGCCATCGGGGTGTTTAGTTCAGGGCCTCTGCATCCCGATTTGGAACTTTGAGTGATCCCCGGCGCGTGCCGAACACGTGTTCGAATTCCCGAATTTCTTTTGATTTAGCCTTTGGCAATGCCGACTGGAGAGCCGGGGCTGTCTCTTCAACACGAGGGGATTCTTTGTCGGGTGGCGGAGCACCGGGTAGGTATTCGTCCTGCTTGGAGGAGGCACAGGGTTTATTCAGCCTTTCCGTCTTCGACTCGCTCTCGAGTGCTGAGACGTGCATGTCGTATGATCATCATCATTTTTTGACGTCCACAGATAGGCACATCACTATCATGTCACACCATGTACAAAAGACGGGCCCAGTACAACAAGTCAAGTCGCTCCCTATCCCTGGCCCCCGTCGCTGTCCCCCTCACCCTCATGCCTCTTTGGAGGAGGCATCGCTGAGGTCGCCTCGTCACGCTGACGTCGCCGGCGCCGCTCATCCTCCTCGTTCCTCCGCTGGCCGGAGGAACCCGTAAAAAAACTCCTCATGGAGCCGTGAGTGCCGCGACTGCCACTCGGAGTCCCGCTGCGCGATCGCCGGCTCATCTCTCTAAAAACCCGCAACTCTCCGTTCAGCCCGGACATCTCAATCAGAGCACGATCCCGCTCCGCTCGAACTCGCACCAACTCCGCCGCATCCGCCCGGAGTCGCTCTAGCTCATGCCGAAGGAGTGCCATCTCCACCGTGCCCGCTGGCTGGCTCAGCGCAACCTCCTCTCGCACACGGGCTGCCTCCTCCCTAGCCGCTACTCGGCTCTGCTCCAACTCCGCCCGCAGGCGGGACAGCTCGGACGTCTGCATTCACACGTCATTATCAGTTGGTCACATTTCATACATTTCATAAGCATAAATAAGCAAAGGGGAAGTTTAGAGTTGCGTACTCTCTCCACGAGTGCCACCTCGGCCGCCTTGGCCCGCTCTACCATCCGAGTGAAGTCCGCGTCCCGCTCGACTCGATCTGCTGGAGTCTGGACGGAGGAGGAAGAAGGAGCGTCTGGTCCCGCCCTCTGAGAACCCTCGGCGCGCTGCATCCAAATATTCCAGGTCAGTCATAGGCATAATCATAAGCATATAGAACTGCATAATTTAAAGAGCCTAAGGTCTAGAAAACTCACCAGTAGGGCCAGGGCCTGCCGGGCCTCGTCTCTCTCCCGGATGGTGGAGTGCAGAAGTCCCTGCAACTCTGCCACTCGTCCTGCAGGGTCGACCTACATTTAAAAGTCCTTGTTAGTGCATCATTCATAAGCATAATAGACAAAGTTAAGTTTAGAAGTCGTACCGGTCGGTGGGCGCCTCGGAACACCTGGTCTCGGTAGTGCCGTGCGTACGAAGTGTAGTACGCGCTGTCGCTCTCTGCCTGGGCGGTCACCACTCACCCTCGCGTAGCCCAGTCAGCGACCTGCTCGGCGTTCCTTGCTGTCCAGTCGTACGCCTCGCGGAGTCCCCGGGTCGTCCTCGTCACCCGCTCCCCCGCCTTCTCAGGGGCAGGGAACTCTACGGCCGGTTGATGAACCCCGATGGTCCTTATCACCAACCTGAAGTACAGTGGCTCCACCACATTCATGCAGTGAAGCCACACGTCCCAGCCAGAGAAGGCCAAGGCCTCGGTCACCCACGGCTGGCCCTCTGGGCTCTCCTCCGTGTAAGGAGTCCACCGTACCTGCAAGGAATAGGAAACTGCATCAGCATCATAATCATGAAAGAATAGCATGTAATTAAGAGTCTGGGTCTAGAAGCATACCGAGGTGTACAGTAGAGTGTCCAGGTCATCCTGCAGCTCCCGGACCTGCCTCCTCAAGGCCATCATTTCCCGAGGTGCTGTCCACCTCCGTACGATCGGCAGGAGCCCAGGGCGGGTCTCCTCGCCTCTACCCAACCCACGTAGGCGCACGTAGGCCCACACCTGTACCACAAGGTCATGTCAGCATTTAGCAAAGCATATAGGGTTGCATAATTGAGTCTAGGGAAGAGAGTCACACCTGGAGTAAGGGGGAGAAGCCCCCAAGCATCGTCCGACGCGCTGTCGAACTGAGAGTGTCAAAGAGGAAGGCGAGGACCGCCGCTCCCCAAGCACAGTCACCTACGTGCTCGAGCTCCTGGAGGAAAGGGAGGAAGCGACAGCTCATCACGTCCGCCCGAGTGGAGAAGAGAAGCCGCCCGAACATCAGCATCAGGAACCGTCTCAGTACTCTGTCCGCCTCAGGTCCCGGTCCCGCAGCAACCCTCGGTCTCGCCAGCCCCACGAGCCGCTCCAAGTACTCTTCCGGTCGCTCCCCGACCGCAACTCCAGCTCGTCGTAGCCCCAGGCTGTCCTGGAGAGCAGCCCGGGGAAGGAGGGTCGACTGCCTCTCGGGGCGCCGCAGCTGTAGGCCGAGCAACTCCCGAGCCATCCCCCGGTAGTCAGGAAAAGTAGTCCCGCTAACCGGTGACCCGTGCACGCGTAGGCTAGTAAGCCTGGCCACGTCCTCCAATGTAGGGACCATGTGCCCCCACGGAAAAAGGAACGTCCGACTCACTGGATCCCAGCAGTCGTGCAGGGCATAGAGCAGAGCTGCGTCAAAACGACACACCTCAATACTCAGGAAGGGGGCGAACCCCATGGCAGTCAACCGCTCCCTCTGGAAGTCCGGCAGTGCCAGGTACACTGCACGGACCTGCAGCCAGGAGGTACTGGTCCTACGCTTTCCCTACATTCATCCATCTCATTTATGTTAGTCATTTAGTTTCATGTTTTGTTTCATTTAAATAATATTCTCAAAGCCCAATTCTTGATTTGAAGAACGGTTACTCATGAACCGCTCGACATGTGAGCGGCCTCTCTCAAACCGTTCTGTTTCTAAGGTTCCCCATTTTGAACGGCCTATCTCTAACCATCTGTTTGCCCCTCTTCCTAAGGAGTAACGGCCCACCTTTGGCCGTATGGATTAACGACGGTCCTGTGAGGACCGTATTGTTTTGCCTTGGTTGCATGTTTGATCGGACCTATATGGTCCGTCTACCTTTTGAACGGTGATAGCCTCACCGTATTGGTGTTTTGGTGGCCCGTTGGTTGTGTGAGTTTGAACGGCGCTCCCTAGGCCGTGTTTATTTGGGGCGGTCCTATGTGGACCGCATTGTTTTGCCGCGCGGTTTCTGCTGAACCGTTTCACCATCACCGCCCCTGACGACGGTGAATGCCCCCCAGCCGGCTGGGAGACCTCCATGGCCCCCTAAACTGGCCTCTAGGCATCTCCCCCCCTAAAAAAGCCCCTAAGCTAGCATGCATTAAACGAAATTAAAGAAAATGAGGGGCGGGGAGGCCTACCTCGGCATCACGAGGTTTCTTCTCTCTCCTCACCAGCGAGCCTCCTTCCTCGGCTCCGGCGACGACGTCATCTCCGGCCGCAGCGTCCTCTTCGGCGACGACAATGGCTAAGTCCTCCATCGTCACCCCGGGTGTGCCCTCCTCCTCGGACGGTCGCGGTGGTGGCGGTGGCGACGACGAAGGTGAATCCTCGCCGGTGATGGGTGACCGGGCGGTGTGAGACTGGCTCCTCGTCATGGGGGGTGCAGTGAGATCAAGAAAGGGAGGGAGGTTGAGAAGAGAGAAAGAGAGGATGGGCGTTTGAGGCCTTGTGCCCCTTCGTCCCTTCCACCGTTGGTTATGGTGGAGGGAGACGAGGGGGTTTCTTTTCTTTGAGGTTGCAGAGAAGAACGGTCTATCGTTAGACCGTTCATCATTTGAACGGTGCATTCATAACCGTATGCCTCTCTTGACCGTTAATTTCAAGTCGGTTGAAATTCCAGGCCTAGCGGTTCATAAAGAGCCGTTCTTATTATAAACGGTGCAGTCCCGGCTGTTCGTCACCGGCAACCGGCCCTGTAAGATTTGTTCGAAGGTCAGGTAAGAGCGGTTAACATAGAGCCGTTTGGAATAGTGCACGGTTGATATACGACCGTTTATCTGGATGGTATATTCAGATCATGAATATTGATATTTTCTTTGGAAATGCATCTCTTAACCATCTTATGCAGCATCATCTCAGCCTGTCTCGTCGTTTCGCCTGCACAGGTAAGTCAGGTATGGCCCTCTATCCCTAATCCCTTATTGCATTAATTATATGGTATTATATTATGCTATTTTGAGAGCCGACAGGTTACCTACGTGTCCCAGGATCTGATGTTCCCCTTCAACAAAAACGATGATGATCCAGGCTCATGTACCTAACCTTCGGATAGGCCGTTAAGTTGGGATGTCACGAGGAGGACGGTTCTATCCGCACGCTGTGGTTGCGGACGGTATCTTGACTCGGATATTCCCAACTTAGCAATACTACTCTCGAATATTCTATATTTTAATCTTTCTTGGCATTTGTTTTAACAAATTTCCTTTATTTTTAGCCCAGCATGCATCATACGCATCCTTTTGAGCTTTCATGCCCCATGGTTGCTTAAGAAATGTCCCGTCAAGTGATCGTCAGCTGTGTGTTCAGATGCTCGAGTAAGATGAACTAATTCCACTCTGAATTCGAAGGTTTTCTTTGGTCAATTCGTTTGGTCCGGTTGATTAAAAGGTCCCTATCTGGAGCTTTAGCTTTTCTTTTGTGGCCCCCTCATTGGACCGCAGGATTGTGTCCCCCATGAGGTCGGTCTCGTCGATTTGTTTCATTTAGTTTAGTTCCTCCAGATTTGGCGTCACTTTCAGTTAACTATCCCCGGTGTTCGGTTCAAGGTTTTCCAGAAGATTCTCATCACTTGTTGGTAAAAACGGGTGTCGTTTCACCTTAACGCCCACTTTTCCGGTACACCCCGCTACATTTCCGCTTCGTCTCCACGTTCCGTGTCACCTCCGCTTCACCTCCGCTCGCTCCCCTGCAAAGAGGACGTTAAGGAGGGGCATCTGTTGACACCCGTTTTACGCCGATAAGTTGAGTCGTTTCTCTTACTCCCATTAGTTGATGCCCTAAGTTGTCCATCATTCATTGGGCCATTTTTTTTTGTGGCACGTCTTGGGCTCATTTTATGGGTCGTCTCCCTCCTTGGTGAAGTCCGTGGCGATTCAGGGCTTAATGGGCCTTGGCTTTGGTCAATTGAACGTTTCATAGCATAAACGGCCCAACCTCAGCCGTTCACGAGATGAGTGGTTGAATATGGAATGTTCATGCAGTTTGTGAATTTCTGAGATTTTTTCTGAATATTCACCGACAGGCTGTGATGCGGCCCTATTAGGACCGTCCAAACCAATGGACGGGCTTATTACAACCGCCTATACCTCAGAGTCCTACGCACGCCCATCTTCTCAGATAATTATCCAATTATCCGAATTATCACCGAACGGTTGGAGATTGGCCGCTCTACACTAGAACGGTCTTACTAGAACCGTTCACGTTTGAGGGTCCAACGGCGGGCGTTTCGGCCAGTTAGAGAGATAATTGGGTTGATTTTCTGATTATCCGAATTTCCACCGACAGCTTGGACGGTCTGAACCAGACCGCCCAAATTTTGAGCGGTCTATCGTAAGACCGCTCATCCCGTCGGATGAGGCTTTTTAACAGACTTTTGTCTCTCTTATTCATGGCTTTATCCCCAGTTTGTTTTGATGATTTCTCCGTGGATAATTAACCAAATTTGATGTCGTTTCGACTGGATAAGAGATTATGATAATATCTATGATTTATCTTTTATAATCTCGGCCTAAAAATGTCTAAAAACCCTAATTTCGAGGCTGGCTTTCTAGGCTCTATAAATAGACCCTAGCGGTCGGACGTCGGAAAGGGGGGGGGGGAATTTTGGTCGACGGCGAAGCCCTGCCGCATTTCCGAACGACCTAGCACCAAGGAGGGAGGCTCTCTACGTCCTTACGAGCCTCCGGTTCAGGGAGTAGTCCGTGTGTCGAGTCATAGTGTCATTTCTCTGGTTTCTTCATCATCTGTCGCATGCGTTGTTCTCTCTCTGCGTTTCCCTCGTTTTTCTCCCCATGCATACACCCACCTACGTTTTTGTCACCATAGGGGTTTAAAACCCCCCAGGTATCCCCCTATCCATTTGTTTATGCTTAATTCTTCTTACATGAACTCGTACTACGTCATTTAGTCCTAATCTGGGTGTCTCTTCTGTGTCTCCACATTGTTTTGCAGGTCAGCACTTCATCAGCACGAGGCCCATCCCCTCTGGCCGACTGGAGAGGGTGGAGGTGAACCCTTTTGCAACTCTTGGCGTGGTGGGCGTGCGCGGTTCCTTTAGGCCCGTTCAAGACGACGAGCGGCATTCACTGCACCGCCCTTCTTCATTCTGCGGTTCACTTCAAGCCGCCCATCTTCCAGGAGTTCTTCCCGCGCGTTCGGCAGCACTCTTAGACGGCCTATCGTAGGGCCGTGTGTCTTTAAGGCGGTTCTGCATCGACCGCTCATCCTCCCAGTGCTGCGTCAAGGCGAGTGTCTCCCCTTCCTTTCCAAAGTACGGTACGCTAGTCACGTGCTGGACTTTGGTGGCGATCACGGTCACTCTCTATTTTTTTTCTCCATCCTCTCACTGCGCTTTGTTTGTTATTCCCGATATTATTGCTTTATTCATAACCTATCATCCACCAAGTGAGGAGAGGAGAGGAATATATATCTACACCAGGCAAGACCGTTTCTTGTCCCAAGCGGTCGCTTGATAGACCGCTTTTGGTCTTGGGCACCGAATTTGATTGAATTCAAACTCTTCGTATTATTTATCCGTTTATTTATCCATTTAAGGAGTAATTATCTCCCTAAATTTCGTAAATACACTAATTTCAGTTTCTAGAATATGGGCCAAACCTTATGGGTTTAGTTTTAAGTCTCTTGGGCTTATTTAAATGGGCCGAGTCAATTGGTTATCATTTTTGCTTCCATAATAACCCATTCAACCTAAAAAAAATCTATTTAAATTCATTAATCTCATTAGTCTCTAGAAAATCTCAGAAAAATTATGGAAAATTTTTGGGGTATTACACATTTAGTCTCACAATTGTGTGAAGTTTTGAATGATTTTTCATAGTTAAGATCTTCTAGTGCATTTGTGATCTTTGAGATCTTCTAGTGGATTTATGAATAAGCTTTCAAATTGAGACCTCCTATCAACCTGGTGAATCATGGATTAAACTTGTGGTGTGATTGTTTCAATGAAGCATGTTTAGTGAAGAAGCTCCTTTTAGTCATTTACTATTTTGATATTGACATCCATGTTAACCACATGTCTTATCTTGTTTTTCAAGGCGGAAAATCGTGCGTGATACTTTGATGTCAAAGGGTTGCATCGGAACATCATTTGGATTCTCTTCAATAGAGTCAACGCATCCACGCATTGCATCGACCCTTCTTTGTTTAATGGACTTCATACATTGGTTTTTCAAAGTCGTGATTGGTTTTTCAAGTATATCAATCATGAGTTCTTAATGTTTTGAATTTACTCATCCCATACTCTTCAAAGACGTTTTTGAGCTTACTTTGGTGATATGCTAAGAGTGTTGGTTGAGGAAAACTGAGTTCTTACTTGGGCTTTCATGCATATGCTTCATGGGTTATTAAACCCTTGTTTGTGGTTCAGGGTTTCCTCATGTATATTGAGGCTCATAATGTGATGTCCCGGACCCTTTCGGATCCTTCTTCGTGGGTCCCGGATCTGGTTTCTCAGAGTGTCTGACTCCGTTGTGTCTGAAATTTCATTTCGGACACCTTTCCTGTTCGGATCCGTGTGATTCGGCTCAGTTTGGAGGCCCGGAACGTGTTCTGCGGCTTCTTCCGCGTGTTTTCCGATTCCCACGTGTGTGTCTCGGAAACACCTACGGAACCCTGTAGCGGGTGAACCGGGTCGTTCACCTACCCGCGAGTGGTACCGTTGCGATCAGCGTGTCGAGAGGATCGAGGAGGTGTATTTTTCTATTTTTGGGATTTTTCTGATTTTCCGGATTTTCTATAAATACCATATCTTTTTCATTTTCTTTTCCACCTTTTTCTTCTTCTTCTTCTTCCTCCTTTCCAACCGTTGGAGAGTGCCTTCTCTACTACGCACCGTGCTTCTTCCCCGGGCGACCGAGACGCGGCCTCCTTCACTTCGGCAACGGCGTGGCGGCGGCGGCGGCGAGGCGGTCCCGGTGGTGTTCTTTTCGCGGCGGGAGGCGGGGCGTTCGTGGGTCTAAAAGCTTCATTCGTGGTTTCGGCATCGATTCGACAGAGCATTTGCTCTATTGAGGTAGGGGGACGAATCCTTATGCTCATCCCGTCGTTCCCCGCGATTTGTAGGCCGAATGGGAGCCGAGAGAGGCATTTTTGAGCGGGTTAGGGCAAAACCATGCTTTGGGGAGATCTCGCCTGATCTATGGATTTGAGCTGTGATTCGGCATTTTGATGGCCTAGAATCATATTAGGGGTCCCCTGGGGTCTTCCCCTTTGATTTCCCCCTCTCCTTTGGAGGCATGGGGGTGTGGTTTGAATTTTTGGCTGTTTCACGCCGTTCCGCCGTCGGGTGTGTGTGACGGTCCTTCCAGAGACCGTCACACGGTGTAACGCACCCAGGTAGGTGCCTTACAGACCCGTTATAGCCGTTGGGGGTCTGTGGATGTGACGGCCCCACGACAGACCGCCAGGGCACTGTGACGGTCCAGGGTTAGGCCGTCAGAGCCTTCTGACCGTTGGCTTTTTGACTGTTGATTCTTGACCGTTGGGGGGCTCAGGGCCTGTGACGCACCAGGCCTGGCGCGTCACAGCCCTGTAACGCCCCGGTGGGGGTGCGTCAGAGCGGTGGACCCAACCACCCTGACGCGCCCAGGTCGGGCCGTCAGGTGCTGTGACGGCCCGGGCGGGGCGCGTCACAGTCTATTTTCACCGTTGCTCATGACGGCCCAGGTCTGGACCGTCAGAGCCCTGTGACGGCCCAGTGTGGGTGCGTCACAGCCTGTGACGGCCCAGGAGGAGTGCGTCACAGTCTATTTTCCCTTATGGCTCATGACGCTCCAGGGCTAGACCGTCAGAGCCCTGTGACGCGCTAGTGTAGGCGCGTCACAGCCTGTGACGGCCCAGGGGTGGACCGTCAGGCTCCTCTTTGCACCAAGCGTGTGCAGTTCCATTTCTTCGTCGATGGGTTCCGTGAGTCAGTCCTTACTTCCAGTGACCTGTCCACTAGTCGTAGCTTCCTGCGCACGCGGGTGCGGACCCACCTGGGAGTGGTGGAGAGCGAGACCCAGTGAGAGGCGGTTTTTAGGTTGGTTACCGTAGGGCCCCTTGCCTTTGCCACCAGAGTCCGGTGAGAGAAAAAACCAGCTAGAGGACCCGACCTAGAGCAGATGGTCTGTGTGTGCACACGTAGTTGGGGGCTTAGGACACGCACTGACGAGCGTGACCCCAGCTAGTCCTTATTGTGGTACTTGTTGCGTGTCTGAGTCTCACACCCGGGGCGTCGTAGCTAGACACTTGTGACGCGGTATAAGACGTCAGGGGACGCTTCCGGTCGTTCTTCTAGTGGGTAGTGCTCCTGTTCGCTGGCAGGTGTGGACTCGAGTTTTGTTGGACCGAGGTTCAGTAGTACGGTACTGTTAGAGTAGATGGATTTTCCGTTTATTTACTTTAGCTTGTTGGTTCTATCGTACTCCTATTAGGTATGGTTGCCTTCTGCTTTCTCATTTTCCTTGCGAGGTGGGGATTCGCGGGATCCCTACTGGGCCAATGAAATGAGGCTCACCCCTGCTTTTCAGGTGAGGCGGGGTCTTCGAGAGGTGCGGCCGAGTTTCAGCGTGGTTCTTCTAGCCAGGGTTAGCCGCCAGTCTGCCAGAGCCGGGGGATGCCCCGTGTAGTTGTACGCCGGGCGATGCCCCGTGTTGTTGTACTTTTCTTTCTATTGACTGTACTTTTATTTTGGACATGAGACTCTATAGACCTTGTAGCAGTTTATTTATATTATTCTGTGCATTTTATTTTAGATTATTGTGCTATCTCTGTGGTTGTTTCAGCTTCTCTTGTACTCCCACACCATCCCTTTCTACCCTTCCGAGTCTTCGGGCTCGTGGGTTGGCGGACCGAGATTCGAGACGCGCCGGTTCCTTTCTGGTACTCGGATCCCGGGTCGTCACACATAATGTGTTCAAATCTTTTACATCAATCTTGGTGTATGTTTATCTTGAATGATGCTAATACATGTTTAAATGCATGGCTTATGAAGTTGACTTTTGGTTGAGACATTTTGGGTTCTCATGCATGTTCTTCATGAGTTGCTAAAGACATAAATGTGTTTCATGCTTTTTCCACATGAGGCTTTTGAGTTTGTAATTTGAGATGTTCATACAATTCTTCATGAAAATTGACTTCATGATGTTCATTCAAATTGCATATATGCATGCTTATATGATCTTGATCCATGATACTTGATTTTTCAATGCTCACATCAATCTTGGAAGATATGGTTACATGTGATCATTCATGTAGTCAAAATTACATTGCCATATGATCTTGATCCTAGTTAAAGTTAATCATGTCCTCAAAGTGTTCACATTCACATTGTCCATGTGCTTTATATGTATATACATCATGCATCTTATACATGAGGCCATTGAATGTGAATCTAACTTGTTTTCCATTTGTTTTTGCATTCTGCAGGTTTTCGGTCGACCAAGAGGCAGAGTTCGGTCGACCATCTGAGCCAGAACTGGCCGGAAGAATATGTCACAGAGTTTGGTCGACCGAACTGGGATTTCGGTCGACTTAACTAGGCAGAGCTCTCCATCTGCAGCCTGTAAAAGTTTGGTCGACTGATGGCCAATTTCGGTCGACCGAATACGGCGAACGTTCTTACAAACTCAGTCCGAAACCCATTAAACTCAATCCATTTGGGATCTAAACTTTACCCATTTGCCCCTAATTTTATTATACACATCTTAGAGGGGTTTTCTTAGGGTTTTATGAGGTATATATGGGTCTTTTGATGTCTCTTGTTCCTATATATACTAGACCTACGAATTTGGGGATTTAATCTCCTATTGAGCTATTTTCTTATCCTACAGGTGAAGAAAGAGGAGAAGAAGAAAAGGGGAAGAAGAAAGGAAGATCTGATCTACTCCAAGGCATTTCTGGAGATCGTTGTAGAAGAAAAAGAGAAGCGGATTGAGGAGAGGATCGAGTTGATGCCCGAATCGAAGACATCTGACTTCCTTCCGACTTGTGCTTCAAGGAATATGTTCAATCGGCTATTGGAGATCAAGGGGGATTATTTCTACATCTTTTCTACGTTGTTTGTGATGTGATTTATGATCTATATCTTGGGTTAAGCATGTTTTCAATATTTGTGTTGATTTTTCTAAACTAGATATTCATGTGTGTGGACCGTCTACGTACGGTTGTGTCGTTGGTGCTGCAACTGTTGCCGTGTGTGTGTGTGTGTATGTGTGTCGTTGATCTGGTCATCAGATCGTGTTGGAGACGTCGTCTCCGTGTGTGTGTTGGGGTGTGTCCCCGTGTATGTGTTGGAGCTTGGCTCCATGTTGGGGATTTATCCCCATGCTCGGTTTACCAGCGAGTGAAGCCTTACCGGTTTGGTTAGGGGTAGACGCAGGGAGCCCGCCGTGGTCCCGAACCACCTTAAAAATCCCTTTCGCACTGTGTGATTATGTGGTTTACATGATATATATGTTTGCGTGATCGTGTGAGATCGGAAAGGTTGAGAGAAGTACTTCTACATAGGTTTTAATTTCATTCCATCATAGCTTAATTTTGATAATCGTGTTATTTCCGCTGAGTAAGTTTTAAATTAGCCTCTTAATGTGGGGAACAATTCAACCCCCCTTCTTATCTGCTCGCCTACCAGGGCCAACAGAATGCACCATCCTCCTCCTCCTTTTTCCTGTCACCAATGTCTTTGTCAGATTTATCATTCATTTCAGCAAACACCACATGTGGAGTTTCCTCCATGACTTTATTCTTAACATTGAAAACCCTATATGCCATTGATGTTTCAGCATACCCCAAGAATATTCCAATATCACTCTTGGCTTCAAATTTATCCAGGTCTGATTTGTCATTGTTATGCACATACCATTTTGAGCCAAATGCTCTAAAGTAAGCCAAGTTGGGTTTCTTACCTTTCAGTATCTCATAGGGGGTTTTCTTATATTTTGGCCTTATCATGGCCCGGTTGATTATGTAGCAAGCCGTGTTTGTAGCTTCAGCCCAGAATCTTCTTGGTAGTTTGCTCTCAATTAGCATTGTCTGAGCAATCTCCACAATTTTCCAGTTCTTTCTTTCCACAACGCCATTTTGTTCTGGGGTCCCGGGAGAAGAAAATCTGTGAGTTAATCCTTCTTTATTACAGAATTCAGAAAATGATGAGTTTTTAAATTCTCCTCCATGGTCAGATAGGATTGTAGAAATTTTGAACTTACCTTCATGCTTTATTTTTCTGAAAAATGTTTGGAATTCAGAGAAGGCATCATTTTTATTTGTTAAGAAGAAAATCCAAGTAAACTGACTAAAGTCATCTACCACCACATAACCATATTTTTTACCATTGATGATGGCGGTTCTGGTTGGCCCAAATAGATCCATGTGCAGAAACTCATAGGGCATGGACGACAGTGGCTCACCTCTAGGCTTGAAGGATTTTCGGGTTTGTTTACCTAAGGAACATGCTTCACAGACCTAAGTGTTCCTTTTGTAGGAGAGTTTGGGTAGACCTCTCACCATACCATACTTGGCTAACTTGTGCAATGTGTTGTAGCTGACATGGCCAAGTCTTTTGTGCCACAGCCATGAGTCATTGGGCTGACTGGCAGATAGGCAGAGGTTTTTTGAAAAGGGGCTGTCAAGATCTACCATATAAACATTATTTACTATATGTCCTACAAACTTCACAGCATCATAATTCTATTCAAAGATTTTACATTCCTTGGCATCGAACAATACCTTGTGGCCTTTGTCGCACAGTTGGCTTATGCTGAGCAGATTGTGCTCAAGGCCTTCAACAAGCATGACATTTTCAATGCAATTGGAAGAAGTCTTACCTATGGTTCCTTTGCCAATGACTATTCCTTTGTCTTTGCCTCCAAACCTTACTTGACCTCCTTCTTTCCTAATCAAATAAATGAATTTCTTCTTGTCTCCCGTCATATGTCTCGAGCAGCCGCTATGTAATGCCCTGGATTCTTATTGGATTCTTATTAGGTCTTTCGGATCCTTTTCAGAGAGTTTCGGATCACTTTTGTGGGTCCTGAGTTGAGTTTAACGATCCGTGTGGGTTTTTCTCTCGTACTAGTTATGGAACCCTATGGTGAGTTTGTTTCTCAGTTCATCGACTTGTGGACGCCGCAGTTGCTGTTCTTTGGAGTAGCTTAGGGACCGAGGTTAGTTCGGCAGCCGTGTTTTGTTCAATACGACTTTTCCCTTTTCTTTTAGCTGCTCTACTCCTTCCGTTTCGGTCTTCTTTTAAAGCTTTCTAGTGGTAGTTTTCCTACTTTGCTACTACTGTTGTTTTGTTGTTCCGTGTTACTGCGTTGTTTTTCAGTGGGGATCCGCGTGACCCCTACTGGGCTAGTGACACGAGGCTCACCCCTGCTTTTCAGGTGGGTGGCGTTGTTCTGCTTCTGCGATTCCTGGTGTGACGTGTCCATAGCTGCCAGTGGTACCTGCGTCGGGTTTCCCCCGACCTTAGGGTACATCTTCTTTCTGTTAGACTGTACTTGCCTTTATTTTCTTGGACTGGACTCTGGTATAATTGTTAAACTTAAACTATTAAATAAAAAGTAATTTTATTTTCGCTACTTTAGCAAACCGATCTAATGAAATTTAATTGCTTATTGTTATATCTCTGTGGCTTCAATGTACTACACGACACTCCTTTTTCCCTTCGGAGCTTTACAGCTCTTGGGAGGTTTCACGGGTTCCAAGTGGTATCGGGTCTACTCGGTAGTTCTATCGGGTATATCCGATATCCAGGATCCGGGTCATCACACGCTATCTAAGTACCATCGGTTATGATAGACTGCTAGGCATTCCTGCACATAAGACATTATGCAGAAGTTTTTGGAACCCAAACAAATTTGGGTCCACAATCATAGTTGAATGCATGCAATGAGTTCTTTGGAATCTAGACTTGCTTTAAGGATCTTATTCTCTGGCCGAACTAGCATTGGTTGCTGGTGTGTCCGGGGCGATTACAGATGTAACAACCAGATTTCATGAAGTTCACTAAAAATGTGTTGAGTTGTGGCCTAGATTGTGGGTTTCTAATTGGGTTGAAATGGGCAAGATTTGTACCCAAGCTTGTCTGACCATTGAACTTTCTTTGATTATTGAACCTATTTTTCTATTTGAAATAACCAGATGAGCTGCGTTGACCTTGTGAGACAGTGCATCGACGCAGTGGTTCAGTTTGGCCTTCATACCGAGCTTGATGGTTGCCTCCCTTGTTTTTGAAGATTTTAGGTTTGGGGGGATTCTGCCTTGATGGTTCTTCTATAATCAACTTTCCTTTCCCTTTTTTTGGACAAAATTAAATGGTTTTAAATTCGAAGGGTCTTTTTTCAGAGGGGTTGAATCCTAACCCTTCTTTTCTGAAATTGACTCTGGTGCTTAAAAGGGCATCCAAGTTGGATTTTCCCTGGGTCATTCTCTCTAGGACATATTGTTTGTCCTTCAGCTCCTTCTTAGCTTTTTTAAGGTTTCTCTGCAATGCATCATTGACAATTTTTATGGCTTCATACTTTTCAAGATTAAGTTGATTTTCTTTCTCATATTCTTCACATTTCAAGCAAGCATGATTCAGCAGTGTTATAAGGTCATCGTTTTCTTCCTTTGAGCTCTCCAGTTCAGAATGATTGGTTTTAAAATTTTCAACTTGTTTCTTCGGGTCTTCATTTTCAGCTCTTAGTGTTTCCAACTCCTTGTTAACAGGATTATCAAGAACCAACGCATTGATTTTCTTCTTAAGGTGCCTGTTTTCTTTCTTAAAAACTTCATATCTTTCAAATAAGACAGTATATGCCTCTAGCCATTGTTCAACAGAGAAATGGTCGATTAGGGTAGTTACCTGATTTTCTTCCTCTTCATTACCATCTGCCATGAGGTAGAAGTCATCCTCATCTTCTGATGCGGAGGAGCTTTCTTCTTCATCCTTGTCGTTGCTCCAAGTGCAAACCATTGCTTTGGGTTTTTCCCCTTGGTCTTGCTCATTTGTTTGAGAAACTTAGGGCATTCACCTCGCATGTGTCCTACCTTCTTACATTGATAACAAATGACATTGTTAGATTTTTTGACTAGAGCAGATTTTAGGTTGGAGGTTCTACTTACTAGTGGAGTCTTTCTTCTCTTCTGAAATTTACCTCTCCTTCTCAAGAACTTCTTGAATTGCTTAGTGAGCAGAGCGTAGTCAGCTAGGCTTCCTTCTGGAGTGTCATCTCCTTCATCTTTAGATTCATCAGTGCCCTCAGAAACCTTGAGATCCACGATCTTCTTGGGCTTGGTGTCTTCTTCACTTCGTTTCAGGTTTAGATCATACGTCATGAGCGAGCCAATAAGTCCATCAACTGTTATTACAGATAGGTCCTTGGAGTCCTCTATCACAGTGGCTTTAGTATGCCATGCAGGGGTGAGGGATCTAAGGATTTTCCTAACAAGGTCACCCTGAGTGTATTCTTTTCCCAGAAGTTTTAAGCTGTTTGTTAGTTGAGTGAATCTTGCATATATTTGAGAGATAGATTCGTCTGGTTTCATTCTGAACATTTCGTAATCAGAAGTTAACATGTTGGCCTTAGTGGCCCTTACCCCTGTTGTCCCCTCATAAATTAACTTAAGCCTATCCCACATTTCTTTTGCGGATTTGCAAGTGGATATTCTAGAGTATTCTGTGGGGTGGATAGCGCACTACATGATGTTCATGGTGCTCCAATTTGTTGTGGATTTTTTAACCTGGTCTTGTGTCCAGGTGTCATCTAATTCTGGTAAAATAAAAGGGCCTCTACTCACAACACGCCAGATCAAGTGATCCTGGGCACGTAGAAAAACTTCCATTCGATTCTCCCAATATAGATAATTCGTACCATCGAAGAATGGTGGTTTATTGATGGCCTAGCCCTCAGCTATGTTGTTGTGAGGGACATTCCCATCAGATTTTCTTGGGTCGTTGGACCACATTTCTAGGGAACCCGCTCTGATACCAACTGTTGGATGGTACGAGAGGATCTAGAGGGGGGGAGTAATATCCTGGTGAAGGGGCGTGATCTCGCGCGGCTCCTGAGCGGGGTAGATGATCACCGAACAGTGAACTATAGAGAAAGGGAAACGGATCAGGGGGCCTAGGGGAGGTTCCCTGGGGAAAACCCTCGATGCTTAAGTCAGTAGAGCAATGGTGGAAGATAGGGAGGGAGGTAGAAAGAGGTGCACGAGATCCCCCTACACCAAGGTGGTGAAGTTGTTCCTGCTCAGGGCATTTTAGGTGTGTATTGCCCTTACCTTTCACTGGAGGGAGTCCCAGGTTTATATAGTGTGCTCGCCTCATGAGTCCCGTAAGCTGAGGAGTTTCAGGCGGGAGTTACGTCCTCATCGTGGGATCTTTACGTCCTCATCGTGGTATCTTTATAGTCTTGAGGGATCATGGGTTCCTTATTCTCATAAACTCCTGCTCATAAAGGGCTCTCAACGGCAGCGTGGATAAGCAATCGTCGGTCGAGCCGAGCATAAAAGGTGCCAACCCTGTCCGGGTGATAGGCATAGCTCGGATGAAGATAGGTCGGAGTGGGCGCTGGGCGCTTGCCTCTATCCCGATGAGGGGATAACTCGAGCATGAGTCTTCCTCCGTTCTGACCGACGCTCGGGCCTTCCGAGCCTAAGGGCCACCGAGGAAGGATTAGATCCCGAGTAATCTTATTGGGCTTTTTAGCCTAAGTGGGCCCTATTGGGCTATCACTTGGATGATCTGGGCCTCGTTTGGTCCTGATGGACCTAGTTTGGCTGCTCTTAGATGGACTACAGAAATCCCCCTCTCCACTTGTTCCCCTCCTACTCCTGAGCTTTAGTAAGCTCGGAAGAGTAGCTGTTGGGGTTTTAGACCAGCGTGGCTCAGGTGGGTGAAGATCTGGCGGTGTTAGGAAGCCATGTGTCGTGGTCACCTGGGCCCATAATAATGACGATCCTGACGGATTTGAACTGAAGGGGCCCCCTTTTCTCGGAGGTCAGAACGACGCGCCGCCTTCCGCGTGGGGATATAGGCGTCGGGTGCTTATTGTCATTCCAGACTCCCTCTGTCATTAGAGTTTTGGCTCTCCTCCGTTCTTGCTTTTGGGCTCTTCGATGTGTCGTGAGAACACGATGGAAGAGTAGAGGCTTGCAGCGGCGTTCGTGGAGTTGGCGGAGATAACCGCGGAGGCAGTCCGACGGCTTCCTCTTCCCCCGGAATCTTTGGGGTCCCGAGATCGCCTTTCCTTAAACTCTTCTCCGGATTCCATGGCGGACCAGCGTTCGGATGCTGAGGAGTGGGAGGACGAGCCAGTGGTGAAGGCGCCGGTTCCAAACTGCAGTGAACTGGGGGAGGCGGATGTAAGAAGGCTAGGGCACCAGTATCGCCTGCGCCACAAGTTCCGCTTTGCCGTGGCCTCTCCACACGAGATGAGCTTGGACTCTCATACAGGCCATATCTGTACTTTCCTTCTGTCGTGGAAGGGTGGGTTCCGCCTTCCCTTCGAACCTTTCGTTCTTTAGCTTCTCAATTTTTTCCTGTTGGCGCCCATTCAGTTGGTAGCCAATTCTTATCTTCTCCTTTCCGCCTTCCACATTCTCTGCCGCCAGTGTGGAGTTCCTCCTTCTTTGGACCACTTTCACTATTTCTTTGAGTTGAAAGCACATCCTTCGACCGGGAAGGGTTTCTATTTCATCCAGGCGAGGCGGAATAGGAGCTGTATCTCCTTGGCTGCGAAGGATTCTTCGCATTAGGGGTGGAAAACTCAATTCTTCTCTGTGGGGATTTGTTCAGTGGAGGAAACTTGGAGGTGTCCGGTGATGCCTAATTTCCACCCGAATATCCCTCCCAGGCAGGATGAGTTCCCTCCACATGTGGAGAAATATGCGGCTATCTTGCTGAAGCACCGCCAATCCACAGAGGAGCTGGTTACTCCAGAGAATATCGAGTGGTGTCTTCTTATGTTGCTGCATCCGCCGGGTTTAGGTGCCACCAACTAAGTTCTTCTTTGGATGTTGCGATCCTTTTTCTTTTTCTGAATACATCTTCCTTCTCGTGCAGACACCAGGCGGCAGGCTTTGGAGGAGGCCGCAGAGGTGATCGAGCTTGGCGATAACTCGACTGCTGATGAATCGGCTGCTCCTACCAGTCGCTCCCGAGCCAGAGATAAGGGCAAGGGGGCGGCCCAGGGCGAATCATCCAGGCCGCGGAGGTCCAAGCGTAAGGATCCCGTAGAAGGCATGATCCGGGCCGCCGCGAAGGCCAGGAAGCGGGCCAAGAAGGCCGGGGTCGTGCCTGTAGTCGAAGGTGACCTTGCCGCGGCTCGCCCCTCCGCAGAGCATGATAGGGCCGACCCTACCGGGCGAGCTCTCCCACCCGTCGAGCAAGAGGGGGCCGAGGAGGTAGGGACTGCCCCTGCGGTTGGCGACGATGCTGGCTCGGCTCCTCCTTCGGCCGGAGCCGAGGGGGCCGGTGCTGCTCCTGCGACTGGTGACGGTGCTGGCCCGACTCTCCCCTCGGTAGGAGCCGAGGGGGCCGTAGATGAGGCGGGGGATGCTGGGGCCGCGGCCGAGGTTTGCGCTTCAGGTGGTGGTGCAGGTGCCGACCCGGTCCAGGTTGGGGGGCCGTAAGAAAATTTGACCGAGGCATGAGAGGCGACCGAGGATGGGGATTGGTCCGAGCCACTCGGTGGGGTGCCGGGCGATGGGGGGTTCTCTATTCCGGCGGCCTTGGAGAGGCTTGGTATCCCGAGCCCTCTGTACCAGGTATTCCGCGGTATAACCGCGAAGGTGAGGGGGGAGGTAGGCAGTACTCTCCGTCCGTGGCCCTCGCGGGGCTTATGGAGGGCGGCCTAGTCCTGGCCCAGATGGGGGCCACTCCGGCAGAAGCGTACACTCGGTCGGAGTCGGAGCGAGCGAACCTGGCCTGGAAACTTGGTGGGTCTGACAGGAGGTTGGCTCGGCTTGCTGAGGAGCGTGATGGGCTTCGGCGGGAGCTTTCCTCAGTCAGGGAGCTGGTGCGGTTGAGCCAGGTGGAGACCCGGGCGCTAACTGAGCAACTAGCTAAGGCCTGCGAATCGCTCGAGAGGAGGAACATGCTTCTTGAAGAGGAGCGCCTTGCACGTGTTGAGCTGGATGGCCGGTGGGAGATAGAACGTGCAGAGCTGGTGGACCGAGCGGAGGAAGTCGAGCGCCTTCGGCGGGAGGCTGAGGCTGATCGGGCCGAAGCGGAGAAGAAGGCGGTGGAGGCCGAAAAGTGGATGGCTGAGGCCGAGCGGAAGTTAGCCGAGGCGGAGCGGGAGAAGGCCGAGCTCGCTGGTAGGGTGGGATCGGTCGGGGTGGAGGCTCTTGAGCAGTACAAAAGCTCAGAGGCCTACCGGGTCGACCTAAAGGAGGATGCCCTTCCCTACTACGAGTCAGCACTTCGCCGGGGCATCCGCAAGCGTTCAAGCAAGGCTACGACCAGGGCCGTCTCTTATGCCGAGGAGTAGGCGTCCGGGGTAGTTGACTTCCCATCCGGGCAATGCTATGACTCGGATTTGTCATTCTCCAGTTCCTCTGCTTCGACGCCGGATGAAGAGGATCACGGGGGCTCTTCGTCCGAGGGGTCGCCAACTCCGGATGCCTCGGAGGGCACGTAACCGAGGCAGTTCCCACGCCAGGTGGGGTCAGTGCCAGGGTCGGCCGTGGCCGAGGGTGCCGGGGGCAGACCGTCTGAGCCCTCCACTTCCGAGCTTCAAGGTGGGCCGGAGGCCTGATGTATCTACTTTGCTTCCACTTTCTGTATGTCTTTTTCCTTTTTGAGGAAAAAACTTTCTCCTTTGTGTAGAAAAATAGATAAGGCAATAGCGTTATGAGGAAGACTTAACTGTTTCGTATCGCCATTGCCATATTTTGTTCAGCGTGTCTGCAGTGGTTGGAAAGAGCCAATACTTTCTGCGTGGATCTCGCTTGATGGTTGGGTGAGCATCTGACAAGGTGTCTTTCTGTTTTCTCATGCTTTGAATGCTTGGCCGCTTCGTGTGCCCCGCTGGGGCGGAAATGAGAAGTTTGAGGTGACCGTTCGTAGGGAGAGATCCCTTTGGCGTGTTTTCGAGGAGAGAATCATTTAAGGAAAATAGCCTCCCTTCGCCTATAAAAGGTTTGAAGGGCGTCCCTTCCTCTCCATCGCTTAGGGCTTTCCCTGACAGTCTTTCCTCATTCTTTCTTCACATAACGTTGTGCGTTATATTTGGAGCATGGAAGACGCCCCGGAAGATGAAGCTACCGATGACGGAGGGCAGAGAGTCCCTGCTGTTTCGGGTTTGAAGGAGGTCCGAGGGCCGGTGGACGGGTTTGAAGAAGGTCCGATGTGTGGAGGCACGTCATCTTCTTTTTATCAGTTCCGGCGGCGCTTGCAGGGGGGCGAGATGGTGGACGGATGGGGGCAATAGGCATCCCTGCCACCCGTCCCTTCCTGCTCGCTCCACGGAGGGGAGGAGGAAGCCAATTAAGCTCCCTCCTTCCCGGGCTTTCCCCTGCCTCCTCGTTCAGCTCTGCTGGTTTCTTTCCCCCCCCACCCCACAGCCTGTTTTTCCCTCTTCTACTCTTCTCATCATTTCTTTCACTCTTCGGAGGGTGCCTGCACTCTCTTCCTTCCAAAGAGTTGGCAGGTTGGCGGGGAGGATGCTTTCATATGCGTTCCCTCTCCCCTTTCTCTTCCAAGTTCAACTTGGAAGGTAGCCTTCTCCTTCCTAATCCCTATGTAACCTTTGCCCCGAGCTGCCCGAGTCAACGGGGTTGACTACCCTTTATCCGAGCCAGTTTCTACACGAGGCAGAGTCAGTGGCTGGAAGTAGGAAGGTCAACCGAGTCAGCTGAGTGATGGGCTCATACGGCGGCGCCAGATGGATTTTTTGCTTTTTTGACATGTATTTTCTTGGCTTCGGCCTTCCTGATGTACAAGCGAGTTGTTTGAATAAAAGAAAGGAGCCTTTTGTTTTATCTCATGTCGTTTATACAGTGCTCAGTATTCAGAAGTAGAACTTGCGTAGTGTAGTCGCGTTCCAGGTCCGAGGGATGAGCTCTCCTTCCATTGTGGATAGACGGTATGCTCCTTTTTCGAGCGTCTCGACCACTCGGTAGGGGCCTTCCCAATTAGGGGATAACTTGCCCGCCGCCTCAAGTGGTCGAGAGGCTTCGACTTTCCTGAGGACGAAGTCTCCCAGCTGAAAGTGTCTATCTCAGACTTTGGCGTTGTAGTATCGAGTGAGGCGGCGTTGGTATTCCGTTGCTCGGATGCTGGCAATCTCTCGGACTTCATCTGCTAGGTCGAGATTTTCGAGCAGTTTCTGGTGGTTTGCCTTGGACGAGAAGCAGATGACTCGGAGGGAGGGGTTGCCAATATCCAACGGGATCACGGCCTCGGTACCGTATACCAGCTGAAAGGGGCTTTCACCAGTTGCCGTTCTGGGAGTCGTTCTGTGTGACCAAAGTATGTTTGGCAATTCCTCAAGCCAGCTGCCCTTGGCTTTGCCGAGCCTAGTCTTGATGCCTTTTAAGATAGTCTTATTGGCATTTTCGACCAGCCCATTAGCCTGAGGGTGGGCGACCGAGGTGAAGTGATTGCGAATGCCCAGGTTAGCACATCTGTCTCAGAAATAACGAGAATCAAATTGCCGACCATTATCGCTTACTACCACCCGGGGGATGCCGTAACGACAGATGATCGCCTTCCAGACGAAATTCCAGATGACTGTCTCGGTGATCCTTGCTGTGGCTTCGGCCTCGATCCACTTAGTGAAGTAATAGATGGCGACGATAATGAACTTCTTCTGGGCCTGGGCCGTGGGAAATGGCCCGAGGATGTTGATTCCCCAGCGAGCGAAAGGATAAGGCTCGGCTAGGATGATGAGCTCTGTTGCTGGCTGATGGACCAAGTGGTCAAATCGCTGGCACCGGTCACAGTGTTGTGTGTTGTTCGAGCAGTCGCGCTGCAGAGTGGGCCACCAATAACCTAGCCGTAGTAAGATCCTGGCGAGCGACCTACCTCCTAAATGCGCTCCACACAGACCTTCGTGAACTTCTTCGATCGCTCGGTTGGCTTCGTCGGTGCTGAGGCACTTCAAGAGAGGACCAGAGAAGGATCTCCGGTAGAGAGCGCCATCCAGAGTGACGAATCGCCGAACTTGGTACTTCAATCTTCGGACTTCCCGAGGGTCTGGGGGCTCTTGAGAATCTTGGAGCCACGACAGGTACGTGGTACGCCAGTCGCTTGGGGAGGCTGAGTCAACACCTAGGAGCTCCGAATTGATGCGCGGCCGCTCTAGCTCTTCGAGAAGGACCGATCGAGTACCCTCGGGGTCAAGAGAGGAGGCCAGTCGAGAGAGGGCGTCCGCTCGGGAGTTTTCCTCCCGAGCTATTCGGACTACCTCAAAACTCACGAACTGTTGTGCCACGGTCTTGACCAGCTGGAGGTATTTGATCATCGGTGCTTCTCGAGCTTCATAATCACCGTTGACATGGCTAGCGACCAGTTGGGAGTCAGTGTGAATCCTGACTCGCGTAGCCCCCAACCGCCGGGCCATGCGTGCTCCCGATATGAGGGCCTCATACTCGGAAGCGTTGTTAGATGCTTGGAAGTTGAACTTCAGGGCATACTGTAGCTCTGCCCCTTCGAGGGACTTCAGGAGGATCCCGGCGCCACTCCCGGCTGAGTTGGAGGACCCGTCGACGAACAGTTCCCAGGTCGGCCCGGGCGCGGACGGAGATCTTTTTTCAGTCAGGATGGTGCTCTCGGCGATGAAGTCAGCGAGCGCCTGGCCTTTGATAGCCGAGCGAGGCCGATATGATATATCGTAGGCTCCGAGCATGATGGCCCACTTGACGAGGCATCCCGAGGCTTTAGGGTGAGCGAGGATCCTCTTCAATGGTTCATCGGTCAGCACGGTGATGGAGTGCCCTTGGAAATAGGGTCGGAGGCACTTGGCTGAGGTAACCAACGCTAGCACGAGTCTCTCGGTTGCGGGGTACCTTCTTTCAGCCTCATTGAGCACCTTGCTGGTGTAGTAGACCGGTCTCTCGACTCCCAAGTCATTTCTGACTAGGACCGAGCTAACTGTAGATGGAGTCGTCGAGAGATAGAGATGCAAGGTTTCACCTGGGACGGGCTTTGAAAACACCGGAGGTGAAGCCAGGAACTCCTTAAGCTCGGCGAACACTTTTTGGCATTCCTCGTCCCATGCGAATGTAGCAGATGCCATTTTAGGCCCCCTCAACAGTTTGAAGAAGGGTAGGCATCGTTCAGCCGTGCGAGACAGGAATCTGCTGAGCGCGGCAATGCGCCCGGTAAGGCGTTGAACATCTTTGATGCAGGTGGGTGGGCGCATGTCCAAGATGGTCTGGACCTTGTCGGGGTTGGCCTCGATCCCACGCTGGGTGACTAAGAAGCCCAAGAATTTCACGGACCTTACTCCGAAGGCGCACTTGGCAGGGTTGAGCTTCATGTTGTACTTAAGGAGGGTGTCGAAGGTTTCAGCTAGGTCGGCGAAGTGGTCCTCGGCCTTGGGGGTCTTCACGAGCATGTCGTCAATATAGGCCTCGACGTTCCGACCGAGCTATCTCTCGAACATAAAATTTACCAGCCTCTGGTATGTGGCTCCAGCGTTCTTCAACCCGAAAGGCATCCGGGTGTAGCAGTATACGCCGAAGTCAGTGATAAAGGCGGTCTTCTCGATGTCTTCTGTGTTCATTCTGATCTGATGGTAACCTGAATAGGCATCTAGGAAGCAGAGTATCTCATTGCCCGAGGTTGAGTTAACCAGTTGGTCGATGCTCGGTAACGGATAGCAGTCCTTTGGAGTTGCCTTGTTCAAGTCGGTGAAGTCCACGCACATTCGCCACTTTCCCGAAGCTTTTGGTACCAGGACGACGTTAGCCAGCCATGTCGGGTACAGGACCGGTCTGAAAAGACCAGTCTTTTACCCCTTGGTGACTTGCTCCTTGATGCTCGCCTGCTTCTCTGGCGCGTGCTTCCTTCTGCGTTGTTGTACGGCTTTGATGGTTGGATCGTGGTTGAGCTTATGCATCACCGTCTCCTCTGGTATCCCAGGGAGTTGATCATCAGACCATGAAAAGACTTGGACGCACGCGGAAAGAAACTCTTTGTATTGCTTTTGGACTTCAGATGTTAGGTCGGCTCCAATCTTTACTCCCAGGGTCGGGTCGTCGTTTAGGAAAACCGCTAGCAATTCGCCTCCAGGCTCGGCGGTTGCGGATTTTTCCTCGACTTCCCGGGGGCCCCTATTTTTTCCATCCGGCCTTGTGGCTTCAACCGAGATATTGTAGCACCTTCTGGCCATGGCCTGGTTACCTCGGACCTCCCCCAACCCATTTTTGGTGGGGAACTTATCTTTTGGTGATAGGTAGAAGGCACTACTTTCGTTCGGCTGAGGATCCCTCGGCCGAAGATTGCATTGTACGCTATCATACCCTTGATCACTATGAAGTCCGCCATAACCGTAACGGTCTTGGGTGGGGTGCCAAGAGTAACCGGCAGGCTGAGGGCTCCCTCGGGATAAGTGTCTTGGCCATTGAACCCGCACAGGGGGGTTCGGATCGGGCGGAGTTTAGACGGATCCTCCCCCATCTTAAGGAAACATTCATAGGATAATACATCGGGGGCACTTCCATTGTCAACTAGAATCATGTCTACGTTACAATGGTTTATTGTGGCCAATATGACTAGGGCATCGTCATGCGGGGTGGTCAGCCCTTCCAGGTCTCGGTCGGAGAAGACTATGACCTGAGGCTCACTCTGCGGGGCCTTGGGAGGCTTGACGGCTTGGCTCACCTGCTCAGCATGACGCTTCCTTCCTTGGCCACTGTCCCCTCCTGATGCAGCTCCTCCGGCGATGACATTGATATGGACCCCGCGAGGGGCGTTGTCGATTTCCTCTGGGGCGCCTCGGTCCTCCTTATGCCCGACCACAAACCGGGATAGGTGTCCCTGGCGGACGAGGTGCTCGATCTCATCCTGGAGCTGATGACAATCGTCGGTGTGATACCCGTGATCACTGTGGAACAGGCAGATTCCCATAGACGGTGCCAGATGAAGGGGCGTGATCTCACGCGGCTCCTGAGCGGGGTAGATGATCACCGAACAGTGAACTGTAGAGAAAGGGAAATGGATCAGGGGGCCCAGGGGAGGTTCCCTGGGGAAAACCCTCCGATGCTTAAGTCAGTAGAGCAATGGTGGAAGATAGGGAGGGAGGTAGAAAGGGGTGCACGAGATCCCCCTACACCAAGGTGGTGAAGTGGTTCCTGCTCATGGGATTTTAGGTGTGTATTGCCCTTACCTTTCACTGGAGGGAGTCCCAGGTTTATATAGTGTGCTCGCCTCATGAGTCCCATAAGCTGAGGAGTTTCAGACGGGAGTTATGTCCTCATCGTGGGGTCTTTACGTCCTCATCGTGGGATCTTTATAGCCTTGAGGGATCATGGGTCCCTTATCCTCATAAACTCCTGCTCATAAAGGGCTCTCAACAGTAGCGTGGATAAGCAATCGTCGATCGAGCCGAGCATAAAAGGTGCCAACCCTGTCCGGGTGATAGGCATAGCTCGGATGAAGATAGGTCGGAGTGGGCGCTGGGCGCTTGCCTCTATCCCGATGAGAGGATAACTCGGGCATGGGTCTTCCTCCGTTCTGACTACGCTCGGGACTTCCGAGCCTAAGGGCCGCCGAGGAAGGATTAGATCCCGAGTAATCTTATTGGGCTTTTTAGCCTAAGTGGGCCCTGTGGGGCTGTCACTTGGATGAGCTGGGCCTCGTTTGATTCTGATAGACCTAGTTTGGCTGCTCTTAGATGGGCTACAGAAATCCTCCTCTCCACGTGGATTCTTCGGATCAGAATCGGAGAGCTATCGGATCGCTTTCGTGGGCCCTGATACGTGTTTTACAATCCACGTGAATTTTTTCCTTGTATAACTTGCAGAACCCTATGGAGAGTTGACCGTTGAGTTTTGCTACTCAAGGACACTACAGGTGCGTTGTGCTCGTTCCGAGGATCATGAAGACTATTTTTTCATTTTTTTTAATTTATAGATTTTTGTGCAGAAAATCAGATTTTAGGAAAATTGCATGATGGGGACACGGCCGTCCCTTCACTTTGGTTGGGAGAGTTCCCCACCCCTTGAGATCTTGGAGCTTCTTTTGGCTAGTTCCCTTTCTTTGAGTCCAATTAGTGTTAGCCGGGTCTATTTTTATTCCATTTGAGTCATGTAAGCCTTAATGGGCCAGCTAAATAAGGCCCAAAAGGCCAATTGTTGATACTAGCTCGGTTATAGGTCATTAGTAGCTTATGTTCACCACATAGGGTAGCAGGGTCATTTTGTGTTTGTCAAGGGCATTTGTGGACTTTTGTCAACCCTGGCCTCTCCTATAAATAGGGTGCCAAGGGCTTTATTTTGGGTTAATGAAAAGTTGAAGAATTCTAGTGAGAACTTATCCCTTGAGTCTCTCTCCCTCTCTCCTACTTGTGCACTACTCTCTCTCTCTCTCTCTCTTTCTCTCTCCCTTGGGATCGCAAATCCCTCTCTCTCTCCTCCCTCCCTTGGCCGCGGCCATCACCCCACCTCCCCACCTCCCTTGCCACATCAGCAACCCTCCTCCCTAAAGAATCTCCCTCCTTCCTAATATCTCTCCCTCCTCCTCCTATTATCTCTCCCCCATCCAAGGAAACCAACGCGCCCCTCCCTTCCCTATCTCTTTAGCTCTTTCCTAATCCTCCCCAAATCAAATCCCAGCCCTCCAAATCCTCCCTAATATCCCTCCCCAATATTCTCTCCCACCTAAAACTCCTCCTCCTATTCAAAAAATTACTCAAACCAACATTATTCCCTCAACCAAAAAAATATTGGATGCGCCCCTCCTCTCTTCCCTAACCCCGCGCAACCCACCCAAACCCTAGCCCTAGCCGCCCCACCCCAGCATCCCACGCCCTCCAGCCTCCAGCCACCTCTTCCCCACTGCCCCCCACGCATCCCCATCCTCCAGGCTCATCCACATCGCCCGTGTGAGCCCACGTCGTCACCCTCGTCCTCGGCTTTGAAGATTTCCCTAGCCTGCTGCCTGCAGATCCGGGACAGAGTTCGAGGCCCCTGTTGCTGGAGTTGCACCGACGTCTAAAGTGAGAATCAGCCCGAGCCCCCTTCTGTGAGTTTGTTCTACTATGCGTCTTCTTCGCTCCAGAGGTGGTCTCGCATCATTTCGACTTCAGCATAAGTCGTGGCACCCGTTCTCGTGCGACTGCACAGAACTTGTGTGAACTAGTCTGCCCAGGTTGTGCAGCAGGCTTGCAGATCGTGCCACGCCTTTCTTGTCGGTCTTCTGGCCAAGTTTCTTATTTGGAGTTGTACCTCTCGACATCCTGAAACCAACCCCAGTGGTTTCGTTGCGTTCCGATCTCCGTGCTGAGAGTACCGCCCCGGCCATCCCACCCATGTCTGCCTGCTCGCCCAGAAAACTGAAGCTCACCACAGAGACGACCACGACCGGCCCCGTGCTCCAATGGTCCTAAAACTTTAATAGTACATAGATCTCCCAGTCCTCCATCCAACCACACTGATCCTGCCTCGTTAGGAGGTCCACTGTGAGAGTTCTTCCTCCGGCACGGTGACTGCACCAGTCTATCCTGCGTGGCAGATTTGCGTAGGTTGGCTTGTCTGCCTTGCCCCACCCACAGTGACTTCGAATCTTCACCGAACTTTGCAGAGTACTACTTCCCTTCTCCAGTAACGTTTTGGCACCAGCGGTGTCACATTTTGAGTCCCGTGCGTGGCGTACCAGTCAGAGCCCCTCAGTTCTGTCCAGTAGGGTGGCGTGCAGCATTTGTTTGCGTATCCCCACCCCCGTGCTCCCCCCTCTTGCGCAAGGGTAGTGTTGTACTGTGTGCCCATCCCAACACTCCCCCTCCCTGCGTGGAGGTAATTTCATTTGGTTGTACTAGCAGGCTCGACCGGAAGCTTCATCGACGCAGTGTGCTTGCCGGGTGCGCATGCTCCCCGGCGTGCCCACGTCTCCGACCGGAGCCGACCCTTTGGGTATGGCTAGGTAGGTTCGATCGCCCCTCCTTTGATGATTTTCTAGTTTTAGTTCCAATGTCACGCCGGTGAGAGGAGTGCCCATTCCTAAAGTTCCACTAAAAGTGAGAGACTTGCTGCCGGTGAGACGAGTGACATTTGACCCGGTACCCTCGGTATCGATCTGCCCGGTTGAATCTGGTGCCCATCCTAGCCTCCCCGGGTGGTCTCCATCACCCTCCTCGCAGCTCGGACCCTGTCCGATGCCACTCAAGCCGCTGCTCGCCTAGCCGTCACTTCGTTGCCCTTGAGGAGTTTGCTTTTCGCGGGTACGGTTGTCTTTCTGTCTAGGCACGAGTGCTCTACGAGTTTGCTGGCTTTAGGTCCTAGCCTATGACCGGGATTCGTGCCACGTTAGATTTGGTATCAGAGCAAGTTCTTTGACTTGCCCTTGCTTCTCGAGTCCTAGGCCTAGGTCCTCTCCATCGCCCCTTAAGTCACCCTCCACCATCCCACAAGCCCGGTATGTCCGACAAGTCGGGACCCCCACAACTAAACCCACTGATTGGCCAGCCATGATCGATTCTCACCCCTCGGATCAAGATGCCACTAGTTTAGGTGTTGTTTGTTGTGTCCTTGCTCAATCTGTTGATGAGGATTGGAGAAGAACGACCATCTTCCATACCTACATCCAAATTGGGGAACATCCGTATAAAGTCACCCTAGACAATGGTAGTTGCATCAATGCCATCTCCACAGAGTTTGTCTCCAACCTCGGTCTACCCACAGTCAAGCACCCAAAACCATATAGGGTAGCCTAGGTTGATAACACCTCCATTCCCGTGGAGGAAACTTGTCAAGTCCCAATCCGCTTTAGCACTTATCTGTTGAATATAGGTGATTTTGATGATAAAAAAACCCAGGACATACGTTCTATCAGGTGTTATCTATTAACAATCAAGTTCGACTTTCATACGCATTCAAAGCCTAAGTTCATCATGCATTATGTTTAAATGCGTAATCCCTTCCAAATGCATAAATCCTTTTTGGTTTCTAAACCGCCCAAGCTAAGCTTAAACCCACTCACCTTCATTGGAACAAAGTAGCCATAAACTGATTCGTTCATGTATTATATTGCATTGGCTACCTCTTTATTTTTTGCAGGAAATCAAGCCAGCGATCGACCGCCAACCAGGGCCGGTCGACGGTTTTCCCAACAACAAACAGACCATTTCCTGTAAAATTCCGGTCGACCGCCCCATGATACCGGTCGATCGCCAGTCTCGATGCAACCTATTTTGACTTTATTTTCTACAATGTGGGAAGCCCTCTTCATTCGGTTTGTTTAATCCAAAAGTCACCAGATTCACCATGATTTGTAGATCTGGTCTATGGCATGTCTCTTGACCACCCAAGTTCTATAAATAATCTCATTGGGGTCAAAAACCTCAGTGATTGAAGCAAGAACAAGGGAGGCCATCAAAGGAGAAGGAGGGGTGCACTGTAGCTCTGTGAACAGTGCTTCGTGCAAGAAGTTCTTCATCCAAGTGCAAGCTTCTCAAGCTGATTTACAGGCCATTCAAGTGAAGATCGAGCTGGGAGCTAGCTTCATCCAATACCATCTTCATCCACTAAGGGGGAGCTTGAATCTATGTCTTCATTTTCTATTTTCTCATTCCACTCTTGCTGAGCTTTAATTGTGTATTCTTGTAATATTGAAACACCTGTGTGTGTGTGTGCATCTACGTAGATACATGTGTGTGTGTGAGTGATTTCCTTGTTCCTCACTTTTCTTTGTGATTCGGTGCTTGTGCACCTTCGTGGGAGTTCTAAACTCACACGAGTGTGTGTGTGTGTGTGCTTTGATCCTGTAACCTTCTACAAGATAGTGTGTGAATCCTCACAGTCGGTGAGGGGTGGACGTAGGTTGCAGTTGTTGCATCCGAACCACCTAAAAATCGTGATCTTCTGTGTGATTTGCTCCTTATCTTCTACCTCCATTCTGCTCTAGCTCTTTTGCATATTACATCATCATCTAGTTTCCTTATTTAGATCTAGCTTTATTAACCTTTTTACGGGAGATCTCTAGTATATCAAAAGGTAGTTTTTGATTGACAAGGTTAGTCCTGTCGGGAGGAAAATACCTTACGTGAGAGAATCTTCAGGTTCCCGGACTCCGCCTGGTACCAAAGAACTACTGTAGGGGTTGATTTAGCCAGATTCATTTTGTAATCCATCAGACCTACACTTGTTTGTTGCTTCCTCTTAATACGTGTTTTAAATCGGGTAAAAGTTTTTAAAATCTGTAATCACCCAATTCACCCCCCCTCTTGGGTGTCATTGATCGCGGGACTTCAATTGGTATCAGAGCTAAGGCTCTATTTCTTTCAGATCTAACGATCTAGAGTTAGATCCAGATCAATGGTAAACAAGGGTATGATGCCTGAGGGTCACTCCATTCATCATCCTCCATATTTCGATGGCTCAATTTACTCCTATTGGAAAAATAGAATGCATGTTTTCTTAAGAGCCCAGGAGTATGAGATCTGGAGAGTTGTGGACAAGGGTCCTTACAAACTCTCTGACGATGAAGAGAAATGGACACCCGAGGAAATTAAAAAATGCACTGTCAATTTTAATCCTATGAATATTATGCAATGTGCTATACAATGAATTTTCTTGTGTATCCATGTGCAGCTCAGCGAAGAAAATGTGGGACAAGTTGCGTCTCATATATGAGGGAACCTCCGAGCTCAAGGAGACCAAGGCCAACCTACTCGTCAGAGACTACGAGCTATTCAAGATGAAATCTGAACAATCTATCTCTGAAATATTTGCAAGGTTAACTGAGATTACCAATAGTCTCAAGAGTCTCAGAAAAGAATACACCAATTTCAAGCTCGTAAGGAAAGTGTTGAGATCACTTCCATCGGTGTGGCATACAAAAGCCACAGTAATTGAGGATTCGAAAAATCTGTCCACACTCACTTTGGACGAGCTCATAGGGTCACTCATGACCTATGAAATAAATATGAAGAGAACAGTCGAGGAAGATACGAAGAAGAAGAAGGTAATTAGATTGAAAGCTCATCAATCTGATGAAGACTTTCAAGAAGAAGAATCTAGCGAGGGAAGCAATGAAGAAGAAGACTTGGCCACGATAACTCAGCAAGTAAGGAGATTCTTAAGAAAGAAGAGGAATTTCCAAGGTAATTTCAAAAAGGAGGAAAGGAAGCCCATTTAAACCAAGGGCGAGTCAAGCAAGCCCAACAACGTCATTTGCTATGAATGCAAGAAGCCCGGACACATGAGAGAAGAGTGTCCAGCAAGAAGGAGAACTTCAGGAAGCCAAAAGTAATGGTCGCTATATGGAGCGACGAAGAGGAAGAGCTGTCCGAAGAAGAGGTCAGAGAGTTCATGGAGAGCCTGTGCCTCATGGCACATGAAGATGATTAGACAGAGGTAAACTCTGACCCTGATTTTATTTCCAATGAATAATGGGAGTCGGAATCTGAAAAACTATATACTAAATATAAGAAAATCAGATCTGAAAATAAAACACTCAAAAAGAAAATTGACGATTTGTCACATGAAGATATCTTTGTTAAATTTGAGAAACTTTAACAAGAATGGTTCGAACTAACAGAAGAAAAAGAAAGTCTGCTACAAATAATTTCAGATTGTGAAAAAGCCAAAAATGAGTTATCTTGCAAAATGTCTGAAATGGAGAAAGTGTGTGAAAAAATGAAAACTAAGGAAAAAATTCTGAAATCCATAAATTCAGAACTTGAAAAGAAAACTGTGAGTTTGGATAAAGAAGTGGCTGAACTTCAGTCCACCTTGTCAAGATTTGTAAAGGGCAAACAAAATCTAGATTACTTGTTGAGAGTTAGAGTCAATTTCCAAAAGGAAGGATTGGGATACACTCCCCAAAATAAAAAATCTTTTGAGCATAAGATCACTACATCCTTTGTTCATGAAAAAGAAAACAACCATGCTTCATGTTCCAACCATAAGCCAAAACATGTCCAACCCAAACCACGACAATTTTAAAGAAAGTTTGCACCTGTTAATTGTTATCATTGTGGTAGATTTGGTCATGTTGTTGTAAATTGCTGGTTCAAACAAAACTCACTAAGAAATCATGTTCTTTGGACCAAGAAAAGATATGCACAGAATTGGACTAACTCCTACGGACCCAAACTAACTTGGATACCAAAATCATTTGCATGAGAATGTTGTTTCTTGCAGATATGTCTTGAAGCCAGAGGGAGCAAATGATACTTGGATAGCAGCTGCTCAAGACATATGACAGGGGACAAGAAGGTGTTCTCTACACTGCAAGACAAGGATGGAGGGTCAGTTGCGTTTGGAGGCAAGGACAAAGGTAAAATCATTAGAATCGGCAATATAGGTAAGAATTCTGAAATTCTTATTGAGAATGTGCTTTTGGTGAAGGGCTGAAATCATAATCTGCTGAGCATAAGCCAATTGTGTGACAAGGGTTTTAAAATTATTTTTAATGAAACTCACTGTCTTATCATAAATAAAAATTCCAATGAAATTAGATTCAACGGCATGAGAAGCAACAATGTATATACTATTGATCTAGATGATGTTTCCCATGATGATGTGTGCTTGGTAGCAAATAATCATGATAATGCATGGCTATGGCACTGAAGACTAGGTCATGCTAGTTTTGAAGTAATCTCCAAGTTGTCTAAACATGACTTGGTGAATGGCTTGCCAAAGTTAAAGTTTGAAAGTGATAAATATGTGAGGCTTGCACAAAAGGCAATCAAACACGCATATCTTTCAAAAATAAAAATATTGTTTCCACCTCACGGCCTTTAGAACTGTTGCATCTTGATTTGTTTGGCCCAACTAGGACATCCACCCTAGGAGGGAAATCCTATGGTTTTGTGATTGTTGATGATTATTCTAGATTTACATGGGTGTTATTTCTATCCAATAAAAATGATGCATTGATGGAATTTCAAGTGTTTTGTAAGAAAATTTAAAATGATAGAGGATACCTTATCACTACCATACAAAGTGATCATGGTGGTGAATTTAAAAATCATGATTTCAGCAATTTCTGTGAAGAGCACGGGTATACGCATAACTTCTCATCACCAAGGACGTCCCAACAAAATGGAGTGGTGGAGAGAAAAAATAGAACATTGATAGACATGGCACGGACCATGTTAAGTGAAAATTCTCTACCAAAATACTTTTGGGCTGAGGCGGTAAGTACAGTGTGTTACATCATCAACAGGGCAATGGTAAGACCCATTTTAAAGAAAATTCCCTATGAGCTCTACAAGGGTAAGAAACCGAATATTTTCCATCTTAAACCCTTTGGATGTTCATGTTTTATCTTGAACAATGGTAAGTCCAATCTAGGTAAGTTTGATGAGAAAAGTGACAAGGGAACTTTCCTAAGCTATGCACTTAACTCTAGAGCTTATCGAGTGTTTAATAAACGGACTTTGGTTGTTGAAGAAAGTCCCCATGTGATTTTTGATGAATCTAACTAAAACTGACTATGCAAATTGTGGATGCAGGAGAATCCCCCAAAGATTCAACTAATGCTAGAACATCTAAAGTCAAGGATGAACCAAAGGAAGGAATACCTAGCAAGAGTGAAGAAGATGAAGATCCTTCAATTGAAACACTGCAAGTGCAGCAAGTGCAGCACCCCGACTTGCCAAGCACCTCCACATTCTTAAAGGATCATCCAGCTAAAAACATAATCGGAAATCCTCAAGATGGGGTAAGAACCAGAGCATCTCTAAGGCAAGTAGAAGAAGAGGATTTGATGCCTTAATCTCACAGGAAGAGCCAAAGGATATCTATGAAGCTCTTCAAAATGAATCATGAATGCAGGCTATGAATGAAGAGTTGCACCAGTTTGAAAGAAACCAGGTGTGGACTCTAGTGCCACGACCTAAGAATCAATCCATAATTGGAACCCGATAGATTTTCAGAAATAAGTTAAATAATATGGGATTGGTTGTTAGGAACAAGGCCCGGCTTGTGGCCAAAGGGTATAGCCAGGAGATGGGTATTGATTTTGATGAGTCTTTTGCACCGGTTGCTTGTCTAGAAGCAGTCCGGATCCTTTTGTCTTATGCTTGCTCATTGAACTTTAAATTATTAATGAGTATAATCTACGTTATGCTGTCTTATGCTTGCTCTTCTAACTTCAAATTATTTCAAATGGATGTTAAATCTACGTTTCTAAATGGGTATATCAAAGAGGATGTCTTTGTAGAACAACCTCCAATTTTTGAAGACCCTAAACATCCACAACATGTGTACAAGCTCCAGAAGGCCTTGTACGGACTGAAGCAAGCACCAAGGGTATGGTATGAACGGCTCACCTCATTTCAGATTGAAAATAGTTTCAAGAGAGGTAAGGTTGATCAAACACTTTTCACAAGGAAATCAGGTAAAGATATATTAGTAGTTCAAGTGTATGTGGATGACATAATTTTTGGAGCTACTAATAATGTGTTATGTGATGAATTTGCAGAAATTATGTAAGGAGAATTTGAGATGAGCTTAATGGGTGAATTAACATTCTTTCTTGGACTGCAGGTGAAGCAAACATCTGAGGGCATTTTCATAAGCCAAGCCAAGTACACAATGGAGCTGTTGAAGAAATATGGGATGGCTGAAGCAAAACCTTTGTCAACTCCAATGGCCACAACCTCGAAGTTAGACCAAGATGAAAATGGTAAAATAGTAGATCCTACGCTATTTCGAGGTATGATCGAATCACTACTGTATCTTACAGCATGTCGCCCTGACATTCAATTCAGTGTATGTCTTTGTGCCCATTTTCAGTCATGCCCTAAAGAATCTCATTTATCGGCTGTTAAATGTATTTTTAGATACTTACTTGGCACAATAGATTTTGGCTTGTGGTTTCCCATCGGTAGTTCTTTTGATTTGATTGCATACACTGATGCGGATTATGCCGGATGTATTGTAGATCGTAAAAGTACTAGTGGGTACTGTCAGTTTCTTGGTGGGTTCCTAGTCTCATGGGCCTCTAAAAAATAACATTCAGTAGCCCTCTCAACGGCCGAGGCTGAATATGTAGCTGCCAGAAGTTGTGGAGCCCAAGTACTTTGGATCAAAAATCAATTGCTTGATTTATATATTGAGATGAAATGTGTGCCAATCTTGTGTGATAATACTAGTGCAATCAGTTTATCTAAAAACCCTGTTCAACATTCTAGAACCAAGCATATTGATATTCGTCATCACTTTCTGAGAGATCATGTAGGAAAGGGGGTCTTTGAATTGAACTTCATTGACACACACAATCAGCTAGCTGACATTTTCACCAAACCCCTCAACCAGGGTCAATTTAACAAGATAAGAAGAGAACATGGGATGTGCAAGGGTGAGAGCATACATGCATAGGTTTGCACTTAGGTTAAGATTTACATTTGTAGAAACTCATATGCATCAAGTGTAAGAAAACATGCATATTGTCTTTACTTTTACTTCCTTGTGTGTTCACATACTCTCCTGCATGCTTGAATGTATATATATATATCTGTAGCCCTCCTTGAAAAATTTTTCTAACGCCAGATATTCCTTGGATAAATCATTGTGGACTCAGTGATGTCGGACCTAGGAAACTTCTGATGGGGAGTTAGAAACTTTCCTCAAATCTGCATCGATTTCCTTCCCTTCACTTCCTGACGTTGGCTCAAATCAGCAGGTCGGTTGTTAGTCCCCCCATTTATAAAAATATATATATATAAATACAAAAAAACTATAAAATTTTGGGGTTTTTGGGCTAGCGATCGACCGCCAGCCCCGCACCGGTCGACTGGTGGCGGCTAACCAGCCAGACCGGGTCACACCCGAGCCAACTTATAAGGGGTCCTAAAACCCCTCATTCTTATTCCATCACTCCCATTCACCTTCCACCACTTTGCCCTAACCCTAGAACCTCCAAACTCCACCTCCCAAGCCCCTAAACCTCATCATCCCTCCACCCGCACAAGATCTAGCGTGTTCGTCACAATTTCAGGACGAACTCCATTTGGCTGTTCGTGCGTAAGTGGAGTTCCCTCCTTGATTCCAGGCTGTGGAGAAGGCTTTTGCAAGCCCCGGTAGTGTCCGTTGTTCTATCATGATTCCCTGGGATGAGGGTCATCTCTTCAAGGGTTTTTCACCGGGTTTCTAGTTTGGGATGCCGCCTAGACGAAGCTCTCGGTGTTCTGCCCAAGGGGAAGGGAGTGGCCAGAGATGCGAGGCACCCGCTCCTCCACCACAGTGGCCGCCTGCATGGCGTTCTGCACCGAGGCTGCCTCCTCGTCCCATTATCGACCCTCGACTGGTCGACTTCAACGAGGTGAATGAGCTTTTGCCCGACTTATGTGCAGTCTTTGAGATTCAGTCAGGTTGGACTTATTTTGTCACTAGATACACACGTTATTATCCCAGTCTAGTGCAGCAGTTCTATGGGAATTTGATTGCAAGAAATGAGGATTTGTTTACAGTTGTTCAAGGGGTTGAGAATCACATTAATCCTGATCTGTTTGAGAGATGTTTAAGAGTTGCGGCTAGAGGAGTTGATTTGGTTTATGGTCATGGGGAAGTTGAGGACACGTTTCTTGCTATGACCAGTTGTGAATATGTGCGTGGTGTCAGCAATTTAATTGAACTGGATGCGAATCATTTTCCACCACTGCAGTGAGTCTTGCACCATATGTTTACCTCTCTCATCTATCCAAAGAGTGGTCGCAGAATTGAAGTAACAGAAGTTCATAAATTCCTATTTTACAATGTGATGAATGGTATACAAATCAACATGGGTTGCCTCATGACAACTCTCATTGGCGCTTGCCGAACAAATCTGCGGCGATCTTTGCCGTATGCTTAACAGTTGACCGGGGTATTCATTCATGCTGGGATCAATTTAGCAGAAGAATAGTTTATTTATGTTCGCCAGGATGATATTTATAACAAGCATAAGATCTTTACTGATATGGGATATTACTATGGTCCCGGTGGTGAGTTACGCCGGGATGTGCCTAGTTATGGGGACGAATTTAATAGTAAGGAAGAGCAGGAACAAGAACAGCAGCATGATCAAGGGGATGTTCCCCCTCCAGTTCAGGCATAGGAGCTGCCTCCTCCACCCTCACCACAGCATATGGATCCGGAGATGCCTCCTCCACCTCAGTTTCATCATGGAGAGTCCTCCACTCAGGGGCCACACAGCCTTCTTGGGTAGACTGAGGTTTTTGATAGGCGGCTCACTGGGCTAGACACTTGTGTGGACACTTTTAGGGAGGGACTTTCTACCCTCGGGGGTCGCGTTGACACCATGGGCAATGTGATTGACACCATGTCAGGTCGCATAGATTCCTTCTCCACTGCTCTGGATTCCCTCTCCACTCAAATGGCCACACTCTCCACTCATATGACTAGCCTCACCGATAGTGCTGCTGATTCCAGCCAGTCCTTCGACATCATGAACATGACACTTCTTGGCATGGCTCTCCATCATGCGGCTCGTGACCTCGCCATTGTCCGTATTTAGGATAGTCTTCACGCTCAAGTTTATACTCTTGAAGACATCTACCGTCGCCTTGGTTACCAGCCCCCTCCTCCAGAGGATCAGCCACCTGCAGATGCACCATGAGGATTTTTCCTTTTTCTCCCTCTAGCTTGCTGTACTTTGGTCTTGCGTCCCTTGGGTCCTCCTTCGTCTATCCTACCCCCTTTTGATGATGCCAAGGGGGAGAAGTAGTAGTGGAAGCTCTATATATTTATGTATGTCAGTGTGTCATTGTGTGATTGCATGTTTGATCATGTGAGGATCATGAGTATGTTCTATTTTTATGCATTTGTTTAGTCTCTTGAGTCTAGAGTCGTGCATTCACTCTCGCATTAATGTACCTTATAATGAAATGATGAATTGAATGCAACTGGTGTTTGGCTCTTGTATCTCATTTCTTTTCTACTCAAAAAATAAAGTGTTGAATGGTTTGTGTTCGCTGGCTTGATGGGATGTGAGTGAAATGCTTTGATTTTGAAATTTGATCTCAATTTTCAAACATTGCTTAAAGGCACGTTCATGTATTTCAAAACCCCTTCAGTTTTGTCATCATCAAAAAGGGGAAGATTGTTGAATATAGGTGATTTTGATGATAACAAAACCCAGGATGTACGTTCTATCACGTGCTATCTATTAACAATCAAGTTTGACATTCATACGCATTCAAATCCTAAGTTCATCATGCACTATGTTTAAATGCTTAATCCCTTCCAAATGCATAAATCCTTTTTGGTTTCTAAACCGCCCAGGCTAAGCTTAAACCCACTAACCTTGATTGGAACAAAGTAGCCATAAACCGATTCGTTCATGTATTATATTCCATTGGCTAACCTCTTTATTTTTTGCAGGAAATCTAGCCAGCAGTCGACCGCCAGCTAGGGCCGGTCGACCAATTTTCCCAGCAATGAACGGGCCATTTCCTGTAAAATTCCGGTCGACCGCCAATCTCGATGCAGCCTATTTTGACTTTGTTTTCTACAACGTGGGAAGCCCTCTTCATTGTGTTTGTTTAATTCAAAAGTCATCAGACTCACCATGATTTGTGGATCTGGTATGTGGCATGTCTCTTGACCACCCAAGTTCTATAAATAATCTCATTGGGGTCAAAAACCTAAGTGATTGAAGCAAGAACAAGGGAGGCCATCAAAGGAGAAGGAGGGGTGCATTGTAGCTTCCTGAACAGTGCTTCGTGCAAGAAGTTCTTCATCCAAGTGCAAGCTTCTCAAGCAGATTTGCAGGCCATTCAAGTGAAGATCGAGCTGGGAGCTAGCTTCATCCAATACCATCTTCATCCATTAAGGGGGAGCTTGAATCTATGTCTTCATTTTCTGTTTCCTCATTCCACTCTTGCTGAGCTTTAATTGTTTATTCTTGTAATATTGAAACACCTGTGTGTATGTGTGCATCTACGCAGATCCGTGTGTGTGTGTGAGTGATTTTCTTGTTCCTCACTTTTCTTTATGACTTGGTGCTTGTGCACCTTCGTGGGAGTTCTAAACTCACACGAGTATGTGTGTGTGTGCTTTGATCTTGTAACCTTCTACAAGATAGTGTGTGAATCCTCACAGTCGGTGAGGGGTAGACGTAGGTTGTAGTTGTTGCATCCGAACCACCTAAAAATCATGGTCTTCTGTGTGGTTTGCTCCTTATCTTCTACCTCCGTTCTGCTCTAGCTCTTTTGCATATTGCATTATCATCTAGTTTCCTTGTTTAGATCTAGCTTTATTAACCTTTTTACGGGAGATTTCTGGTATATCAAAAGGTAGTTTCTGATCGACAAGGTTAGTCCCGTCGGAAGGAAAATACCTTGTATGGGAGAATCTTCAGATTCCGGACTCCGCCTGGTACCGAAGAACTGTAGTAGCGGTTGATTTAGCCAGATTCATTTTATAATCCATCAGACCTACACTTGTTTGTTGCTTGCTCTTAATACGTGTTTTAAATCGGGTAAAAAAATTTAAAATCTGTAATCACCCAATTCACCCCCCCTCTTGGGTGTCATTGATCGCGAGACTTCATTATCAAGAGCAAATATGGTGTGACGTCCTCCCTATGTAAATCGGCAGCATTATCTTGGGGTGACCTTGGATTTTTGATGCGGACCTCACCATAATGGGCCGAACCAACCAATGCTCTTTCCTCCATAATGGGCGTAAGATAGTCCTCACCCCGGTTCCCCCACGATTGCCTCAAAAGCCATAACACCACGTGGAAAATCCCCAGGCTGCCCAAGAAGCGGCGAAGACAAGTCCAAAGCCTCATGCCCCGTCTGGCACCACCAAAGCCCACAAAGTAGTAACGCTCGCCGGTGTACCTCCCAAGAAGGGTCTCCACCTAGTCACCTACGAGCAATTTCAGGATGAGCTTGTCCCGGGAGACCTAGTCTGTGCCATCATGGTCACCTTAGTGAGTAATAAGGAACCCGCGCAATACCCCGAGGAGGTCCAGGTCATCATCTCGGAATTCCAAGACATTTTCCTAGAGGACCTCCCCGATCAGATTCCTCTAATGAGGGATGTGTAGCATGCCATTGATCTTGTTCCCGGTGCCACTCTCCCCAACCTTCCTCATTATCGCTTGAATCCGACCGAGCACGCTGAACTTAAGCGTCAAATTGAGGAGCTCATTAGGAAGGGGTTCCTTAGAATAAGCAAGATCCCTTGTGCTGTCCCGGCCCTCTTAACCCCTAAGAAAGATGGGTCGTGGCGCATGTGTGTCGATAGCCGAGCCATAAACAAAATCATGGTTAAGTATCGTTTCTCCATCCCTCAGCTCGATGACATGTTGGATATGCTTGCCGGAGCCAGGATCTTCTCCAAGATAGATCTTAAAAGTGGTTACCACTAGGTCCGGATCCGCCCCGGAGATGAGTGGAAAACTACCTTTAAGACCAAAGATGGTCTTTACGAGTGGTTGGTCATGCCGTTTGGACTCTCAAACGCCCCTAGCACTTTCATGAGGCAAATGACTGAGGTCCTCTGGTCGTTCATTGGAAGCTTCCTTGTGGTCTATTTTGATGATATCCTCATATATAGCAAGACCAAGTGGGAACATTTAGACCATCTTAGACAGGTTTGTAGCATCCTAAGGACGGAAATTTTGTATGCCAATCTAAAAAAATGTCACTTCTTCACTGATAAACTGATCTTCCTAGGATTTGTCGTGTCAGTCCAATGGGTTTCGGCCGACCCCGACAAAATCAAGGCCATTGTCGAGTGGCCCAAACCCCGAGCTCTCCACGATGCCCGTAGTTTTCATGGCCTGGCTACTTTCTATAGGAGGTTTATCAAGGGTTTCAGTACTATCACTTCTCCAATCACGAACTGCCTCAAGAAGGGTTCATTCGAATGGACCAAGGCAGCTTCAAGGGCCTTCCTAGAGATAAAGGAGAAGATGACGCAAGCCCTGATTCTCCGTCTCCTAGATTTCTCCAAGGTTTACGAGGTCACTTGTGATGCGTCCGGGGTGGGCATAGGAGGAGTCCTCAGCCAGGAAGGACACCCCGTTGCCTACTTTAGTGAGAAACTTAATGATGCCCGGCTTTGGTATTCCACATACGATAAAGAATTTTATGCCGTTGTCCAATCCCTGAAGCACTGGAGACATTATCTCCTCCCTCAAAAATTTGTCATCTTCTCATATCACGAGGCCCTAAGGTACCTCAACACCCACAAGAAATTGAATGCCAAGCACGCCAGATGGGTCGAGTTTCTTCAATCGTACACTTTTGTGTTAAGACACAAAGCCGGTGTGGAAAATCATGCCACAGATGCCCTCAGTCGAAGGGCCCTTCTTCTCACGGCCGTTGGGGTTGAAGTTGTAGCACCCCGGTGTATTATTAAATAAAATAAAAGGAAATTATAAAGAAAATTCATGAAAAATACAATAGGTCAAATTTCAACCAATTTATAAAAATCTCAAAAAATGATATTCATGGAAAGGACTAATAACTTAGCAAGTTTGTCTTGTGCTATCAGCCCAAAATAAAATCCTAAGCAAGCCGAATTAGAAGTTTAAGGTCCAAATCAACACTTAATCTAACCGGACCTTAAAATGCAAAATTAGAGCCCAATTCTCGATCATTTAAGCCCAAATTGGACCCAAATGAATGGCCTTGATTAGTTAATCATTTCCCCTCTCGATCCCCATTGAAACCCTAACCATAGTGAGAGTATTTGGGAGAGAACGGCGGCGGTGACTTGGTCTCGCGCGATTCGCACACCCCACTATTCGGAGGACTCTATCTCCCCGAATAGAACTCTCTAGAGAGAAATTAACCCTATAAAATCAACCATTAGTCGCCCTAGAAGAGTTTAGACGCAGTGGCGGCCGACGAGGAGCGCGGACGAGGGTGGATTCCGGAGATCATCGGAGAGGTGTCTCGTGCGCGACCGTCGACCTTCATCCCTCTTCTTCCTTTGATTAAGGTAGGTTATAGCAGACCAAATCCAACAAATAATATACTGTTAGAATTGCCTCCCTATCCTCTTTCCAATGATCTAAAAAGCCCTAATTTTGGTTAGGTATCTTGCGCATATTAAACAAGTTAGTAGAAGCATGTCTATTTAGGGTTTCTCTTGTTTAACCTCAATTAATGTAGAAATTAGAAGGCTTTAACGTTAAATTGATCATACAATCCTGTATATTATCTTGTTCTCATTCTGTTGATGGGTGTTTTCCCAATTTTCATGCTTTACATAAGATGTATTTGATCATTTTTGCTAACCCTAGCCGGGCTTGCCGGAGTCAGGTAGGGCGACCTTAGAGCGGTCCTACCGGAACTGCCCTATTCTGAACGGCCCCTCGATAGACCGTGTGGTAGATATTGATGGCCAGAAGTTAACCGTTTATTGTCCTTGTGTTTTGAATTTTCCATGAGCAGAGCGGCCATATCCAGACTGTGTAGAGACCCCCACGGCCCCTCGATAGACCGCTCAAACCCCGTCTGCCCCCCTGGCCTTTAGAGATTGAACGGACTATCGACCGATCGCTAAGGCCCTCTGAGCGGTTCCGGACAAACCGTTCTGTCGACCGAATGCTTTATTCTTGTTTTAGCATGATTTTTCTTAGTCAACTAATGTTAATGATAATTTAGCAACCTACATATTAATTGGGATGTATGAACGTTTGGAATTTATAATTCTTTTGCTTAATTACTCTCTCATGACCTTGTTCATTATTTTCAATGAAGTTAATCTCAAACATGTTATATTAAAGAATGAACTAATGATACTAGGGTTGTTTTGACAGTCGTTCTACTCCGGTAGGATTGACTGACTGCTGTACACTTGTGTTCCGATGATTTATAGCCCTCATTCTTGTAATGGTTGGGACTCTCCGCCGGATACTCCTTCCGTCGGACTAGGACCTGTTGTGCCTCACGTAAAAAGGTGTTGATCAACTTAAATTGCTCAGGAAAAGTATAATGAGCTAATCAAAGCAAAATGTCTTGCAAAAATAGTCAACTCACATTCTAGTAAGGGTGTTTAATCTCAATTCTGCTCTGTGTGACTCTCAAAGGTGTCATTGAGAGTATTTGAGTAAGTTGGAGGATGTTTTGATCTAGAGCATTGCTTGATTAGCTGGTTAATCCTTATTGAAACTTAGTTTCAGATATGAGTAATGAATTTAATTGACAGATTCAGTGTACATCATGCTTAAACCAGGTGGGTAATGTAGGTTAATTCATAACCCCTTATGATAGGAGAGTCTATTCTTGGATGGACTTATTACTGTGGCACCTGCCATACATTTCTCTCTGATCAGGTTCACCTGCGATAACTTATTCATCATGTCAACTCACCTGTTGAAAAGCTTGTGCCTTGCTTGATGTTATTTACTCCTACCCTTGACTACATCTACTTCATTTACAGCATTGTCTCGCTCTCCACACTGTTGGAATCTTCCATCTTGCTTTGTAACCAGTTCTGGTTCTGTGGACTTTCCACCTGTTTCATTCTGTCCATGCATATGTGAGGTGCCTCAACCAGAGTTCAGATTGCTTGTAATGGTAGATTTCAGATTGCTTTATTGGTTAACCAGAGCTCGTTCTTACACTTCAGGGGGAGTTCTGGGTCATCTGCATTTAAGGGGAGAGTAGTCAAACATTCATGTTGATAGGGGGAGTTCTTATATTTTATTCTTCAGTGCTCATTTTGCATGTTTCTATGGGGGAGTATTGGTATCAGATTTCATACATGTCCTTCATTTCACTCGCAAACCATCTCCTTTTTGTTTATGTCAAATGGGGAGAATTGTTTGCTGAGTCTGTGTGACTCATTATGTTGACATCATCAAAAAGGGGGAGATTGTTGTGCCCCTTGTGCTTTGATGATAGGGTGTTGTTGTTTTGATGATGGCAACTCAAGGAGTCACCACATAAGATGGCAAATCAATGAGTCACCACATAAGAATGATGATGATAATGATAGTGTGTGTAATGATAAAATGATGTTTCGAATGCATTATTCTGATTAAGCCCATGCACAGGTTAAGTCAGTACATAGTTTTGCCTAGACATGCATATGTTTGCTGCATAAACCTTGAGTCCGTGCAAGGTTGCTCACATGTCGTTAAGCTTGTACATGCATACATAAAGTTGATGCAAGCATGCAACAGAGTCAGTACATTGCTTAAGTCTGTACAGGGTTAATTGTCTAGGCTTGTGCATTTCATAACTATGTTTCATGGTGGCCATAAGTTAGTGAATGCCTAGACTCATGCATGTTCAAGGGACAAAGTCTGTACAGAATTTTGCCTAGACTACATCAACTCAAGTCTGTACATTCCTTGGTGGCTAGTCTGTACAACCTCCGTCGTTTCACTCGACTAGTCAGTACAGCCAGTGCTCTTCATGCACATACATAGTCAATGCATTGATTTGTCTCGCACATACACTAAGTCTGCACATGGTTGCTTTGATGACTTAGCAAGTCTATACATTCATAGGCATAGTCAGTGCATTCGGTTGTTTCATGTCTATACAAAGTCTGCACATTCTCTGCTGATATGTCCGTGCATCATTTTAGTAAAGTCTGTACATCATCTTGTCGCATGCATGCAAAGTCTGTACACTCCTTGATAGCATGCCTGAGCATTTCTCTTCAATGTGCATACTTTCCTATATGCATTTGTGCATCTTTCAAGACAAAGTCTATACACTCTTCACCATGCATTCAAAGTCTATACATTCTGTTGCATACATACGTAAGGCAGTGTCATGCACTCAAAGTCCATACATGCACACGCATAGTTTATGCATTATGCATTCATGCTTAAACTCTAGGCATAGCAAATCTGCACATTGGTTGTACATTGCGCACAAAGTCTGTACACTCGTTGATGGCATGTCCGAGCATTCATTTTCAATGTATATACCTTACTATATGCATACTGCATTACACTCCATCAAGTCTATACATTCTTAGTTTAAAACTCAAACCTACTCGATGCATCTTTTTCTTTTCTTTCAGATTAATTCACACTGATAACAAGTCTGTTCTAACAAGACTGCTGTTCGAGAAGCTTAGTATGGACACGTGATCCAAGAATGGAGATGGCTCAGGATCGTGACACGTGTAATGCAGTAAGTGAAATGCTGCCACGTGGTCTAGACTCTTGGGCGGGAACTGTGGAGGACACACGCCCACCTATCTGCTGCTGCTATAAAAAGAAGACTTCTCCATCTGGAGAAGACGATCGTGAATATACTTCAGAGGAGTAGAAGCAGAGAGAGCCTGCATGATCCAGAGAGAAGAGAAACAGAAAGAGAGAGAGTAGCAGAGAAGAAAAGAAACGATCAGGAGAGAAGAGAAAGAGAGAGAAAAGAAAGAGAGGGTAGCAGAGAAGAAAAGAGACGAAGAAGAAGAAAGAAAAAAAGAGACAGAAAGAGAGATCAAGAGTTAGAAAAGAAGAAAAGAAGCTTCATCTGTAGATTTGCCTCTACTAGACCATGGATCAAATCCAGGCCAGTTAGCTCTTTGAGAGCCACGTTGTGTTCTATCTTTTACAGCTTTCAGTCGCTGTGTTTCATCATCCTTGTTTTTCCTTTTACCTTTGTTTCAAGCTGTTAGTCAGTAGAGCTAAGCTGTATTGCTCAGCGTTGCAGAGGAGGATTCCTCTAGACAGCAAGCTGTGTTGCTCAGCGGGCGAGGTGGATACCTCGGACAGCAAGCTGTGTTGCTCAGCGGGCAGAGGAGGATTCCTCTGGACGGGTTAAGCTGTAGTCCCCAGCAGTTGGCAAAGCTGTAATGCCCAGCTGTCAAGCTGTTAGTCAGCGGTTGTAGGCAAGCTGTGAGGCCCAGCGGTTTAAGCTGTGTATCAGCGGAATCCACACTCTGGTTTGAGTGAGGGGTGGACGTAGGTCTGGAGGACCGAACCACCTAAAAATCCTTCGTCTACTGTGGTTTGATTGTCATATCTGATTCCGCTAGATGAATGCTTAGGCTCGATCCGTCTTCATATGTCCATTGAGCTCATTGATTGCACGTCTACTGTTTGATTGAACACATAACAGTATTTAAGATTCGGTAGAACTGAATCTATCTTTAGCTTCGCATCTCTGAGTGTTCTAATTTTTTAAATTAGGAAAAAAAATTGAAGGATAGATTCATTCACCCCCCTCTGAATCCATCGCACATGTCCCAACAGGACCTCCATTATGAGACCTCTGTAAGCCCCCGCGAGCCTGGGATTCCCACTAGGACGCCGGGTAGGTTGTACCACAAGTCCTGCACCAGTTTGAATCAATTGAACCGCATGAAAGACCCTGGTATAAGTCACATGTCACATTGGACTGTTCGAGTTATTGCGCGGACAGAAATGGACCGTGTAACACTCGAGACCGCCCAATATGAACCATGCAATTCAGGCAGAATGCTCTATCTTGATTGGTCGATCGCCCTTGTTCTTTCTTCGACCTGGTTATATTTGGTCGACCCAAAAGCCTCTACATTGACTAGCGGACAGTGGGCTGGACCTTGGGTTCAGTTACAGCCCGCCTATGGCAGCCCAGGAGCCCATTTGGGTGGATTTCCTCTTGCCTTGTGAGGCCCAATATTGAACGGACTGGACATGCCCGTCCAGTTTGTTGAACGGATACTCTTGGACCGTTCAGCTCCTCAGCGGACCAATCCATCCCGCTTACTTTCATCGTGGGCTTCAAATCTTTCCTGTAGTGAACGGCCCAAAGTGGACCGCCCAGATATGTTAAAAGGCCCATTTTTGACCGTTCGGTAAGTGGAGCGGCCCTTAATGGACCGTTCATCCTTGGCTTCTGTTAGGCTGTTCTTCAGCCCAATCCTTCTTGCGCGATCCAGTTAGAGACCGTTCATTCTCTGAGCGGCCCAGTATGGACCGTGTATATTCCAGAAATGTTTTCTGTGGTTCTTGGTGTTGGAATTCAAAGACCTGTTGGTTCTTGATAAACTTGAACTTTCTTGACAAAATGTCTACTTCAACTTACCCTTGGTAAGTTCCATACTTGAAATTGTTGGCCATTTATCTTGATTAATGTCTAGACAACTTGGGATCTTGGATCCATTAAAATAATGCCAACGTATCATAAGGGCCCGGTCTGGTCCTGGGAAGAGCGCCCGAAAAGTACTAGTGCCCCGGGGAGTTGTAATGACATGGTGAGGCATTGCACCGAGTGCATGACTAGCGTGGTGTCTACGACATATTCCTTTACATGATTCCTTCACATGTTTACATGACTTGGTTATTTCATGCTTGATTGGCCATTTTCAGTTATACTTGTTCATGTTCTCTTACTGTCCTTATTTTGTTATTTATATCATCTTTTCTTTCCTTTCTCGTACAACATAAATGCAAATAGGTTAATTACTTAAACTTACCTGCTATTACCTACTGAAGCGTTCGCTCACCCAGTTGTTCCCCCTTTTCAGGTAGCTCAGGTGAGGATTCGCAAACTGACGGGGATGGGCAAGAGTAAAGCTGATGGAGCAAACCAGTTAGAAGACTATGTGGAGTCATTCATAGATGTCTTGAGTTTAGAATTGATGTTAATGGTGCTGTAGTAAAGTCGGTGGTTGTATCTATGTTAAGTCGAATGTTGTTTTAGAAGCTTTCTTAAGTTCTTTTGATTGGGATTGATGTAAGCTCAGATTTTGATAAATTAGTCATTATTTATATTGGTGGAATTATTTCTGTTCATGGTGTTATGTTAATTCTCTAGCTTAATTCATAGCATGTTTGGAAATCAACACATTATTGTTAACTCTTTCTACTGCCGGTCCCGATATTCCATGTCGGGGCGTGATAGTTTGGTGGTATCAGAGCCTAGGTTTTCTAATATTCCTAGGTTTTCTAAGTTCTAGGATTCAAAATGGTGTCATAGGACCTATAACCTCGTTACAAGTCCAAGGATCCAACCAAGTGAGAAATTGGGTAGAGACTTGAGTTGAGTTAATAACCTGATTCTAGAACTATTCCTTCTAAAAGATTCTAAATCAATATGTTCTACGCGTAGGGTATTTCTAATGGCAGCCGAACGTGCGCAATGGAGGGATATGCAGCGAATAGTTCAAGGATTGACTCGGGCTCAGCAGTAAGTGGCCCAGGGCAGAGCGGCTCATCAAGGAGCGGGAGATCTTCATCGGAACTTCCGTGGAATGAATCCCCCACGATTTGGCAGCTTGACAGACCCTGACGAAGCCGATCATTGGCTGAAAGAGATGGAGAGAATCTTTGAAGTGATGCAGTGTAGTGATCAAGAACGTGTCCTTCTGACGACCTTCCAACTTGAACGAGATGCAAGAACTTGGTGGGATGCGGTTAAGGCTACTCTTGGAGACAAGCAAGTCACATGGAAGGAGTTCGAGGAACTCTTAAACAATAAGTACTTTTCTAATAGAGTCCAAGAGAAGAAGGCGGCAGAGTTTGCTGCTTTGAAGCATCGGAACCTTTCCGTCGCTGAGTATGAAGCTCAGTTTTCCAGGTTGTCCTGTTATGCAACCCATTTTATGTCCACCAAGAAGATGAAGGCCAAGTGCTTTCTTAATGGATTGAAGTAGCAATATATCAACTAGTTGGCCCCAGGAAATCCAAACTTATGCTGAGATGGTAAGGAAAGCCCAAGTCTTGGAGGACACTTTAGAGATGACAGAGAGAATTCGTGGAAAGAATCCTAAGAAGGAACAAACTACTAGTTCCGGGAACTCTAAACCAGACAATGGCAAGAAAAGGCCCAATGGTCGGTCTAGTTTGTGGAAGGGCAAGGTGCCGAAGAATGAAGATAAGAAACCTGGCCCGATTGTACCATTCAAAGGCCTGTGCAAGTATTGTGATCGTCCAGGTCATAAGATGGAGGAATGCTGGCACAAGTTGGGTGCCTGTTTGCGTTGTGGAAGTAGGGACCATCATATTCCGGAGTGTCCCCTCCTGTCAGATCAAGCTACACCGACCAAGCCGCAAGGAAATCGGAAGCAGCAGGGCAAGCTTCAAGCCCTACAGGAAGATGATGCGGGAACCACCGAGGAGGGTGGACTTGTTGAAGGTACACTTATTATACATGATAAGTCGGCATTTGTTCTGTTTGATACCGGAGCGACACATTCTTTTGTTTCTCAGAAATTTGCTAAATCTTTAGCTGTGAAGCCTGTGTTGATGAATTCTCCATTAGAAATTTCAACCCCTATTGGCTCTGGATTTGCTATTAAAATTGTCTACCCTTCTAGTAAGGTTATGATTAATGAGCAAAATATGCCAGCAGATTTAGTTTGTATGGATATGAAGGATTATGATGTAATCCTAGGAGCTGATTGGTTGGCTAAGTATGAGGTCAATGTTCACTGCAGCACTAGCTCGGTGTCTTTTTCTGGACATCCTACGCTTTCTTTTGTAGGGTTTAGGCACTCTAAGTCTGTGCCGCTTATTTCGGCTCTTCGAGTTGAGAAGTTGTTGAGGAAGGGATGTCAGGCTTTTCTAGCCTTTGTTTCTATGACCCCTGAGAGGAAGATTGAGGTAAAGGACATTCCTATTGTCTGAGATTTTCAAGATGTCTTCCCGGAGGATTTGCCAGGACTTCCACCTGAGAGGGAGGTTGTCTTCTCTATCGATTTAACTCTGGGCGCGTCTCCTGTTTCAAAGGCTCCATATCATATGTCTCATGCGGAGCTGAGGGAATTGAAGCGACAATTGATGGAATTGCTTGAGAAAGTGTTCATTCGTCCAAGTGTATCCCCGTGGGGAGCTCCAGTATTGTTTGTCCGGAAGAAGGATGGCTCGATGAGATTGTGTATTGATTATCGGAAATTGAACCAGCTTACTATCAAGAACAAGTACCCATTGCCGAGGATTGATGAGCTGTTTGATCAGATAGCTGGAGCTCAATATTTTTCTAAGATCGATCTCCGATCTGGATACCATCAGTTGCGGATCAAGGATGAGGATATTTATAAAATGGCCTTCCGTATCAGGTATGGGCATTTTGAATTTGTAGTAATACCTTTTGGACTAACAAATGCACCTGCAGCTTTCATGCAGTTGATGAACAGCGTGTTCCGGCCCTATCTTGATCAATGGGTCATGGTGTTTATTGATGATATTTTAATATACTCCAAGAGTGAGGAGGAGCATGCTGAACACTTGAGGATGGCGTTGTAGTTATTAAGAGACCATCAATTATATGCCAAGTTTAGTAAGTGTGAATTTTTGTTACAAGAAGTATCTTTTCTAGGTCATATTATCACTAAGGAAGGTATATTTGTTGATCCTTCGAAAGTTGAGGCAGTAAAGAATTGGGATAGGCCTACTAGTGTAACAGAAGTAAGAAGTTTTCTAGGCCTGGCAGGTTATTACCGAAGGTTTATTCAAGATTTCTCCAAAATTGTGGTACCTCTAACAAGATTAACCCGCAAGGAGAACCAATTTGATTGGTCAGAAGTTTACGAGCGGAGTTTTCAGACTCTGAAGGAGTGTTTAACTACTGCCCCTGTTTTAGCTTTACCTTCTGGAGAAGGAGGATTTGTAGTGTACACAGATGCTTCAGGTATTGGCCTAGGTTGTGTGCTTATGCAACACGGGAAGGTGATAGCCTATTCTTCAAGGCAGTTAAGGAAGCATGAAGAGAATTATCTTGTTCATGATTTGGAACTTGCAGCAGTAGTTTTTGCCTTGAAAATCTGGAGGCACTACTTATACGGAGAAACATTCACGGTGTTTTCAGATCATAAGAGTTTAAAGTATTTGTTCTCTCAAAAGGAGCTTAATATGAGGCAAAGGAGATGGCTTGAGTATTTGAAGGACTTTGATTTTTCTATCGAGTACCATCCTGGAAAAGGTAATGTGGTGGCTGATGCTTTAAGCCGCAAGCCGATAGCAAATTTATCAAGTCTCATGTTGCAAGAATGGAGATTGTTAGAACAGTTGGCTAGCTTAGATCTCAATATTGGCGAGGATCAGGTTATGATTGCACAGATCCAGCTTCTTCTAGAGTTATTAATGGAAATTCAGTCCTTACAAGACAACGATCCGGTATTGGTAGAGATCAAGGAAAGTTTGAGCAATAGACCTGATTTCATGTTAACTGATGACGGCAGGTTATTATTTCAACGCAGGACATGTGTGCCTGACATAGCTGAGGTAAAGAGTAAGATCTTAGAAGAAGGTCATAGGTCCAGGTATACCATTCATCCTGGAGGCACTAAGATGTATCGAGACTTGAAAAGATCCTTTTGGCGGGGGAATATGAAGAAGGAAGTTGCAGAATTTGTAAGCAGATGTTTAGTGTGTCAACAAGTCAAGGCAGAGCATTTCAGACCTTCAGAGAAATTAAAACCACTTGATATACCTCAATGGAAGTGGGAGAGCATTGGTATAGACTTTATCATGGGTCTACCTAGGATTCGCAGTGGATTTGATGCAATATGGGTTATTATCGATAGATTGACTAAGTCTGCCCATTTCTTGTCCATTAAGTCCAAATGGACAGTTGATGTCTTGGCTGCTCTATATATGAAAGAAATTGTAAGACTTCATGGAATACCAGTTAGTATTGTGTCTGATAGAGACCCCAGGTTCACTTCGCACTTCTGGAGAAGACTGCAAGGATCCCTGGGTACTCGCCTGAATTTCAGTACCGCTTTTCATCCACAAACAGACGGACGGACTGAGAGAACCAATCAGATTGTGGAAGATATGCTTAGGGCTTGTGTGATTGATTTTGGAGACAGTTGGCATGAGCATTTGGCTCTGATTGAATTCGCCTACAACAATAGTTACCCGTCCAGTATCCAGATGGCTCCGTTTGAAGCTCTGTATGGAAGAAGCTGTCGATCTCCATTATGTTGGGATGAGGTAGGTGAGAAGCAATGGTTGGGACCGGATCTCATTTCAGAATCATCTAAGAACATTCGTATTATCAGAGACTGTTTACAAGTGGCTCAATCAAGATAGAAAAGTTATGCTGATTGTAGAAGGAGAGCCTTAGAATTTCAAGCGGCGAACATGTGTTTCTGAAAGTTTCACCCTTGAGAGGAATTCGAAGATTTGGCATCCGTGGCAAGCTAAGTCCGAGATATGTTGGTCCATTCGAGATTCTGGAAAGAGTTGGGGAAGTTGCATACAGATTAGCTTTACCATCCCAGTTATCTGGAATATACAATGTCTTCCACGTATCTATGTTACGGAAATATGTGTATGACCCCACTCACATCATTCAGCATGTGGATTTGGAATTGAAAGAAGATTTGACTTATGAAGAAAGACCTATCAAGATTCTGGACCATAAGCAGCAGCAACTCAGAAATCGATCTATACCTATGGTCAAGGTTCAATGGAGTTGGCGAGGAATGGAAGAAGCTACTTGGGAATCTGAGGACGTTATTCGAAAGCAATACCCTAATTTATTCCAAGGTTAGTTATTCTACTCCCCATTCCGATACGTGTAGTGAATTTGGAGGACCAAATTCCATAAAGTGGGGGAGGGTGTAGCACCCCGGTGTATTATTAAATATAATAAAAGGAAATTATAAAGAAAATTCATGAAAAATACAATAGGTCAAATTTCAACCAATTTATAAAAATCTTAAAAAATGATATTCATGAAAAGGACTAATAACTTAGCAAGTTTGTCTTCTGTTGTCAGCCCAAAATAAAATCCTAAGCAAGCCGAATTAGAAGTTTAAGGCCTAAATCAACACTTAATCTAACCGGACCTTAAAACGTGAAATTAGAGCCCCAATTCTTGATCATTTAAGCCCAAATCGGACCCAAATGAACGGCCTTGATTAGTTGATCATTTCCCCTCTTGATCCCCATCGAAACCCTAACCATAGTGAGAGTATTTGGGAGAGAATGGCGGCGGCGACTTGGTCTCGCGTGATTCGCGCACCCCACGATTCGGATGACTCTATCTCCCCGAATAGAACCCTCTAGAGAGCAATTAACCCTATAAAATCAACCCTTAGTCACCCTATAAGAGTTTAGATGATGTGGAGGCCGACGAGGAGCGCGGACCAGGGTGGATTCCGGCGATCATCGGAGAGGTGTCTCGTGCGTGACCATCGACCTTCATCCCTCTTTTTCCTTCAATTAAGGTAGGTTATAGCAGACCAAATCCAACAAATAATATACTATTAGAATCGCCTCCCTATCCTATTTCCAATGATCTAAAAAGCCTTAATTTTGGTTAGGTATCATGTGCATATTAAACAAGTTAGTAGAAGCATGTCTATTTAGGGTTTCTCCTGTTTAACCTCGATTAATGTAGGGATTAGCAGGCTTTAACGTTAAATTGATCATATAATCATGTATGCTGTTGATGGGTGTTCGCCCAATTTTCATGCTTTACATAAGATGTATTTGATCATTTTTGCTAACCCTAGCCGGGCTCGCCGGAGTCGGGCAGGGCGACCTTAGAGCGGTCCTACAGGAACTACCCTATTCTGAACGGCCCCTCGATAGACCGTGTGGTAGATATCGACGGCCAGATGTTAACCATTTATTGTCCTTGTGTTTTGAATCCTCCATGAATAGAGCGGCCATATCCAGACCGTGCAGAGACCCCCGCGGTCCCTCGATAGACCGCTCAAACCCTGTCTGGCCCCCTGGCCTTTAGGGATTGAACGGACTATCGACCGACCGCTAAGGCCCTCTGAGCGGTTCCGAACAAACCATTATGTCCACCGAATGCTTTATTCTTGTTTTAGCATGATTTTTCTTAGTCAACTAATGTTAATGATAATTTAGCAGCCTACATATTAATTGGAACGTATGAAAGTTAGGAATTTATAATTCTTTTGCTTAATTACTCTCTCATGACCTTGTTCATTATTTTCAATGAAGTTAATCTCAAACATGTTATATTGGAGAATGAACTAATGATACTAGGGTTGTTTTGACAGTCGTTCTACTCCGGTAGGATTGACTGACCGCTGTACACTTGTGTTCCGATGATTTCTAGCCCTCATTCTTATAATGGTTGGGACTCTCCGCCGGATACTCCTTCCATCGGACTAGGACCTCCATTATGAGACCTCCGTAAGCTCCCACGAGCCTGGGATTCCCACTAGGACGCCAGGCAGGTTGTACCACAAGTCCTGCACCAATTTGAATCAATTGAACCACATGAAAGACCCTGGTTTAAGTCACAGGTCACATTGGACTGTCTGAGTTATTGCACGGCCAGAAATGGACCGTGTAACACTCGGGACGGCCCAATATGAACCGTGCAATTCAGGCAGAATGCCCTATCTTGATTGGTCGATTGCCCTTGCTCTTTCTTCGACCTAGTTATTTTGGTCGACCCAAAAGCCTCTAGACTGACCAGCAGATGTTCTCTTACTATCCTTATTTTGTTATTTATATCATCTTTTCTTTCCTTTCTCGTACAACATAAATGCAAATCGGTTAATTACTTAAACTTGCCAGCTATTACCTAATGAGCGTTCGCTCACCCAGTTGTTCCTCCTTTTCAGGTAGCTCAAGTGAGGATTCGCAAACTGACGGGGATGGGCAAGAGTAAAGCCGCTGGAGCGAACCAGTTAAAAGACTATGTGGAGTCATTCATAGATGTCTTGAGTTTAGAATTGATGTCAATGGTGTTGTAGTAAAGTCGGTGGTTGTATCTGTGTTAAGTCGAATGTTGTTTTAGAAGCTTTCATAAGTTCTTTTGATTGGGATTGATGTAAGCTCAGATTTTGATAAATTAGTAATTATTTAGATTGCTAGAATTATTTTTGTTCATGGTGTTATGTTAATTCTCTAGCTTAATTCATAGCATGTCTGAAAATTAACACATTATTGTTAACTCTTTCTACTGCCGGTCCCGATATTCCGCGTCGGGGCATGACAGAAGTGGTAGGGTTTGACCGACTCAAAGATGAGTACGCCACATGCCCGGATTTTAGTCAAATCTACTCCCCTCTCACTACTGGACCATGCAAAGAAATGGATGGGTACCAATTACAAGATGGGTACCTCTTTCGTGACCAGCGCTTATGCTTGCCCCGAACTTCGGTTCGAGATTTTCTGACCTGGGAGTTGCATGCTGGAGGAATGGCAGGCCACTGTGGGCGCAAAAAAACCATCGCAGCTCTACAGGAACAATTCTATTGGCCTAGCCTCAAGCGAGATGTGGCCAAGCTCATCGCCCAATGTCGTGCTTGCGCCTCGGCCAAGCAAGTTAAGCAAAACACGGGCCTTTATACTCCCCTTCCGGTTCCTGAGCGTCCTTGGGAGGACGTTAGCATGGACTTTATGCTTGGGTTGCCACGAGCAGTCAAGAGGAATGATTCCATCCTTGTTGTGGTGGACCGTTTTTCCAAAATGGCTCACTTAATCCCTTGCGCCAAGACATCCGATGCCACTAAGGTCACCCACCTTTATTTTGATCATATTGTCTATCGCCATGGCCTACCAAAAATCATTATTACTGATCGGGATGTACGATTCACCAGTTATTTTTGGAAGACCTTGTGGCACCTCATGGGCACCCTCCTTAAATTCTCCACAGCCTACCATCCCCAGACTGACGGACAAACCGAGGTCGTCAATAGAAGTCTAGGGAACCTTTTACGGTGTCTAGTAGGAGAACACCTGGGGACCTGGGACTTGATTCTTCCACGGATAGAGTTTGCATACAATGCATCAGTCAATAGGTCCACAGGGTTAAGTCCATTTGAGATAGTGCATGGTAGGAAGCCCCGGAAGCCAGTCGACCTTATTCCCCTACCATTACAAGCTAGAGTTTATAAGTCAGTCGAGGCCTTTGCACAAAGGGTCCGTCATATGCATGAGCAAATTACCCAGCAAATTCAATCCAGCAATGAGGCCTATAAACGACAGGCAGACGCCCACAAGTGTTACCATGAATTCCTAGAGGGCGATCTTGTGATGGCTAGGATGGAGAGGCTCTCCCCCGGAGCCGTTTCCAAGTTGAATGCCCAAGGCACCGGACCGTTCCAGGTTGTGAGGAGGATAGGCTCTAACACCTACGAAATAGACCTCCCGAGGAATATGGGGTGAGCACCACGTTCAACGTGGCAGACCTTGTACCATACAAGGGCCAGGTAGCAATACCTAGTGACCCCTTCGAGTTTGCATCCCCCTTGTGAGCCAGCCCACCCCTGTGTGTCCACCGGCCCCTATTAGAGCACGGCGTGAATAGGTGGAACAAATACTAGACGAGTAGATTACCAAAACAAGGAGCAAGGCATACCAGCGGTACTTAGTCCGATGGAAGGGTCGACCCCAGTCTGAAGATGCATGGATGAGCAAGGAGGAGTTGATGCGCATCGATCCGGACGCTCTGGAGCAGTATTATAGCCAGCGTGATCCTTACTCGACGGAGTCGAGTCACTCGCACCCTGGGAGGATTGATGGGGACACGGCTGTCCCTTCACTTTGGTTGGGAGAGTTCCCCACGCCTTGAGATCTTGGAGCTTCTTTCAGCTAGTTCCTTTTCTTTGAGTCCAATTAGTGTTAACTGAGTCTATTATTATTCCATTTGAGTCATGTAAGCCTTAATGGGCCAGCTAAATAAGGCCCAAAGGGCCAATTGTTGATACTAGCTTGGTTATAGGTCATTAGTAGCTTATGTTCACCACATAGGGTAGCAGGGTCATTTTGTGTTTGTCAAGGGCATTTGTGGACTGTTGTCAACCCTGGCCTCTCCTCTAAATAGGGTGCCAAGGGTTTTATTTTGGGTTAATGAAAAGTTGAAGAATTCTAGTGAGAACTTATCCTTTGAGTCTCTCTCCCTCTCTCCTACTTGCGCACTACTCTCTCTTTCTCTCTCTTTCTCTCTCTCTCTTGGAATCACAAATCCCTCTCTCTCTCCTCCCTCCCTTGGCCGCGGCCATCACCCCACCTCCCCACCTCCCTTGCCACATCAACAACCCTCCTCCCTAAAGAATCTCCCTCCTTCCTAATATCTCTCCCCCATCCAAGGAAACCAACGCGCCCCTCCCTTCCCTATCTCTTTAGCTCTTTCCTAATCCTCCCCAAATCAAATCCCAGCGCTCCAAATCCTCCCTAATATCCCTCCCCAATATTCTCTCCCTCTTAAAACTCCTCCTCCTATTCAAAAAATTACCCAAACCAACAGTATTCCCTCCATCAAAAAAATATTGGCTACGCCCCTCCTCTCTTCCCTAACCCTGTGCACCCCACCTAAACCCTAGCCCTAGCCGCCCCACCCCAGCATCCCACACCCTCCAGGCTCTAGCCACCACTTCCCCACTGCCCCCCACGTACCCCCATCCTCCAGGTGCATCCACATCGCCCCCGCGAGCCAACATCGTCGCCCTCATCCTCGGTTTTGAAGACTTCCCTAGCCTACTGCCTGCAAATCCGGGACAGAGTTCGAGGCCCCTGTTGCTAGAGCTGCACTGATGTCTATAGTGCGAATCAGCCCAAGCCCCCTTCTGTGGGTTTGTTCTACTCCACGTATTCTTCGCTCCAAGGGTAGTCTCGCATCATTTTGACTTCAGCATAGGTCGTGGCAACCGTTCTCGTGCGACTGTGCAGAACTTGTGTGAACCAGTCCGCCCAGGGTGTGCAGCAGGATTGCGGATCGTGCCACGCCTTCCCTGCCGGTCTTCTGGCCGAGCTTTGTTCTTTGGAGTTGTACCACTCGGCGTCCTGAAACCAACCCCGATGTTTTTGGTGTGTTCCAATCTCCGTGCTGAGAGTACCGCCCCGGCCATCCCACCCATGTCTGCCTGCTCACCCAGAAAACTAAAGCTCACCACAGGGACAACCACGACCGGCCCGTTGCTCCGATGGTCCTAAAAATTTAATGGCACGTAGATATCCTAGTCCTCCCTCCAACCACGCTGATCTCGCCTCGTTTGGAGGTCCACTGTGAGAGTTCTTCCTCCGGCACGGTGACTGCGCCAGTCTATCCTACGTGGCAGATTTGCGTAGGTTGGCTTGTCTGCCTTGCCCCGCCCACTAGCGACAATGAATCTTTGCCAAACTTTGCAGAGGACTGCTTCCCTTCTCCAGCAACATTTTGGCACCAACGGCGTCACATTTGGAGTCTTGTGCGTGGCGTACCAGTCAGAGCCCCTCAGTTCCATCTAGCAGGGCAGCATGCAGCATTTGTTTGCATATCCCCACCCCCATGCTCCGCCCTCCTGCACGATGGTAGTGTTGTACTATGTGCCCATCCTCGCGCTCCCCCTCCCTGCGTGGAGGTTATTTCATTTGGTTGTACTAGCAGGCTCGACTGGAAGCTTCATCGACGCAGCGTGCCTGCCGGGTGCGCACGCTCCCAGGCGCGCCCACGTCTCCGACCGGAGCCGACCCTTCGAGTACAGCTAGGTACGTTCGGCCGCCCCTCCTTTGCTGCTTTTCTAGTATTAGTTCCAATGTCGCGCTGGTGAGAGGAGTGCTCGTTCCTAAAGTTCCATTAAAAGTGAGAGACTTGTTGTGTGACGACCCGGACTCCGGATACCGGATATACCCGATAGGACTACCGAGTAAACCCGATACCGCTTGGAACCCGTGAAGCCTCCCAAGAGCTGTAAAGCTCCGAATGGAAAAAGGAATACCGTGTAGTACATTTAAGTCGAAGATATAATATTAAGCAATTAAATTTCATTAGATCGGTTTGCTAAAGTAGCAGAAATAAAATAACTTTTTTTAACAGTTACAAATTAACAACTATACTAGAGTCCAGTCCAAAGGAAAGACAAGCAGTACAGTCGACCGAAAAGAAGGATGTACACTGAGGTCAGGGGAAACCCGATGCAGGTACCGCTGGCAGCTGCGGACTCGACACACTAGGAACTGCAAGGAAGCAGGGACGACCACTCCTGAAAAGTAGGGCTGAGCCTTGTTGGCCCAGAGAGATGACAGACAAGAAGGGGGGTTGAATTGTCCCCAAGTCGAGATGGCGGATTTTAAAACCAATTTGAACTAATTACAATGGGAACAAAATTAACTACGTTAATTAACCTAAGCTGACATGAGATTAAAATGTTCTCTCAATCTTACCGATCTCACACGGATTATCAATGCAAGGAACAAGTTAACTATGCTCAATTACAAGTAGCAGAGGTAGCAATGTGTAGTAGAGCAGTGAATAAAAACCTATCAATAGACCTGTGAATGGAGGTTGATGAAATGGACAATCACACAGGCATTCACAATCGACACAGAGATTTTTAGGTGGTTCGGGACCACGACGGGCTCCTTACATCCACCCCTCACCAAACCCCGGTGAGGCTTCACTACACGCTACAAAATGTAGCAACACGGGTACGAAACCCAACACCACACACGCTGCTTCCGCAGCAATCCACACACACGGGGCCTGGCCCCAAACCGCTGCCACCGTAGCACACACACACACGACGTCGGGGAACACACCCCAGACACTAAAACCACACGGAGACACAGCTCCGTCCACACACACAGTAATATTCAGAGTTCAACAACATACAAGGATTTACAACATATGCTCATAACAGTATGTAAATGGAGAAAAACTATCATCAAGAGATGGATTAAGAATGTAGAATGTTTTCCCTTTGTTTTCCAATGGCCGTTTGTAGATTTTTCTTGAAACTTCAGTTGGAGAGAGTCGAATCTGTAGTAGGATGGAGCACCCAGTCGTCTTCCTTAAAGATCCGGGTTTGTCTGCAACTTCAGTAACTTGTACTGGGTATATTCTTCAAATCCTAGCTCCAATCAAAACAGCATACATCAAAAAAATGATTAACCTCACAAATCCCTCTCCTCTCAACCTTGTGACCGCACTCCTCCTTCTTCTTCTGCAAGAGATTGGAAAGCATTAGCTCATCTTGTTGCTTAGGATGAAAATCGCAGCACTAATAAGAGGGCAGCTAGTAGATAGATAAATAAACATGTATGTGTATATGTATATGTATATTGCACCTCTTAGATAACCATTCGAAACCTTGAGCAATCTCAAACAAAAGCATAGAAGTGAAAGATCAAAACAACTCCCTCGGATTTTCAACGAAATGCTTTGATAGGGAGGTAGGGTGTGCTGTGAAACCGATTCACAGAGTGGGAAGAGGTCAGGCTTGAAGAATGAAACGCCCAAGACATCCGACCACGAAGAACAGCAACAGCAGCCTTCTGATCGAACCTTAGGCTCGTGGATGACGTCTTCAGCAGTGTCTTCTTCCTCCTCCTACTATGTGCATCGCCCTTCCTCTAGCTTTTACGTCCAGATTGTTGTGGAAGAAGCCTTGGAGCTGCAGCCATCCACCTACACACACAAGGGTTAAGAACAGCCCGAAAATCCCAGATCTATCTTCATTCGTTGGGGTTTACAACCCAGTATGATGTATTTATGTTTCTAGGACGGTCAAGGGACAGCCCTGGGACAAGATCCACAAATCATGGAGTTATTTAGGGCAGTTGGACCGGAGTTGGAGGACCTTTGATGCGTGTGCGCGAAAGTCTTCTTTCACGACGCCGCCCCAAACCGGAAAGGGTCGACCCTCGTGAGAGGGTTTAAAGGGGCCAAGACCTTGGGGTTGACCCTCGTGGCAACCAGAGGCCACCCAAAGTTAGAATAAAATTCCAGACAGGGGGGTCGACCCTTGAGGTCGACCCATGCAGGCAGACTGTGAGTAATTATTTATGTCCTGTCAGAAATACTAAGGGTCGACCCCAGGGGTCGACCCATGTCAGTTTGGGTTATAAAAACCCATCAAACCTCCATGAATTCAAGGGAAAATAAATAATTAAATATTACCATAATCCCATGATGATCAACCATGAATATTATTCCTGAAACACATGATAAAACAAGAGGTTAGATCGAAATCAAAATATTTAGATCAAGCATTAACATATGGAGCTAGTTTTGAGACCAAGACCTAAATGACATGAAATATGATTATAAAAGCATTAGCATGAGGCACATAAATGCTTTGAACACACTTTCATCTCAAGAATATGCATAAGACACTTTGAAACCATTAAGTCCTCAACTAATAAATGAAGTCAATTGAGAGCACGATTAATGAATCAATCCCAATCTAGGCACATGGAAATTCATTTCCAACTCATGGATACTTACCATGGATTCAAGGGTAGTAACCAAGAGTGGAAGCTTACCATTGACTCCAAAGAAGTTTTGGCAAAGTGGAACCTGTATATTATATCGAAGTATTAATCATGCATTTGAAAGGGCATTTCCAATACAAATCAATCAAATCTCATATGAGTTCCAACTTCAGTCCAGAGCAACATTTATCCAATCATCTGAGAGCATTTAGATCCATTGAGGCATGATCTTGCATGAGTGAAGGGAAGATGATGATCCTTTCAACAAAGACAAACAATGAAATGGAAATGATTTTACACAATGCCATGCAACCAATTCAATATCAATGAATACTCAATGAGTCCACACTAGTATGGGCAAAAAGAACAAGAGCATTAGTCTCAACCTTCCCACACTAAAACATGCATGAAAGTGCATGCATTCTCCCCTTGTAGCAGTACCTGCAAAGCAAGATATCAACATGTGAGTTCGTTTATCATGAAGACGTTTTTCACTAATCAAGCACATAATATTTCACACAATATATTGTGATCATCAAAACCATAATCAAAGACAAAGAGAGAGAGACACGAACCCAGCAATCTCCCCCTTTTTGATGATGACAATATATTGTGGCCTTCCAAAACTCTCTCTCCCTTTGACATTATCAAAAAGTGGAGAACCAAAGAGAACATATGTGAAAGTTTAACCAGAAGTAGACGGATATATAAAGACTGTGGTGCATGAACCCAGCAATGAACCTCACATGAAGGGGAGGTGTGTGAACAATGAACTCTAAGCAAGATTGTGGAATTTGAAGTGCAATATGCAAGATGACAAAAGCATATGCAAATACTCATCAAATTTTTTTTTGTTTGAATTTTATGCAAAGCTGATGACTAAAGAGATGACATGTAACGTGCAATATGCAATAGGCAATATGTAATTATGCAATATGCATCAAGATGGAATGAAATATGGCATGAACATAAATGATCAAGCAGTCAGGCACTCAAGTGTGAAATCAAGCAAGTCCTTTTGACATAAGTAGATAAGATCACTACAAAATCTCCCCCTTTACAAAGCAAGAAATGCAGTCTGGACAAGACTATTCTCTCCCTTAAAACAATACAATGCTCCTTGTTCAGAATGAAACAAGACTTTCAAGAGTGTAAGGTGAGGGGTATGTCAAGAATAAATTTAGGAGGGTTGTCATGGCAACATGCAGAATACATGATCTTTCAAAGATAGTTCAGCAAATAGAGTGAGCAGGATCTGAGCAGGTGTGATCAAATTTCCAAAACACAATATTTGAGAAGAATAGATTTTCAGTGAGGTACCCATTCCATATATCTATGGTTAAGTTGCAGACTCTTCTATTATAAAAGCTTATGAAGTGGCTTTAATTGACAGGCATGGTTTAAGAGTGATTTATACAAGGTTTGTCAATGAGAATCAATACTCATATCTGAAACAATGTTTTAATAAAAATGAACCAATTGCTCATATAACTTTCTAGTTCAGCCTCCTTCCATCTTACTCAATTAATTTCAATGACTCCTTTAGGAGTTACACAAAGTAGTATTAAGATTAAACAATTGTGAATGCATCTGAAATTGACATTGCTTCCAAAAAATTTTCTGATACACACATTTTTCAGATTTTTGCTTTTGAACATCAATTTATTTTTCAATGAACAAGTTTGGTTAATCAACACCTTTTTATATGAGGCACAACACGTCTTAGGTGAAATGACCCAGTTACTAAGTGTAATAACTCTATTGCTTCTCAATTAAGAGAACAGAGTTAGCATTAGAAGTATCTTTTTACGTGAGGAGACACCTTGGTTATAGGCAGGAATCCCCAATTACTCAATACAGTCATGCCATTGCTCTATCAAATTTTCATGCAATTTTCAGCAGAGGTAACTATGGCACTTCATGACATGGGTTTACTCCATTTCTTGATAGAGGATCCAGTTTCTTGGTGACCAAAATCATTGCTCTGTCCATAACTTTCTTTTAAGATAAATTCAGACAGATTAAATGTTTAAGAACAATACTGACATTATGTATCTCAACCAAAGAAGAGCATGGTTTTAACTTTTCAGATTTCAAGAAGGTCTTGCATGAATTTACATGAGACAGTCAGTTAAGATTTATTAAAAGACTGATTCAGATATTTTCAAGTCCTTCAAATTCAAACTTAGGAATACATTAGACTTAAACCAATTCAAATCAACAACATTCTTAAACCTGTATAATAGAATATTCTTCATAAGAGATGATTTCAGATTTATGAAAGGGTGCACACAAACGGATATCTCTTCAATTCTCAATTCAATCAACATCATGACAGTAGCATTCAGCAGCAGAGACATTAACAAGCATGCATAGAAAGTGAAAGAATTGGAACTCATGCTTGTAGCAGATATGATCAATATGCATCAGACAGATCTTCATGAAACCAATAGCAAAGTCTGGAATTCAGTCAGACCAGCTTGACAGTAGTGACAGAGATGAGTTTCAAAAATAAGCTGGCAAAGGAAGTCACAGCTAGCTAGACAGAGGAATTTCTGTCAATGAGAGATTGATAAATTCAATGTGCTCCCCCTTCCTATATGCATTGAATAGACTCTTTTTAGAATTTTTTAGAGTAAGTGATATGCAATGCAGTTCACTACATGTATGCTTATGCAATGACTTTTCGAACTGCACAACATGGACATGAGAGGCATTAACATCATGTAGGGACAACCAGACTTCCCCTAAATATATGCCATGTGACAAACATGTCCGAATCAGTGCAAGTTCATCTAGCATGATGAAGAGTCATAGAAGAATATACATGCGGGCATGCATTGAGATGAATGTTTCACATAGGTTGATTACCGGTACGTGGCGAAGATAAAGGTCCAAGGACCCTACTCACGCATAAGAAAAGCTTCCAAGTGGATGTAATCCACCTTTCCACTAACCTCATTTTATATACCGGTTAATCATGGCGTTCAAGCACACAAGTATGCAAGGATGTGTATGACATGTGCAATGCAAAGCATTTAAAAAATGAAGATATTCACAAAATGTAAAACAGCACCAAACACAATTTTTACCTTTTTAAAATTTTCAAATGAACCTAAGCAGATGAGTTCTTAGAATCAAACCATTTTCTTTCTTGTCTTGAGAAACCTTTATTTATCGACATCTTCCTTGTTCTCAAGACACCTTGTAAAATAAATTCTCATTTTGGATATTTGGGTACCCAAGCCATCTTGGGTTCCGAGGGGTTAGTTCTAACATGAGAAATTATATTATTTTTGTTCTTCCTCTCATACTATTCATCATCGGCCCTCATCATGGTATAATCATCCATTGAATGTCCATTCAAGCCACAATAATGACATGAAAGTTTTCTTTTTATAGACCACTCATCATCATTTTTCTTCATGAAATAATTTTCCATTACGTGGCCATGCAAACCACAATAGAAGCAATAAACAGTGAAATTTTTCTTCTTTGATTTTTTAGAATTTTTAGAATTACCAATAATTTTCATTTGTGACTTCATTACCTCATTGTCATCAGATTTCATTAAAGAGCAATCATATATATCATGGTCAAATTTGCCACAATAAAAACATGATACATTCCTTCTTTTTCTTGGAACATGAGCAAACTCAGCAGTGTGGGATTTTTCATGCTTACAATGACAATCAATGATATTTTTCTATTTTTTATTTTCTTTATCACTCAAGCACATGGACTCATTCAAATTGTTGATCTCATTTTCCAGTGATGAAATGTGCACTTCACAATTACCAAGTTATTCTTCACACAATGCAAGTTTATCATTCAATAGAGAATTGATGACTTTATAGCTTGCAATTTCTTGTTCCATAGCATGAATGTTTTCATTGTCATCAACAATCACTTGTTTTCCTTTTTCAAACATGTTGAGTTTATCAACCAGCAAATTATTTTGAACCTTTAATTATTCAATCTCTTCAACAAGCTTTGCATTCTGAACAAGCTCATCAATCAAGAACTGATCACTATTTGAACAACTCAACTTTCCTCTGATTTGTCTTTAAATGTTTTCAGATTCTGAAATTTTAGCCATTAAGGTTTCATTTTCAATTTTAAAATTGAAATTATTGCTTTATGCACATCAACATCATGCAACAAACTTTCATTCAAGTTTCTAAGCTCAGAACATTTTTCACATGAAGAGTTAACAACACAAGCATTTTCAATTTCAGAGCACTTAGCACATGGAGGGTTAACATGTGAAAAATCATCAAGTTTCTTCTTCAATTTTTAGTTTTCAAATTTCATCTTTTTATATCCATCAAACAATTCATCATAAGCATTCATTAGCTCCTCATAACTTAATTTGTCTCCATCATCAGAATCGGAGTCGGAGTTTACCTTTGAGCTCTCCTCGCTTTGACGTTCATTCTCTTTATTTGCCACGAGGCACTCACTATTCCAGCTTTCTTCTTGGGCTTCGCTTAGCCCATCCAAGATCTCTTTGGCTGACCTACAAGATGAAATGAAGGGATATACGTCAGTGTTCACTGCAGCCTTAAGAGTGTTCAAAACAAAAAGATTATCAGAATCCTTTTTCTTGTCCTCATCGGACCACTTTGACTTATCTTTTGGTAGAGCATGAGGACCGTGAGTCATTAAGTTCAAAAACTTCGGATTTGTACCAGAAATCTAAAGACACAATTTTCCAATCCATGATGCAAAATCAAAACCATCAAAGATAGGAACCGAATTCAAACTAGCCATCATGAAGAAGATCTTTTCTCCTAGACTGTGAGCTCCGTAGAATAAAAATTAGAGACTGGGCTCTGATACCAATTGTTGGCCCAGAGAGATGGCGGACAAGAAGGGGGGTTGACTTGTCCCCAAGCGAGATGGTGGATTTTAAAACCAATTTGAACTAATTACAACAGGAACAAAATTAACTACGTTAATTAACCTAAGCTGACATGAGATTAAAATGTTCTCTCAATCTTACCGATCTCACACGGATTATCAATGCAAGGAACAAGCTAACTATGCTCAATTACAAGAAGAAGAGGTAGCAATGTGTAGTAGAGCAGTGAATAAAAACCTATCAATAGACCTGTGAATGGAGGTTGATGAAATGGACAATCACACAGGCATTCACAATCGACACAGAGATTTTTAGGTGGTTCGGGACCACGACGGGCTCCCTACATCCACCCCTCACCAAACCCCAGTGAGGCTTCACTACACGCTACAAAATGTAGCAACACGGGGACGAAACCCAACACCACACACGCTGCTTCCGCAGCAATCCACACACACGGGGCCTGGCCCCAAACCACTGCCACCGCAGCACACACACACACGACGTCGGGGAACACACCCCGGACACTAAAACCACACGGAGACGCAGCTCCGTCCACACACACAGTAATATTCAAAGTTCAGTAACATACAAGGATTTACAACATATGCTCACAATAGTATGTAAATGGAGAAAAACTATCATCAAGAGATGGATTAAGAATGTAGAATGTTTTCCCTTTATTTTCCAATGGTCGTTTATAGATTTTTTTTGAAACTTCAGTTGGAGAGAGTCGAATCTGTAGTAGGATGGAGCACCCGGTCGTCTTCCTTAAAGATCCAGGTTTGTCTGCAACTTTAGTAACTTGTACTGGGTATATCATTCAAATCCTAGCCCCAATCAAAACTGCATACATCAGAAAAATGATTAACCTCACAAATCCCTCTCCTCTCAACCTTGTGACCACACTCCTCCGTCTTCTTCTGCAAGAGATTAGAAAGCATTAGCTCATCTTGTTGCTTAGAATGAAAATCGCAGCACTCGTAAGAGGGTAGCAAATAGATGGACAAAGAACATGTATATATATATTGAACTTCTTAGATAACCATTCCAAACCTTGAGCAATCTCAACCAAAAGAGTAGAAGTGAAAGATCAAAATAACTCTCTCGGATTTTCAACGAAATGCTTAGATAAGGAGGTAGGGTGTGCTGGGAAACTGATCCACGGGGAGTGGGAAGCGGCCAGGCTTGAAGAATGAAACGCCCAAGACATCCGACCATGAAGAACAGCAACAGCAGCCTTCTCATCAAACCTTAGGCTCGTGGATGACGTCTTCAGCAGCGTCTTCTTCCTCCTCCTGCTATGTGCATCGCCCTTCCTCTAGCTTTTATATCCAGATCGTTGTGGAAGAAGCCTTGGAGCTGCAGCCGTCCACCTGAACACACAAGGGTTAAGAACAGCCCGAAAATCCCAGATCTATCTTCATTCGTTGGGGTTTACAACCCAATATGATGTATTTATGCTTCTAGGATGGTCAAGGGACAGCCCTGGGACAAGATCTACAAATCATGGAGTTATTTAGGGCAGTTTGACCGGAGTTGGAGGACTTTTGGTGCGTGTGCGCGAAAGTCTTCTTTTACGGCGCCGTCCCAAATCGAAAAGGGTCGACCCTTGGGGTCGACCCTTGTGAGAGGGTTTAAAGGGGCCAAGACCGATGGGTCGACCCTTGTGGTCGACCCTCGTGGCAACCAGAGGCCAGCCGAAGTCAGAATAAAATTCCAGACATCAAGGGTCGACCCTTGGGGTCGACCCATACAGGGGGGTCGACCCCAGGGGTCGACCCATGCAGGCAGACTGCGGGTAATTATTTCTGTCCTGTCAGAAATACTAAGGGTCGACCCCAGGGGTCGACCCATGTCAGTTTGGGTTATAAAAACCCATCAAACCTCCATGAATTCAAGGGAAAATAAATAATTAAATATTACCATAATCCCATGATGATCAACCATGAATATTATTTCTGAAACACATGATAAAACAAGAGGTTAGATCGAAATCAAAATATTTAGATCAAGCATTAACATATGGAGCTAGTTTTGAGACCAAGACCCAAATGACATGAAATATGATTATGAAAGCATTAGCATGAGGCACATAAATGCTTTGAACACACTTTCATCTCAAGAATATGCATAAGACACTTTGAAACCATTAAGTCCTCAACTAACAAATGAAGTCAATTGAGAGCATGATTAATGAATCAATCCCAATCTAGGCACATGGAAATTCATTTCCAACTCATGGATACTTACCATGGATTCAAGGGTAGTAACCAAGAGTGGAAGCTTACCATTGACTCCAAAGAAGTTTTGGCAAAGTGGAACCTATATATTATATCAAAGTATTGATCATGCATTTGAAAGGGCATTTCCAATACAAATCAATCAAACCTCATATGAGTTCAAACTTCAGTCAAGGGCAACATTTATCCAGTCATCTGAGAGTATTTAGATCCATTGAGGCATGATCTTGCATGAGTGAAGGGAAGATGATGATCCTTTCAACAAAGACAAACAATGAAATGGAAATGATTTTACACAATGTCATGCAACCAATTCAATATCAATGAATACTCAATGAGTCCACACTAGTATGGGCAAAAAGAACAAGAGCATTAGTCTTAACATTCCCACACTAAAACATGCATGAAAGCGCATGCATTCTCCCCCTGTAGCAGTACCTGCAAAGCAAGATATCAACATGTGAGTTCTTTTATCATGAAGACATTTTTCACTAATCAAGCACATAATATTTCACACAATATATTGTGATCATCAAAACCATAATCAAAGACAAAGAGGGAGAGACACGAACCCAACAAGCCTCGTGTCACTGGCCCAGTAGGGGTCACGCGGATCCCCACTGAAAAACACATAGTAACACGGAACAACAACTAAAATAACAATAGTAGTAAAGCAGGAAAAACTACTACTAAAAAGCTGTAGAAGAAAGCAGTAAAGGCAGGAGTAGAAACAGCTAAAAGAAAGGGAAAAGCCGTACCGAGCAAAACACGGCTACCGGACTAACCTCGGCTCCCTACGCTACTCCCAACAGCAACAGAAAGGCGAACCCTGATCTCACAAAGTCAGGAGTTATCGATCTGCTGACACAGCACAAGGCCCTAGGCGAAGGCCTACGAAGACAGGCAAAAAGCCTAGAAAAGAACTAGACAGACATGAAACACTAAAGCCTACACGGCTAGATCGTCGTGCACGCTCTTCTAGACATAACCACACACACGACTAGAACGTCGTGTGTACAACACAACGCTGACCTCGGGGAAGGCCACGAGAAGGCTAACCCGGGAAGGTCACGACACGAAGTGCAAGAAATGCGAGAGTCACGTGTCATGTGACAGAAGCACCTCCTCACTAGAAGAACAGCCAGCTACGTCCACTAACGTCTTATGCTGCGTCCACAAGTGTCTCGTCTGCGCTGCCTATAGGACGACAGAGACTAAGACACACTCAGAACCAGAATAGGAACTACAGTAATGAGTGACTGGACAGGGTAATGCCCGTCAGCGTCAGTCCAAAGCCCCTGACCACATGTGCACACACCGACTCTTGCTGGAGAGCCAGGCCTCTAGCTAGTTTTGCCCACCCAGCAGGACGCCACTGTACAATGGGGGCCCACGGAAACTAGCTTACAAATCGTATCTCAGGAACTGCCGTACCACCACTCCCAGGTGGGCCAACACTGGAACGTGTCGACAGGCTACGACTAGTGGAGGCTCACTACACACGGAACTCTGAAATAGAAGTGCTGTACTATAGACAGGCGAGGAAGCACGATTGCACGTACTACGAAGCACCAAGGCAGAAAGACAACTACCTACAGACTCAGGACAGGGCAACTAGACCTGCTACTACAACGATCCTTGAGTCTCTCGACTCGGAGTCAAGATCATCGTACAAAGTAGAACAAGCGGCCAATCGGTCTATTCCTAAGTCAGAGGAAACGACACAATCGAAGGAAACTACTCACGAAGACCTGAGGGAACACCGAGAACCCTCAGCACACCTGGACACGTAAACCGAGGTAAGACGACACCTCGAGACGTCCAAAACCATGTCTTAGACTGGATAGAACCGTCGAGACACACACAAGATTACTTGTCAACCGCTGGGTCACACCGGGTTGACCGGAACCTGATAACGACTCTACAACAGTACAGAAATCAAGGCATGCCTGACTACCCTATGTTGTGGTCAAACTCATAGGACATCGAGAGACATCCATGTTAGAGTTGGATGGAAGTCTCTTTCACCACAGAATGTGGATCTAGAGGGGGGTGAATAGATCAACAGGCTAATTTAAAAATTATGCCTAGATTCAAATGCGGAATTAAAAGAGCACTGGACAACCACAGTCAAAGCACCGAAAACAAGATCTACTAAACAGACAAGTAAACACACGAAAGGCACAAATACTTTTAGGTGGTTCGGTCAATCCGACCTACGTCCACCCCACATTCAACTCGAATGTGGATTACTACTGATACACAGCTTCAATCTGCTGGGCACTACAGCTTGCCAACAACGGCTGGGGCTTACAGCTTATCCCGACCAGAGGAACACCCTCTGCAACAGCTGGGCAATACAGCTTAGCCGTCCGAGACCAAGTATCGCCTGCTGAGGATTACAGCTTCACCTATCCAGTGGAGACCTCCACTGCAATGCTGCCTCACAGCTTGAAGAAATAAGAGTTCGGAAATAAAAATGCAGAAGCAAACTGAAAAAGAAAACCCAAATGGGAATGTAGCTCGGAATGAGCAAGCCTCAGCTCTGGTTTCTGAACCAAGAGACTGAGTTACAATATGAGCAGCTCTCAATCTAAACTCTCTCAATTTCACTCTCTCAACACATCTCTTCTCTCTTCTCTTCTCTCCTTTTCTTCTTCTCTGTTTTTCTTTCTTCTCACTGTGGATCGATGGCTCTCTGCTGTATATACTTTTCTTTTCTTCAGTCAATCTTGTTTCATCTGAAGACGAAGGCTTCATTATATACTATCAGCAGGTGGATGAGGGCGCGTGGCTTCCACATTTCTCGCCCAGAGAATTCACCAGAACCGAGGCAATTCCATCCACGTGGCAGCACCTGATCACCTCGTCCTCCTGGGATCACGAGCCATGTCAGCAATCTCTGTAGCAGATCCCTGTCAGACAGATTATAGGATTATCAGATTAAGTGAAGAACTCTGTACAGACTTATAAGATGAACTGCATTGTATAGACTGTATTGTATGGACTTGTGAATTCGAATGCAATGTACAGACTCTGCTCAATGTATAGACTTCATCTATGTGAAGCATCCGCTGTACAGACTTCATATGTGAAGCAGCCGTTGTACAGACTTAGGCAATATGAAAACATGACAGTCAACTGACGATGTAAGGACTTCAAGTGTGAAGACGTTGTGAGTCCAAATGCAATGTACAAACTTCAGATGTCAAGCAGCCGCTGTACAGACTTCACCAGACTTCACTCAATGTACAGACTCCACGAACGATGCATGCAATGCATTGAAGGATGTACAGACTTCCTGAAGTGTGAAGGAGTTGAGTGTATAGACATCATCATGTGAAGACTTGAACAAGGCATGTATAGACTTCACATCGTGAAGCAGTGTATATACTTAGCTGAAGAAACTCTGTACAGGCTTGACCAAGGCAAGACAATCGATTGTATAGACATCCACAATGTACAGACTTGCCAAGCGAAGGGGTTGTACAGACTTAATGAATGATGCAAGGCAAACGAATGTATAGACATTCAATGTATGGACTTTCTAAATGAAACTCTGTACAGACTTGATCAGATCAAGACAACTGAATGTGTGGACTTCCAGTGTGCAGACTTGACGATGTACAGGCTTGATCGATGCAACGTCTGTACAGACTTGCTCAACCAGTCCGATGTACAGGCATGGAAAACTAATACCAATGTACAGACTTGATGAATGATGCAAGGCAAACGAATGTATAGACATTCAATGTATGGACTTTCCAAACGAAACTCTGTACAGACTTGATCAGATCAAGACAACTGAATGTGTGGACTTCCAGTGTGTAGACTTGACGATGTACAGGCTTGATCGATGCAACGTCTGTACAGACTTGCTCAACCAGTCCGATGTATAGGCATGGAAAACTAATGCCAATGTACAGACTTGGGCAAAGCATCGATGTACAGACTTTCAACGTTCCAGCTAGAGGATGTATAGACTTTACCCAGTGGAAGCTACAGTGAATGAATGTATAGACTTAACAGTCTCCCTGGCTGTACAGACTTAGTCACAGGCTGAACAGTCGAATGTATAGACATGCTTCCACTGACCAGTGTATGGACTTTGCAAACGTGAGACGCTGAATGAGACGGTGGCTGAGACAATGCACAGACTTCAGGTGAAACAATGCAGCTACAGTGCAATGTACAGACATGCCTAAGACGCAGCATGAGACGCTGGCTGAGACGAACGTTGTACAGACTTTGAATGCAATGTATGGACTTTGCATAGACGATGCATGAGACACAGACTAATGTACAGACTTCACAAACAATGCATGAACGATGCGCTGAAGTCTGTATAGACTTTAACAATGAATACATGCTGTGATGTACAGACTTTGTCCACAAACTGTGCACATGCATGAACGATGTATAGACTCTGAAATGCAAGCAATGCGGTAGTGTCTAGACTTTGGGCTTTACCCTGCAATGTATAGACTTGCTGGTCTGCTAGGAATGCAATGTGTGGACTTGCAGCTGTGCGAGCCATGCAGTGTATAGACTTCAAGCATGCAGACGTTGAACTGTAGAATGTGCAGATTTTGCCAACAATTAACAATGCAGTGTATAGACTTTGGCCAAAGCAGCGTTGTATAGACTTCAAGTCAGAATGCACAATGTGTGGACTTGGGGGGCGTCGACCCATCAGAAGTTAGCGTCGACCCATCAGAGCTGTCCAGACTACACAAAGAAATGTATGGACTCTATGTTCATGCTGCAATGCAATGTTCATGCTGCAATGCAATGTAGACCTGTGGGTGTGTGCACGACAGTATAGACTCTGACTGCATTAGGTACACAGACAACCTGATAAAAATAATTTCATCAAAATAAGAACAGTTGCCAATCAATCAAAACGAGTTGTTGCCAATGAAATAAAACTTATTGTCAACATCATCAACACAGAGGGGTCACAACAATCTCCCCCTTTTTGATGATGGCAACACCCTATTATATAGAATAGCAACATCCTGTCAAAAAGATGTATTTTTGATGAAAGACATGATTCGTTATTCAGATTGTCATGCAGATGCTATGAATGACATGCTGAGACATGAACACAACTTTCTACTCACAAAATCTCCCCCTTTGCCATAGACATGATGCAAAGACTTCCCTGGAATGAACTTATCAAGTAGACAATATATATTCTCCCCCTTTGCCATCAACAAAGAGGAGGGAAAGAAGATGCAATGGAAGAACAAGAAGACTCAGCTGACTGGCATTCTTAGCATGTAGTTCAGAAATTAAGCGGCTAAAGCACAGAACCTTCAGTCATATGAATTGAGAAACTGCTTAGAAATTGAGGTTCTGGTTTAAAGGTTATAAAAATAAGAGTTCATGCACTACATTCATTGGATATGGTAGCTTAGCATGATAAGACAATAAACCAGAATCACATTTGCATGAGAGAGTCAGTTTCAAAAATATCTTACTGTCATATACTCAACAAAACTAATTGAGAGATACCAAGTCATGTATTGAAACTAAACAAATTGACATTCATAAAATTACTTTTGAAGGAACATCATTTATCAATATGAGTTCATTTTGGGCAGTCAGGTACCATTTGTCTTTTTGCTTAAGGGTATACGTTTATCAGACGCCAATACCCCTAGATACTCAACATGATGGACCATTCTGCTATGATCAAACTCAATATAAGTGATTTACATCTTTTTGCTTGAGGGTACACGTTTATCAGACGCCAGTTACCCCCAGATACTCAATGAAACCACTCTACTATTTTGATCATTTTATACAGAGATAGCTGATACACCTCATGACATGAGTGTTTTCCACTTCTTTGATGGATCACTCAATTTCTCAGTGATTTACCAGTCATTGCTCTACCAATGCTATATTTCAATTTATTTTTAATATTTTTCAATATCTTTCTTAGATGTCCTTTATTTGTTTCAGAATGACTTGTTTAAGGACAATACACATACTTAGTTTCTCTAACATGATTTCAGATGAGTTTTCAGATTTCAGATATAATTAACTTTGTCTGACATGAAATAAGATGAGGGTTGAGTGCTTTATCAATTTTCAGCATCCTTATTTACTGATTGTAGTCTTTCAACTCTAAAGATTATAAAATTTAAACCATTAAGTCAGTCTTTAAGCAATTACAGTTCTTATGAGGGAAGAGGTATGTTTTCTATTGCTTAATGTTAGAACTGATTTAAAAGATTGCCATACTGTCAGACTCAATCATTCAGAGTCAAGGATTGAATAGACAGCGTCGACGCTGGGAGTTCAAGGCGTCTACGCATCCGTTGAAGAGGCAACAGTATAAGACACTGAGATAGTGTCAGTGCGTCGACTCCACGCTATTGCAGCGTCAACTCATCAGAATAATGAAACATAGATATTCACAGATCTAGTTCACTGTGTCAACGCCACAGTATAGCAGCGTCGACACAGCAGTTCACCTTGAAATTCTGACAAGACTCCCCCTGTCTATATGCATGCAATTTTTGCAAAAGATGACTGATCAAATGATTTTTGAAGTTCATGCTTATTCAGACTGTACTATCATGCAATGTGACCACCAGGGTTATGCAGAGAAATGTAGTGCAAAACAGTTCTATATGCATGTGATTTTAGACACATTACTGACTAAATGATATGCAATGATGATCATGAGAAAACAATATGAGTGTCATGCATGATCATGAGTCTGTTGCACCAATCAACCTTCACAAAGTTTTATACAGTCTATCAGATGTAGGTCCAAATCAGAGATTGTATTCAAAACAGCTGAAAATTTTATTCATCATGCTGAAACTTACACAAGCCAAGTTCTCTTCTAAGAAATTTAAACTTTTCATTTCCAAGTGGCTTAGTAAAGATATCAGCAATTTGTTTGTCTGTTTCAATGAAATTCAGTTCGATTTCCTTTTTATTCACAGCATCTCTAAGAAAATGATGTTTTATCTCTATATGCTTAGTCCTTGAATGGTGAACAGGATTTTTAGCAAGGCATATGGCACTCGTATTATCACACAAAATTGGAATGCATTCCAGTTTTATCTGATAATCATCTAGTTGGTGCTTGATCCATAGTACTTGGGCAGCACAATTACCTGCTGCAACATATTCAGCCTCAGCTGTAAACAAGGCTACAGTGTGTTGCTTTTTAGATGCCCAAGATACTAGGCAGCCACCAAGGAATTGACAATAGCCACTAGTGCTCTTTCTATCTACTCGACACCCAGCATAGTCTGCATCAGTGTAGGCTAGAAGATCTAACTCACACTTAGCAGGATACCAAAGACCTAGCTGTTGGGTGCCTAGTAAATATCTAAAAATCCTCTTCACAGCCTTAAGATGAGATTCCTTAGGACTAGCTTGAAACCTAGAGCATAAACACACTACAAATTGAATATCAGGCCTAGATGCTGTAAGGTAAAGAAGGGATCCGATCATACCTCTATATAGCCTTTGGTCCACTGGTTTACCTTTAGGATCTTCATCCAAACTGTTTGAGGTACCCATTGGAGCAGTTATTTCCTTGAGGTTGTCCATTTTGTATTTCTTCAATAAATTCTTTACGTACTTGGACTAAGAGATGAAAGTGCTATCCTCTGATTGTGTAACCTGCAGTCCAAGAAATAGTTTGAGCTCGCCCATTGAGCTCATTTCAAACTCATTAGTCATTATCTGAGAGAATTCCTCACACAATTTGGGGTTAGTTGACCCAAACACAATGTCATCCACATAAATCTGAATAATAAGAATATCTGAATGACTCACTTTGGTAAACAATGTTTGATCAACAATACCTCTTGTGAATTTCTTGTCGGTGAGGAACTTGCTCAACCTGTCATACCAAGCTCTAGGAGCTTGCTTTAAACTATAAAGAGCTTTATTGAGTTTGTAAACATGATTAGGGAAATCTAAACATTCAAACCCAGGAGGCTGTCTCACATAGACATCCTCACTAATTTCCCCATTTAGGAAAGCAGATTTCACATCCATCTGCTGAAGATTTATACCTAGGGAGCATGCATAAGCCAATAATATTCTGATTGCTTCTAACCTAGCTATAGGGGCAAAAGACTCTTCAAAGTCTATTCCAAATTCCTGATTGTACCCCTGAGCTACAAGTCTGGCTTTATTTTTAATGACATTCCCTGATTCATCAGTTTTATTTCTAAACACCTATTTAGTCCCTATGACTGTTTCATGATCAGGAGGTGGAACCAATTGCCACACCTTATTCTTGTCAAATTGATTAAGCTCCTCATGTATGGCATTAATCAAATGCATATCTTGGAGAGCACAGTCAATGGACTTGGGTTCTATATTTGAAACAAAAGCATAAGCATTCAATTCATGTTGAATTCTATAGTGGCCTCTAGTCCTAGGGGGGTCATTCAGATTTCCAATTACATTATCTACAGGATGATCCTTAAGATATCTTATGTTTACAATTGGATTATCATAAGTTTGATTTACCTCCCCCAGAACTGTAGGCTCTTCTTCATCAAGCTCTTTATGTCCTTCTTCATCCTCGGATTTATCTGTAGGATCTCCTTCCTTCAGAATATCACCACCTTCTTCATTCCTGCATTCACCAACATTAGTATTTATCAAGGATTCATCAAAAATGATGTGTGGAGATTCTTCAACAGTTTTAGAATTCAGATTGTACACTCTATATGTAAGACCTCAAATTCTTTAGAAATTTATTTAGTAAGTTATTTGTAATTATTCGGAATTTATTTGAAGTTATTCGAATTAATGAGAATTATCCAAATTAATTAGATTAATTAATTAATTAATAGAATAAGTCATTTTTCAACTATTTTCTAAAAATCCCCAAAAATCACATCTTGTAGAATTAATTTTGTTTAGCAACTTTGTCTTCTACATTTAAGCCTAAGAAAATCATTTATTATGCCGAATTAGTGAACTTAGTTTTCCGAACTTAACATTTAACTATTTACGGAATAGTATAAGTAAAAATCCGACTACCTTAGAAAAATCTGTAAAAATAGTAAAAAGATTAAGGTCGAGGTAGATAACAACTTTTCCTTCTGGCATTAGGCCATTGTAAATCCGTGGTAAGATCTATTTAGAGTTTAAACCCAAAAGTGCACACTTTTGACCCATACCTAACCCTTAGTTTAAAACACGAAATTCGACCTCAATACTCAATCAAATGATCTGAAATCAAGGGCAAATGGAAGGCCACAATGTAAGGAACATTTACCCTCAATCAATTTGAGGTAAACTTAGCCCCAAAACTTGCTGCCGACATAGTTTGGTCGAGTCAAAGATTTCGGCGCCGTTTCTAAACACGTAGCTTGCAGCAGCGAATACTCCCAACTCAGCAGGCTCCAGAAGCTCTATGAGCTATCAAAATGAAGCCCTACGAGTCTTCTTTCATTTGGCTACTGTGGGGTTCGCTGAAGTTTCAGATCTAGAGAGATCAAGCTCGATTTGTGGAGGTGGGTCAGCAGGCCGTTGGCTTTCCTTCATCCTTCTTTGATCCATCGATTGAGGTAGGATTTCTCAACCAAATTTTGATCATGAGTATAGCAAGTTGTTCCTCTCATCGAGCTCTATCCATTGGTGGCAAAAGCCCCAATTTGCATTAGGTGTCCGTGGAGAAATCAAGCTTTTTGTGAGGTGCTGTCCAAGTGTTCTTCATCCTAGGGTTTGAGTTTTCTCTCTCCGATTTGATGTAGGATCTAACAACCAAACTCAAATTAACTTACATGAAGTAATCAGCATGTTATTACCTTTCATTTAACGTAGAAAGCCCCAAATTCCATTGAGCATGCATCGTAAATTTTGATTTTTGTAAAAACATGTCTAGAACATGATTCATATAGTGTTCCTTAAGTCAGAGCTTGATTACGGGCTTATTTTGAGTCATGTAACTTGATCTTCATGTAGCATATCATATATGTTTGGATTCATGATCGTGTTATCTTTCTTTTGACACCAAAATCCCCAAATTTGGTTTTGTATATCGAGGGAATTCGACGATTTAGTGGAAGTATGTCCTGAACTAGGTCTCCTTGTGTTCTTCATAGAATATGTTGTGATTCTTGTGAATTCTGATGAAATTCGTGTTTCCAAATTGTAGTTTTATGACCCTAATATGTCTAGCAAGATTCCTATGGCATGTGGTTTTGATTTCAACTCATTTGGACCCCATTTGGGCGAGTTCATGCGTTTTCCGGAAGCCCCGGCCGGTTCTGGGCTTGCAGGGGTCGACCCCAGGGGTCGCATCACCTGGCAGCCCAGGCCAGCCCGAGGGTCGACCCCAGGGGTCGACCCATGCGGCCCAGCCCGAGGGTCGACCCCAGGGGTCGACCCATTCAGCTTCCAGACCCCAGTTTTTCAGGGGTCGACCCGTACACCAGAAACCCGATTTTCTTCGTTTTTCGACCCGAAGATGGATCCGAATCAATGGGGAATCAACCCATTTAACTTAGACCCATTGAAATTATATTTTTGAAGAACTTTTGACCTATTCATGTACCCCCCTTGATTTCAATTTGCATTGGTCCTTTCTCGCAAACATAGTACAAAACACGATGTTTACTATCTCCATTACATCACTTACATTGGTTAAATAGAAACTCACTTAATTAATGATTAATGGTGTAATTAAAGCCCCTGATAATGCATTCTATTTCACCACTGTGAGAGCTTGTTCTTTACCTTGACAACTTGTTCTAGCTTGTTGGCTCTTTGGCTAATACAAATGATAATGGTTAATCATGATATCTTAACTTGGTGATTAGGATTAATATGTTGATTAGCTTGTTTGATTGCTGCTGTTTTACAGCAGCGCAGCACGATTTACTCTTGTTGTGACTTGGTTTCGATCTCCTTGATGATTATACTTACCTTGAAATTCTGGAAATGAATCTCTTTCCTACTTGAAGTTGTTATTGCTACTTAGTTTAAACCTTGGAATTCTGGCCATAAACTGTGGAAGTCTAGATTCGTGGGATCTTTGATCCAAAGAAATCAATGCCTGGCAAACAATTAAGGACTCGGTCTAGTCTTGGGAAGAGCGCCTGAACACTACGTGTACCCCCGGGGAGGTGAATAACTAGGTGTGGCATTTGGCACCAGTACTTGACATGTGTTAAATCTAGGACTGTCCACTACTCTCTCCACTACTCTCTACACTACTCTCTACATTACCTTCTACTACTTTCACTTTCCACTCTTCACTGTTCTATATTCTACTTGTGGTTACTTTACTTGCTTATTACTTGGACGTGGAAATGAAATTACATACGTGCTTGACATGACTTGAATTGTCTTGATATGGCCAACTTTTTATCGTTATCTCCTGTAGTAAATTCTTATCTTACTATTCTATTCATTATATTTCTTGACCTTGCAAGATCTTTGAATTTTATTTTCGTGATATCATCGTTATCTTTTTATTGTTTTATCATTTGTAGCATGACATTTTAAAATGTAATTAAACTGTTAATCACTTATACCTGTCTGTTATTTCCTACTGAGCGTCAGCTCATAGTTGTGTTTTACCCCTTTTCCAGGTTGTTCAGGTGACGCACTTACCGATGGGGAAGGGTAGGAGTGATGTCTTGAGTGTATCAGTTCTAGTGTGTTAGTAGTGTGATATCTTACTTTTAGTTGTGTTTTGGAGAGCTTTTAGTCTCAGCCATGTTATTGAGTTTTAGTGGTTGTTATTCCAGTTGTAGTAAGTTGAACATGAGGTTATTGTATCAGTGGTGGTTTGTTAATGATCATTTAGTATTTCCATCTTGTAGCACTTGTGTATTATTTAATTTTCCTCTCTCTCTTGCCAGCGTGTCCCTAACTGTACGTCCTGATATTTCCGCCTTGTTCGGGGCGTGACAGTTTAGTTGGTATCAGAGCCTAGGTTTCACATTCCTAGGTTTCCTAAGTTTTAGGTTTTCTTGCATTGCATCCCATTAATCGGTATATCAAAAGGTGTTGTCCGAACGTTAGGCTACGTCTATCGGGAAGGTCGCACACTTGCGCGAGTGGTCTTCGGACCGATTACCTCCGTCAGGTACCGAGTTTTGGTCGTGTCTAGGTGCACTAGATCCCTAACCTTGTAAAAGTTTAAGACCTGACCTGGTAAGAATGGGTAGAACTTGGGTTAAGTTCGTTCCTTAATCGTGCTTTATCTATCTTATTGGACCTAAGTAATCTATTTTTCGTGTAGATGGCAGCAGATCGTGCTGAATGGAGGAACATGCAACGTACAGTTCAAGGCCTTACTCAGGCCCTTCAGCAAGTAGCTCAGGCAGGAGCGGCACCGCATGGCACCGGTGATCTATTCCGGAACTTTCGCGGAATGAACCCGCCTAGATTCGCTGGTTCGACTGACCCTGACCAAGCCGAGCATTGGCTAGATGAGATGGGGAGGATCTTTGAAGTTATGCAATGCACCAACCAGGAGCGTGTCCTTTTGTCCACATTTCAACTGGAACATGATGCACGTACTTGGTGGGATTCTATCAAGGCAACTCTCGGTGATCGGCAAGTTATGTGGGAAGAATTCGAAGAATTCTTCAACAGCAAGTATTTTTCTGATAGAGTGCAAGAGAAGAAAGCGGAAGAGTTCGCGGCCTTGAAACAGCGAGGTTTGTCCGTGGCAGAGTATGAGGCTCAATTTGCACGACTTTCTCGATATGCTACACATCTCATTTCCACCGAGAAGATGAAGGCGAAGCGCTTTCTCAATGGATTGAAGCTTCATTATATCAACCAATTGGCACCGATGGAGATTTCCACGTATTCTGAGGTGGTAAGGAAAGCGCAAGTTCTAGAGGATACTCTTGAGATGACGGAGAGAATCCGTGAGAAAGGCACCAAGAAAGAATTACCTACGGGTTCCGGGAGTGTCAAACCCGGGTATACCAAGAAGAGGCCTGTTAGTGGACCTGGTTCGTGGAGTGGGTCCGGATCGTGGAAGGGCAAGATGCCGAGGCACGAAGACAAGAAGCCTGGCCCTATTGTTCCATTCAAGGGCGTGTGCAACTATTGTGATCGTCCGGGTCACAAGATAGAGGAGTGCTGGTGCAAGCTAGGCGCCTGTTTGCGATGCGGAAGCAAGGAGCACCGTATCCCCAATTGTCCTCTCATATCGGAGCAAGCTACACCGGCAAAACCTCTAGTCTTCAAGAAACCATAAGGCAAGCTTCAAGCTTTACATGCAGATGAAACTGGGATTTCTGATGATGGCGGACTCGTCGAAGGTACCCTTACTATAATCGATAAGCCCGCATTTGCTCTCTTTGATACTGGTGCAACACATTCTTTTATTTCACGGAGATTTGCTAAGTCATTAGTTGTGGAACCTGTTTTGATGAATACTCCGTTAGAGATTTCAACCCCTATTGGCACTAGATCAATAATCCAGTATTTCTATCCTTCTAGTAAGGTTATGATTGGTGAACAGAACTTTCCAGCAGATTTAGTCTGCATGGATATAAAGGATTATGATGTAATCCTAGGAGCAGATTGGTTGGCCAAGTATGAGGCCAATGTTCACTGTAGTTCTAGCTCAGTGACTTTTACTGGACATTCTGATTTATCTTTTACGAGAGTCAAGCACCATAACTCCGTACCGCTCATTTCGGCTCTCCGAGCTGATAAGCTTTTGAGGCATGGGTGTGAGGCTTTTCTAGCCTTTGTCTGTACAACTCCTGAGCAGCAGATGGAGATTAAGGACATTCCTGTTGTCCGAGATTTTCCTGATGTCTTTCCAGAGGAACTACCAGGACTTCCGCCTGAGCGGGAAGTTATCTTTTCTATTGATCTTATTCCTGGCACATCTCCTATTTCTAAGGCTCCTTATCGTATGTCTCCTACGGAACTGCGGGAATTGAAGCAGCAACTGATGGAATTGCTCGAGAAGGGTTTTATTCGTCCTAGTACTTCTCCGTGGGGAGCCCCTGTACTATTTGCCAGGAAGAAAGATGATTCGATGAGGCTGTGCATTGATTATCGGCAATTGAACCAGCAGACCGTCAAGAACAAATATCCCTTGTCGAGGATTGACGAGTTATTTGACCAGATAGCGGGAGCTCAATATTTCTCTAAGATCGACCTTCGATCTAGATATCACTAGTTGCGGATTAAGGAAGAGGATATTTATAAAACGGCTTTACGCAGCAGGTATGGTCATTTTGAGTTTGTCGTTATACCTTTTGGTCTAACGAATGCACCAGCGGCTTTCATGCAGTTGATGAACGATGTATTTCGGCCCTATCTTGATCAGTGGGTCGTGGTATTTATTGATGACATCTTGATCTATTCCAAGAGTGAATTGGAGCATGTTGAACACCTGAGGATGGCATTGCAATTGTTGAGAGATCATCAACTTTATGCTAAGTTCAGTAAGTGTGAATTATGGCTGCAAGAAGTGTCCTTTCTCAGACATATTATCACCAAGGAAGGTATTTCAGTTGATCCTTCGAAGATTGAGGCAGTGAAGAATTGGGAGCAGCCTACTAGTGCAACTGAAATTAGAATTTTCCTAGGACTGGCAGGCTATTACCGAAGATTTATTCAAGACTTCTCCAAGATTGCAGTACCTATGATAAGATTAACCCGCAAGGAGAATAAGTTTGATTGGTCAGATGATTGTCAGCAAAGCTTTCAGACTCTGAAGGAGTGTTTGACTACTGCACCTGTTTTGGCTTTACCTTCTGGTGAAGGAGGATTTGTTGTTTATACTGATGCTTTAGGTATTGGCTTAGGTTGTGTACTCATGCAGCATGGGAAGGTGATTGCCTATTCCTCTAGGCAGTTGAGGAAGCACGAAGATAATTATCCTGTTCATGATTTGGAACTTGCTGCAGTCGTGTTTGCTTTGAAGATATGGAGGCATTACTTGTATGGAGAAACCTTCACAGTGTTTTCAGATCATAAGAGTTTGAAGTATTTATTTTCTCAAAAGGAACTCAACATGAGGCAGCGGAGATGGTTGGAGTACTTGAAAGACTTCGACTTCTCGATTGAGTATCATCCTGGCAAAGGTAATGTTGTGGCAGATGCTTTAAGCCGGAAGCCGGTAGCTAGATTGTCAAGTCTCATGTTACAAGAATGGAGGTTGTTGGAACAATTATCTAGTCTGGATCTTAATATCGACAATGATCGGGTCATGATTGCTCAGATCCAACTTAAGCCCGAATTGTTGATAGAGATCAAGTCCTTGTAAGATAATGATCCCGAGTTGGTAGAGATCAAGGGAAACTTGAGCAGCAGACCTGATTTCATGTTGGCCGATGATGGTAGATTATTTTTTAAAGGCAGAACTTGTGTTCCGGATGAGGCTACAATAAAGAATAAAATTCTTGAGGAAGCTCATAGATCCAGATATACCATTCATCCTGGAGGCACTAAGATGTACCGAGATTTAAAAAGGGCCTTTTGGTGGCCGAATATGAAAAGAGAAGTTACAGATTTTGTGAGCAGATGTTTGGTATGTCAGCAAGTTAAGGCCGAACATTTCAGACCGGCAGGGAAATTGAAACCACTCGACATACCCCAATAGAAGTGGGAAAGCATTGGCATGGATTTCATTATGGGTCTACCTAGGACTCGTGGTGGATTTGATGCGATATGGGTGATTGTCGATCGATTGACAAAGTCAGCTCATTTCTTACCAATTAAGTCCAAGTGGACGATTGATGTATTGGCTGCTTTGTATATAAAGGAAGTGGTGAGATTGCATGGTATTCCAGTGAATATAGTATCTGATCGAGACCCCAGATTTACTTCACATTTCTGGAAGGGACTGCAAGAGTCTTTGGGTACTCGTCTGAATTTCAGTACTGCTTTTCATCCACAGACAGATGGACAGACTGAAAGAACCAATCAGATAGTGGAAGATATGCTGCGAGCTTGCATGATTGATTTTGGTGGAAATTGGAGTGAGCATTTGGCATTAATTGAATTTGCCTACAATAACAGCTATCAGTCTAGCATTCAGATGGCTCCTTTTGAAGCACTATATGGTAGAAGTTGTCGTTCCCCGTTGTGTTGGGACGAGGTAGGTGAGAAACAGTGGCTTGGACCAGATCTTGTTTCGGAATCATCACAGAACATCCGTGTTATCCGAGACCGGTTACAAGTAGCCCAGTCAAGACAGAAGAGTTATGCCGACAACAGGAGAAGAGCATTGGAATTTCAGGTTGGCGAGCATGTGTTCTTAAAGGTCTCTCCGACGAGAGGGATCCGAAGATTTGGCATTCATGGCAAGCTGAGTCCGAGGTACATTGGTCCATTCGAGATTCTAGATAGAGTGGGAGAGGTGGCATACAGACTGGCTTTACCACCGTAATTGTCTGGCGTACACAACGTTTTTCATGTGTCTATGTTGCGAAAATATGTGTACGATCCCACTCATATCATTCAGCAAGTGGATTTTGAACTGAAGGAAGATTTGACCTATGAGGAAAGACCTGTCAAGATTCTAGACCGGAAGCAACAGCAACTCCGGAATCGTTCGATACCGATGGTCAAGATTCAGTGGAGTCGGCGTGGGACCGAAGAAGCTACATGGGAGTCTGAAGAGACTATGCGAAAGCGGTATCCCGATCTATTCTAGGTGAGCGATCTTTTTCTACTCTCAGTTTTAGTGCAGTGAATTTGGAGGACCAAATTCCTTTAAGTAGGGGAGGGTGTAAGACCCCAAATTCTTTAGAAATTTATTTAGTAAGTTATTTGTAATTATTCGGAATTTATTTGAAGTTATTCGAATTAATGAGAATTATCCAAATTAATTAGATTAATTAATTAATTAATAGAATAAGTCATTTTTCAACTATTTCCTAAAAATACCCAAAAATCACATCTTGTAGAATTAATTTTTTTTAGCAACTTTGTCTTCTACATTTAAGCCTAAGAAAATCATTTATTATGCCGAATTAGTGAACTTAGTTTTCCGAACTTAACATTTAACTATTTACGGAATAGTATAAGTAAAAATCCGACTACCTTAGAAAAATCTGTAAAAATAGTAAACAGATTAAGGTCGAGGTAGATAACAACTTTTCCTTCTGGCATTAGGCCATTGTAAATCCGTGGTAAGATCTATTTAGAGTTTAAACCCAAAAGTGCACACTTTTGACCCATACCTAACCCTTAGTTTAAAACACGAAATTCGACCTCAATACTCAACCAAATGATCTGAAATCAAGGGCAAATGGAAGGTCACAATGTAAGGAACATTTACCCTCAATCAATTTGAGGTAAACTTAGCCCCAAAATGTGCTGCCGACATAGTTTGGTCGAGTCAAAGATTTCGGCGCCGTTTCTAAACACGTAGCTTGCAACAGCGAATACTCCCAACTCAGAAGGCTCCAGAAGCTCTATGAGCTATCAAAATGAAGACCTACGAGTCTTCTTTCATTTGGCTGTTGTGGGGTTCACTGAAGTTTCAGATCTGGAGAGATCTAGCTCGATTTGTGGAGGTGGGTCAGCAGGCCGTTGGCTTTCCTTCATCCTTCTTTGATCCATCGATTGAGGTAGGATTTCTCAACCAAATTTTGATCATGAGTATAGCAAGTTGTTCCTCTCATCGAGCTCTATCCATTGGTGGCAAAAGCCCAAATTTTCATTAGGTGTCCGTGGAGAAATCGAGCTTTTTGTGAGGTGCTATCCAAGTGTTCTTCATCCTAGGGTTTGAGTTTTCTCTCTCCGATTTGAGGTAGGATCTAACAACCAAACTCTAATTAACTTACATGAAGTAATCAGCATGTTATTATCTTTCATTTAACGTAGAAAGCCCCAAATTCCATTGAGCATGCATCGTGAATTTCGATTTTTGTAAAAACATGTCTAGAACATGATTCATATAGTGTTCCTTAAGTCAGAGCTTGATTACGGGCTTATTTTGAGTCATGTAACTTGATCTTCATGTAGCATATCATATATGTTTGGATTCATGATCGTGTTAGCTTTCTTTTGACACCAAAATCCCCAAATTTGGTTTTGTATATCGAGGGAATTCGACGATTTAGTGGAAGTATGTCCTGAACTAGGTCTCCTTGTGTTCTTCATAGAATAGGTTGTGATTCTTATGAATTCTGATGAAATTCGTGTTTCCAAATTGTAGTTATATGACCCTAATATGTCTAGCAAGATTCCTATGGCATGTGGTTTTGATTTCAACTCATTTGGACCCCATTTGGGCGAGTTCATGCGTTTTCCGGAAGCCCCGGCCGGTTCTGGGCTTGCAGGGGTCGACCCCAGGGGTCGACCCATCACCTGGCAGCCCAGGCCAGCCCGAGGGTCGACCCCAGGGGTCGACCCATTCAGCTTCCAGACCCCAGTTTTTCAGGGGTCGACCCCAAGGGTCGACCCGTACACCAGAAACCCAATTTTCTTCGTTTTTCGACCCGAAGATGGATCCGAATCAATGGGGAATCAACCCATTTAACTTAGACCCATTGAAATTATATTTTTGAAGAACTTTTGACCTATTCATGTACCCCCCTTGATTTCAATTTGCATTGGTCCTTTCTCGCAAACATAGTACAAAACACGATGTTTACTATCTCCATTACAACACTTACATTGGTTAAATAGAAACTCACTTAATTAATGATTAATGGTGTAATTAAAGCCCCTGATAATGCATTCTATTTCACCGCTGTGAGAGCTTATTCTTTACCTTGACAACTTGTTCTAGCTTGTTGGCTCTTTGGCTAATACAAATGATAATGGTTAATCATGATATCTTAACTTGGTGATTAGGATTAATATGTTGATTAGCTTGTTTGATTGCTGCTGTTTTACAGCAGCGCAGCACGATTTACTCTTGTTGTGACTTGGTTTCGATCTCCTTGATGATTATACTTACCTTGAAATTCTGGAAATGAATCTCTTTCCTACTTGAAGTTGTTATTGCTACTTAGTTTAAACCTTGGAATTCTGGCCATAAACTGTGGAAGTCTAGATTCGTGGGATCTTTGATCCAAAGAAATCAATGCCTGGCAAATAATTAAGGACTCGGTCTAGTCCTGGGAAGAGCGCCCGAACACTACGTGTACCCCCGGGGAGGTGAATGACTAGGTGTGGCATTTGGCACCAGTACTTGACATGTGTTAAATCTAGGACTGTCCACTACTCTCTCCACTACTCTCTACATTACCTTCTACTACTTTCACTTTCCACTCTTCACTGTTCTATACTCTACTTGTGGATACTTTACTTGCTTATTACTTGGACGTGGAAATGAAATTACATACGTGCTTGACATGACTTGAATTGTCTTGATATGGCCAACTTTTTATCGTTATCTCCTGTAGTAAATTCTTGTCTTACTATTCTATTCATTATATTTCTTGACCTTGCAAGATCTTTGAATTTTGTTTTTCGTGATATCATCGTTATCTTTTTATTGTTTTATCATTTGTAGCATGACATTTTAAAATGTAATTAAACTATTAATCACTTATACATGTCTATTATTTCCTACTGAGCGTCAGCTCATAGTTGTGTTTTACCCCTTTTCCAGGCTGTTCAGGTGACGCACTTACCGATGGGGAAGGGCAGGAGTGATGTCTTGAGTGTATCAGTTCTAGTGTGTTAGTAGTGTGATATCTTACTTTTAGTTGTGTTTTAGAGAGCTTTTAGTCTCAGCCATGTTATTGAGTTTTAGTGGTTGTTATTCCAGTTGTAGTAAGTTGAACATGAGGTTATTGTATCAGTGGTGGTTTGTTAATGATCATTTAGTATTTCCATCTTGTAGCACTTGTGTATTATTTAATTTTTCTCTCTCTCTTGCCAGCGTGTCCCTAACTGTACGTCCCGATATTTCCGCCTTGTTCGGGGCGTGACACTATATGCTCGGGTGTTTTCAGAATAACCAAGAAAGATTCCTGGTTCACCTTTAGGTTCAAATTTATCAAGGTCTCTTTTATCATTTATATGAATAAAACATTTACATCCAAAAACCTTGAAGTGAGCAATAGAAGGTTTCTTACCCTTTAAGATCTCATATGGTGTTTGCTGGGTAGAAGGTCTTACCATGGCTCTGTTAATTACATAACAAGCAGTGTTCACTGCTTCAGCCCAGAATTTCCTAGGTAGACCACCTTCTACAAGGAGTGTACGACCCATCTCCACTAGGGTTCTGTTCCTTCTCTCCACAACTCCATTCTGCTCAGGTGTCCTTGGTGAGGAGTACCTATGGTTGATACCATTTGACCTGCAGAATTCATCAAACTGTGAGTTTTCAAACTCACCTCCATGATCAGTCAAAATGTTTTCACTTTTCTGATTTATTCTAACATAGAACTCCTGAAATTCTGAAAATGCATCACTCTTATGAGTTAAGAAATAGACCCAAGTATACCTAGAAAAGTCATCTACCATGACAAACCCATACTTCCTCCCTGATAAGCTAACAGATCTGGTTGGCCCAAAAAGGTCCATGTGTATTAGCTCATAGGGTTTAGAAGACAGATTTTCAATTCTAGACTTAAATGACTTTCTAGTTATCTTTGATTGAGTGCATGCATCACAGATTTTATTTTCCTTTTTGAAGGAAACTTCAGGAAGTCCTCTAACCATGCCATGCTTATTTAGTTTATGCAAAATAGTGTAACTATCATGACCTAACCTACGATGCCATAAAAATGCTAAGTCTTCTCTACTGGCAGTAAGGCAAAGGTTAGTATGTTGAATGTCATCTAAATCTATCATGTATGTATTATTTATTCTTTTTCCAGAAAATTTGACAATTTCAGAATCAGGTTCAAAAACCTTGCAGCATTGAGAATCAAATAAAACCTTATATCCTTTATCACACAATTGGCTGATACTAAGTAAATTATAAGCTAACCCTTCAACCAGCATAACATCATCAATGCAGCAGGTAGAACACTTACCTACCTTACCTGATCCAATAATCCTACCCTTTGTGTTGCTTCCAAAGGTGACAAGGCCTCCTAGCTTCTCAGTCAGCATGCAGAACTTGGCCTTATCTCCTGTCATATGCCTGGAGCAGCCACTATCCAAGTACCAAAAGTTGCTCTTGGCTGCCAGGCATACCTGCATACATAATTAGGTAGAGAGGTTTGGAACCCAAGACTGATTGGGCTCCATAACAGAAGAGGTAGAAGCAAAGCAAGAAAGCAGGCTTTTCGGAATCCACATTTGTTTAAATGTATTTTGTTCAGTGGATCCTACAGGTTTTCTTCTGTTGTTGTTCCTCTTCTTTTTGTTATTTTTCTTATTATTTGCACCAACATGATTATTGACATTATTGTTTCTTTGCCAGTGCCTTGGCCAGGTTGCATTCATGGAATTGTGGCCATAATAGTTCCTGGGCTGGCTGTGGAAATGTTGGTTCCTAGGTATCCAATAACCATACTCATTAACCCAATTTCTAGTGTAAGGTCTTTGATATTGAGCAGCCTGATATGCAAGACCTGTATGCCTCCCCGGAGTTCTAGTCCAACCTGACCTATTTAAATAGGTTGACTGTGCATTGTAATGGGTCTGAACTATAGGTTGGTAGAAATGATTGGGTTGACTCTTAGCAGCATTCTGTCTCCCCTGCACCTTGGACCCTGCTGACCTATTCATAGGTTTGTTTTGGGTCTTCTTCAGAGGTGGAGATGATGGTGGAGACTTGGTTACCTTGTCCTGGTATTTATAAGACTGGGTAGCTTGACCCCTAACCTGAGATTGACCCTTTGGATTTTGCTTGGATGTGCTAGCTCTACTAGGCTCACTGACTTTTTGTTTGCCCTTCTCCTCAGCACTGGTCTTTTTCAGATTAGCATTTTTGTTCATTGAATTGTTTGGATTCATGCTAATTAGAGGTCCTTTTTCTTTTTGGGCAACAAATGAAATAGTTTTCATTCCAAAGGTTTTCGTTGCACTTGAATTAAATCCTATGCCCTCTTTTCTGAAATTTACCTTTGACCCTAACAAAGCATTTAAGTTATCTATTCCTTGGGTCATTTTCTCAATGGTTCTCAGTTTATCCTCGTTGTCTTTCTGAATTTCATCAATAGACTTTTTCAGTTCATTACTTACATTGAGGACAGCTTCATATTTTTCAGAAACAATTTTTACTTCACTCTCACATTTCTGAATTTTCAGCTTCCATTCATCAATTTCATTTTCAAGCCTCACATTTTCTTCCCTAGAAGCTTTTAACTCATTTTTGATTTCATCTACTTCAGAACATGTGAGTTTCAGATTTTTATTCTCAGATTCTAAACATGCAATTTTATCAGTTAGAGTTTTATCATTTTGCATGGAATTGATCTTTCTTATCAGATGCCTGTTTTCTTTTCTAATATCATCAGCTCTATCAGCTATATCATGGTAGGCATCTACCCAATCAGCGATAGTAAAATTTTCAAATCTAGTGATTACCTCATCTGAGTCCTCTTCTCTATCTTCTGAGCTTGTTGCCATAAGGCAAATGGGCTTCTCAGATTCGGCTTCACTGTCAGAAGTGTTGCTCAGGGAGCCTTCATCTTCATCACTCCAGGTACTCACCATTGCTTTCCCTTTCGTGTTCCTTCTCTTTAACTTGTCCTTATATTTTTAATTATCTGGACAGTCAGCTTTCAGATGGCCTGGTTTCCTACATTGATAACAAGTGTTAGTTTCAATTTTCTTTGCAGGGTTGTGTTTATACCTTTTGTCCCTTCGGCCGCCACTGTATTTCATTTGACCGAATCATCCTACTCCTTTTCTGAGAAATCGCCTGAACTCTCTGGTCATCATGGCCATCTCAGAACGAGTCATATCTTCTTCTTCATTCGGGCTCTCCTCTGATGATGAAGAACTACTGGAGCTGGATTTGTTGGATTTGCTGGAACCAGCCTTCAGCGCTATCGGCTTCTTCTTTCTTTCAGCTTCTTCTATCCTTGGCATATTAATTTCATATGCCATCAGCGAGCCAATTAGCTCATCAGCTCTTATATTGCGCAAGTCCCTTGACTCCTCTATCACAGTAGCTTTCGTATGCCAGGCATGAGTCAAGGACCGAAGTATCTTCCTTACTAAATCATATTCTGTCAGAGGTTTCCTGAGACCTCTTAGGCCATTGGTGATGATCGTCAGTCGAGCATACATTTCTTTGATGGTCTCGTTTGGCTTCATCTTGAAGGCTTCATACTCAGACATTAGGAAATTAGCCTTCGTCTCCCTGACTTGAGAAGTCCCTTCATGGATAACTTCCAGTGCATCCCACATCTCCTTGGTAGAAGTCTACGCTGACACGCGGGAGAATTCAGTAGGGTGCAGAGAGCACTGGATGGCGTTTATGGCACTCCAATTCAGCATGGACCTTCTGATCTCCTCCTTGGTCCAGACATCTTCATTCGGGGACAGCTCATAAGGTCCCTTGCTAACAACTTTCCAGATCTCGTAATCTTTAGCCCTTAGAAACACTTGCATACGATTCTTCTAGTATGCGTAGTTAGATCCATCAAAGAATGGGGGCTTGGTGGTTGAGTGACCTTCAACTATCATCCCTCGAGCATCCATCTCTACCTATCCTCTTCGGGCGATGAGAGCCTGTAGAAGAGTATGGCTCTGATACCAATTGTTGGAGTTGGATGGAAGTCTCTTTCACAACAGAATGTGGATCTAGAGGGGGGTGAATAGATCAACAGGCTAATTTAAAAATTATGCCTAGATTCAAATGCGGAATTAAAAGAGCACTGGACAACCACAGTCAAAGCACCGAAAATAAGATCTGCTAAACAGACAAGCAAACACACGAAAGGCATAAAGACTTTTAGGTAGTTCCGTCAATCCGACCTACGTCCACCCCACATTCAACTCGAATGTGGATTACTGCTGATACACAGCTTCAATCTGCTGGGCACTACAGCTTGCCAACAACGGCTGGGGTTTACAGCTTATCCCGACTAGAGGAACACCCTCTGCAACAGCTGGGCAATATAGCTTAGCCGTCCGAGACCAAGTCTCACCTGCTGAGGATTACAGCTTCACCTGTCTAGTGGAGACCTCCACTGCAATGCTGCCTCACAGCTTGAAGAAACAAGAGTTCGGAAATAAAAATGCAGAAGCAAACTGAAAAAGAAAACCCAAATGGGAATGTAGCTCGGAATGAGCAAGCCTCAGCTCTGGTTTCTGAACCAAGAGACTGAGTTACAATATGAGCAGCTCTCAATCTAAACTCTCTCAATTTCACTCTCTCAACACATCTCTTCTCTCTTCTCTTCTCTCCTTTTCTTCTTCTCTGTTTTTCTTTCTTCTCACTGTGGATCGATGGCTCTCTGCTGTATATACTTTTCTTTTCTTCAGTCGATCTTGTTTCATCTGAAGATGAAGGCTTCATTATATACTATCAGCAGGTGGATGAGGGAGCGTGGCTTCCACATTTCCCGCCCAGAGAATTCGTCAGAACCGAGGCAATTCCATCCATGTGGCAGCACCTGATCACCTCATCCTCCTGGGATCACGAGCCATGTCAGCAATCTCAGTAGCAGATCCCTGTCAGACAGATTATAGGATTATCAGATTAAGTGAAGAACTCTGTACAGACTTATAAGATGAACTGCATTGTATGGACTTGTGAATTCGAATGCAATGTACAGACTCTGCTCAATGTATAGACTTCATCTATGTGAAGCATCCGCTGTACAGACTTCATATGTGAAGCAGCCGTTGTACAGACTTAGGCAATATGAAAACATGACAGTCAACTGACGATGTAAGGACTTCAAGTGTGAAGACGTTGTGAGTCCAAATGCAATGTACAAACTTCAGATGTCAAGCAGCCGCTGTACAGACTTCACTCAATGTACAGACTCCATGAACGATGCATGCAATGCATTAAAGGATGTACATACTTCCTGAAGTGTGAAGGAGTTGAGTGTATAGACATCATCATGTGAAGACTTGAACAAGGCATGTATAGACTTCACATCGTGAAGCAGTGTATATACTTAGATGAAGAAACTCTGTACAGGCTTGACCAAGGCAAGACAATCGATTGTATAGACATCCATAATGTACAGACTTGCCAAGCGAAGGGGTTGTACAGACTTAATGAATGATGCAAGGCAAACGAATGTATAGACATTCAATGTATGGACTTTCCAAACAAAACTCTGTACAGACTTGATCAGATCAAGACAACTGAATGTGTGGACTTCTAGTGTGTAGACTTGACGATGTACAGGCTTGATCGATGCAACGTCTGTACAGACTTGCTCAACCAGTCCGATGTACAGGCATGGAACACTAATGCCAATGTACATACTTGATGAATGATGCAAGGTAAACGAATGTATAGACATTCAATGTATGGACTTTCCAAACGAAACTCTGTACAGACTTGATCAGATCAAGACAACTGAATGTGTGGACTTCCAGTGTGCAGACTTCACGATGTACAGGCTTGATCGATGCAACTTCTGTACAGACTTGCTCAACCAGTCCGATGTACAGGCATGGAAAACTAATGCCAATGTACAGACTTGGGCAAAGCATCGATGTACAGGCTTTCAATGTTCCAGCTAGAGGATGTATAGACTTTACCCAGTGCAAGCTACATTGAATGAATGTATAGACTTAACAGTCTCCCTGGCCATACAGACTTAGTCACAGGCTGAACAGTCAAATGTATAGACATGCTTCCACTGACCAGTGTATAGACTTTGCAAACGTGAGACGCTGAATGAGACGGTGGCTGAGACAATGCACAGACTTCAGGTGAAACAATGCAGCTACAGTGCAATGTACTGACATGCCTAAGACGCAGCATGAGACGCTGGCTGAGACGAACGCAGTACAGACTTTGAATGCAATGTATGGACTTTGCATAGACGATGCATGAGACACAGACTAATGTACAGACTTCACAAATAATGCATGAACGATACGCTGAAGTCTATATAGACTTTAACAATGAATACATGTTGCGATGTACAGACTTTGTCCACGAACTGTGCACATGCATGAACGATGTATAGACTCTGAAATGCAAGTAATGCGGCAGTGTCTAGACTTTGGGCTTTACCCTGCAATGTATAGACTTGCTGGTCTGCTAGGAATGCAATGTGTTGACTTGCAGCTGTGCGAGCCATGCAGTGTATAGACTTCAAGCATGCAGACGTTGAACTGCAGAATGTGCAGATTTTGCCAACAATCAACAATGCAGTGTATAGACTTTGGCCAAAGCAGCGTTGTATAGACTTCAAGTCAGAATGCACAATGTGTGGACTTGGGGGCGTCGACCCATTAGAAGGGAGCGTCGACCCATCAGAGCTGTCCACACTACACAATGAAATGTATGGACTCTATGTTCATGCTGCAATGCAATGTTCAAGCTGCAATGCAATGTAAACATGTGGGTGTGTGCACGACAGTATAGACTCTGACTGCATTAGGTACACAGACAACCTGATAAAAATAATTTCATCAAAATAAGAACAGTTGCCAATCAATCAAAACGAGCTGTTGCCAATGAAATAAAACTTATTGTCAACATCATCAACACAGAGGGGTCACAACAATCCATGGGACGACAGGCAAATCACAAGGTTGAGCCAAAACAAATGGAAACCAAAACGTCGGAAAGCGACACTCTGTACATACACAGAGGCACAGACACTGGCGATCATAGATAGGGTCACGAGGTGACTGTAGCGGTCAATGGTATGGCCGCTAGACTAAGTCAAACTCTGACTGACCTGCCCAGACAAACCACCAAGCAGTCGATAATAGACACGCTACACAGACTAGGCAGTCCAAGAGACAATTGCCATACTAACCACCCTAAGACAACGACCTAAGTCACGACTTGTAGTGGCCTAAGAAAGGCACGCTACAGCGAAGAAACACATGAAGGTTGGGCCGTTAGAGCCAACCAACTTAATATCTTGACTAGGTCTAAAACCACGGTAACACAAATACCGAGGCAGACCACGAGCCGCTGAGACCATCCCCTCAAGACAGGAACTCAAGGAAGGTCACTCGCATGCGGGGGAACCCCACCGCACTCATATCAATACACGGTAACTCAATCGAGCGTAACACAAGGCCCGGGACACATACATCTATGGGCACGCTAATCGAGGTAATACGGCACCTCCTGATACCCCAGAAACATAAACACGGAACCCACAGGGTTTCCGAAACACTCGCGAGGCCATAGGTCAGTCATTGGGTCTCAACCGGACCGACTAGGACTCAAACGACCGAAAATGCAGCATTTTCGGTCGACCGGACATGGTCGGTCGACCGGCCTAGGTGGTTCGGTCGACCGGACCAACGACCAAATCAGCCCCCCTTCACGGGTGACTACCGGTCAACCAGAACCGGTGGTCCGGTCGACCGGTCACGGCGGAAATCTGGCAGAACCCCAGCCCCCGGGCTCGATTCCACTCCTCGTTCGTTTCGATCGAAGGGGAAAACAACCACAATCACAATACCGACCTTCCACACTCCTGAAGGGGTCAAAAAGACGCACAAACGACTTGAAACGGGCATTTTCATCGAATTGACCATAATTGGGTCATCGGGGTTCTCGGGCTCGTACCGGCCCCAAATGACAGCCGATCGACACCAAAACAGTGAATCTGGAATGCTGGCATTCCAGGGGTTGGTACTAACATATCTAAAAATCGTCGCCGTTTTCCAGCGAATCCTACGAACACCCCGAAAGCATGATTTTACTGAAACTGAGCGAAACCCGCTCAAACTTGCACCGAACAACGTAAAATTACAGGGAAAACGTAGAGGAGAAGTAGAGCTTCCATCTCCCTACCTCCCCCGAAGATTTCGTGCACCGAGGTGACTAAACCATGCAGAAAACCACAACGCAAGCTCGACCGTCAACTTTGAATCCACCGTTCGGGATCGCGCTAGAAACAGTCCGATCCTCACCCCATCGCGCACCCGATCATCCCCACGGCATCACCTCCACCTGCCCGAGCCTCCTCCGTCTGCAGCCGGAGCCGGATGGGCGAGAGAAGAGAGAAAATGGGGGAGAGAGGAGTTACGGCGGTGAAATGAGAAGGGAGGAGAGAGGAAGGAAATAAATAGTATAAAAGGAAAAGAAATTAGGAATTTTCCTAATTTCTGAAAATTCAATTTTAGCCCAAAAATAGAGTAATTCAGAAAAATACGTAAAAATAGTCGAAACGATCCTCTCGACGAGTACATCGCGACTGTATTGTCCTCGAGTCGATGCACTGAGAAACAAACTCACCACAGGATTCCGTAACTTGTACAGGAGCAAAACCCACATGGATCATAAAACTCAACTCATGACCCACAAAAGTGATCTGAAAATCTCCGAAAAGGATCTGAAAGATCTAATAAAGATCCGATAAGAATCCAGGGCATTACATCCTCCCCTCCTTTAAGAAATTTCGTCCACGAAATTTAAGGAGCTAACAAGAAGAAGCAGGGAAGAACAAACCCCAAGATAACTTGAAACAACACGAATCTCGAAAAATACAGTTCAGAGGAACACTCGTCAGACCATAATCACAAGCACACGTTCTGGATCTCGAGACAACCAGATCCACAAAACGAGCATGGCTCACAAGTGAACACAAGTCTGACACCTCCGAAACAAGACAACGTCGCTTACGTCTCACAGGGAAGGAGACACGACAGATGCCAAGACAACAACTATCAGAAAAAAAACAAAATGACAGACACGGCAAGCATTAGCTTACACAAGGAAACACAGTCCTCTCAGCTGACACTCAACAACATCGGCTCCAGTGTCAAAGGCAACAGGGAACACCTGGCACACAGGACGCCAACGACAACAACACTGGACCACAAGCACAACCATGTCAGTCCTCAGTCAGACATTACATCTGATCGAGTCGCAAGCTAACTCTACCGGGAGTGAAGAGTATAACAAGGCTAACTGACAAGACCTGGTCCACACAGTGCCAAGATAGACAGACAAAATCATAGAGAAATAGCGCTAAAATAACAACAACAGTAGCACTTGCAGGATCCCGGCTTTGTACGGAACACAGAACCACGGAACACAACTGCAAGCTGGGTCACATCAAGGCATGACGACAGCTGAACACACGACTATCAGGGACTAGTCATGCATCGAGCAGCTCACCAAGAACAGACCCATGGCAACGAGAATGATAATCCCAGGGAACGCATCTCAAGATTGGGAAGGATCACGTTGATGTGACACAACCTAGGACTTAAACAAACAAGCACAATCGCAATCAAACGGACCGATGTCGGCGACCGCTCACCCGATGCTCACCAAGACCCGAGGTAACTTGGCAATGCCAAGTGGAGGTTGTGTGGGCTGGGCCCTTGCTGGTAGAGGGCCAGCAAGGCCTAAGTTGATTCCCAAGGGTAATGGCAGCCCAATTCAAGGGAGCCGACGTCGTGCCGAGGGCACGGGTTCCACTCTTTTCCCATGGTGATCACTTATAGCAAAGGAGCTTAAGGATCGGGCTCTCACTCGCATAACCAGCGGAACTAGAACTTATATTGAAAGACAAGCACTAATGGAGTGAGGTGTGAGCACTTACTCGACCGGTTTGAAGAAATCGATCCCGCTCGGAGACGAGGGCGAGCGGGGAGGCGAGTGGAGCCCCACACGCCGGGGCGGTGTCGCTTGACCTACCCAAAGAAGTTACAACACTACACCTCTCGCAGGAGGGGGACCTTGGGGTGGGGGTTAATGATATTACAATCAATACTACCTTCACACAGGGAGGGGCCTTCAACCGACCAAGCGGGGAGGGGGAAACTATGACCAAAAGCGATAAGAAGTTGGGAAGCCGAATCTGCCTGCTGTCTGGGAGGGAGGACTGACAGTCGAAGTTGGGGCTGCAGAAGTTGATACAGAATTTTTCTGATGATGAGACTAGGGGGGAACTCTTCGTGACTGGTACTGGAACACCTCAGAATTTTTTAAATTTCTTCTGGTACCACTGCTGACCGGGGTGGAGCTTCAAACAGAGTGGCAAGTTCTGGGACTGGCAGCTTCAGATTTCCAACCGCAGGTTGCAGAGAATGCTCCGATGACTCCCAGACTCCGAATCGAGAACCGCCAGAGTTGTTGGAATCGTGGACGAGTCTGCTTCACAGAAAAACTGACGGGGATGCTAAAAGATGTGGGAGAAGACCTGGAGGATATGAACAAGGATTACTGGTCGGGGTAGACTGTGGGGAAGCAGATCCGTGCAGCAGAGGGAGAAAATTTGTAACGTCTGCTACTGGATGCCGAACGGAGTTCTGCTTCTTGATTCTGAAAGTAGACAGAGCGATGAAGAACTTTGTAGAAGAGCTTTGGGGCTGATTCCTCTGAGGTTCATCATGGCAGTGCTTCTAATCTGGTTCTAATACTCAGCAGGGACAGCTCTGCGCCGTTGTGGAAGAACGAAGCTCCTGGGCAGCATATAGCTCGAATGAAGACGAAACCACTTCTGTTGCGAAGAAGACAGGGAGACGCTTCTGTGGATGCCTCTTGTGCCTTCAAACTCATCCGGAGAAAGTCGTGGTGGCCGCTGCAAGTTGCTAGTTCATCTGCAACCTCTGGACAGCAAACTGCAACTTCGAAGTAGCTTCCAATGACCAAAAAAGAAGAAGGGGAAGGGGGTAGATGAGTGTGGGAGTGACCCCTGGTTGTAAGGGGGTCTTGGAGGGGGTGTTCTAAGGTGTGGGAGGTGGAGAATAAGGTCTGGAAGAGGGTCCAATATATGGTGATAGTGGGGGCTGCAAATTTGGTTGGAATGGAGAGAGGGAAAGGATATTCGAAAATAGGTTTAAGGGTGGGGTTAATTTTTTTGTCTTGGGAATGGGGGGGTTGTGTTGGGGAAGGGAAGGGGTGCTTGGGGTAGTGGGAAGAGTGCTTGGGAAAGTGGGAGGGGTAGTTGGGGGTTGGATGGTGAGGAGAGGATTGGTGGAGGGGGTCTTGGGAAGGGGTGGAGTATTGATGAGGGTTGTGGGGAATGGGAAGAGGCTTAAATGGGGTAGGTGGGGAGTGGAGGTGGTTAGGAAGGGAGGAGAGAGAAGAAAATTTGAATTTGGGTGTTGAGGAGAGAGAAAGTGGAGTGAAAAAGAGAGATTAAGAGAGGGAAGGGTGGGGAATCTCTCCCCTAGGGTTTCTCACCCAAAAAATGGAATCTCTCCACTAGATAAGAAGTGTAAACTCTCAAAATGGCAAGTTTTTTCATTCATTGATTCATTAAGTTGAAATGGGGGGAATGGGGTCCTATATATTGGCAACCCACATTTTGCAATAAGTCCCTGACAAAAGACTCAATGACAAATAACCGAGGGGGTAGGGGGTGCACTTGGGCCAAACCTAATGAATTGGGCCCAATAACTAACTAAACAACATAATGACTCTCAAACTTAGGGAAATAAGCACAAGACCTACGGACATGACTCAAGTAAAATGAAAATTACATCAAATGACTCAAATAAAAATTACGTAGGACTCAAAATTAGATAACTAGACCATGCCGGATGCAACCGGGGTGAGGAGACGAGCTGTGAACGTGGGCATGGGAGGTGATGTCCCCATCATACTCCCGGGGTGCGGAGAACTCGACTCCGTCGAGTAAGTGTCCTTCCCTCCTCGAAGGGTGTAGAAGTGGTACAGCCCTTAGGTCTTCCGAATGAGACCGATCCATCCACATGTCGAGATAGCGCTCGTATACCTTGCTCCGGGTGGTAGTGACTTGTTCATCCAATATTCATTCAATGCGCTCACGCTGGGCTCTCTTGGCTGGTGGTCTCTCCTCACGGGTGGGTGCTCTCTCAACGGAGGGAATAGGCTCAATATCCTCACTTGGTACCACCGTGGGTCTCTTATATGGCACTAGGTCGGCGACATTGAATGTGGGACTTATTCCATACTCCTCAGGGAGATTTAACTCGTAGGCATTTGCACCAATGCGCCTCAAGACCTGGAAGGGACCAGCCCCACGTGGCCTCAGTTTAGAGTTGGCTCCCGGGGAGAGCCTCTCCGTCCTTACCATCACAAAGTCATCCTCATGGAATTCTTGGTGACGCCGATGAGAGTCGGCCCGCCTCTTATAAGCCTCATTCTTTTTGCTTATATGCTTGCAAAGGCTTTCATGCAATTTTGTGAATGTTGACATTCTAGGGGTGATGGGTGGACCTGGGCAACCAAAAGTAGACCAATCATGCTTTGATGCCAAGAAGACTTTGATGGATTTTGGAGGGCCGGGGCAACCATATGTGGACTTATCATGCAATGTTGTCATGTAGACTTTGGTGGGTCTAGGTGGGTCGGGGCACCCGTAGGTGAACCTATCATGCAAAGTGGTGATGAATGTAGGGGGACTTGGACATCCGTAGATGCTTTTGACATGCTTAAGACCTATGATAAATGAAGGTGGACCAATACATCCGAATATGGGCCACTCATGCTTTCTACTTGACATGTGGGTGGTATGAATGAATGGACCCAACATAGTGTTCATGCCAAGTGGTGTGGTAGGCCTAGACACATGCATGTTTTTCCTAAGGGTGACTTCCATGTGTATAGGTGTGGGACAACCTTTGAACTCCCATTGGAAAGGATCGAACGGATCTAAGAATGTGGTCATCATGGGATGGAGCACAACCTCATTACCTAGGGAAATATGGCCCAAGGTCATGGCTCCCAAGGTGTAACCCGGGTCATAGATGAGGTGGGTTTGGCCCAATATGGTGGGTGAGGGTAGGAAAGGGTGGGTGGTTGGTAAGATGGTTGGGTCATATGAGTCCCTTGACTCCCATTGGAATGGATCATATGGATCATAAAATGGGTCACCTAGGGGGAGGAACTCCATGTCCTCAAGATCCTTAAAAGGTGCTAAGTCATCCTTCTCCATTATAGTTGGGCCAATGTTCTTGACAAGTGAGTCGGCCATGAGTGGAGGGCTTGGCTTTCTACCCGAGATAAGAAGCTCTAAATTGAGGAGAAGGTTGGGCTCATCGGGTGTAGGGAGGAATAGAAGGAGGTCGCTAGTGTAGCAACCAATGGTACAAACCGAGGTGATAGACCCTATGCATAGGTGTAGGAGGCTAAGGCTCCTAGGTTGTTCGACCATAGGGATCAACATGCTAGTCATCTCTACTTGCCATGCTATGCCCTTGAGGAGGTCCTCTAAGGTCTCCACTTGATAGGATGCTTGGATTGTAGTGTGATAGGATAAGAAGGGCACTATGGGAAGGTCTCGTTCTATGGCAGGGAAAACATGGGCCGGGGTCTCTCGAATTGGGCTCTCCTTTAGCCAACTAACAATGGGTTCTCCTAAGATGAGCTCCGCCCCAACTAGAGAGGGTGGTGTAAGGTAAAGACCATCGTGTGAGGTTCCTTCTTCAGCTTGGACTTGGGTTTCCTCCAAAGTGGGTGGTGGGTTTGGAGTGCTCACAACTATTGGATTGGGTATGAGTTCTGCTACCAAGGAGGTGAGAGAGTCTTTTGGGGTGATGAGGGTTTGTGTGTGGTGTTCCCAGGGTAGAGGGTAAAGGGAAACTTGGATTGGGATTGGTAGGATGTGGTTTGGGAGTGGAAGTAGTGGAGGTCTAGGTTGGGGTAGGATGGGGTTTGGAAGTGGAAGGTGGGTTGGGTGACAGGATTTGGGTTGGGTGGTGGTGGCCGTCAAGGTTCTAGGTGGAGGGATGGACACGGGGTCTACTTGGGTTTGAATGGTGAGAATAGGGTGAGTGGTGGTCCTTTTTGGGGAAACCGGGTCGGTTAGGGGTCTCTTCCCCTTGGGATCGACTGGTTGTGGAGGGGTGGTAGTGGGGGCCAATTGAGTTTGGATAGATAGGTTTGCGGAAGGAGGTTTTGGTTGGAGTGTGGGGATCCTCATGGGATTTGGTGGAGAGGTGGTTGTTTGGTTTATTTGGGTCTTAAGGGAGAGGACTTGGTCGCGAAGTGTTGTTATGATGGTTGAGAGATGAATTGTTGGGGGTGGTGGGGGTGGAGACCAATGGTCGGTCTCAAGTTGGCCGGGTGGGGGTGGAGGAGTGGTAGTGCTCCTCGGGTTAGGGGTGCTTGAGTAGGAGGGGTGGAAATGTTTGGGGATGTAGATCTTTCTAAGTTCTACCTTCATCTCTTCCCATGAGTGAATAGGTTCTTGTCTTCTAACCCTCCTTAAGCCCTCTATGTGTTCCCACTTACTCTTGGCTTGACCCCGAAGTCGTCCCTTGGCCTTTCAGACTCTCGCCGGTGCATATACCCAAGTCTTTTCGAAGTACTTTTCTATCATAGCCTCCCACCTAAGATAGTCACTAGAATGTGATCCGTCAAAGGTAATATCCCTATCTAGGATGAAGTCTATGGGTGGTGAGTAGGCTAAGTAGGTGGTCATGATGAACGGGGGAATCAATGCAAGGGTCGGATTGATGATGACACCAATGCAAGCATGCCCTAGGACTTGACTTGATAGAGACAAGTCAATGACTTGCTCTGATACCAATTGATGTGACACAACCTAGGACTTAAACAAACAAGCACAATCGCAATCAAACGGACCGATGTCGGCGACCGCTCACCCGATGCTCACCAAGACCCGAGGTAACTTGGCAATGCCAAGTGGAGGTTGTGTGGGCTGGGCCCTTGCTGGTAGAGGGCCAGCAAGGCCTAAGTTGATTCCCAAGGGTAATGGCAGCCCAATTCAAGGGAGCCGACGTCGTGCCGAGGGCACGGGTTCCACTCTTTTCCCACGGTGATCACTTATAGCAAAGGAGCTTAAGGATCTGGCTCTCACTCGCATAACCAGTGGAACTAGAACTTATATTGAAAGACAAGCACTAATGGAGTGAGGTGTGAGCACTTACTCGACCGGTTTGAAGAAACCGATCCCGCTCGGAGACGAGGGCGAGCGGGGAGGCGAGTGGATCCCCACACGCCGCGGCGATGTCGCTTGACCTACCCAAAGAAGTTACAACACTACACCTCTCGCAGGAGGGGGACCTTGGGGTGGGGGTTAATGATATTACAATCAATACTACCTCCACACAGGGAGGGGCCTTCAGCCGGCCAAGCGGGGAGGGGGAAACTAGGACCAAAAGCGATAAGAAGTTGGGAAGCCGAATCTGCCTGCTGTCTGGGAGGGAGGACTGACAGTCGAAGTTGGGGCTACAGAAGTTGATACAGAATTTTGCTGATGGCGAGACCAGGGGGGAACTCTTCGTGACTGGTACTGGAACACCTCAGAATTTTTTAAATTTCTTCTGGTACCACTGCTGACCGGGTGGAGCTTCGAACAGAGTGGCAAGTTCTGGGACTGGCAGCTTCAGATTTCCAACTGCAGGTTGCAGAGAATGCTTCGATGGCTCCCGGACTCCGACTCGAGAACCGCCATAGTTTTTGGAATCGTGGACGAGTCTTCTTCATAGTAAAACTGACGGGGATGCTAAAAGATTCCGGAGAAGACCTGGAGGCTATGAACAAGGATGACTGGTCGGGGTAGACTGTGGGGAAGTAGATCCATGCAGCAGAGAGAGAAAATTGATAACTTCTGCTACTGGATGCTGAACGGAGTTCTGCTTCTTGATTCTGAATGTAGACAGAGCGATGAAGAACTTTGTAGAAGAGCTTGGGGGCTGATTCCACCGAGGTTCATCGTGACAGTGCTTCTAATCCGATCCTGGTACTCAGCAGGGACAGCTCTGCGCTGTTGTGGAAGAACGAAGCTCCTGGGCAGCACACAGCTCGGATGAAGACGAAACCACTCTGTTGCGAAGAAGACAGGGAGACGCTTCTGTGGATGCCTCTTGTGCCTTCAAACTCATCCGGAGAAAGTCGTGGTGGCCGCTGCAAGTTGCTGGTTCATCTGTAACCTCTGGACAGCAAACTGCAACTTCGAAGTAGCTTCCAATGACCAAAAAAGAAGAAGGGGAAGGGGGTAGATGAGTGTGGGAGTGACCCCTAGTTGTAAGGGGGTCTTGGAGGGGGTGTTCTAAGGTGTGGGAGGTGGAGAATAAGGTCTGTAAGAGGGTCCAATAGATGGTGGTAGTGGGGGCTGCGAATTTGGTTGGAATGGAGAGAGGGAAAGGATATTCGAAAATAGGTTTAAGGGTGGGGTTAATTTTTTTGTCTTGGGAATGGGGGGGTTGTGTTGGAGAAGGGAAGGGGTGCTTGGGGTAGTGGGAAGGGTGCTTGGAAAGTGGGAGGGGTAGTTGGGGGTTGGATGGTGAGGAGAGGATTGGTGGAGGGGGTCTTGGGAAGGGGTGGAGTATTGATGAGGGTTGTGGGGAATGGGAAGAGGCTTAAATGGGGTAGGTGGGGAGTGGAGGTGGTTGGGAAGGGAGGAGAGAGAAGAAAATTCGAATTTGGGTGTTGAGGAGAGAGAAAGTGGAGTGAAAAAGAGAGATTAAGAGAGGGAAGGGTGGGGAATCTCTCCCCTAGGGTTTCTCACCCAAAAAATGGAATCTCTCCACTAGATAAGAAGTGTAAACTCTCAAAATGGTAAGTTTTTTCATTCATTGATTCATTAAGTTGAAATGGGGGAATGGGGTCCTATATATAGGCAACCCACATTTTGCAATAAGTCCCTGACAAAAGACTCAATGACAAATAACCGAGGGGGTAGGGGGTGCACTTGGGCCAAACCCAATGAATTGGGCCCAATAACTAACTAAACAACATAATGACTCTCAAACTTAGGGAAATAAGCACAAGACCTACGGACATGACTCAAGTAAAATGAAAATTACATCAAATGACTCAAATAAAAATTACGTAGGACTCAAAATTAGATAACTAGACCATGCCGGATGCAACCGGGGCGAGGAGACGAGCTGTGAACGTGGGCATGGGAGGTGATGTCCCCATCACACGTCCCGAGAGCACAAGACCCAAGACACCAATACTAAGGCTTACCTCGAAAAGACTTCACCAAACAAGATGAGAAGAATCAAGCTCAACCAACAGAATCTCACCAGGAAGGAAAATCCTAGGTCGCCTGAGCATCTTCTCAATCAAGGGAATCCAATCGAGCACTTCTACAGAAGCGAGATGCATCAGGAGCTAAACGGACTCAAGCTGGGACGCCAAAACAATGTAAGAACGTATACGGTCATCACACTAATGCAAAAAGTCACCAGCCACCTGAACAAGCCATGGAAAAATCTTGAACAATATATCGCAGATTCAAGCATTCCGGCGAACGCTGCCAAGTACAACATGATCGAGATAGACACCACGACGAAAAAAGAGCATCATGTCGCATCCTGACGAGAGCAAAACCATGTCGCACAGTGCCAACACAGCACGCACAAGACCACTTAAGGAAAACGAAGCGATAAAGAATCACGAAACTTACTACCAGCTAAAGATTGTACTGGACATTCAGGACTCTGGATACTGTATATCTCGGATTCCCATGTACCTCACACAACAATGCTCTGATACCACCTGTGACAACCCAGACGCCGGATACCGGATATACCCGATAGGACTACCGAGTAAACCCAATACCGCTTGCAACCCGTGAAGCCTCCCAAGAGCTGTAAAGCTCCGAAGGGAAAAAGGAATGTCGTGTAGTACATTAAAGTCACAGATATAACAGTAAGCAATTAAATTTCATTAGATCAGTTTGCTAAAGTAGCAGAAATAAAATTACTTTTTTTAACAGTTACAAATTAACAAGTATACCAGAGTCCAGTCCAAAGAAAAGACAAGCAGTACAGTCGACAGAAAAGAAGGACGTACACTGAGGTCGGGGGAAACCCGACGTAGGTACCGCTGGCAGCAGCGGACTCCACACACCAGGAACCGTAAGGAAGCAGGGATGAAAACACCTGAAAAGCAGGGGTGAGCCTCGTGTCACTGGCCCAATAGGGGTCACGCGGATACCCACTGAAAAACACGCAGTAACACGGAACAACAGCTAAAACAACAGTAGTAGTAAAGCAGGAAAAGCTACTACTACAAAGCTGTAGAAGAAAGTAGTAAAGGCAGGAGTAGAAACAGCTAAAAGAAAAGGAAAAGCCGTACCGAGTAAAACACGGCTGCCGAACTAACCTTGGCTCCCTAAGCTACTCCAAACAGCAACAGAAAGGTGATCCCTGGTCTCACAAAGTTAGGAGTTATCAATCTGCTGACACAGCACAAGGCCCTAGGCGAAGGCCTACGAAGATAGGCAAAAAGCCTAGAAAAGAACTAGACAAACACGAAACACTAAAGCCTACACGGCTAGATCATCGTGCACGCTCTTCTAGACATAACCACACACACGACTAGAACGTCGTGTGCACAACACAACGCTGACCTTGGGTAAGGCCACGAGAAGGCTAACCCGGGAAGGTCACGACATGAAGTGCGAGAAACGTGAGAGTCACGTGTCACGTGACAGAAGCACCTCCTCACTAGAAGAATAGCCAGCTGCGTCCACTGACGTCTTATGCTGCGTCCACAAGTGTCTGCGCTGCCTATAGGACGACAGAGACTAAGACACACTCAGAACCAGAATAGGAACTACAGTAATGAGTGACTAGACAGGGTAACGCCCGTCAGCGTCAGTCCAAAGCCCCTGACCACGTGTGCACACACTGACTCTTGCTGGAGAGCCAGACCTCTAGCTAGTTTTCCCCACCCAGTAGGATGCCACTGTACAATGGGGGCCCACAGAAACTAACTTACAAACCGTATCTCAGGAACTGCCGTACCACCACTCCTAGGTGGGCCAACACTGGAACGTGTCGACAGGCTACGACTAGCAGAGGCTCACTAGACACAAAACTCTAAACAGAAGTGATGTAGTACAGACAGGTGAGGAAGCACTGTTGCACGTACTATGAAGCACCAAGGCAGCAAGATAACTGTCGACAGACTCAGGACAGGGCAACTAGACCTGCTACTACAACGATCCTTGAGTCTCTCGACTCAGAGTCAAGATCATCGTACAAAGCGGAACAAGCCGCCAATCGGTCTATTCCTAAGTCAGACTTAGGACAGGGCAACTAGACCTGCTACTACAACGATCCTTGAGTATCTCGACTCAGAGTCAAGATCATCGTACAAAGCGGAACAAGCCGCCAATCGGTCTATTTCTTAGTCAGAGGAAACGACACAATCGAAGGAAACTACTCACGAACACCTAAGGGAACACTGAGAACCCTCAGCACACCTGGACACATAAACCGAGGTAAGACGACACCTCGAGGCATCCAAAACCATGTCTCGGAATGGATAGAACCGTCGAGACACACACAAGGTTACTTGTCAACCGCTGGGTCACACCGGGTTGATCGGAACCTGATAACGACTCTACAGCAGTATAGAAACCAAGGCATGCATGGCTACCCTATGTTGTGGTCATAGCCATCATAGGACATCGAGAGACATCCATGGGACGACAGGCAAACCACAAGGTTGAGCCAAGACAATTGGAAACCAAAACGTCGAAAAGTGACACTCTATACATACACAGAGGCATAGACACTGGCGGTCATAGATAGGGCCACGAGGTGACTGTAGCAGTCAAAGCTATGGCCGCTAGACTCAGTCAAACTCCGACTGACCTGCCTAGACAAACCACCAAGCTATCGATAACAGACACGCTACACGGACTAAGCAGTCCAAGAGACGACCACCGCACTGACCGCCCTAAAACATCGACCTAAGTCACGACTTGTAGTGGCCTAAGAAAGGCACGCTACAGTGAAGAAACGAATGAAGGTTGGGCCGTAAGAGCCAACCGACTTAATATCTTGACTAGCTCTAAAACCACGATAACACGAATATCAAGGCAGACCACAAGCCGCTCAGACCATCCCCTCAAGACGGGAACTCGAGAAAGGCCACTCGCATGTGAGGGAACCCCACCGCACTCATATCAATACATGGTAACTCAATCGAGCGTAACACAAGGCCCGAGACATATACATATATGGACATGCTAATTGAGGTAACATTGCACCTCCCGACACCCCAGAAACATGAACATGGAAACCACAGGGTGTCCAGAACACTCGCGAGGCCATAGGTCGATCATTGGGTCTCAACCGGACTGACTAGGACTCAAACGAACGAAAATGCAACATTTTCGATCAACCTGACCCCTGGGGTTGGTCGACCGGACAGGGTCGGTCGACCGGCCTAGGTGGTCCGATCGACTGGACCAACTACCAAATCAGCCCGCCTTCGCGGGCGACTACCGGTCAACTGGCCCAGGTTGTCCGGTCGACCGGTCACAGCGGAAATCCGGCAGAACCCCAGCCCCCGAGCTCGATTCCACGCCCCGTTCAATTTCGATCGAAGGGGAAAACAACCACAATCACAATACCGACCTTCCACACTCCGGAAGGGGTCAAAAAGACGCACAAACGACTTGAAACCAGCATTTTCATCGAATTGACCCTAATTGGGTCAGCGAGGTTCCCGGGCTCGTACCGGCCCCAAATGACAATCGATCGACACCAAAACAGCGAATCTGGAATGCTGGCATTCCAGGGGTTCGATTGATACTAACTGATCTAAAAACCATCACCATTTTTCGGCGAACCCTACGAACACCCCGAAAGCATGATTTTTTCGAAACTGAGCGAAACCCGCTCAAACTTGCACCGAACAACGAAAAATTATAGGGAAAACATAGAGGAGAAGTAGAGCTTCCATATCCCTACCTCCACCAAAGATTCCATGCACCGAGCTGACTAAACCACGTAGAAAACCACAACGCGAGCTCGACCGTCGGCTTTGAATCTACTGTTCAGGATCGCGCCAGAAACAGTCCGATCCTCTCCCCATCGCGCACCCGATCATCCCCACGGCATCACCTTCACCTGCCCGAGCCTCCTCCGTCTGCAGTCGGAGCCAGATGGGCGAGAGAAGAGAGAAAACGGGGGAGAGAGGAGTTACGGCGGTGAAATGAGAAGGGAGGAGAGAGGAAGGAAAGAAAAAGAATAAAAGGAAAAGAAATTAGGAATTTTCCTAATTTCTGAAAATTCGATTTTAGCCCGAAAATGGAATAATTCAAAAAAATACGTAAAAATAGTCTAAACGATCCTCTCGACGAGTACATCACGACTGTATCATCCTCGAGTTGATGAACTGAGAAACAAACTCACCACAGGGTTCCGTAACTTGTATGGGACCAAAATCCACACGGATCGTAAAACTCAACTCAGGACCCACAAAAGTGATTTGAAACTCTCCGAAAATGATCTGAAAGATCTAATAAAGATTTGATAAGAATCCAGGGCATTACATGCTTCCAGTGAGACGAGTGACATTTGACCCAGTTCCCTCGGTACCGGTCTGCCCAGTAGCATCCAGTGCCCATCCTAGCCTCCCCGGGTGGTCTCCATCACCCTCCTCGCAGCTCGGACCGTGTCTGACGCCCCTCAAGCCGCTACTCACCTAGCCGTCACTCTATTGCCCTTGAGGAGTTTACTTTTCACGTGTCCAGTTGTCTTTCTGTCTAGGCGCGAGTGCTCTACGAGTTTGTTGGCTTTAGGTCCTAGCCTCCGACTGGGATTTGTCCCGTGTCATTACATAATATCCTAGTTTCTTTTTCTTTTTAACCCTTTTCTCTCTCCTCTCTCTCCCCTCACGTCTCTCATTTCTCTCCCTCCGTTCTGTCTCCTCTCTTCTCCTCTCACTGCGGGGCGTGCGACCGTGGGGAGGTGGGTGAGGCGGTGACGCTATGGAGCTGTCATGGAGCCTGTTGGTGCGAAGAATGGAGCATGGCATTGGCACGATCCCTCGGTGGATTCAAAGCCAACGTGGGTGGTTTTGTATGATGGTTTTCGGCGTATCATGGTCATTTCGGCGCGAGATATCTTTGATGGACGTAGGGGGACAGATGCCCTGTTATTTTCCTGCGTTCCCTCGCGATTTGGAGCCGGACGGTGTGAGTTTGAGCGAGTTTTGCTTCGGTTGGGCGAAAAGCATATTCGGGTGGTGTGAGCCGTGTTCGCCATTCTGGGCGACGGTTTTCAACTCAATTGGTTTCATTTGAACCCATGGCATGTTAGGATTCATTTCCTACCAGTTTTACTGAATTTGGTCGAGAATCGGAGTCGGTATGAGCCTGACTATCCACGTGAGTCATTTTGGGTCGATTCATGGGAATCGCTCGTTTCTTGTGTTTTTACGTGTGGTTTGGCCCCTTCCGACTTGTGGAAGGTCGACAATGTCATTGTGGATGTTTCCCCGTCGTTCTGGCGACGATTGGGGCATGGAAATAAGTTTTTGTACGGATTTTCTGGTTTTCGCTCCGTAACGAGAACGCGCTCGTCGTGTGCGCCGCGTTCTAAGGGAACGTGCTATAACGATGCACCGCGTCTCGTGTCGGAGATGAACAGTTAGGCGGTTGAGAACGCACCCCATGAGATGGGCGTGATCTCTGTTAACGCGACCCAAGTGGGGAGAACGTCTAGGTGTTGTCACGCCTAAGGCTGTGGCCGTGTCTATTAACGCGACCTCGGTGAGTGGCACGTTAATGTTGCCATCGTTTTTATTATCGCACTCAGGGTTCTGGCCGTGACTATCATCGTGACCTAAGTGAATGCCGCGTCTCTGGGTTATCGCGACCCAGGTAAGCGCCGTGTTCTGATGACATCGCGACCCTCTGTGCGGGCGCGTTAATCATCGTGACGTAGGGTATGGGCGCGTTAATGTTTTCTATTTTTCGTGTCTTATTTGAGCAGTCTCGGGCTCCGGTGAACCCAAGATTCGATGCCTTGTTGGCTTTTGGCTCGATGGATGTCTTTGGTGTCCTATGATAGTCATATGTGTATCAAGGGATCTCGGAGGAGTGACTTTATCCCGAGCAGTGTGTAGTGCTGTGTTCTTTCCTGTTAATGTGGCTTCGACCCCTTGGTTAGCCCATTGTTCCGTGGATGTCTTGGACGTCCTATGAGGGCTGTGACCGTGTTATAGGGTGTCTGAGAGTGCCATTGTACCGAGTAGTGTTATGTGTTATATCGAGGGTCATTATGGTTTCTGGTCAACCTAGTTTTGACCCAATGGTTGACACATGACCTCGTAAGTGTCTCGTCTATCCTGTGAGGATCGAGACATGGTTTTGGGCATTTAGAGATAGTATTTTACCTCGATTTATGTGCCATGTGGTTTGAGGGCTTTTTGGTGATCCCTCAGGTTTCATGTTTTGTGTTATCCGGAATTGTGAGTCTGTTGTATGGCCCGGAGGCCAAGGACTCATCGTTGATGTGTTTTACCGTAGATTTTGGCTTAGGGACTAGGCTGATTAACAGCGTGTTGCTGTGATGTGCGATGATCTTGACCCGAGTCTCGTGACTCAAGGATCGTTATCAGCAGGTCTAGTTGACTGTCCTGAGTCTGGTACAATTGTATACTGCATTGTGCTCCGTAGTACGTACGACAGGTGTGTGCTTACCCTATTTGTACTTTGGTATTCGCTATTTTGGAGTCTCTATGTCTAGTGAGCCTCCACTAGTCATAGCCTGACGATACTTTCCTATGTGTCGACCCACCTGGGTGTGGTGGCGGGGCGAGTTCTCGACAGACAGTTTTTAGGCTAGTTTTCGTGGGCCCCCATGCTTTGCGGTAGCATCCTACTGGGGGGAAAACTAGCTAGAGGCCTGGCTCAAGGCATTGGGCTTGTATGTGCACACGTGGTCAGGGGCGGTTGGACGAGCGCCAATGGGCATGACCCTGACTAGTCACTCGTTAGTGTTGTTCCTTGTACTTGGTTCTTTGTGAGTGTCTCAGTTACCATCGTTCTAGGCGAGTGCGAGATACTTGAGGCGCAATGTAAGACGTCAGTGGATGCATCTGGCTATTCTTATAGTGAGGAGATGCTTCTGTCACTTGACGCATGACTCTTGTGACTTGTGTTTTCGTGATTTTTTCGGGTAGCCTGTGGTTGGCTTTACTCAAGGTCTGTGTAGCGTACACGACAGTGAGATCGTGTATGTCTTATGCTTTTAGATTGTAGGGTCGTGAGTTGGGCTTTTGTCTTTGTAGATGAGCCTACACGACTGAGGTGTCATGACATGTTCTGGAAATGTAGCCAGAATTGCCTTATATCAGTTTAGCGATTCCTGACTACGTGTCTAGGGATCTGTGTCTTTACCGAGTTAGAGTAGTTTAGAGGGCTGAGGTTCCTTCGACTGCCGTGTTTTAGCATTACGGCTTTCCTCTTTACTTTTACAGCTGTTACTCCTGCTTTGTTACTGCTTTGCTTTAGTGTAGCACTATTATTACTGCGTTGTTTTGCAGTAGGGTTCTGCGGGATCCCTACTGAGCCAGTGACACGAGGCTCACACCTGACTTTTCAGGTGTAGTTGTTCTGCCTCGTGGCTGGAGGTTCCGTTGTGCGGTAGTCTCTGTGTTGCCAGCGCTTACCAGTGTCGGGTTTCCCCCAACTTGAGGGTACATTTCCCTTTCTGTTGGACTGTACTTGTCTTTCTTTGGACTGGACTCTATTAGATTTAATTTGTTATAGAAAATATAATTTTATTTCTGCTATTTTAGCAATCCTGATCAATTGTAATTTATTTGCTTACTACTTTATCTGGAAGTTCAATGTACTATCACACACCTTTCTATCACTTCGGAGCTTTTTCGCTCTTGGGAGGCCTCATAGGTTCCAAGTGGTATCGGGTTTACTCGGTATTCGGAGTCTGGGTCGCCACAGTTGGTATCAGAGCGAGAGTTCAGAGTTGTTCGGAATTTTTCTGAGCTAGCTGAGCTTTTATTTGTGAAGTACATGGGAATTTGAGATATTGCAGTGTTCAGAGTCCTTAAGGTCCAGTACAGTCGGCAGTTGGCATTGGTTTTGTAATTGTTTATCGCTTTGTTTTTACGAGTGGTCTTGTGCGTGCTAGTACTGTCCGAGATGGTTTTACTCTCGTCAAGATGTGACGAAGTGTTTTTCTTTTGTCATGGTGTTTGTCTCGGTTATGCTGTACTTGGTAGAGTTCGTCGGTAGGCATGAATCTGTTGTACGGTGTTCGAGATTTTTCTGTAGCTTGTTTAGGTGGCTGGTGGCTAGTGGCTTTATCGTTGGAGTGATGACCGTGCACATTCTTATGTTGTTTTGGTCATCCTAGCTTGAGATTTGTTCATCCCCCGAGGTGTTAAGGTCGTGTTGAGGTGGTCGATTGGATGCCTTGATTGATAGAATGCTCGGGCGAACCTAGGATTTTCCTTCCTGGTGAGCTACTGTTAGTCGAGCTTGATTCTTCCCATCCTATGTTGTGGCGTCTTTTCACGGTAAGCCTTGGAAGTGCTGTCTCGGTGAAGCCTCTGTTCTGTGTCTGCTTAAGTGTGGACTGTGTTAGTTTTGAACCTGATCTGTTCTTGGTTCGGCGGTTGCTTGGCTTTGGACCCAGTGTTTGTGCTTGGGAGCCGTTGTGCACCATGTTCAACGTGTCGTGTTTGGCGGTTGTTGTGCTGTGAAGGTTCAGTAATCATTTTAGGACGAGAGGATAAGCTGAGATTAGTATTCTTTGTGCTTTGTGCTTTGTGCTGAAGCTGGTGCTCCTCATGGTTTGCACTCTGGCGACTTGTGTTCGGCTGTTTGCAGGATCGGTACTCGAGGCGTGTTATATTACAGTTTTGTGAATTACGATGGCGTCGAGTGTGTGCTGAGATGTGGTTGCCGAATTATTTGTGATGCTTGTGTGCATTGTGTGAGTGCGCAGCGGAAGCGTGTGGGCTTATAACCCACATGTCGAAGATCGTTGGTCGGAAGATTTTGACCGGACGAGAGGTTTGTTTCCCCGGTGTATTATCATCTTGGCTATGTGTGCCTTGATGTTGTTGGTTGCTGTGGCGTTGCTTGAAGCTTTGTGCTTGTTGGCACTGGCAGGTTTGAGGATTGGGAAAATATGTCGGCGTATATGCTGGTCGAGTACCCTTTCTTCTCTATATTTTCTTGGGAGTTGTGCTCTCGAGACGGATCGTGGTCCTTGAGATGCGTTCTCCGAGATTATTGTTGTTGTTGTTGTTGTTGTGGGAACTTGTTGGTAAGCTGCTCGTAGTATGGCTTGTATATGTTAGCCGTGTGTTCAGCTGTAATTGTGCCTTGATGTGACCCATCTTGCAGTTGTGCCCTGTGACTCTGTGTTGAGAACAGAATCGGGATTCTGCAGGTGTTGTTGTTGTTGTTGTTGTTATTAGGTTGTGGTTGTGCTCAGCTTGGGAGGAGTTGTAACAACCCAAGATCCAGATACCGGGAAAGGAACCCGATACCATCGAATCTTAGCCCGTCGCCCACAAGCCGAGGCTCGGAAGGGCTAAAAAGGAGTGTGGAGGTACAAAGAAATAGGAAATAAAGTAGAACATGTTGTGCCCCTGTGGTCATTTGAGTCATCTTGTAGTCACTTGGGTCATTCGACATCATCTTGTAGTCATTTGAGTTATTTGATATTCTTGGTTTTGATAATGGCTAAACACTATAAGTCATTGATGTTTTACCACTCTTATATGACTAAACTACTTGATGTTCTTTCATGACAGATATGCCAAGGAATGGAGTGGAGACGGCAAAAGTGAAAGCTCAATGATTACGCCCTCGCATGCGAATCGACTGCTGATTATAGAAGCGATATAATCAATAGAAATCTTCAAGACAGTCAAGGTTGATGCCACAGATGAGAATGGACTGCTAAAGGACTCAAGCGACGGAGCTAAAGAGGTTAATGGACCGACCTGGGAAAACTCGGGGTCTGCCCAGCTGGCGGTCGATCGCCAGCACGGGGGCGGTCAACCGCCCCAGCCAGCAGCTCCCAGTCTGCACGAGTCTCAGTGGCGGTCGACCGCTAGCCCAGTAGCGATCGACCAGAAATACCAGGGACCATCCGTCTACAGCGTTTCTCAGTAGCGGTCGACCGCCCGCTTCTGCAGGTCGACCGCCAGCCCCGAGCCAACCTTTGTTGACTTCATTTTCCACCTCAAGGCCAGCCCCTTTCCATGGATTTGTTTAATCAAAACTCACCTAATCTCCCATGATTTGTGGATCTGGTCTGCGGGATGTCTATGGACCATTCAAAGTCTATACAACCAATGCAAGAGGGTTAGAAAACCCTAGTTGATCAAGAGGAATCAAAGAGAGATCAAGAGAGGCTAGACGAGGTGCTTGGAATAAGGGGTATTGTAGCCGTGAACAGTACTCCGTGCAGAAGTTCTACATCTACTCCAAATGATTCAAGCTTAGATCTGAAGCAAGCAACCTCCAAGGAAGCTAGAAGCAAGCAAGCTCTCAAAGGTGATCAAATCTTGATCCATAAATCTCTTCATCAACTCAAGGGGATCAAAAGGAAGATTAAAGCTACATCCATACACTTCTTCATCAACTCAATTGAATCCAAGGCATCAAGGGAGATCAAAGGAGGCTTGAAAGAAGAGGTATTGTAGCTGTGAACAGTACTTCGTGAAGAAGTTATTCATCCATTCCAAGGTGTTTCAAGCTCATATCAAAGCAAGCAATCTCTAAGGAAGTGCAGAAGCAAGCAAGGCTATTAAGGTGATCCAAGGAAGCTGATTTCACAAGGTTTTCAAGGGAGATCAAATCTGCATCCTTTATCTTTTTCATCAACTCAAGGTGATCCAAGGAAGATCATTTCACAAGGAAGAAGATACCATTGAAGCATCAGATTCAAGCTCTAGCAATCTTAGACAAGATCTTTTCTCTTTGAGCATATTTTATATCTTGTTTGAGTATTTTCATATTTGTTCTCTTTCCATTTCATTCAAACATTTTAAACTGTGAATCGTCCCTACCGGTGGTTAGTAGGAAGGCAATCGGAAGTTGTCCGATCTGCGGTGTTGACGTCCCTACCGGTGGTTAGTAGGAAGGCAATCGGAAGTTGTCCGATCTACGGTGTTGACGTCCCTACCGGTGGTTAGTAGGAAGGTCATCGGAGGTTTTTTCGATCTGCGGTTCAGTGCGTTGCACTAGTGAAGCCTCACCGAGTTTGGTGAGGGGTGGACGTAGGACTGGAGATTCAGTCCGAACCACCTTAAAATCTCGTGTGTTGTGGTTTGATTGTGCGATTGCTTTGTGTTAGATGCATGCTTATGTTTAATTTCTACATTGCTTGTTCATCTTGCTAAGTAAATCATTGTGTCCTTCGTTAAGCCTATTATATTCCGCTGCGATTCTTTTTATCTAGCTTTAAAGAGGGGTGTTCTGCGAAAAGAGGGGCAGATATATTCACCCCTCCCCTCTAGATCCGCCATCCACTACTCAACAGGGCAATTCAACAATGAACAAAAATAAATAAACAACTACAACAGAGTCCAGTCCAACAGAAAGTACAGTCTAAAGCAGAAGAACGTACCCAACACCGAGTGAACACTCGGCCCGACGAGCTAGCAACTGAGAACCTCCGCACAGCACCCTCGAACCTCGAGGAAGAACTGCTGCACTTGAAACGTAGGGGTGAGTCTCCTGTCACTGGCTCAGTAGGGATCTCGCGGAACCCCAACCGTAAACAACGGCGGTAACGGAAAGCAGAAATTACATCAGGAACAGCAAACCGGTGGTCGGTAAAAAAACTCGGCACTACAGCTACTTCTACTATACACGGAAACACTCCCCGATCTCACAGTCGGGGGACCACCGAACTGCCTAGCACCACAGCTACCGAGGGAAAGCACACGGCAACTCTGCCGTAAAGGCCTATCGCAAAGACTGGGCCTAACCTGGACCACCTGGTCCACGGGTACCATCACAACCTCGCTGTCGCGAACCCGACCCAGCCAAGGGGGTGAAGCCTCGGTGATCCAACCGAGCTTCCCTGGCGTCAACCTCGGAAAACACATAGAAACGGTCCGGGAAGCCACGCCTCGTGGTCAGAAAATGGACTCTAGGGTCACGGAAACTCACGTCCTATGACGGGGGCCCCTGCCCACCAGAAGTAAAGCCGGATGCATCTACTGACGTCTTACACCGCACCTCAAGTGTCTCTCTACGACGCCCCAGGCGGAGACAAAGACTCAACAGTAACCAGTACCACGAACAAGGACTGGCTGGGGTCACGCTTGTCAGCGCGGGTCTGATAACCCCCAACCACGTGTGCACACACAGACCATGCGCTCTAGGTCTGACCCTCCAGTTGGTTCTTCCCCCCAGCCCGGATGCAGGCTGCAAAGATGAGGGGCCCTACGGTAACTAGCCTAAAATCATCTTTCTCGGGTGTAGCTCTCCACCTACCCCCTAGGTGGGTCAGCACACGTGTGCTCAGGCAAGCTACTGTAGCTCTCCACCTAACTCCAGGTGGGTCGGCACCAGCGTGCCCAAGAAGCTATGACCAACGGGGGTCACCACAGAAATGACACTCAAAGGAAACCACCGGAGCACGGACAGGCTACTCACAAGCCCTGTCACGTCCAGCTTGAGAAACAGGTGGCACTGTGCCACCGGACTCTAGGCAGTCCACTATAACCTATTAAACCAGCGGTCCTTGAGTCGCAGAACTCAGGGTCAAAACTGTCGTACAGGACAGCTCTGTTGTGCCCCTGTGGTTTTGATGATGGTTTTAATGGTGGTTTTGATGATTGGCCTTTGAAGTGAGTTATTCACTGTGAGTCATCTTGTTGTGTGAGTCATCATGCTATTATTCACTTTCTGATCATAATGCAGTTCTTCATAAGTTCTGATATGGCATTGCATATTTGATTATGTTCAGTCATGTTACTGTTGCTCAGTTTGATACTGCAGCGTCGACCCATCGAACTGCAGCGTCGACGCTGCCAAGGCACTTCAGAGGTAGCAGTAAGAAATATTTGATCTGCTGCGTCCACGCTACTTGGGCAATGCGTTGACGCTTGGTGCCTCTTTAACCTTGCTGCATTTATTCATTGGTCTGGTCTGTGGTTCGTCGACCCCTTGTGCTGATGGGTCGACCCCTCAGTTCATATCATCAAGCCTATACAGTGGACTGTGCAGCCTGTTCGTGTTGGTGAAGTCTATACATCGGTCCTTCACCGTCTCATGCATTGTCTCTGCCAACGTCTCATTTAGAGTTTTCCCTGTGTTGAAGTCTGTACAGCGTCAACAGTGCATCATTTCTAGAAGTATGTACATCGGTATGCATTGCATCAAATGTATACATTGGGTCATGCATTCACTGTAGAGTCTACACATTGCTGGGTCTTATTTAATGTCTTCATGCATTCATCAAGTCTATACGCTGGAAGACAAAGTCTATATAGCGTCAACTCATTGGGCTGCAGCGTCAACTCAGCAAGTCTATACATCCTCAGTTGAACGTAAAGTATATACGTTGCAGCGTCAACTCATTGGGCTGCATCGTCAACTCAGCAAGTATGCACATCGCCTTCAGACTTTCAAGTCTATACACTCTATATTCATTCAAGTCTGTTCAGCCGTTTGCATTTCATGAAGTCTGTACACTACATCGCCTTCTGCAAGCATTCTTCAAGTATGTACAGCCTGTGCATTGCTTCACAACAAGTCTAGACATCCTGGCTGTAGTCTAAGTCTACACATCCTGCTAGGTCGGACTTCAAAGTCTGTACACTGCGCACCACTGTACAAGTCCATACAATGGCTGTTGAACTGTGAAGTCTATACATTGTCTGATCATTCATCTTTGAAGTCTATACAACGTTGCCTTGTCTCTTCAAGTCTATACAACGTTGCCTTGTTTCTTCAAGTCTATACAATGTGCACAGTTTCTTCATGTCCATACATTACATCGTGGTCTTCAGCTAAAGTCTATACATCGGACTGTTTGAGCAAGTCTATACAGCGTTTCATTCACACTTGAAGTCAACACATTGGGCAAGTCTAAACAGGGTCGATGCTAGAGCTTAAGGCGTCCACGCACCAGTGAAGATGCATCCACGGATACTCTTCACAGCGTTAACTCTACGCAAAGGCTACGTCAACTCAGCCACTCAAGAAGCATAGGCCTTTTAAAAAATACTCCAACGCGTCAACGCAGCAATGGAGCAGCGTCGACGCAACAGTTAAAAAGGCTAGGCTGGTTGCTCACTGGAACGCATCAATGCGTCAACGCCACGGGTTGGAAGCGTCAACGCAGCAGACTTAAGTTTCATAGGTTGAAGATCTCTGAAGGCTGCGTCAACTCCTTGGAGCAAGTGGGTTGACGCCACCTCAACTCCAGTTGCTGAGCGTACTAATGAAGGGCACGTGATCCGAGGTGCCTGGCTCGTGATCCAAAGATGGACGAGATACCAGGATGCTGCCACGTGGTCTGAATTTCTAGGGCAGGAAATGAGGAAGCCACACGCGCCCAGTGTGCCTGCTGCTGCTATATATACAAGACTTCTTCCACATAAGAAGAGGATTGAAGAAGAAGCCTGGAGAGCAGAAAGCCCTTCGATCCAGAAAAATAAAAGAAGAAGAAAAAGAGTTGAAGAGAAGAAGGAGAGAACAGCGTGAGAGAAAAGGAGAGCAGAAGAGAAAGAAAGAGAGATAGAGAGAGAGATAGTGTTCGTGAGAAGTGAGAAGTGAGAAGAAAAAGAGAAGAAAGAGAAGCAGAAAGAAGAGGAAGAAAAGAAGAGGAGGAGAGAGTCTATTGTAGATCAGTTCAGTCTGTTCGTGGATCAAATCCAGAACGACTATGCTGATTGAGAGCCACATCTCTTGTGTTTCATTTCCAGCTTTTGTTGCTGTGCTTTTTATGTTTCTGTATTTTTTCTTTTGTTTCTTTGGTTAGTCTTGTTCTTCCGATTGCCCTGCTGGGGATCGGGTTCCTCCTGTGGATTCAGGAGAAGGGAGACTTATCTCCGGTTCTGGGCTTGTGGCTTGCAAGTCCAGGGGTCCCTCCGGTTGGAGGAAGAGAGGTCTTCGACCTCTGGTTTCCAAGTGGCTGGGAGTCACTTGGGGTGTCCCTCCGGTTGGGAGGAAGAGGGGAGGCTGTCCCCAGGTCAAGCTGTGTGGCAGCAACTGTTCGCAGACTGAGTCTGCTTGGTTCTAGCATTGGCTAGTGAAGCCTCACTCCGGTTGGGAGTGAGGGGTGGATGAGGTCTGGAGGACCGAACCACCTTAAAATTATTTGTGTAGTGGTTTGCCTTGCGTTAGCTCCATATCTTCTACCTCCCATTCACAGGTTGTGCATGCTTGGCTAGTTGCATTATCTAAAGAGTTATTTTTGAGCATTGTATTCTGCTAAGTGTGTTTGGGTTGTTTAGCTCTCCCTTCGTTTCTAGTTGTTCAGGTGGCTGCATTGGTGCAGTCCAACTGTTTGTTCATTTATTGCCTTATCATTTCATCTTGGAAAGCTCATTAGTCTTTATTCCGCATATCTGAGCTTTAGAGTTTTAATTTGGGCTATATTTTTTAGAGGGATACATTCACCCCCCCTCTGTATCCGGGCCTAGCACCCTAACAAGCTCCAGGCCATCAATCTGCCCTAACCCTAGGTCAGAAACCATGGTAATATACTGCTCAAGGCGGCTCGTGACCGCCGAGCTCAATCCCTTCCAAAGGGAACAAAGAAAACCCTCCAGTCCCGGGCTGGGCAATTGGACTCACAGTCCATAGGCCATATACACGGCCCGCACAGAAACCACGTTCTAAGGAGGCTACTGACGCGCGGGGACAACCCACCGCACTCATACTGCTACACAAGGACTCGATCCTACGAAAACTCATGATAACCCCAAGAGGGGAAAACACCCTCTACAGACACAAATCCTCACCGGAATAGCCCATGACAACCCACACAGGGAGCCCAGATCACGAAGGGTCACGCAGATACCTCTCCCGCGAAATCGCACTGCATACAGACACCTCGGGTCAAGAGAACGCGAAGCATAACACCCCGGAGGCTTAAGGGGTTGGGCAGCCAATCCTTTGGCCGCCCATAGGCCTGGGTGGCCACACCAGTGGCCGCCCAGCACCTAGGCTCTCAATGGCCTGTGCGGCCACATCTTTGGCCGCCTAGAGGGCTGGGGGGGCATCGGCTTAGCTGCTCAGACCAGGGCAGATGAGGAGGGCGGCCAAGGTCTTGTCTGCCTAGCACCTTGGGTGGTCAGACCAGTGGCCGCCCATAGACCTGGGCGGCCAGGGTCTTGGCCACCCAGACCAGGGCACAGACGGCCACAGAAGTGGCCGCCTCCTGCGTCTTCCGGCAGACGGGCTGAGCTCCGCCGTGACCTCGGTTCCATCATTCCCCTGACCCCAAAACCCAAAAATGGAGGAAGAAGAAGCGAGAAACCTTGCTCAATTCGACGAATCCGTCGCACGCCCCAAAAACATGATTTTCCCCCCAAACGAGCAATACACCCCGCTCGGCTCACCACGGCCTATGAAACTTGTGGGAAACGAAGTACTCGAGCTAGAAAACCATCCCCCTACCTCCACCAAATATTCCGCACACCGTGGACGTCATTCCGTCGTGAAATGCCCCGCGAACCACCACCGGCGCCCTGAGCTCACAAACGACAAACGTCGCGCCTCCACCTCGATCCTCGCTTCATCCTCACCGCTCCATGCCCCACGAACCTCGCCGCCTTGCCCCTGTCCACCTCCGTCGGCCGCCGGAGAAGAGAGGGAGAGAGGAGAGAGCGTGAGAAGAGAGAGGGAGAGAAGAGAGAAATGGGAGTGAGGGAGAGAGAGAAAAAGGAGGTTTATATATATAGAAAATTCCAAAAATTCTGAAAAATACCAAAAATAGGGAAAAAATACTCCCCATGATCTTTGAAAAATGCACAACGTAGTGGTAACATCCCGGAGTCAGAGAACGCAACGGTTCACCCTACACGGGGTTCCGAAGGTCCGATAGGCAAAAACATGCGTGAACCGCAAAACTCAATCCGGGACCCACAAAAGTGATCCGAAACCCATGGATCCTGATCCGATAAATATCCAAAAAACCCGGGGCATTACAGGAGTTCTCTGTGAGTCTGAGTTTGGCATTGTGTGGATCGTGGTCTTGTCGGCTTGGTTTGTTGTACTCTTTTGTCGTGGTAGAGTTGGCAAGCAACTCGAATCAGATGTAATATCTGAGTGAGGACTGACTTGATTGTGCTCGTGGTCCAATGTTGTCGTTGGCATTCTACGTGCCAATTTTGTTGTTCTTGGCGTGGAAGCTGATGTTTTGGAGCAGTCAGCTGAGAGGACTGTGTTTCCTTATTTAAGTTGATGCTTGTGTTGTGTCTGCCGAGTGTGTTATCTATAACTATTTTCGTGGCATGGGTCGTGTCTCCTTTCCCTGTGAGACGTAAGCGACGTTGCCCTGTTTCAAAGGTGTCAGACTTATGTTGACTTGTGTGCCATGCTCGGTCTGTGGATCGGTGTGCCTTCAGATCCGGAGCGTGTGCCTGTGATTGTGGTCTGGCAGTGTCCCTCTGAATTATATTTTTCAAGAATTATGTTATCATGTTTTGTGTTTGTGGTTTGGCTGATGCTTGGAGAGCGTGGCCAATGTTTTGGGTTTGTTCTTCCCTGTTCACTTGTTGGCTCCTTGAATTTTGAGGATGAAATTCCTTTAAGGGGGGAGGACTGTAATATCCTGGATTCTTCGGATCAGAATCGGAGAGCTATCGGATCGCTTCCGTGGGTCCTGATACGTGTTTTACGATCCAGCGGGTTTTTCCCTTGTATAACTTGTGGAACCCTATAGAGAGTTGACCGTTGAGTTTTGCTACTCAAGGATGCTAAAGGTGCGTTGTGCTCGTTCCGAGGATCGTGAAAACTATTTTTTCGTATTTTCTAAATTTATGCATTTTTGTGCAGAATCGGATTTTAAGAAAATTACATAATTTCCTAATTTCTTTTCCTTCTTAACCCTTTTCTCTCTCCACTCTCTCCCCTCACGTCTCTCATTTCTCTCCCTCCGTTCTCTCTCCTCTCTTCTCCTCTCACTGCGGGGCGCGCGACCGTGGCGAGGTGGGTGAGGCGATGACGCTGTGGAGCTGTCGTGGAGCGTGCTGGTGCGAAGAATGGATCGTGGTGTTGGCGCGATCTCTTGGTGGATTCAAAGACGGCATGGGCGGCTTCATGTGATGGTTTTCAGCGTATCGTGGCCATTTCGGCACGTGAGATCTTCGATGGAGATAGGGGGACAGATGCCCTGCTCTTTTCCTACGTTCCCTCGAGATTTGGAGTCGGACGATGTGAGTTTGAGCGAGTCTTGCTTCGGTTGGGTGAAAAGCATGTTCAAGGGGTGTGAGCCGTGTGAGCCGTTCTGGGCGACGGTTTTCAGTTCAATTGGTTTCATTTGAACCCCTGGCATGTTGGGATTCATTTCCCGCCAGTTTTACTAAATTTGGTCGAGAATCGGAGTCGGTATTGTTCATAAACTATCTACCCCGCCCCCAAACTATGCATGTATTATATGAACATGGGCAAGTATGAAGTATGAATCAAAGGGGCGATGGATAGATGAGAAAGACATACCATGATTGCCACTAAGGGTTAACAACGCCAAGAGATTAAGAGATAAAGAGATGGCGCCGTGTACCTTGGAAAATGATGAAGAGTTGATCGCGCTTAAGGAACTGGCGCGGGGAACTTTGTGGATTACACCTCTTCTCCTTCCATCCGGCTAGAAGAAGAAGGCCTCACGTTATATTCATGCTCTCCTGCAAAACAAAGATGAAAACATAAGAGAAAAACCCATTAGAATATGAAGTGTAGCATCAAATCCCGCAGTGGTAAAATAAGGGTAGAAATTGAGGGAGAACGCACCGGGAATTTTTTTATCAATTCAAAAAAAAATTCATTGATGAATCGTGAGAGGATAAATATTTTTGTTATAAATTTTAACCCCTGTGGAAGGGTGCAAAAGATAGGTGTGTGTATTGTGATGAGAATAAGATAAATAAGAGGAGAAAACATGCAGTACAACTGCGAAAAATGTGCATGCAAAACGAGGAAAAGTGTAGGCAGAGTGCAGGAAAGTGCAGTTGTGATGATTTGTGAAATTGAGAGAAGAATAACTAAGAGAATAGACAACGAAATTAAGCCCTTGAGCTTGGAATTGAAAGCTAATACTTCTATCTTCAAGCCAGGGTCGAAGTTGTGAATCGGCGTGGCAGCATGGCTTCGTCCTCAACCAAGAAAGAGGCCCCCTTCGCACACTGTGAACTGGGCATCTTTATAGGAGCGGAAAAGCCTTTGAGTTTAAATCTGAGATGAACACCCAAATTAGGGGATTTAGATGCACAAATCTCCTGATAATAGTGTGGATAAGAGTCCTAGATCAATTAGAGTCAATCTGGAAGCTTCTTCTTGGAGAAAATAGATCAAACAAGGTCTCCAAAGAGTCCTACGATGAAGAAATCGGAGTTTAGGAAGTTTAGGACTCTCTATCTGGCAAACGGTCTATCGCAGGGCCGTTTCTTGATGAAAACGGTCTAGGAAGGACCGCAAGGGGATGGCAAATGATCTAGGGGGTGACCGCAAGGCTCCAGGGGTGAAACGTGGTGATTTCGAGCAAGTTTGGGGGAAAACGGTCTAGTGAAGACCATTTTTTATGGCCTAGCGGTCTTCCCGGGACCACTAGGTTGCTGGAGAAAAAATTATGGGCAGACTTTTACGCGACTTTGACAATCGGAGAATATCTCCCAAACGGTGCAGAACTAGCAAAAGTAGTAGAAGAAGAAATTGTAGATAACTGAAAAATGAACAACATTCATGAAGAGAGCAAGATGAGAAAACGAGTGAAAGAGGGAGAAAATGGGGAGAGAACAAAGAGAGAAAATACTGGGACATAGGTGAACAGTGCAGCCTGCCATGAAAATGGCAAATAACTTAAAATTGGTGGAGAACTGGCCAATGGCGTAGAAGAGAAAATTGTAGGGATATAAAAGATTAACAATTTTGGTGAAGGAAACTTAATGAATAGAGGAACAAAAGGGGACAAGAAAGGGCTGTTTTCAAGACTGCACAATGAAAGGGGCCGAATGCTTGATGGAAGTTGTCCTAAATGGGCCGCAAGTAGACTTGGAAGGTAGGAAGTTGATAAGATAAGCTCTAGGGCTCTAAGAAATCATGATCTCTGAGGTTCAAAGGCTAGGGAACAATGACATGGGCTCGAAATCCATCCAAGGAAGGCTCCAAAACAATGGGTAATTCGGGACATCAAAATGACAAATAAGAGAAATGACTCAACTTGCAGCCTAAAACGGGTGTCAACAGATGCCCCTCCTTGATGCTTTGCAAGGGAACGAGCGAAAGCGGCGCGGAGGTGGAATGAAAAGAAGATGGAGCGATAGCGATAGTGACGTGAAATGGAGATGAAGCAGAGATGAAGCGGAGCGAACTGATAAGCGGGCATCAAGGCAAAAGACACCTGTTACAACCAACAAGCGACAGGAATTCTCCTGAAAACACCGAACTAACCACCCGGAATGGCTGACGCGGTTGAGACATGTCTGGAGAGCTAACTAAAGAAAAGGAAAGAAACACGACCAACCTCATCGGGGACACAATCCACAAACAAGGAGGGGATCGGAAGGAACATAGTTGAAAAGCTGGAAAATGAGAATTGAAATTGAGATAAAATCTAGACAGGAATCACGCTAGCCAACAAGACCAAGCGGCAAGATTAGAAAGAATGTAATGCCCCGAAATTTTTATAAATTATTTTTGAATTATTTTAGTATTTTCAGGGAATTTTTAAAGATCCTAAACTCTAATTGTTCAATTATTGTGTGATTGTTCAATTTTCAGGGAATTTTTAAGAATGTAATGCCCCGGAATTTGATTAAATTATTGTGCAATTGCATCTTATGTGTGATTGTTTTCGCGCTCTGGTTATATTGCTTGCTCGAGGCTTACCATGTCGGCTGTTCACGTTTTCTGATATTGTTTTTCACTGTATTAAAAGCTCGGGGCGTGACAGTTAAGTTGGTATCAGAGCCTAAGTCCAAGGACTTAGGGAGAAAAGTCATGTCACAGGATAAGTCCAAGGTTTTAGGACCCATACCTATGAACTAAGGAGGAACTTCCCTACCTATGCAAGAATTGGGTAGAGCCCGGGATAAGATATGAAATTAGATCTAAATTAATCCCTTTCAAAATTTTCATGAGAATTAACAACTTGTTATTCTGTCAGGTACCTTATTTTTATAATGGCTTATCGCGTAGACTGGAATGGCATGCAAGAGACCGTTGCTGGTTTAACTCAAGCACTGTAAACTATGGCGCAAGCTGGCACAGGAGCGAGAGCTGGAGACCTACACTACAATTTGCGGAGCTTAAATCCTCTGTGATTTTCTGGTTCCTCAAATCCAGATGAAGCTGAAAACTGGATAGACAAGATGAACCGCATCTTTGAAGTTATGCAATGTGCGGATCAAGAAAAGGTTCGCCTTGCTACTTTTCAACTAAATAAAGATGCCCGTACGTGGTGGAAGTCTATTCCTATACCTCCAGCTGATGCACCACATACATGGGAAGGTTTTCTCACGCTCTTTCGAGCTAAGTACTTTTCTGAGCACGTCAAAGAGCGGAAGGCTATGGAATTTGCTTTTCTTCGCCAGGGCATGATGTTAGTGGCAGAATATGAACTTCAATTCTCCACGCTGGCGCCGTATGCTCCTCACATAATCAGCACCGATTTGTTAAAGGCTAATCGGTTTATGGATGGATTAAGGCCCAGCTATATTTAACAATTAGGGACCCATAATATCCGTACTTATACAGAGATGGTCCAGCGGGCGCATCTATGTGAGAGGACCTTAGAGAAGGTCGAGAAATTAAAAGGAAAGGGAGAGGAGCCGGCCGAAGGTCTGATCGGCATGATAAGAAGAAGAAGTTTAGTATCACGGAACCCTACAAATCCCGTTATAACAAGAAGAGATCCCAAAATGGGAGTCGTAGTGGCTACCCCAAAAATAAGAAAGTCAAAGAAGAAGACAAGCAGGTCACCACGGCCTGTACTTTCTGTGAGAAGTTCGGTCACTCGGCCGAAGAATGCTGGAAACGCCTTGGCGCTTGTCTCCGTTGTGGAAGCAGGGAGCACCGTATGCCGGATTGCCCCCTTATGAAGGAGCTATCTTCTGGAAGTGGATGTAAACGGCAGGCTTGTCTTAATGCCGTCATGAATGATGATGAAGCACCTAGGGATGATGGGCTTATGGAAGGTACTATTCACATTTGTTCGCATCCTGCTTTTGTACTATTCGATACTGGTGCTTCTCATTCTTTTATATCTACTTCCTTCGCAAAGACTTTGCCTATTTCGTCAGTTCCTTTACCTGCGGACCTTGTTATCACTACACCTTTAGACCCCGGAACCAAACTCACCAATTATTATCCAAATAGTGAGGTAAGGGTAGAAGGACATAATCTTCTTGCAAATCTCGTATGCCTTGATATGGAGGGCTACAATGCTATCTTAGGTATAGATTGGCTTGTAGATCATGATGCCTACATAAATTGCAGCAATCGGATTATTTCTTTTTGGAAACCTGGTCTTCCAAGGTTTTCCTTCCTTGGTGTCAAATATAGGAAGCATCCTGCCATTATTTCATCTCTGCACGCTTGCAAATTATATTTGCAAGGATGTGTAGCTTTTCTTGCTTCCGTAACTTTCACCGAATCCAAGGAGATTATCTTAGAAAATATCCCAATTGTCAATGAATTCCCGGATGTATTTCCTTTAGATTTACCCAATTTATCACCCGAAAGGGAAGTAAACTTCTCCATTGAACTCATTCCCGGAGCAGCACCTGTTTCGATAGCTCCCTACAGGATCTCCCCCACAGATCTCAAGGAACTAAAAAGATAACTTCAAGAGCTACTAGACAAGGGATTTATTCGGCCTAGCACATCCCCTTAGGGTGTGCCAGTTTTATTTGTCAAGAAGAAGGATGGATCTCTCAGGTTATGTATCGATTACCGGCGACTAAATCAGCTTACTATCAAGAACAAGTATCTGTTGCCGCGTATCGATGAGCTCTTTGATCAGATTTCAGGAGCAGAGTATTTTTCCAAGATAGACCCCAGGTCATGTTATCATCAACTTAAGATCAAGGATGAAGACATACACAAGACGGCTTTCCGGAGCCATTATGGCCACTATGAATTTGTAGTAATACTGTTCGGGTTAACTAATGCCCCGGCCGCATTTATGCAACTTATGAACAACGTCTTCAGGCCTTATCTTGACCGGTTTGTGGTCGTATTCATTGATGATATTCTCATATATTCCAAGACTAAGGAAGAACATGAGGAACATTAAAGGATAGCCTTGCAGACACTAAGAGAACATAAACTCTATGCAAAGTTTTGACTCAAGGAGGTCTCTTTCCTTGGCCACATCATTTCAAAGGAAGGTATCGATGTTGATCCTTCTAAAGCGAAAGCTGTTAAGAACTGGAGCCGGCCAACGACCGTGTCAGAAGTTAGAAGTTTTCTGGGCCTGGCTGGTTATTATAGGTGATTTATTAAGGATTTCTCTAAGATCGTTGTTCCTTTGACTAGACTTACAAGAAAAGAAAATCCTTTTATATGGTTGAAGGACTGCGAGGAAAGTTTCCTAAATCTTAAGGATCACCTCACTACTACACCAATTCTAACACTGCCGACGGAGGGTGGTGGATTTGAAGTATATACAGATGTATCTGGTATTGGCCTAGGATGTGTTCTTATGCAAAATGGGAAGGTGATTTGTTATTCCTCAAGACAGCTGAAGCGTCATGAAGAGAACTATCCTGTGCATGATCTAGAATTGCCTGCGGTCATTTTCGCTTTGAAGATTTGGCGACACTACCTTTATGGGGAGAAGTTCATTATATTCTCAGATCATAAGAGTCTGAAATATCTTTTCACCCAGAAGGAGTTGAATATGTGACAATGCAGATGGTTGGAGTATCTTAAGGACTTCGACTTTACAATTCAATATCATCAAGGGAAAGCAAATGCTGTAGTAGACGCTCTTAGCAGAAGACCGATGGCAACACTAGCAAGCCCCCGAAAAGGTATGACTTGTCTTATCAAAGATTTCTCTCAATTAAATCTTGATATTGACAGGGAAGAAGATGGATGTATAATTGCTAATATACGGTCTCAACCTACATTCATTGAGGATATAGTCAAATTGCAAGAAGACGACCCGGCATTGATGGAAATCAAAGATAGTATTGATAAGAGACCGAAATTTTCTATCTCACATGATGGAAGACTACTATTTAAAGATAGGATTTGTGTGCCAAATCAAAGTGATACTAAGAAATTAATCATGGAAGAGGCACATAAATCAAGGTATACTATTCACCTTGGTGCTACCAAGATGTATCAAGACTTAAAAAGGAACTTTTGGTGGCCCAATATGAAGAGAGAAGTGGCAGAATTCATGTCTCACTGCCTCACTTGTCAGCAGGTTAAGGCAAAACATTTAAAACCCGTAGGTAAACTACACCCCTTGAATATTCCCGAATGGAAGTGAGAAAGTATAGGGATGGATTTCATCATGGGTTTACCTAAGACAAGAGGAGGACACGATGGTATTTGGGTGATCATAGACCGATTGACTAAATCGGCGCATTTCCTACCGATCAAAAGTCGATGGTCTGTGGATGTACTAGCAGCCGTATACATAAAGGAAATTGTCAAATTACATGGTGTCCCCGTCACCATTGTTTCTGACTGAGATCATCGGTTTACTTCGTAATTCTGGAAGGGTCTGCAACATTATTTAGGGACCCGACTGAACTTTAGCACGACATTCCACCCACAAACTGATGGTCAAACGGAAAGGACGAATCAAGTGATGGAAGATATGCTCAAGGTTTATGCTATTGATTTTGGAGGAAGCTGGCATGATCACATGCCTCTAGTGAAGTTTGCATACAACAATATCTACCAGGCTAGCATACAAATGGCACCGTTTGAAGCTCTTTATGGAAGGAGTTGGTGTTCCCCTATCTGTTAGAATGAAGTAGAAGAATGGCAATTTCTCGGTCCTGATATTATTAGGGATACTACCGAGAAGATTAAACTCATTCGGGAAAGACTTCAGATGGCCCAAGATAGGCAGAAATCGTATGCTGACAATCGAAGACGCGACTTGGAGTTTCAAGTAGGAGATCATGTATTTCTTAAGGTTTCTCTAGGTCGAGATATTCGAAGATTTGGTATTAAGGGCAAGCTTACTCTAAGATTCATTGGCCCCTTTGAAATTCTGGAAAGAGTCGGTGAAGTAGCTTATCGAATTGTTTTACCTCCTCAACTATCTGAAGTTCATGATGTATTTCACATCTCGATGCTCAAGAAGTATGTTCATGATCCTTTCCATGTCATCACTTACGACAATCTGGAGATTAAGAAGGATTTGACATATAAACAAAAGCCAGTCAAAATCATTGAACGAGAGGTACGTCAACTTCGGAACAAGACTATTCATGTGGTCAAGATCCAGTGGACAAAGTGAGGAGAAACATGGGAAACCGAAGAGGCTATGCGCAAAAGATTTCTAGAACTATTTGAATGTAAGTATACTCTCCACAATCCATACATTAAATTTGGGGACCAAATTCTCTTAAGTGGGGGAGGGTGTAATGCCCCAGAATTTTTATAAATTATTTCTGAATTATTTTAGTATTTTTAGGGAATTTTTAAAGACCAAAATGGACTAATAAATAAATATTAGGTTAAATAAATCATTATTAAGGCCCAATTATGATAAACAATTAACCTAGCCTATTTCATTGAAGCCCAAAAAGGTTTAAGGACCAAGCCCATGAAATTTGGCCCATATTCTAGAAGGTTAATTAACTTATTTACGAAATTTAAGGATAAATACTAATTGTTTAGATAATTTAGTAGATAAACCGAAATTAGAGTTTGAACAAGTTTCAAATTCGGCACCCAGGATCTGTAGCAGTCTATCGTAAAACCGCTAGAGATAGTGTGGCGGCCCAATCATCAACCGCTACATTCTGTCAGTTCCGTGAATGAAAGAATAAGTAAAAAGATTAGATTTTTAAGACTCTATCTCTTAGGGATCGAGATGGATGGACTAGTAAACATCTAGAGGACTCTCAGAAGTTTATTTAAGGTCTAATAAGGACTCTAGGTGATGTGACACAACCTCGGCCCTAATGCAAGCAAGCACAATTGCAATCTAAATGGGCCAATTTGGGCCGCCGCTCTCTCATCGCTCACCCAAGCCCGGGGTAACTTGGCAATGCCAAGGTGAGGTTGAGGGGTTGGGCCCTTGCTGGTAGAGGGCCAGCAAGGCCAAGATTTGATTCCCAATGGATTTGGAAGCCCAATTCAACGGGGCCGACGAAGTGCCGAAGGCACCGGTTGCACTCTTCCCACGGTGATCACTCAAGGCAATGGGGCTTGAGATCGGGCTCTCACTCGCATAACCAGCGGAATTAGAACTAATATTGAAAGACAAGCACTAAGTGGAGTGAAGGTTTGAGCACTTACTCGACCGGTTTGAAGAAACCGGTCCCGGTCGGAGACGAGGGCGAGCGGGGAGGCGAGTGGATCCCCACACGCCGCGGCGGTGTCGCTTGACCTGCCCAAACAAATTACACGACTACACCTCTCGCAGGAGGGAGAACTTGGGGTGGGGGTTAATGATATTACATCAATACTACCTCCACGCAGGGAGGGGCCATCAGCCGGCCAAGCGGGGTGGGGAAACCAAAGTAAAGAACGAGGAACAAGGGTGGACGCCGAATCTGCCTACTGTCTGTGAACCAGGACAGAGGGTCGGTGTTGCTGTTGTAGATCTTGCTCAGGAATTTCTCTGATGGCGAGACCAGCAAAGAAATCTTCATAACAGGAAGGGGAATGCCTCAGAATTTTTGTAAATTCTTATGGAGTCGCTGAAGGTCGGGGCAGAAGCTTGAACAGGGCCTCTGTTTCTCGGACTAGCAGGGGCAGGTCACCAATAGTAGGATGCAGAGGCTGTCCTGACCGCTCCCGAACTCCAAATTTGATGCCGTCAGCGCCGTTAGAACCGTGGGAGAGTCCTCTTTGCAGAAAAAGAAACGTGGACGCCAGAAGAGAAGGGAGACGATCTGTGGAGATAGAAGAGTGAGGAGGTGTCGATGTAGACTGGGGAAGGCAGAGCCGCGCGACCGTGGAAGAAAGTTGGTAACTTCTGTTCCCGGATGCTGAATGGGCTTCCGCTTATTGATTCTGAAAGTAGACAGGCCGATGAACAACTTTGAAGAAGAACTTGAGGACTGATTCCTTCGGGGTTCGTCGTGGCAGAGCTTCTAATCTGGCACAGGTCCTCAGCCGAGGTAGAACCGTGCAGCTGTGGGAGAATGGACGTCCTGGATGACTCGGAGATTGGAAGAAGACGAAACCACTTCGGTTGCGCAGGAGACTGGCAGACGCTTCCGACGATGGCTCTTGGGTCTTCAAACTCGTCCGGAGGAGGTCGTGGTGGCCGCTGCAAGTTTCTGGTCTGCTGTAAATCTTCAGTTGAGAGCTGTAGGTTGATGATGATGGGGGGGAATGGGGTATATGGGAGGGGAAATGGGGATGGATGAGTGTGGGGAAAGCCCGGGCTGTGAGGGGGTCTAGGAGGGGGTGTTCTAAGGTGGGGGAAGGGAAGAATGGGGTCTGGAAGAGGGTCTAACAGGTGGTGGGAGGAGGAGCTACGAATTTGGGAAGGTGGGTGAGAGGAGAAAGTGAGGGGGGGCACAAGTGAGTGGAGGGAAGGGTGGATTTCAAATTTGAAATGACCTTGGAAGTTGTGGGGTTGTGTGGGGAAGGGGTTGATTGTGTTGGAATGGGGAAAGTGGTGTTGGAATGTGGAAGATGGTGTTGGAATGGTGAGGGATCTTCTTGGGACTAGGGGGTGGAGTAATGGAGGCCATGGGGAAGTGGAGGGCTTTAATGATGGTAGGTGGGGGTTGAGGTGGTTGGGAAGGGAGGAGAGAGAAGAAAATTCGAAATTGGGTGTTGAGGAGAGAGAAAGTGGAGTAAAAAAAGGGATTAAGAGAGGGAAGGGTGGGGAATCTCTCCCCTAGGGTTTCTCATCCAAAGAATGTTGGAATCACTCCACTAAACTAATTTGGACTCTCAAATGGTATTTTTTTCATTGATTGATTCATTACCTCCAAATGAAGGAAATGGGGCCCTATATATAGGAAACCCATATTTTACAATAAGTCCCTTACAAAAGACTCAATAACAAATAACCGAAGGGGTAGGGGGGGCTCATGGGCCAAGCCCGAAGAATTGGGCCCAATAGCACATTACACAATCTAATGACACTCAAACTTAGAAAATAAATGCAAGACCTAGGAACATGACTCAAATAAAAGGGAAAATACATCAAATGACTCAAATAAAATTACATAGGACTCAAAATTAAATGACTAAATCATGCCGGATGCAACCGGGGCGAGGAGACGAGCTGTGAACGTGGGCATGGGAGGTGATGTCCCCATCATACTCCCGGGGTGCGGAGAACTCGACTCCGTCGAGTAAGTGTCCTTCCCTCCTTGGAGGGTGTAGAAGTGGTACAGCCCTCAAGTCTTCCGAACGAGACTGTTCCATCCACCTGCCGAGATAGCGCTCGTATACCTTGCTCCGAGTGGTAGTGACTTGTTCATCCAATATTTGTTCAATTTGTTCACGCTGGGCTCTCTTGGCTGGTGGTCTCTCCTCACGGGTGGGTGCTCTCTCAAGGGAAGACGTAGGCTCAATCTCCTCACTAGGTACCATCGTGGGTCCCTTATATGACACTAGGTCGGCAACATTGAATGTGAGACTTATTTCATACTCCTCGGGGAGATCTAACTCATAGGTATTTGCACCAATGCGCCTCAGGACCTGGAAGGGACCAGCCCCACGTGGCCTCAATTTGGAGATAGCTCCCGGGGAGAGCCTCTCAGTCCTTACCATCACAAAGTTACCCTCATGGAAGTCTTGGTGGCGCCGATGAGAGTCGGCCCGCCTCTTATAAGCCTCATTCTTTTTGCTTATGTGCTTGCAAAGGCTTTCATGCAATTTTGTGAATGTTGACATTCTAGGGGTGATGGGTGGACCTGGGCAACCAAAAGTAGACCGATCATGCTTTGATGCCAAGAAGACTTTGATGGATTTTGGAGGGCCGGGGTAACCATATGTAGACTTATCATGCAATGTTGTCATGTAGACTTTGGTGGACCTGGGTGGGCCGAGGCACCCGTAGGTGAACCTATCATGCAAAGTGGTGATGAATGTGGGGAGGCCCGGACATCCGTAGATGCTTTTGACATGCTTACGATCCATGATGAATGAAGGAGGACCATGACATCCGAATGTGGCCCACTCATGCCTTCTACTAGACATGTGGGTGATATGAATGAATGGATCCAACATAGTGTTCATGCCAAAGGGGGTGGAAAGCCTAGACACATGCATAATTTTCCCAAAAGTGACTTCATGTGTATAGGTGTGGGACAACCTTTAAACTCCCATTGGAAAGGATCGAATGGATCTAAGAAGGTGGTCATCATGGGGTGGGGCACCACCTTATTACCTAGGGATATATGGTGCAAGGTTATGGCTCCCAAGGTGCAACCCGGGTCATGGATGAGGTGGGTTTGGCCCAATATGGTGGGTGAGGGTAGGAAAGGGTGGGTGGTTGGTAAGATGGTTGGGTCATATGAGTCCATTGACTCCTATTGGAAGGGATCATATGGATCATAAAATAGGTCACTTAGGGGGAGGAACTCCATGTCCTCAAGATCCTTAAAAGGTGCTAAGTCATCCTTCCCTATGATAGTTGGGCCAATGTTCTTGACAAGTGGGTCGGCCATGAGTGGAGGGCTTGGCTTTCTACCTGAGATAAGAAGCTCTAAATCGAGGAGAAGGTTGAGCTCATCCGGTGTAGGGAGGAATAGAAGGAGGTCGCTAGTGTAGCAACCATTGGTGCAAACCGAGGTGATAGACCCTATGTATAGGTGTAGGAGGCTAAGGCTCCTAGGTTGTTCGGCCATAGGGGTCAACATGCTAGTGAACTCAATTTGCCATGCTAAGCCCCTAAGAAAATCCTCTAAGGTCTCCACTTGATATGATGCTTGGATTGTGGTGTGATAGGAGAAGAGGGGCACTAGGGAAAAATTTTATTCTATGGGAGGGCAAACATGGGTCGAGGTCTCTCTAATTAGGCTCTCCCTTAGCCACCTAACAAGGGACTCTTCTAAGATGAATTCAGCCTTATCTAGAGGGGGTGGTGTAGGGTGAAGATCCTTGTGCGAGGCTTCCTCTTCAATTGGGACATGGGAGCTCTCTATGGAGGGGATAGGTTCCCGAGGGATATTTGTCTTCATGTGGCAAAGCGGGTGGACTACTTCTTCCAAAACTAATGGAGTGGGAAGGTTCTTTGATGGTGGGGTGATGATGGCCGGAGTATGGTGCACCCGGGGTGGTGAACAAGGGTGGGATTCCCGCGGGTGGGAGAATAAAAGGTTGTTGAGATTAAAGGTTCCCGAAAGGTGTGGCGGATGCACTAGGCAAGTCCGACGTGTTGGGTCGATGTCGGCATTCCTTTCATCTAACCATTTCTTACCTAGGATTATACATGGACCCGCCAATGTTCCCTTTTGACACCAAGCCCCATCCAAATACTTAGTCTTCCCGAACCCTTTATGGAATTCAACGAAGACTAGGTCTCCGTTGTGCACAATTTGTCCAGTCGTAGAGAGGGTGGCTACAATTTCGGGGGATACCCAATTATCTTCTTCCATGTCGATGAAGTCAATTTCTGTGGGGCTCCCATTAGGTAGGTATGCTTGGGATATGATGGGAATTGGGGCCTTTTGGTCGGTAGACTCAATGACAATGGGAGGTGGATAATGCATAGAACGATCCGATGAGAACTCTAATGCAAGCGTGCCCATGGACTTGACTTGTGAGAACAAATCAAAGACTTTCTCTGATATCACTTGATGTGACACAACCTCGGACCTAATGCAAGCAAGCACAATTGTAATCTAAATGGGCCAATTTGGGCCGTCGCTCTCTCGTCGCTCACCCAAGCCTGGGGTAACTTGGCAATGCCAAGGTGAGGTTGAGGGGTTGGGCCCTTGATGGTAGAGGGCCAGCAAGGCCAAGATTTGATTCCCAATGGATTTGGAAGCCCAATTCAACGGGGCCGACGAAGTGCCGAAGGCACCGGTTGCACTCTTCCCACGGTGATCACTCAAGGCAATGAGGCTTGAGGATCGGGCTCACTCGCATAACCAGCGGAATTAGAACTAATATTGAAAGACAAGCACTAAGTAGAGTGAAGGTTTGAGCACTTACTCGATCGGTTTGAAGAAACCGGTCCCGGTCGGAGACGAGGGCGAGCGGGGAGGCGAGTGGATCCCCACACGCCGCGGCGGTGTCACTTGACCTGCCCAAACAAATTACACCACTACACCTCTCGCAGGAGGGGAAACTTGAGGTGGGGGTTAATGATATTACATCAATACTACCTCCACGCAGGGAGGGGCCTTCAGCCGGCCAAGCGGGGTGGGGAAACCAAAGTAAAGAACGAGGAACAAGGGTGGACGCCGAATCTGCCTGCTGTCTGTGAACCAGGACAGAGGGTCGGTGTTGCTGTTGTAGATCTTGCTAAGGAGTTTCGCTGATGGCGAGACCAGCGGCGAAATCTTCGTAACAGGAAGGGGAATGCCTCAGAATTTTTGTAAATTCTTCTGGAGTCGCTGCAGGTCAGGGCAGGAGCTTGAACAGGGCCTCTATTTCTCGGACTAGCAGGGGCAGGTCACCAATAGTAGGATGCAGAGGCTGTCCTGGCCGCTCCCGAACTCCAAATTTGATGCCGTCAGCGCCGTTAGAACCGTGCGTGAGTCCTCTTTGCAGCAAAAGAAACGGGGATACCAGAAGAGAACGGAGACGATCTGTGGAGCCAGAAGAGTGAGGAGGTGTCAATGCAGACTGGGGAAGGCAGAGCCGCGCGACCGTGGAAGAAAATTGGTAACTTCTGTTCCCGGATGCTGAATGGGCTTCCGCTTCTTGATTCTGAAAGTAGACAGGCCGATGAAGAACTTTGAAGAAGAACTTGAGGACTGATTCCTTCGGGGTTCATCGTGGCAGAGCTTCTAATCTGGCTCAGGTCCTCAGCCAAGGCAGAACCGCGCAGCTGTGGGAGAATGGACCTCCTGGACGACTCGGAGATCGGAAGAAGACGAAACCACTTCGGTTGCGAAGGCGACTGGCAGACGCTTCCGAAGATGGCTCTTGGGTCTTCAAACTCATCCGGAGGAGGTCGTGGTGGCCGCTGCAAGTTTCTGGTCTGCTGTAGATCTTCAGTTGAGAGCTGTAGGTTGATGATGATGGGGGGGAATGGGGTATATGGGAGGGAAAATGGGGGTGGATGAGTGTGGGGAAAGCCCGGGCTGTGAGGGGGTCTAGGAGGGGGTGTTCTAAGGTGGGGGAAGGGAAGAATGGGGTCTGGAAGGGGGTCTAACAGGTGGTGGGAGGAGGAGCTACGAATTTGGGAAGGTGGGTGAGAGGAGAAAGTGAGGGGGGGGCACAAGTGAGTGGAGGGAAGGGTGGATTTCAAATTTGAAATGGCCTTGGAAGTTGTGGGGTTGTGTGGGGAAGGGGTTGATTGTGTTGGAATGGGGAAAGTGGTGTTGGAATGTGGAAGATGGTGTTGGAATGGTGAGGGATCTTCTTGGGACTAGGGGGGTGGAGTAATGGAGGCCATGGGGAAGTGGAGGGCTTTAATGATGGTAGGTGGGGGTTGAGGTGGTTGGGAAGGGAGGAGAGAGAAGAAAATTCGAAATTGGGTGTTGAGGAGAGAGAAAGTGGAGTAAAAAAAAGAGATTAAGAGAGGGAAGGGTGGGGAATCTCTCCCCTAGGGTTTCTCACCCAAAGAATGTTGGAATCACTCCACTAAACTAAGCTTTGGACTCTCAAATGGCATTTTTTTCATTGATTGATCATTACCTCCAAATGAAGGAAATGGGGCCCTATATATAGGAAACTCACATTTTACAATAAGTCCCTTACAAAAGACTCAATAACAAATAACCGAAGGGGTAGGGGGGCTCATGGGCCAAGCCCAAAGAATTGGGCCCAATAGCACATTACACAATCTAATGACACTCAAACTTAGGAAAATAAATGCAAGACCTAGGAACATGACTCAAATAAAAGGGAAAATACATCAAATGACTCAAATAAAATTACATAGGACTCAAAATTAAATGACTAAACCATGCCGGATGCAACCGGGGCGAGGAGACGAGCTGTGAACGTGGGCATGGGAGGTGATGTCCCCATCACTAGGATCGATCTAATCTTCAAACCTTAGGAAAACCCTATAAATAGAACCTAGTTTTGACCTGCGCGACCCTTACATTGGCTCGCGTGGAATAAAGGTAAGGAGATAGTATTTCGGGTAAGTTCTTTAGAAGTTTTTATTGTTAATACATAGGACAAATATCTCCCAAAATTTCGTGCTAGGAGATCAAGCACACAAGGAGATAGAAGCCTGTAAAGTTGTTGGTTCGACATTAGCGACCCAGGAAACTGTGCAAAAGTCCGGTGAAGATCAAGGAATTAGGGAACCAAATCAAGGTATTTAGCGTTAGTGCCTACAGAACTTTTTGTTCCCCTTAGTATCTACTTTTTACCCTCCAAATTTCACGTCATTAAGACAAGTGGATCAAGAGATATCAGGGCGTGAACTTGCTAATTTGTCATTTGAAGGAGTAGAAACTAGGGCTCCCTTCTAACATCAAATTCGAAGTTTTAAAACCTAAGCAAAGGTAGGTCATCTCATGCACGACAAAAATATCATGTTAGGATTAAAAGCCCTCTTGTTTTGCTCGATTTCATGCTTTATATGTGGAGAATTGCTTGTTTTAGTAGGCCTATGCACTTAGTATATCATGCATGCATATTCTTAGCTCTAACTAAGTTAAAAGGAAACTTTCTTGTCAATTCACATAAAACCCATGCATATTGTTAGCTTAACCTTCGTTCTATCATGATAGGAAAGTGTTTATATGATTTCCAGACATGATGTGAGTTAAAAACTTAGATCCCTCTTATTTCGAGTTACTGTCAGTCGTGCTCTAGCGGCTTAATATTGGACTGTCAACTCTCTATAGGGGCCCTACGATAAACCGCTAGACACTTGGTAATCTCATTTTTATGAAGCCTCTGGCGGAACAGAAATAGACCGTTAAAGTTACTCTGGCGGCCTTACGATAAACCGCCAACTTTATGTAACGGCTCTAATATTGACCGCCATTGTTTTGTTTCCTGTCAAACCAAGATGGATTTAAAACGTCCATTTAGCTTATAAATAAGCTTAGTTAACTATTAATTAACTTGTTTCAATGTTATTTACTACTCTAAGTTTTTAAGTTCCTGATTTATAACAGTGATTACATGTTCTTTATGGTTCTTAGGATTATTTTAAGCATATGATAATTTCATGCCAAAAACTATATAGTCTTGTAATAAATTGTGATTTAATGCTTATATGGATGAGATTTAACGTTGGTTTCTCATTGTACACATTCTATCTCAGAGTCATTTTCTATAAGTTCATGGCATATATCTCGGTATATGACCATTAGTTACACTTTGCACTATAGGAACACAATCTTGGACATGATAACCTTTCCTTTGGATATTCCTTCCAATGGACTAGGAAATATTATTTCAAGGCCTTCGTAATTCTCCGCGAGCCTGGGATTCCCACTAGGACGCCGAGTTGGTTGTACCATTAAAACCCAATTGTCTAGAATACACTGATACCGATGTTTTATTTCTGGACCTTAGCGGACTAATAATTGACCGCCATAGTCTTCTAGCGGACCTTATTTAGACCGCTAAAGGAACCTTGACGGATCTACCTTTGACCGCTAAAGACTCCAGAGAGCCTGTTTTCAAATATCGAACAGTCTTTTACTTAACGCTCTAGAACTAGACCGCTATATTCGTGTAACGGCCCAGTTATAGACCGCTAAAATTCTTGAGTTCAGTTAACTCAAGGTTTGACCCAAGGGTTAATATCCATATGATCCTAGAAAGACTATTAAATCTCTGGGACATGTTACCTTTATTAAAATGATTTAACTAAATTATGAAAGTTAAGAAATGTATCGTTATGCTGTCGATTTATTTCTATGGCATAACCTAGTTATTAAAGTATTTATTGAAATTCCTTATTCTAAATAGAAGCATTCGTATTTTTGGTTACCTCATCATGAACCTATTGTTGAAATTGTACATTCTTGGCCACATTATTTACATGCGTGGAAGTAGCTTGATTTATAATTGAAGATGCAGTTCGAGCACTGATTGTGTTCAAGGGCTCTATGCTAGTCCTCTCGGCTGATTGTCGGAAACATACTATTATAAACCATGGGGTATGATGCTACTGGCGTCGCATTACGCTAGGAGTACTTTCTTTATAAATAAGTGAAAATCCACGGCATCATGAAAATCACGGTAATCACGGAATTATCCACAAAGTGGTATTCCACAGAAATTCATGAAGTATTTGCTACTAAGTGAAGAGGACATTCTTGTTTGTTACATGACTTTCTAGTACATTCTTGTTCATGAAAGGCCATTACTACATTCTTGCTTGATTATACTTGATCAATTCATATTCTCGTATCTTAAGCTTGATTATGTCTTGTTACCTTAATTTTTAATCGCGTGTTTGATCGCATTCGCATGATTTTACCTTATTCTTTAGGGCTAAAGACGTTAATTACTTTAACCTTGCCTACATGTTGATGCGAAGATACCTACTGGGTAAGTGTGCTCATTACCTATTTCTAATTTTTTTTCAGGAGATGCAAGTAGTTCAGATTCGGATTCAAGTTATTCAAGTGGTGGATCCGAGAGCGAATGAAAGTCATATAAGATTGAGAGTGAAGACTTAGGAAGTCGATAAATGTCTAGATCGAGTTCATGTAAATTTTCTTTTTATTGAGTCTAGTTGATTAGATGAAATTCATGTACTTGGATTATTATCATGATTATTATGAAATAAAGTTAGAGTTTGAGTAAATTATTATGCAATTGCATCTTCTGTGTGATTGTTTTCGCGCTCTGGTTATATTACTTGCTCGAGGCTTACCATGCCGGCTGTTCACGTTTCCCGAGATTATCTTCCGCTGTATTAAAAGCTCGGGGCGTGACAGAGAACGTTCAAATTAGGAGTGGAATGAGAATCTCTTATCCAAGAGAACTGAAGCGCAACTAACCGTTGTTGAGGAAAAATCTTGAGAGGATCACGAGGCGTGAAAGCTCAAAAATGACATGATGCATGCTGGGCTAAAATAAAGAAATCATCAAAATGAATGCGAAGATAAAATAGAAAGCACTCAAGGATATTATTGTTAGACTGAGCAAGACGAAGTCAAAAGTCTTCTTGCAACCACGGCGTGCGAGACAGAGTCCATCGTCCCCCACCCGACTCAACCGAGTAGCCTATCCAACGATTAACCGTATGCTCCTAGATCATCATCGTTTTTGTTAAAGGGGAACATCAAATCCCGGAACACTCGGACAACCAGCCGGTCCTTGAGAGGCTATAGTAAGCTAGATAACATATAGTAATGCAATAATGAGCTGGGATAGAGAGCCATACCTGACTTACCTACCAAGCGAAACAGCATTTTTTTGATTTTCTAAACTTTCTGATATTTATGGGATTTTCTTATATAAGACAACCACGATGAACATAATATGATGAACAGGAACATAACAACATGCACGAAGATGAATATAATGAATGAAATATAACATGACAACGATGAACAAAACACAACAGCATAACAAACATCACAAGAACAAATGGCAAGCATGCATGAGATTGAAGACACGGTGGGACAAGACAACACACACACGGTGGGATAGCACTCGCGGTGGGACAAAGACACGTGGGACGACAACACCATGGGGGGATAAAAAGATACGTGTGACGACACGGAGGGACGACACCGTGGGACGAAAACATGACAGACACGGAGGGACATAGATACGGCGGGACAAGGACACAGCGGGATAAAAAATATGACAAAATACGCCCTTCAATCAAAGCCCAAGATTAGATGAAGCAGAACTGCCAGGTTCATAATCGTGGGGCAATGCCTTCTCATAAAGACATGATCATGCGAGGCAAGATAAGCTAAAAGCAGAGAAGGACTAAAGCTTCAGAACAGATCGAGAGAATAGATTGAAGAAGAGGGAACAGATCAAAAGTCGTGAACAGGAGACAGTGCAAAAGATAAAACAAGGAATGCCTGAATACTTGCAACTTGCACACTGAGCAAACAGATCATACCTATCCTCAAAACACATAGACAGAAAACACATGAAGAAGGGAACGGAAGGCAAATATTTTTTTATTTTTACAATTTTTTTTGAAACTTTTTAAAAATATTTGATTTATTTAGATTTTTTGAAATATCTAATTTTTTTTGAGATTTTTTGACAATATCTAATTTTTTTATATTTTTTTGAAATAGCAATCTACAACACCCAAGACGGGCTCACACTACTGGCCAGGGATCGTCGACCCTACCCCTCTCATTAAAGGCTTCCCTTGAGCAGGGCGTGCATTTAGGGTGACTCGCCACAACCAACCACCTCTAAAGAACGGTGCCCCTACTAAGGCCATACCTGGGATACAACCCAGCCTAAGAGGGAGAAGTAGAAGAACAATGGGGATAAGCTTTATACAGGATGGGAGATATCAAGACTTGAATTCTGTCCAGGGCACTACCCCTCAAAGATACAGTCTGTTGCGCCGGGGCTTTGTGTCTTTGATTTTGACACTCATATTTATTAGGCACGCGTGCGATTAGGCTCATGACATCCCGCGGGGAATTGTACTGACACTCTTGCCATGCCTTCGATTCATAATTTTGCACATTGATTCACTTTGATTTTCTTTTGATAGCCCTTACTAGCTAGATATTGCATGAACTCTCACTTTTGAGGGTTAAGACTACCTCTATATGAGACCTCTCATATTAGGGAGCGCCTAGATTGGTCATCTCATCCATCAATCTCTTGCCCCTACACTTGGCCGAGTAGGGAAAAAAAAAGACCTTTGTGCATACCCAAAGTATGGCCAAAGCAGCAACGATGTGTCTTAGAGGAATCGACTATGGCTCGTTGTGAAGTGTGTGGAAACCCATGCAAAAAAGGTCACCCTCAATGATCGGGGAAAGAAACTAGACTCCCAGCGTGGAGCTATCACCAGCCTAAGAATGCTGCAGAAGCGAACTCATTTTGACCCTTTTTGACTAAACTAAAATAACTAAATTAACTAAGACCACTCATACGTGTTGAGGAATCCAGCGTCATAATAACAATGCGCATGAAGTAATAATGGAACTGATAGCATATTATTGCACAAATAAAAGATACCTTGCAAGTCCATGGCGTGAAAATAGCATCCAGAAGCAAGAGCTTGATCATCAAGCTTCATATTCTTTGCTTGACAGGACAAAGATGAGAGGATAACAAGGTTTCAAGATTCCTCAACACGGAGGAGCGACAGACACCAAACTGGACAAAGAAGGATAAAAAGGAAGAGAGATGAGGGCTAGAAATCCCTCGTTAAGGTGCAGAGACCCTGATAACAAGGAACCAGATATAGAATAAACGGAGATCCGCTGAGATCAAGGTGGACTAAAGTCTCGAAAATAGTAAGAAAAAGGGCAATGACCCCGAAAGGGTGAAGAGGAGTGAGTAGAAATATGAGAAAAAGAATCATCTGACGCGGTCGGAGAAGAAGAATCATAGACACCCGACAGGGTCGGGGAAGGAAAATTAGAACCTGGAGATACCGGAAAAGAGGAATCAGAAGATGTCCAAGGATCGGGATGATGAGAGGGCATAGACCAAGGCCTAGAATTGTGAGAGGAGGGAAAATCTGGAGACTCTAGATGGGAAGAAGAGGAATGGGGCTTTGCGGACTGAGGAAGAGAGGAGAAGATGATTGAAACAGATTCTGAAGTGTGAAGATACACCACCCAAGTGTGGGAGCTGAGCAAGAGAAATGATGAATGAAAAGAAGGGGAGGAAGAGGTGGACCCCTGAATGCATAATTGACGGCCCTTGAACTTGTGTCATCGTCTCTTCTTAGCTGAAACTGGCTTGCAATGGACTTGCCTGACAAGGGCTCGAATCCTTGGGCTTCTTGATTTGAAATATCTTCTCAAATATTGGGCCCACCTAGCAGACGGCCTGGCCCGACTATGGACATGCAGCCTTACCGGGGCGGTTGCCCCTATACATCCGGTGCTAATAACAGTAGATGGACATTCTTGGACAAATAACCCTTCAGAGTGATGGATATCACAAACCCATGGGGTTTGGTCTCTCGGCACTAGAAGAATGAGATTCGGCAACTCCACTCGGAACTCAGGCTTGAAGCACAACTCCCTTGATAGAAGAGACGGGTGAAGCTGAGGGAGAGTAATACACAGCATTGACATGGCCGGCTTGCTAATAAATCGAGAGAGATTGCATAGAATGTGTAGAATGTCCTTGGAAAGTGCAGAAGATACGGCCAATTGCCCCTTGAACATAGAGTGCATAATCTGCTTGGCGGCCATATGAGTTAGCACAATACGGGTAGAGAACCCTTCTTGGCCTGTCATCTGAATGGCAACAGAGCGAGGAGAAATAACGGCATCAATGGTGCACTCTCCAGCGAGCAAAGAGATTGCCACCGGCCTCGCTCGTGAAGAAACTGGCATCAACGCAAGGGAACTCTTCTTAGAAACTGTCATCTTTGAAAGTGGAGGTGCATCATCCCCAAAATAGCCAGGGACTAGGATGTAGACCGGCATGCGGCAGATGAAATCATGAAGCTTGAAATGTAGAACCGACACCGAACCATCCTGACTTGGTTCATTATCTCCCCGGGGACCAGACCCGAGGGGCACCAACGGCAATGCACACCCGCTCCGTGGGGTGGAGGTGGATGAAAAAGTGGGGATAGGAATAAGTTCGGAAGGCATGGAGGCTTCAACAGGAGTGGAGTGTTTAGGTGGAGGCAAAGGGGTTAAGATGATGGCAAGTTCGAGTGCGGGCAAAGGTGAAGGCGGAGGTGAAGGTGGGGGTATAGCCTGCTCAGGCTCGAGCCACGATGGTGATGGAGATAGCAAAGGCGGTGGAGATGGTGGAGGTGATGGTAGCACTGGTGGTGGAGATGGAGATGATCGTGATGGCAATGGAGATGGTGAGGATGCTGATGAAGGTGATGGGGGTAGTGGACATGGAGGTGGAGAGGGTGAAGAGGGAGGTCATGGTTCCCACTATCGACGTGTCGACACAGCGCGTCGAGCGGCATTAGGGATAGAAGTAGTGGAAGTGGCGGCGGGAGAAGAAGGGGAGGCACTGGCCTGAGTAGAGGCTTGGGTTTGTGGAGGTTACAGAGATTGGATAGGAGATGGCGAAGGTAACAGAGTAGGTGACGGAGCGAGTGCAGCACTTGATGAGGAATCGCAGGGGTGCCCCTGGCCTTGATTCTTGTTGCTACTGCTTGCTGTGAAGATGTAGAATGACATTGTGAATAGCGGCCCAATCAATCCTTTTCTTGGCTTCCAAGTCATAAATTTAATCTCAGAATTCGGGGCAGTCCTCAACCAAATGCCCCTGCTGGCGGTGAAATTCACAGAACTGAAGCATATTCCCAACCACGAGTCAGCAAGGCACAACTGGAGGGAGCGGCAACGCGTGAGTGGCTATCCAAGCCCGAAAAATATCGGTAAAAGACTCTGACAATGGAGGACGAGGAGTCCGCTTTGGGCAAGGCGGATACCGAGGGGTATGAGGTGGTGGAGAAGGTTGTGGAGACGGAAGTGAAGGTTGCATAGGCAATAGTGCTTGGCCGGCGGTGGAGGGATTTGGTGAAGGCATATGTGGAGTGTGATGAGGGGGTATATAGACGGCATCCACCTGCTCGGGATGTGGTGTGACCTTGACCAGGGGTGGCGGCGGATGTGGAGAAGTGGAAGGCTGACTCGTGGAGGGTTGATATGTGGAGGTGGATGTGGCATAAGGCTGACTCATGGCGGGCTGACTCACGGGAGCGTAGGGTTGGCTTGTGGAGGGTGAGGTGTAAGTGGAGGTGGATGGTAGAGATTCGAGGTCAAGGGAAACTTGGATTTGTTGGCGAATGAAGCGGGCTCTACTATAGAGTTGCTGCCAGGAGGTAATGTCGTTGAGGGCTAAGATAAAGCGATACTCGGGCATTGCATTAGAAATTAACATCTTGATTTGTTCCGGCTCCGGAATGTGCCTCGGGACCTGCGCGGTAAGGCGACGCCAGCGATCGGCAAAGGTAGAGAACTCCTAATCGGGCTTCATCTTCTCATGGGCCAGATCCACCATAGAATATCTGGGCCCAACCTGGTCCTGAAACTACTGGATAAACTTCTCTTGGATATCTTGAAAATTCACAATCTGATCTTGCGGCAAAGAGAAGAACCAATTTCGAGCCGGACTTTCCAAAGATAGACCGAATAGATAGACCATCAAGCGTTGGTCGTGTCGAAACTGGGCCGACTCATAAAGAAACTTCTACAAGTGCACGTAGGGGTCACCAACTCCACCATAGCGGCAATATGCGGGGATTTAGGAAGATGGTGGAAGCTGAAGACCTTGAAATGTGAATGGAATACTTAGGGAGAATTTAGGATCGATCCGGCGTTGAAGTTCATCAAGCTGGCGTTTGGCTTGAGCAACCATTTTCTATGTAGGGAGAGATTGAGAAGGATATGGGCCAACTTGAGCAAGAGATTGTGAATATGAACCAGGATGATAATGGGCCAGATAAGAAGATCCGGGCTGAGAAGAAGAAGGGCTCATTCTGGGAATAGAGGGATATGCAGACCTGGAAGAAGCATGAGCATAAGGACCCATTGGGCCATCAGTATAAGGAGAAGGAGAATAAGGCCCATTATGAGAATAGGGCCCATTAAAAGAAGAGAACCCATTAAGGGAAGAAGGCCCATGAAGATGAGATGCAATGAGACGTTGGGCCTGGGCTAGGTCCATTTGGCGGACAAGGCTTGATAAGTGGGCCATGAGATTAGCATGTTCCTCGGATGGATCAAAAGGACCACGGGAAGATGGGCCCGCGTGGGAAGAGGATTCCACGCGGGAATAGGAAGAAGATTGGGAAGAAGAATGATACAAGGGGTTGGAATGATGCTCCATGAGGGCAAATGGAGACTTAATACAAGGAGGGAAGCAAGGGCTTAATGGGCTTGAAAATAAGGGGGGACTGACCTACTAATGCAAAGACCGAAGGAGAATGGGACTGGACAATGGACTAGGCAATGGACACACAAAATGGACAGACCTAAGTGGGCCTAACAACAACAAATCACATGGAGGATGATGGAAATGTAACACAAAACACCACTAATGGGCTTGGACAAGCCCAAACAACACAAATAATGCAATGTGAGAGTTTTCACCCAAGTCAAACAAGTTAATATGATGGGAAATATTTTAGAAGTTTTAAAAGACCTTTTAATGATTTGAATTAAACACAATTCCCTCAAGATAGGAATCATATGGGAATAAGGTCCAAACTTTGGTTTGGCCAAGGTTAACTCCCTCACACGTATGCAAATGCAAGCCTAAGGGGTGGAAAGGTACAACGGGCCCGGCGTCCGTGTGGGAATCCACGGCTCACGGGGACTTACGGAGGTCCCGGATAAGATCACCTAGTCGACCCCAAGGAATATGGAGGCGAGAGGATCACTTACTAAGAAGGAATGCAACTACAATATGAAGGATGTATGGCCCAATGTGCACCGGAGTGCATGCAATTTCTAGCCTAAAACTAGAAAATCAAGACAAGATTTAATTATGCAAACATGATGATAGGGATGCAAACAAAGTGGGAAATCCAAGACAATATGAAGGATAACAATGCAAGACCAAAAATAGGCACAATCAGGCACTAAAAGATATGAAAGATCATGAATGAACGGCGTACCTTTGTGTCTGCCCTCAGACCTGCATGCAGATTTTATGCACAAAATGAAAAAATGGAGACAATATTTAACTATGCAAACGTGACCTAAATAATGTAAATAAGATATGGATGGAAAGACAATACAAAGGTCTACACAATGGGCCTAAGAACAAGGCAATCCGATCTCAGGAGGTCAATTAAATCATCCAAGAATGTTGCCCCCCGTGGGCCTATGTGCAGACCGTATGCATAAAATGCAAAAATGGAGACAATATTTAACTATGCAAATTTGACCCAAATAATGCAAATGATATATGGATGGAAAGATAATACAAAGGTCTACACAATGAAAAAAAATCAGTGCAATCGGACCCCGGGAGCAAAAGTTATGCATCAACGAATAGGGCCCTGTGAGCATGCGCGCAAAACTGCCAGAATCAAAAACTGGTCAACCAAATGACCATTTTTTGAGCCCTTGCGGTCTACCAGAAGGCTGCAAGGCCAGTAGAGACCTTAAAACGCCCAAAAATGTATAAAAATGGAGAAAATACTACTTAGACATGCACATGCACACACCCAACTTACAAAAGAGCATGAAAACAAACGTGATGGGCACTAGGTGTCCCACCATGATCGCCAAAAAATAAGGTTGTTGATAAACTATCTACACAGCCCCCAAACTATGCATGTATTATATGAACATGAGCAAGCATGAAGTATGAATCAAAGGGGCGATGGATAGATGAGAAAGACATACCGTGATCGTCACCAAGGGTTAACAATGCCAAGAGATGAAGAGATAAAGAGATGGCATCGTGTACCTTGGAAACTGATGAAGAGTTGATCACGCTTAAGGAACGGGTGCGGGGAACTTTGTGGATTACACCTCTTCTCCTTTCAGTCGGCTAGAGGAAGAAGGCCTCACGTTGTATTCATACTCTCCTACAAAACAAAGATGAAAACACAAGAGAAAAACCCATTAGAATATGAAGTGTAGCATCAAATCCCGCAGTGGTAAAATAAGGGTAAAAATTGAGAGAGAACGCACCGGGGGGAGGTTTTTAACCCCTGTGGAAGGGTACAAAAGATAGGTGTGTATATTGTGATGAGAATAAGACAAATAGGAGGAGAAAACACATAGTACAACTGCGGGAAACGTGCATGCTAAACGAGGAAAAGTGCAGGCAAAGTGCAAGAAAGTGCAGTTGTGATGATTTGTGAAATTGGGAGAAGAATAACTAAGAGAATAGACAACGAAATTAAGCCCTTGAGCGTGGAATTGAAAGCTAATACTTCCCTCTTCAAGCTACGGTCAAAGTTGTAAATCGGCATGGCAACATGGCTTCGCCCCGAACCAAGAAAGAGCCCCCCTTCGCACACTGCGAACTGGGCATCTTTATAGGAGCAGAAAAGCCTTTGAGTTTAAATCCGAGGTGAACACCCAAATTAGGGGATTTAGATGCATAAATCTCTAGATAATAGTGGGGATAAGAGTCCTAGATCAATTACAGTCAATCTGGAAGCTTCTTCTCCGAGAAAATAGATCAAACAAGGTCTCCAAACAGTCTCACGGTGAAGAAATCAAAGTTCAGAAAGTTTAGGACTCTCTGTCTGGCAAACGGTCTATCGCAGGGCCGTTTCTTAATGAAAACGGTCTAGGAAGGACCGCAAGGGGATGTCAAACGGTCTAGGGGCTGACCTCAAGGCTCTAGGGGTGAAACGGGGGGATTTCGGGCAAGTTTGGGGGAAAACAGTCTAGTGAAGACCATTTTTTATGGCCTAGCGGTCTTCCTAGGACTGCTAGGCTGCTGCAGAAAAAATTCTGGGTAGACTTTTGCGCGACTTTGGCAATCGGAGCATATCTCTCAAACGGTACAGAACTAGCAAAAATGGTAGAATAATAAATTGTAGATAACTGAAAAATGAACAATTGTAATGAAGAGAGCAAGATGAGAAAACGAGTGGAAGATGGAGAAAATGGGGAGAGAATAGTGAGAAAAAATGTTGGGACACAGGTGAACAGCGCAGCCCGCCAAAAAATGCAAATCACTTAAAATCGGTGGAGAACTAGCCGATGGCGTAGAAGAAGAAATTATAGGGCTTTAAAAGACTAACAACTTTGGTGAAGGGCACTTAATGAATAGATGAACAGAAGAAGATGAAAAAGGGTCGTTTTCAAGACTGCACAGTGAAAGGGGCCGAATGCTTGATGGAAGTTGTCCTAAATGGGCCGCAAGTCGACTTGGAAGGTCGGAAGTTGATAAGATAAGCTCCAGAGCTCTAAGAAATCATGATCTCCGAGGTTCAAAGGCTAGGGAACAATGACATGGGCTCGAAATCTATCCAAGGAAGGCTCCAAAATAATGGATAATTCAGGACATCAAAATGACGAATAAGAGAAATAACTCAACTTTTAGGCTAAAACGGGTCTCAACAGGTATGAGCCGACCGTCCACCTGAGTCATTTTGGGTCGCTTTATGGGAATCGCCCATTTCTTGTGTTTTTGCGCGTGGTTTGGCCCCTTTAGGATTGTGGAAGGTCGGCAATGTCATTGTGGATGTTTCCCCGTCGTTCTAGCGACAATTGGGGCGTGGAAATAGGTTTTTGTGCGGATTTCTAGTTTTCGCTCCGTGACGAGAACGCACTCGTCGTGTGCGCCGCATTCTCAGGGAATGCGCTATAATGATGCACCGCGTCTCGTGTTGGAGATGAATAGTTAGGCGGTTGGGAACGTGCCCCATGAGATGGGCGTGATCTCTGTTAACGTGACCCAAGTGGGGAGCGCATCTCGGTGTTGTCGCGCCTAAGGCTGCGGCCGCGTCTATTAATGTAACCTCGGTGGGTGGCGCGTTAATGTTGCCATCATTTTTATTTTCATGCTCGGGGTTCTGGCCGTGACTATCATCGCGACCTAAGTGAGTGCCGCGTCTCTGGGTTATCGCGACCCAGGTAAGCGCTGTGTTCTGATGACATTGCGACCCTCTGTGTGGGGACGTTAATCATCGTGACATAGGGTATGGGCGCATTAATGTTTTCTATTTTTTGTGTCTTATTTGAGCTGTCTCGGGCTCCGGTGAACCCAATATTCGATGCCTTGTTGGCTTTTGGCTCGATGGATGCCTTTGGTATCCTATGAGAGTCATGTGTGTATCAAGGGATCTCGGAGGAGCGACTTTATCCCGAGCAATGTGTAGTGATGTGTTCTTTCCGGTTAATGTGGCTTCGACCCCTTGGTTAGCCCATTGTTCCGTGGATGTCTTGGACGTCCTATGAGGGATGTGACCATGTTGTAGGGTGTCTGAGAGTGCCATTGCACCGAGTAGTGTTTTGTGTTATATTGAGGGTTATTATGATTTTTGGTCAACCCGGTTGTGACCTAGTGGTTGACACGTGACCTTGTGAGTGTCTCGTCTATCCTGTGAGGATCGAGACATGGTTTTGGGCGCTTGGAACCAGTGTCTTACCTCGGTTTGCATGCCATGTTGTTTGAGGGCTTTTTGGTGATCCCTCAGGTTCAGTGTTTTGTGTTATCAAAAATTATGAGTCTGTTGTACGGCTCGGAGGCCAAGGACTCATCGTTGATGTGTTTTACCATAGATTTTGGCTTAGGGATTAGGCTGATTAACAGCGTGTTGCTGTGATGTGCGATGATCTTGACCCGAGTCTCGTGAATCAAGGATCGTTATCAGCAGGTCCAGTTGACTGTCCTGAGTCTGGTAGCAGTTGTATACTGCATTGTGCTCCGTAGTACGTACGACAGGTGTGTGCTTACCCTGTCTATACTTCGATATTCGCTGTTTTGGAGTCTCTGTGTCTACTGAGCCTCCACTAGTCGTAGCATGACGACACTTTCCTGTGTGTCAGCCAACCTGGGAGTGGTGGCGGGGCGAGTTCCCGATGGATTATTTTTAGGCTCGTTTCCGTGGCCCCCCTTACTTTGCGGTAACGTCCTACTGGGGGGGAAACTAGCCAGAGGCCTGGCTCAAGGCATTGGGCTTGTGTGTGCACACGTGGTCAGGGGCGGTTGGACGAGCGCCGACGGGCGTGACCCTGACTAGTCACTCGTTAGTGGTGTTCCTTGTACTTGGTTCTTTGTGAGTGTCTCAGTTACCGCCGTTCTAGGCGAGTGCGAGATACTTGAGGCGCAGTGTAAGACGTCAGTGGATGCATCTGGCTGTTCTTCTAGTGAGGAGGTGCTTCTGTCAATTGATGTATGACTCTTGTGACTTGTATTTTCGTGACTTTTACGAGTAGCCTATGGTTGGCTTTACTCGAGGTCAGTGTATCGTACACGACAGTGAGATCGTGTATGTCTTGTGCTTTTAGACCGTAGGGTCGTGAGTTGGGCTTTTGTCTCTGTAGATGAGCCTGCACGATTGAGGTGTCATGATGTGTTCTAGCAATGTAGCCAGAATTACCTTATGTCGGTTTAGCGATTCCTGACTGTGTGTCTAGGGATCTGTGTCTTTGTCGAGTTGGAGTAGTTTAGAGGGCCGAGGTTCCTCCGACTGTCGTGTTTCAATGTTACGACTTTCCTCTTTACTTTTACAGTTGTTACTCCTGCTTTGTTACTGCTTTGCTTTAGTGTAGCACTGTTGTTACTGCGTTGTTTTGCGGTAGGGTTCTGCGGGATCCCTACTGAACCAGTGACACGAGGCTCACCCCTGACTTTTCGGGTGTAGCTGTTCTGCCTCGTGGCTGGAGGTTCCGCTGTGCAGTAGTCTCTGTGTTGCTAACGCTTACCAGTGTCAGGCTTCCCCCGACTTGAGGGTATGTTTCCCTTTCTGTTGGATTGTACTTGTCTTTCTTTGGACTGGACTCTGTTAGATTTAATTTGTTATAGAAAAAATAATTATATTTCTGCTATTTTAGCAATCCTGATCAATTGAAATTTAATTGCTTACTGCTTTATCTGGAAGTTCAATGTACTATCATACACCTTTCTATCACTTCGGAGCTTTTTCGCTCTTGGGAGGCCTCGCAGGTTCCAAGTGGTATCGGGTTTACCCAGTATCCGGAGTCTCGGTCGCCACAGGGGGTGAATAGATCCAACACTCACTTTTTCGATCGCTTGATGAAAACTATGCAAGAATAGTAACACAACGATTTAGAGTATCACAATGCAGACGGACACACAGAATATTAGCAGTGAGAAGCTATGAACTCACTTAGACAAAGACAGCACATGTGAAGGGAGGTAGAAGATATGGAGATTACCTGTCTGATGTGGGACGATAATGAGACTCGACTAGGACTTGTTGCGAGATTGGGACTCTAGGTGACGACGCGACCCGAAGATGAGGCGACCAGCAACGACACGACTGGTTCGGCACCTAACGTGGTTCTTGAAGAGGCAAGCATGCCCCAAACAAGAAGTACTAGCTCACGATCATCCCCAGCGAGGGAAACGTGTCGATCTGCACGGTTGAGAAACCGGCATTGAGTCTCGGGTGGTCAGCTCACTCTCATGCTCGGAATGAGTCACAGGACGGGCCTCGCACTCACAACTCACAACGGTGACTAAATTTTAAATAGCTAGGAAGCTAACTACTCACATGCAGCGACATCTAGAACTTGTACTAGCTAAGCAAATAAGACAAGTAGAGAGGCGAATGTACCTCCACGCTCGGGGCATGGGGAGGACGTCCCAGCCAAGTTCCGTAACTCCTGGTACAATGGTAAAATTGAATTACAATAGTGATATTTATTGCCCACTCCATGCAGGGAGGTAAAGGGCTACACAATGGCATCGGGAGCACCAAACTTGGGTTGGCGGGCAGCAAGGCGGCAGGTTCCGGGTGGTTGCGGCAGCGGATCCGATTCTGTGATTTGTTGGCCGGCAGGACAGCGAACAAGGGCTTCCAAAGGGACGACGACCCCCGAAGAGCTTCTGAAGGTGACAGTTCACCGAAACAGAGGCGAAGGGTCCCTGGTCAACCCCTGGGAATGGCCGTTGCCGAATCTTCTCTGGTGTATTTTCTGATGAATTTGTACGGTCGCCCTCCTTGCTCGCCTGGTTCAGGGCAGAACTACACGCTCCCACGAAAACGGCCGCCACGACCAGATACGGTGTCAGATCGAAGCAAAATTAGCGACGTTCCAAAGAGCACTCATAGGGCTTCGACATACTGAAAACTTACGTCCATCCAACAGTTGGATTGAAAATGAAAACCTCTGCAACACATCAACTGCTTCTGGCTCGGAAGATAGATTTGACAGGGCAGATCAGGTCTGCCTGATTTTGTGGTTTGACCGAAAGGGAAATGGCGGAATTAGGACTTGGGATTTTTATGGTGGAGGGGGGGCGTGAGGATGATACACAAATATTTTGATATTTTTATGATGTGGTTTGGGGGGTGGGAAAAATAGAACACGAGGTGACTATCCCACAGATCTACACACAGGCAGACTGTGAGAGGGGGAAACAAATGACTGGGAAGGGACTCAAATGGACTTTGATCTACGTGAAATTTAAATTGGTAGTAAAGAAGAAGTGGGAGAACCAACTCTCAAAAACTCAACTGCATCTGACGGTCAGATCTGGAGTTATAGCCTCTTCTTTAACCTTCAGATCTATAGGTCGCAGCTCAGGACAGCAGCTCGGAAGGATGGCTATGGTGGCTTGATGGCAGCACGAACGGAGGCGGCGGCGGTGGTGATCGAACCTGGTACCTAGAGGAAGAGATAGAATTGAGAATCACTCCCAAGAAAGGGTCTCAAACCCTAGATCTTACTGCTGTAAGGAAGAAGAAGAAGAAGAGGAAGAACAAGAGAGAGAGGGGGAGGTGCGCCCTTGGCTATTTTCCAACAATTTTCTTCATTAATTTTGCATAAAATGTCACAAGAGAGATCTTATACTAAACCCAAGACCTAGGCTAATGACCTAAGATACCCTTGGTCAAGGGGGTATAATGGGGAAATGGGGGACAAGGGAGATTAAACTAATCCCACAAGGGGACAAGTGAGGGGGGCGCCCCGCTCTCCAAGTCAACAAAATGGGCTTGGTTATTTAATCCCCCTTGGACCATATTAATCCCCTTTGATCATAATAAATCAAAAATACAAATACATGGTCAATATTCTCCCATTGACCGAATATTAAAACCCAAAATAATACAAACCAAAATGTAACCCAAATACATACCAAATATACACCAAATACAACCAAATACGTACAAAAATACGTACTAAAATATCAAAGCTCCGGTGGAGACTCTAGACTGTCCCCCAGCTACAAACACGTCGGCGTCGACCGAGTCGTGTTGCGTGTCCGGTATCGGCGGCTCGCTGAGTCGAGCGGATCTCTGGCTCTGGTGTCCTCACCATTGTCACAACATAGAACCTTTTCAAGGTGGTTCGAATGCTATCCAGCAAGCCTACGTCCACCCCTCACCAACCTGGTGAGGCTTCCACTCTTTGTGCCACGCCCCGAACCAATAGCAGCGGAACGTGTAGTTCGGAATGCGGCAGTAATACAGTTGTGAATAATCAGAGCAAACATAAGACACAAAATTCCAAGGCCAGACAATATGGACAAACATAATCTTTATTGATACTCAAATATTTGATTTACATAACTTGACCCAACTTACATAAGTAAAGAAAGGACTCACTATTACACTTTAATAAAAGAAAAGACTCTAATGATAGGACAAGACTCATTGAAAAATAAAAGACACAGACTTGATTTTATTGTGCTCATCACTCTTGCCCTTCCCCATCTGAATGGTTATCATCGACATCATTATCTGAAAAATGTTAAAATAGGCTGGTGAGCAAAACGCTCAGTAGGAATTACATCTCTCGTCAAGTAGAATATAAGTGATTAGCCAATTTATCATGTTCGTGATGATGCAATGTATGAAACGATATAACTTCAAAAATCATGATGATCATTTTAACAGAAATGAGGAATATCAAAGTCAAAGGCAGATATAAGCTCAAGAGAAAGGAAATAAATTTCCATGCTGAGCCAAGGATCATTGTCAGAAATAATCAAGGGTATAAGTTACATATGAACATAACTTTAGAGAATTGGACAGAAAATATCATAATTTCAATAATAATAAGCAAAAAAAATTAGTCTAGCAGAATATTTAAAATATCAGAATAACAGAACAACAGAATAACAGAAATACAGAATGACAGACTTTGGTGCAATGCCACACCCAGAGTTTTCCCATGGATTACATAACTGGACTTCCGTCTTACCTGACATTGATAGTCGCGGACCCACAACCCTTAATGTTTCAAAATCGGATATGGCCAATACAGAGTCAAAGGGTTATGTTCTCAAGTTATTGATAAGAAGATTCCCAAAGGGTACAGAGTGTCATAGAATAATAGAGAAGTTAACCATAAAAATGCATGATATATCTAACTCGAGATAAATCCAAGATAAACTGGGTAAGGAAATAACGACGCGTCATGTGGTTGCTTGTTCTTTGTACAAGACAAGGTAGATAGAATTAGTGTCCACGAGTAGGGCACATAATTCTTAAGGAATATTAATGGTATGGTTTCCATTCCATTAACTCAAGAATTAATCTCATGGCATCCAAATAGCATGTCATGAGGGCCGGTATACCATGTATCTTTAGAGTGACATGACAATCAAAAGTGTCATGGGTTTTTAGTGGTACAACCAGCTCAATCGGCCTTGAGGGAATCCAAGGCTACGAGGAGACTTACGGAGGTCTCTATGACTAACTCACCAGTCCGAAGGAACGGAATGTCCAACGAAGGGCTCATATGTCATCGAGAGAATAGAGGGTAATCGATAAATCACCGAGAAACGTGGGACTATACTCACGGCTTGGAATGTTGTTGAGTTATGGTTTTCATGATTGTTGTGATTCTTGTTCATGACAATTATGGTTTTGATGATAACTAAACTGAATGTGTGATTACATGATGATAACTAAACTTACATGGTTCGTATGGCAAATGGCAACGATTACATGGTCTTGATCCTTGGTTTGTATATAATCTTTGGTTGAATGTTTGATGTCAATGGGATGCATATATAAATCATTTGGATTCACAAAATGAAGGCTTCATGAGAATCTTAGTTGAAAGTGGTAGATGGCATCGAAGTGATTGAACTTGCATTGTCTTAACTTCATTTACTCTCTTATGCAGGTTTAAAATGGAATGGCAATCTCATATGCAAAGGTATCAAGATTCATGGTGAGAACGTGGCACCTTGCATGTGTATATTTTTGGGAGAAAATGGTTTAGGTCGACCTAAAGGACAGTTTAGGTTGACCTAAAAATACTGTAGCTAGCGGTCGACCGCCAGAAAGTTTAGGTCGACCGAAAATCCCAGAAACCAACGGGCAGCAGTTCTCTCAGTAGCGGTCGACCGCCAGCCTTTGCAGGTCGACCGCCAGCCCCGATAAGCCAAAAATGTTGACTTTTTTCCCTCTCGAAAGAAGCATCTCATCTTGATTTTGTTTAATCCCAAAGCCACCAAACCCTCCAGAATTTGTGGATCTGGTCTAAGGCTTGTCCATAGACCTTCCAAAGGTTATAAAACATCTCATTAGAGCCATAAACCCTAACCATTCAAGAGATCCAAAGAGAGGCTGTCCAAGGTGAAAGGAGAGGGTACTGTAGCTCCGTGAACAGTATTTCGTGCAGCAAGATCTTCATCCATCTCCAAGGTGTTTCAAGCCAAATTTGAAGCTAGCAACCTCCAAGGAAGTGAAGAAGGAAGCAAGCATTCAAGGAAGATCAAGGTGAAGCTGTCTAAGGAAGAAGCAAGTAAGCAAGCAAGAGATCAAGGGAAGATTGCCAAAGGTGAAAGAACAAGGCTTTCACAACCCATTCAAAGCTATTCAAGCGAAGAAGGAATCAACGCAAGATCTGCATCATACACTCAGGGGGAGCCTAAATCAGGAGCATTCTAAACTATGGTTTAATTATTTTGGTGTCTTGTGCTTTGAGTTTCAAATTTGTGTTTCTCATAAACTGCAAACTCGTGTGTGTGTGGATCGTGTTGGATCCGTGGTCATGTGTGGTCATTGTACTTTATTCGTGTGTTGTGTGCGTAGAGCTTCCTAGATCTACGTGTGTGTGTGTGGATCTATTTAGATCTGGCCTTTTTAGTGTGTGGAGTGCTGCATCTATTGCAGCGTGTGTGTGTGTGTTGTTGATCCTTCTGTCGGATCATGTTGGAGACCTCGTCTCTGTGTGTGTGTGTGTGTGTTGGGGTGCATCCCCGTGTGTGTGTGCAGGCGTCGTCCTGCGTGTGTGGTTGGAGCGTCGTCTCCGTTTGGGGATTTATCCCCGAGTGAAGCATCACCGGGTTTGGTGAGGGGTGGACGTAGGACTGTCGTCGTTGCATCCGATCCACCTTAAAAACCGTTGTGCATTGTGGTTTGTTTTGTGTGATTTGGTCCATTTCTTCTACCTCCATTCTCCGTGAGTATTAGTGTAAACTGTTTGTTTGGTTTTATCCTCGTGTATGTTGCATAATCTATATCATTATCATATATAGTTTGATAAATCCAAATTGTGTTCAAATAGCTTTGAATCTCTTAACTAGCATTGTATCACATATTTTATAAAAGGCCAAAAGTTTTCTTAAAATTGGTAAACACCCAATTAACCCCCCTCTTGGGTGTCATTGATCGCGGGACTTCAAATGTAGTGCCATATATGTAACCCATTGGAAGGGTGGACATGAAACCAACGAAAACTCACATGACAGAAAATAGCGCCTGGGTCATTGTCGCTATTTCATAAATAGCGCCTGGGATTCAGCCACTATTTATTGAATCGCGCCCGTGACCCAGCCATTACTTTTAAATTCATGTTCTGTAAATAAAGCCTGGATTTTTTATAGCCTTTTAACACATCGTTTTGGTTCTATTTTAATTCGCGCCCATGGTGCAGCCATGTTTTAGGAAATAACGTCCAGACCTTGGGCGCTTGTTTAGATATAGCGACTGGATGATGGTAGTTGTTCAATTCGGAGTATAAAGGCAAGAACAGTGTCATTTTTCCAATTCAAATAGTTTTCTAAGGACAAGAACATGAATGCATAGAGAAAAATACCATGAATCTAGCAATGCACGCATGTAATTGATTAGATGTCCACATTTCAAGTTATTAAATTTTAAACATGCTAGTTTAATAATTAATCATGAAAGTAGCGACTGCTATACGGTCGCAAATTCGGTATAGCGCCCATGATCAGGTTGCTATTTCACTGAGAATCCAAAAATTGAAACAGAAGCCATTAAAACAGTGTAAAAGTGTATCAATATGCATGCATGAATCTATGTATTTACTAGATTAGGCATAGAACTTGAGAAAACCTACGTAAATCATGATCATGCCATATTTTATTGTTACTATTTTTACTTGAGAGAGATCTCCTATGGATGCATCAAAAGATCAAGATATATATATATATATATATGCAAAGATCTTATTAAGGTTTAATATTAACTGCTTTAGCTTGATGTCGAGAACACCTACCTTTTTAGCTTTGATTAGATAATAGAAGGAAGCAGGGAAATAAGAATCAGCAGCACACGTCCGTGGAAGATGATGGTAGAAGGAAGAAGCAGCAGCCACAGCCACCGCACTGTACTACGGTAAGGAAGAAGATGGAAGAAGCAAGGCTTCTTCACAGCACAACTGCAGCAGCACAACGACGATTGCAGCAGTCGTAGCAGGCCTTCGTGACAACAATAGCAGCACACAGGAACAACAGCAGAAGCGAGAAGATGACGTGCTTCCTCATTTCGTGATATCGGCACGTTGGAGCAATAGAGAAGAACGACGAAGACGACGCTAGATCGTTGCAGGGCTTAAGGTTTCAGTAGGAGGGTTTTGCTCGGCGATGGTAATATATTTATAGGGAGAAAGTCCCATGGGCTTAATTGATTCCTACTGGGAGTCAAGCTCCCACGTAATTAAACCTAACAGCTACATGCTTTCCATATAAGAGAACCCTCCATCGATCACCCTATCTAAATTGGCAGCCGCATCCCTCGATTGAAAAAAAATCTTTCCTGATAGGACTCAAAACCCAAGATCCTATTCATATATAGGCTTCCTTCGTGCACAGTTTAAAAGTTTTTGGTTTGCCTAAGAACCTTAAGTGTCTAGATATTTAGGTATATACCCAAAGCCCATCTATTTTAGGTTCTCAAGTTCCCTACGTACAAGGCATTAGCTAAAGGCCCATTAAGGTTTCTTAAGGCATTTTAGGCCCAAGCATTTTGGTATTAAGAAAAGGGTTGGAGGATTGGAGTTGAACAAAAGAGAAATATATTTTTTAAATACTTATTCTTTTCCTAGCCCATAAGGCCCATTAAGAGTTGAGTTAGGCCATTTCCTTTTTGACTTATTTCTTCATTCTATCTATTATTCATGTATTTATTTATATGTAGGGATATATATATATATATATGAGTTGTACATTTTTAATTTGGTTTGGACCTCTTTATATATCAATATAGATTTCAAAAATTTATTATCAGAGACTTATCCTATGTAATTTTATCCGGGGTCCTACATCCTCCCCCACTTAAAAGAATTTGGTCCTCAAATTCACATGAGATTCATTTTCAATATATATCAGTGGGGTATCTATTTCTATTCCTAAATCGCAAAACGAGATTATCTAGTCATGCTTGCAGAATAAACTAAGGTACTAGGCTTAGGTTAAGGGGTACCTCTAGCTAATCCATTATCAGAAGGTTCGACTCGTCTCATTGCTTGCATTCATCCTTGACGTCATTCCTTATTACGATCCTTTGCCTGCTGAGGTTGATCTTTCGGAAGGGGACACTCGGATACCTTGTGTTCTTGGCTTCCACAACGAAAACAAGCTACATTCTTCCAGCGACACTTCTCAGATTGATGACCTTCATTTCCACAATGCTTGCACTTCTCTTCCTTAGACTTCTTGCTGTTCGTAACTCCATTCCCATCATTGGGCCTCTTATTACTATCTCCCTTTTTCTTTTCCATTCTTGCCTTGACCTTGTCGGATAATTCCATAGCGTCTTCTAATAGCTGAGCTCTCTTAACCATCTCGGCATATGATTGAATATCCATTGGTGCTAATTGGGGTATGTATTGCAGTCTCAAACCATTCAAGAACCTCCTAGCTTTCATCTTCTCCATCATGATTAAATGAGGCGCATATCGTGACAACCTTAAGAACTGAGCCTCATACTCTGCCACGGTCATACTTCTTTGTTTGAGGGAAGCAAATTCTCCCGCCTTTCTCTCTTGAACCCTCTCCGAGAAATACTTTTCGTTGAAGTGCTCTAAAAATTCTACCCAAGTTACTTGAATGTTTGGCAAAGTGGCTTCCACGGACTCCCACCAAGCCCTTGCATCCTTCTCTAGTTGAAATGTTGCTAAAAGGACCTTATCTTGATCCGAGCATTGCATTACTCGGAAGATTCTTTCCATCTCCTTAGTCCAATCTTCCGCCACATCAGGATCAGGAGTTCCACTAAATCTAGGGGGATTGAGGCTCCAAAACTCACGATGCAACTCTCCAGCTCCACGATTGGCTCCACCCTCGGCTACCCGTTGAAGAGCCTGAGTCAATCCTTGAACCGTACTTTGCATCTCACACCATTGGGCATGCTCGGCGGCCATTGTTATCTATCTAGTTCTACAAGACATAAACAACCCCATGTAAGATTATCAAGTAATTCCCATGGAAGTTATGCTATCTTCATAAGCTAATCTTATTAGTATTTTGATTTCTTTTCTTTAGCTCTTAGCCCAAGGTTCTACCCAATTTCACCGGATAATAAATGGGTTGAACTTAGAACTTATGACAACCTATAGTCAAGACCTGGGGTTTAATAAACCTAGGCTCTGATACCACAAACTGTCACGCCCCGAACCGATAGCAGCGGAACGTGTAGTTCGGAACGCTGCAATAATACAGTCGTGAATAATCAGAGCAAACATAAGACACAAAATTCCAAGGCCAGACAATATGGACAAACATAATCTTTATTGATACTCAAATATTTGATTTACATAACTTGACCCAACTTACATAAGTAAAGAAAGGACTCACTATTACACTTTAATAAAAGAAAAGACTCTAATGATAGGACAAGACTCAATGAAAAATAAAAGACACGGACTCGATTCCATTGTGCTCATCACTCTTGCCCTTCCCCATCTGAATGGTTATCATCGACGTCATTACCTGAAAAATGTTAAAATAGGCTTGTGAGCAAAACGCTCAGTAGGAATTACATCTCTCATCAAGCAGAATATAAGTGATTAGCCAATTTATCATGTTCGTGATGATGCAATGTATGAAATGATATAACTTCAAAAATCATGATGATCATTTTAACAGAATTGAGGAATATCAAAGTCAAAGGCAGATATAAGCTCAAGAGAAAGGAAATAAATTTCCATGCTGAGCCAAGGATCATTGTCAGAAATAATCAAGGGTAGAAGTTACAGATGAACATAACTTTAGAGAATTGGCCAAAAAATATCATAATTTCAATAATAATAAGCAAAAATAATTAGTCTAGTAGAATATTTAAATTATCAGAATAACAGAACAACATAATAACAGAACAACATAATAACAGAAATACAGAATGACAGACTTTGGTGCAATGCCACACACAGAGTTTTCCCATGGATTACAGAACTGGACTTCCGTCCTACCTGACATTGATAGTCGCGGACCCACAGCCCTTAATGTTTCAAAATCGGATATGGCCAATACAGAGTCAAAGGGTTATGTTCTCGAGTTATTGATAAGATGATTCCCAAAGGGTACAGAGTGTCATAGAATAATAGAGAAGTTAACCATAAAAATGCATGATATATCTAACTCGAGATAAACTGGGTAAGGAAATAATGACGCTTCATGTGGTCGCTTGTTCTTTGTGCAAGACAAGGTAGATAGAATTAGTGTCCACAAGTAGGGCACATAATTCTTAAGGAATATTAATGGTATGGTTTCCATTCCATTAACTCAAGAATTAATCTCATGGCATCCAAATAGCATGTCATGAGGGCCGGTATACCATGTATCTTTAGAGCGACATGGCAATCAAAAGTGTCCTGGGTTTTTAGTGGTACAACCAGCTCAATCGACCTTGAGGGAATCCAAGGCTACGAGGAGACTTACGGAGATCTCTATGACTAACTCACCAGTTCGAAGGAACGGAATATCCAACGAAGGGCTCGTATGTCATCGAGAGAATAGAGGGTAATCGATAAATCACCGAGAATCATGGGACTATACTCACGGCTTGGAATATAGTGCCATATATGCAGCCCATTTGAAGGGTGTACATGAAACCAACGAAAACTCACATGATAGAAAATGGCGCCTGGGTCATTATCGCGATTTCTTAAATAGCGCCTGGGATTCAGCCACTATTTATTGAATCACGCCCGTGACCCAGCCGTTACTTTTAAATTCATGTTCTGTAAATAAAGCCTGGATTTTTTTATAGCCTTTTAACACATCGTTTTGGTTCTGTTTTAATTCGCACCCGTGGCGCAGCCATGTTTCAGGAAATAGCGTCCAGACCTTGGGCGCTTGTTTAGATATAGCGATTGGATGATGGTCGCTGTTCAATTCGGAGTATAAAAGGCATGAACAATGTCATTTTTCCAATTCAAATAATTTTCTAAGGATAAGAACATGAATGGAAAGAGAAAAATACAAGGAATCTAGCAATGCACGCATGTAATTGATTAGATGTCCATATTTCAAGTTATTAAATTTTAAACATACTGGTTTAATAATTAATCATGAAAGTAGCGACTGCTATACGGTCGTAAATTCGGAATAGCGCCCATGATCGGGTCGCTATTTCACTGAGAATCTAAAAATTGAAACAGAAGCCATTAAAACAGCGTAAAAGTATATCAATATGCATGCATGAATCTATGTATTTACTAGATTAGGCATAGAACTTGAGAAAACCTACGTAAATCATGATCATGCCAGATTTTATTGTTACTATTTTTACTTGAGAGAGATCACTTACGGATGCATCAAAAGATCAAGATATATATATATGCAAAGATCTTATTAAGGTTTAATATTAACTGCTTTAGCTTGATGTCGAGAACACCTACCTTTTTAGCTTTGATTAGATAATAGAAGGAAGTAGGGAAATAAGAATCAGCAGCACACGTCCGTGGAAGATGATGGTAGAAGGAAGAAGCAGTAGCTACAGCCACCGCACTATTCTACGGTAAGGAAGAAGATGAAAGAAGCAAGGCTTCTTCACAGCACAACTACAGCAGCACAACGACGACTGCAGTAGTCGTAGCAGGCCTTCGTGACAATAATAGCAGCACGCAGGAATAGCAGCAGAAGCGATAAGATGACGTGCTTCCTCATTTCACGATATCAGCACGTTGGAGCAGCAGCAAAGAACGACGAAGATGACACTGGATCGTTGCAGGGCTTAAGGTTTCAGTAGGAGGGTTTTGATCGGTGATGGTAAGATATTTATAGGGAGAAAGTCCCATGGGCTTAATTGATTTCTATTGGGAGTCAAGCTCCCACATAATCAAACCTAACAGCTACAGGCTTTCCATATAAGAGAACCCTCCATCGATCACCCTATCTAAATTGGCAGCCGCATCCCTCGATTGAAAAAAAATCTTTCCTGATAGGACTCAAAACCCAAGATCCTATTCATATATAGGCTTCCTTCGTGCACAGTTTAAAAGTTTTTGGTTTGCCTAAGAACCTTAAGTGTCTAGATATTTAGGTATATACCCAAAGCCCATCTATTTTAGGTTCTCAAGTTCCCTACGTACAAGGCATTAGCTAAAGGCCCATTAAGGTTTCTTAAGGCATTTTAGGCCCAAGCATTTTGGTATTAAGAAAAGGGTTGGAGGATTGGAGTTGAACAAAAGATAAATATATTTTTTAAATACTTATTCTTTTCCTAGCCCAGAAGGCCCATTAAGAGTTGAGTTAGGCCATTTCCTTTTTGACTTATTTCTTCATTCTATCTATTATTCATGTATTTATTTATATGTAGGGATATATATATATATATATATATATATGAGTTGTACATTTTTAATTTGGTTTGGACCTCTTTATATATCAATATAGATTTCAAAAATTTATTATCAGAGACTTATCCTATGTAATTTTATCCGGGGTGCTACACTTTGGCCAAAAGAGATCCACACACACAAGCTGGTTGCCCAGCAAAACACACACGAAGACAAGCTCTTCACACACACACGGGAACAAGTCCCATGGGGAAGATCCCCCCCCCCCCCCCCACACACAAGAAAAGGAAACAAGCCGCTACAAGTGCAGCAAAACACGGGTACAGATCCCAAGTAACACACTCTTGGAAAGTTCTAAAAATGCTGAAAGCAAAAACATAAAACACAAGCACACGCCTTCGATGGAATGGAAACAAGTAGTTCAGGCTAAGGCTTTGGCTGGATGGCTGGTTGGACACACTCTTCTTCTCCTTCTTCTTCTCTCAAGACTGCACTCTTTTCTTTTCTCTATTGGACTCTCACGTTCAGACCTTTTTCAGATTTTTCAAAGGCTCCAGCAGCAACTCCATGCAAGCACGGTCTGTCCTATTTATAGACGTAGACAGATGGAAATTTCCCTCCACAAGCTTTAAAATTTGCTGGAGTAAACAAGTGAGGTTTGACCAAGTGTCCCTGCTGCATCTGAATGTCCATTGGCTGGCATGCAGGGAAGGACATCTTGGTTGATGTACTGACATATAGTTTGTCCAAAACTTATGATGACAGGGACATTTGTGTGTCCTAGGAATCTTTTCTATATCTCAAAAACCATGTTTATGGGGATTTGCATCGACTATTTTTGCTCTCTGGATCACTACTGTGGTTTGACAAAAGTTTCCTAAAAAGGGCTTTAGGTGCGTCGACGCAACCAGGCTCTTGCGTTGATGCAGCCTCATGGTAACTTCAGTTTCTGGCGAGCTTGAGTATTTGTCAGCCTTGGCAACCCATTTTTCACCCTTAATGGCTATTTGTCACCCTTATTCATCTATTTGTGACCCTTATTTGAACTTCGCCGTCGCCTTTGTGCCATTTGTTATCCTTGCGATTTCAACATCACTGGAGTCGACTCCAAAGCATAGTAGACTCGACTCTTCTTCTTCATTTTTCACTTTTGAAGTGCTGTCGCCCATTCTTCACCATTACCAAGTTATTTGATACTCTTGTTGCCCATTTGTCACCACTTCCTACTTATTTGTCACCCCTACTTGACTTCAACTGTCACCTTTGTCCATTTGTCAGTCTTGTGCACACTTGGGCTGTTTCCACTGTTGGATTTCTGTGTTTTGATGATGCTAAACACTATGACTCGTAATGCATGATGTCATATGTGTTTGAAACATGTTTGTGTCCGAATTGTCATACATGTTTGACTTGTTGATCTGAACTAATACTGTTATAAATAATTGTGATGTGTTTTGTCATGCATGTTCAGGAAGTATATGTCATTTTGATATTCATTACATTTCATGCATAGGGACTGAGCATATGTCCACATATATATTCATACATGGTAGTGTTTTCATGGTCAACATGGTTGGTTTGACTGGTCAACATTAAGTCATGTCAGTGCCACAGTTATAGGTCAATGTGCATTAAGTTTGATCACCTTGGTGTTAAGGCTGGTCATGGTCGGAAGTTTAAGCTAGCTAAGTCAAGGTCGATGTTAGTTGATGTTGTTATGCACCAAGGTCAATGTTAGCATGCATTGTAATGTTTAAATAGGCCTGTGCATATAAGCTCAAAGTCTGTGCATGTTCTACATCGCACACAACTAAGGTCTGTGCATATATTGTAGTAGGTCTATACATATTTTAGTTTTCATGTTCACAGTGCCTGTGCAAGTCATTGAAAAAGGCATATAAGGTCTGTGCACATCTGTTGTTAGGCAGAACAACGTCGGTGCTTGTATCACAAAGGTCGGTGCTAGTTGCACCATCTGTAGACCTAAGGTCGGTGCACACTGTCTATAGTGCATTCGAAGGTCTGTGCATGTGGACTGTTTGCCATGCGCAGTCCATGCACTTTTGCTAGCGATAGCAGTTGAGGTCTATGCACATTTCACATATGCACAATGAAGTATGTGCTTGTTTGCATGAAAGTAAAGTCAATGCTAGCATATATAAGCCTCATCAATGGCCCGTGATTCTTTCTCTTCATGGTTTCAATTACATTATAATCACACTCATAAATCATGAATCATATTATTCTCATTACATGTCTTTCTTGACTATCAGGTGTTTGATTAAATACCCTTTATCTGATTAACATGGACTTAAGTCACTAAACCAACCAGGATTAATCACATGAAAGTCAGTCACGTGGCTTGGTCTCTCAACTCACAGGCACGTGATCCAAGGCTGGCTGATACCAGGGGATCCTGCCACATGTAAAGCAGCGGCACTGTGAGGTTGCCATGTGGAAAGTATACTTTAAGAGTTATGGACATGTGGACACTAAAGGATTAGATCTGAGCAAAAGGCCTTGGGCGGGAAATGTGATTTCCACACGCCCATCGCTGGTTGCTTATAAAAGAAGGCAGATCGCTCAACTTAAAGAATGGCTGAAGAACAAGCAGAAGCATAGAGAGCAGAGAAGAGTAGACAAGGGAGATTGTGAGAGCGGCAGAGAGCTAGCGAAAAAGAGAAAGAGAGGGAGAGGGAGATAGAATGAGAAGGGATGGTTCAAAGAGCTCGTGAGCAAGAAGCATTCAGAAGTCCAGATCTGAGGATTTTCCTATTCTGTGTTCTTTGGATCAAATCCAAGACACAATGCTCCTGCGTGAGCTTGTTTGTTTTAGTTTTAATGTCAGCTTTCTGTTGCTGAATTTTATCATCTTTGTTTTCCATTTTACATACCTTTGCAGAAGCTGTGTATCAGCGGATGGCAAGCTGTGTCGCCTAGCGGATGACAAGCTGTGATGCCCAGTGGTTTCAAGCTGTGAGTCAGCATGAATCCACACTCGGGTTGAGTGTGGGGTGGATGTAGGTCTGGAGGATCGAACCACCTAAAAGTCATATGTGCAGTGGTTTGTTTGGTTGTCTCTTAATTCCTTAGGTGTATGCTTAGGATCGTTACATCTGGTTAGCTTAGATTACGTTGAAATTCACTGTGTGTTTTAGCTGTCTACATTTTGATCTCTGCTGAGTATTTCAGTGAGGTCATTACATGTGCTAGCCCAACATTCCATAACAATCACATAAGAACATCTGAACAAGTGTTCGAGTGTAAGTCTCATTAGAATGTCTGTTTAACTGAGCATATCTATTTTTAATTCTGTAAGATTTATAAGTACAGTTTTAATTGGGTAATTTTTAGGGGAGATTCATTCACCCCCCCCCCCCTTTGAATCCGGTTTACACCATCTAATATACTTAACAATTGGTATCAGAGCAGGTCTCTAAATAATCAGATCCAACGATCTGTAGAGGATCCTGCTATTTTTGGTGCTATACTGGTTTTGGGTTCATCCTTGATTTTGTTGAGTTTACTATCTGGTCTATGCTTGAACTGTACTAGAACCGATCTCTGACTTCCAGATCTAACAATCTACAGAAGGTACTGATTAGTCCGTTTCGGTGCTTTGCTATTCTAAGTTCAGTGCAGTTGTCATCTTGCTTTCAGGTTTTTAGATCCGAACTTATTCAGTTGTTTTTCAATGGCATTTCTGTCATTTTTGATGGTTCTAACTTCAACAAATGGTTAGGAGACCTATGTATTAACCTGAACTCCATTGATCCAAATCTATGGAGTCTTGTATCAAAAGGCCCACATAGATTACCTCAAAATCAAACCAAATGGCTTAAAGAGGATAGGATAAAAGATAGTGAGAATGGCCTAGTCTTTAACACTCTGAGAGATTCAGTGAACACTAATATGTTTCCCTGTATTGCAGGATGTACATCTGGAAAAGAGATCATGGACAAAGTCATATCCATTCATGAGGGGCAAAAATAAGAGTGCCTAATGGTCAATCGAAGGGATCAGACTGAAGAAACAGCTTCCCAGGTAAGCACCGAATCAGAAGACATTTCATTTGATGAACTGGTAGAGATGTATGATGAACTGCTAGAGAAATCTAGGAAAATTCGATCTAAGAATAAAAAGTTGAAGAAAACGATTGATCAAAACTGCTCTAATTCACCTTGTGAAAATTGTTCAAAACTAAAAAGGTCTCATGATGCTTGTTTGACTGATTTTCAGAATTGTAAGAAACAATTAGAAGGTTTTGAAAATGTTGTTTCAGAAATGAGCAAAATGAAGTCTGTAAATGAAAGTCTTGAGAAAATTATTAAGAAGAATGATGAAGAGGTCAAAAGACTTCAAGAAGAGAATCAAGCTGATGCTATCAGGCATAAAGAATAGAATTATCTGCTGAAAAATGAAAATGACGAACTGAATTCAAAATTTTCTAAACTAGAAGAAGCGTTGAGTTTATTTAATAAGAATCAGATTAGTTCTAATGTATTTTGTGAAAATTGTCTGAAATTGAAACATGCATTTGATGAATGTTTATCAAATGTTCATGCATATAAGAAATAAGTGTGTTCATTAAAAGATGAGAACGAAGAATTTAATCTGAAACTTTCTGAATTGCAGAAGAATCTAGATGAGGCAAATTTTGATCTGAAAAAGGGGATCAACTTAAATGACCAGGCTCTAATAAATGAACTTGTCCAAAATGAGAAGCTAATAAAGGAAATGAAGAAATTGAAGGAGCTTAACAGTATCATGTCCGAAAGACTTCTCTCTTTAGAAAAAGGAAAAATTGTTTGCAATGAAGAATCTGAAAAACTGAGTAATCTGGAACAAGAACTTGAGAAATATAAAACTGCAAATAAAGTGCTAAGTGAATGTGTTAATTGTAGTGAACAAGAGATTGCCAGTTTTAAATTACACATTGCTTCTCTAGAAAAGAAAATTTGTGATTTGAAAAACTCTCTGTCAAAAACTCTCAAAGGTAAAGATAAATCAAAAGATTCCTTGAAAGATGAAGTGAAAAATCAAAGTAAGGAGACCGACAACTTTTCTGAAACAAAAAGGGTCATGAGGAACCAGCTTTATACCACATTTGTCCTAAGCACTGATATAGCTGGAACCTCTAGGACATCTCTAAGGAAATCTGCTACAGTTAAAACCCAAAAACAAAATAAAAATTTGAAAAAGGAGAAAAATAAATTGCATGCTGAAAAATCTCAGACCAAGATGATGGATGATTATTTTATCATGAAGAAGGATGAATTAAAATCTAATAGAATTCATGCTAGGAATTCTAATATGAAGAAACATTCTCATGTTCAAAACAAGAGAATTAATTACTTTTACTGTCATAGAGTAGGTCATCTCATGCATGAATGCAAATTTATGGAACATGATGACCTTAATGCTAGAAAATTGCATGATAGGAATGTTCATGCTAAAAATCATACAAATCATAAGAAGAACATTTAATGCTTTCATTGCGGCAAATTGGGCCACATTACTGCTCAATGTTGGAATAATCAGGGAAAGAAATTTCATTCTGGATTTGTTAATTTCACTGTCAACAAAAATATTTTTTCTAGAAATAATTTGATTAATAAAAGGAAAAACTCTTCGTGCTTTGAATGTGAAAAGCCAGGCCACAGAGCTGCTGATTGTTGGCTGGCTAGTTTTAGTAAACAGATTTTTCACTCTGCTAATGAATTTCATGATTACAGTAATGTGCATAAAAAGAGTTTTAAAACTGCTGGATCATGTCATTATTGTGGACAATTAGGGCATTCTATGTATAACTGTCATCTCATGTGTTTTGATGATAAACAAGCTGAAAAACTATTGAGAACACTTGCCAATGGTGTCATTGTTATTTCAAGACCCAAGATGTCTTGGGTACCTGTTTGTGTAAAATAAATTGTGTTTTGCAGATGTGCCTTGGGTTGAAGAATATTTTGGGGGTAATAAACCAAGGCACTCAAGAATGAAAACCCTAGTTCTGTATTTACCAGGTCTGTCATGTTAACTCTGCTCAATTTCTGTCATTCAAGTTTTTCTATCTTGGATTACTGCATAGCATGTTAAATTTATTTTTGCATATTCATTCATCATCTGCATTGTCAAATTTGAACTCTCTGAATTATGCTCATCTGAAATCTATGCTTTGCACTCAACTTTGTGGATAGACATCCTCTATTTTTGAATTCTATGAAAATGTCTGAATTTCACATGATTTGTGTTTTGATGTTTGTCTAAATTTGCATTGTATTCTTTGAAAATCTGATGCATATAGGACTGCATTGGCACTGCATTGTCATGCATGACCACTATAGTATATCAAATGGTAAGCTACTAAAGGGCAGATCAAATATGTCTAGAGGTTCTTACTATGTGTGAGGTGGTCTTTTAGGCTAAGTCCTCTGCCTAGTACCATGGGTAATGTTGCATATAGGGCAGTCTGAATGATCATGAACATGAATTATAAAATCATATGTTTAGTCTTCATTGCATAGATTGCATATAGTCAGGGGGAGTGTGTTTGTCCCTGCATCATGTTTTTGACACTCGTGTCCATGCATTGTTCTTAAAAGAAGTCACTACATATGCATGCATATAGATAATTGCATTGCACTTATCATGGAAAATTCAAAAAGAGGTGATTTTATGCAAATAGATAGGAGGACTGTCTATTCATTTGATTCATCTTGCCATATCTACATGCCAGTGACTCACATCATCAAATAATTTGTGTTGGTTGATTGACTCTCATCTGAATTTATACCTCTCTTGAATTCATACTTCTCTTGAATCTGAGATTTCTGACTGTTACTCCTCAATCTCATGAAGGAGAGCTTCATTTGGTCTGATTGAATCCCAGACTTTGTTATTAGCTTCTGAACTTCTGTTCAAGCTCATTCTCAACTTCATATCTTCTCATGCATAACTTGAAATGTCTGTCAGTTTACTGCTCTCCAACTAAGCTTCCTGAAAATTTGTCTGATTCACTTTTATTAACTTTGTAACAAGTATGAGTTTTGAAATCATCATTTTCTATGCATGCTTGTTTACATTTCTGATGTTTGCTGCTGCCTATTCAATAACTGAACTGAGATTTGAAGTAAACCTTCAGTCTGAATACTGCTTCATAAATTTTAAAACATCTTTAATGTGGTATCTTCCTTTATACAGGTTTAAGAATATTTGTTGATTTGGAATTGGTTTAAGTCTAATGTACTCTTAAGTTTGAGCTCAAAGAACTTAAAAAAATCTGATTCAATTTTTTAATAAACCTTAATTATTTGGCTTATATAAGTTCATGTAAGACTTCCTGAAATCTGAAAAGTTGAAATCTCGATTTACTTTGGTTGAGATGCATAGTGTAAGTATTATTCTTAAACATTAAATTTGTTTGAAGCTGTCCTAAAAGAAATATTGTGGACAGAGCAATGACTGTGGTTACTGAGAAACCTATCCAAAGGACTGTGTCATGAAGTACTATAGTTAACTCTGCTTAAAAATCATTGAAAATAATGTGAATATGGCAGAGCAATGGCATGAATGTATCAAGTAACTGGGGATTCTGGCCTCTAATCAAGGTGTCTCCTCATTCCAAAGATACTTCTAATGCTACCTCTGTTCTCCAAATAGAGAAGCAATACGGTTATCAAACTGAGTCACTTCACCTGAGATGTGTTGTGCCTCATATAAAAAGGTGTTGATTAAATCAAAATTGCTCATTGAAAAACAAATTGATGCTCAATAAGAAAAATCAAAAAAATATGTGTATCAGAAAATTATTGCAAGAAAAGTTAAATTTTAGATGCTTTCACGAGTGTTTATTCTCAATACTACCTTATATAACTTTTAAAGAAGTCATGGAAAGCAAACTGAGTAAGATGGAAGAAGGTTAAACTAGAAGTTTATATGAGCATTTGGTTCATTTGTATTAAAATCTGTTTCAGATATGTGTATGGTTTCTTTTTGAAAAACTATGTTTACATCATTCTTAAATCATATCTGTCAATCAAAGAATTCATAAGCTTTTATAGTGGAAGACTCTAAAACCTAAATTTTGGTTTATGAAGTTTGTAACTTACTGAAAAATTCTGTATCTCACGGTCTTTGAAAATTTAATAATGCATTTGCTCAATTGTTGATCTCTGTTACTATTATTGGTCTTTTCAACTGATATCAAAAATTGTTCCTGAAATATATGTGTTTTGATTGATCTCTACACATCAGCCTGATTTGTTTTCATTGGATTCCACTACCATATTTCTTTTGGCCAGCAAATCCAGATGCTTCTGTAGACCTTTCATCTGTAGACCATACAAATGTGAGGATCCACTGTCATTATTACCATGTTCACTTGCAGCCCTCTGAACTTCAAAATCCTTTTGGTTGAATATTCCAGATTGATTCATTGGATAACCAGAGTTCATCACTGTAGGTTCACTCTGTGCATTGACATCATAGGCTATACGAGGTCTTCAAACATTTTCTTGTCACTGCTCATCATAGAGGAAGAATTGTCTGGTTTGTCTAAGGGGGAGAATATGCAAAGGGGGAGAGTGTGAATCTTTGATGTTCGGTCATGCACTGGTTCCAAGTCTGATCACTATACTTCCATTCCCATAGCCGATCTACATTTTGTTTGAAAAGCATAAAGGAAGAACATTGTGCCACATTGTTTGCATATGTGATTTAATATAAGTAATCCACTTTTTGCCATGTCAAAGGGGGTGTATTTGTAGAGCCATATTGTGTTGCCCTCCTTTGTATGAATCTCACATTGCTTCATATGACATCAATAGATGAATCAAATTATTGTTTTCTCTTTTTAATGAAGTCAAAGGGGGAGAATAATTTGATGAGTCTGTACTGCGTTCCTTCATCATGAGACTCATAATGTTGCCATCATCAAAAAGGGGGAGATTGTTAGATTTCTGTGTTTTGATGATGCTAAACACTATGACTCGTAATGCATGATGTCATATGTGTTTGAAACATGTTTGTGTCCGAATTGTCATACATGTTTGACTTGCTGATCTGAACTAATATTGTTATAAATAACTGTGATGTGTTTTGTCATGCATGTTTAGGAAGTATATGTCATTTTGATATTCATTACATTTCATGCATAGGGACAGAGTGTCATTTTGATATTCATTACATTTCATGCATAGGGACTGAGCATATGTCCACATATCTATTCATATAGGGCAGTGTTTTCATGGTCAACATGGTTGGTTTGACTGGTCAACATTAAGTCATGTCAGTGCCACAGTTATAGGTCAATGTGCATTAAGTTTGATCACCTTAGTGTTAAGGCTGATCATGGTCTGAAGTCTAAGCTAGCTGAGTCAAGGTCGATGTTAGTTGATGTTGTTATGCACCAAGGTCAGTGTTAGCATGCATTGTAATGTTTAAATAGGCATGTGCATATAAGCTCAAAGTCTGTGCATGTTCTGCATCGCACACAACTAAGGTCTGTGCATACATTGTAGTAGGTCTGTACATATTTTAGTCTTCATGTTCACAGCGCCTGTGCAAGTCATTGAAAAAGGCATATAAGGTCTGTGCACATCTGTTGTTAGGCAGAACAACGTCGATGCTTGTATCACAAAGGTCGGTGCTAGTTGCACCTTCTGCAGATCTAAGGTCGGTGCACACTATCTACAGTGCATTCGAAGGTCTGTGCATGTGGACTGTTTGCCATACGAAGTCCGTGCACTTTTGCTAGCGATAGCGGTTCTGTGCACATTTCAAATATGCACAATGAAGTCTGTGCATGTTTGCATGAATGTAAAGTCAGTGCTAGCATATATAAGCCTCATCAATGGCCCGTGATTCTTTGTCTTCATGGTTTCAATTACATTATAATCACCCTCATAAATCATGAATCATATTATTCTCATTACAGGTCTTTCTTGACTATCTGGTGTTTGATTAAATACCCTTTATCTGATTAACAGGGACTTAAGTCACTAAACCAACCAGGATTAATCACATGAAAGTCAGTCACGTGGCTTGGTCTCTCAACTCACAGGCACATGATCCAAGGCTAGCTGATACCAGGGGATCCTGCCACATGTAAAGCAGTGGCACTGTGAGGCTGCCACGTGGAAAGTACTTTAAGAGTTATGGACACGTGGACACTAAAGGATCAGATCTGAGCAAAAGGCCTTGGGCGGGAAACGTGATTTCCACACGCCCATCGCTAGTTGCTTATAAAAGAGGCAGATCACTCAACTTAAAGAATGGCTGAAGAACAAGCAAAAGCATAGAGAGCAGAGAAGAGTAGAAAAGGGAGATTGTGTGAGCGGCATAGAGCTAGCGAAAAAGAGAAAGAGAAAGAGAGAGAGAGGGAGATAGAATGAGAAGGGCTGGTTCAAAGAGCTCGTGAGCAAGAAACATTTAGAAGTCCAGATCTGAGGATTTTCCTGTTCTATGTTCTTTGGATCAAATCCAAGACACAGTGCTCCTGCGTGAGCTTGTTTGTTTTGGTTTTAATGTCAGCTTTCCGTTGCTGAATTTTATCATCTTTGTTTTCCATTTTACATACCTTTGTAGAAGCTGTGTATCAGCGGATGGCAAGCTGTGTCGCCTAGCGGATGGCAAGCTGTGATGCCCAGCGGATGTAGGCAAATTGTGATGCCCAGCGGTTTCAAGCTATGAGTCAGCAGGAATCCACACTCGGGTTGAGTGTGGGGTGGATGTAGGTCTGGAGGACCAAACCACCTAAAAGTCATCTGTGCAGTGGTTTGTTTGGTTGTCTCTTAATTCCTTAGCTGTATGCTTAGGATCGTTACATCTGGTTAGCTTAGATTACGTTGAAATTCACTGTGTGTTTTAGCTGTCTACCTTTTGATCTCTGCTGAGTATTTCAGTGAGGTCATTACATGTGCTAGCCCAGCATTCCATATGAATCACATAAGAACATCTGAACAAGTGTTCGAGTGTAAGTCTCATCAGAATGTCTGTTTAACTGAGCATATCTATTTTTAATTCTGTAAGATTTATAAGTACAGTTTTAATTGGGTAATTTTTAGGGGAGATTCATTCACCCCCCCCCCCCTCTGAATCTGGTTTGCACCATCTAATATACTTAACATCCACTTAACTGCGTTGACGCAGGGTGGGCTTTACGTCGACGCAGCAACGTTGAGTTTGCCAGTTTCATCTCCACAAGCCATTTTTCAGCCTTGTAAGCCATTGTATGCCCTTGGGTATCTATTTGTCACCCTTAAGCATTATTCTTCAGCCTTGTGAACCGTCGCCTTTTTCTTTATTCTTTTGGGCTCTGCTTGATTGCGTCGATGCAACTAAGCGACTGCGTCGACGCAGCCTTAGACTCATGTGTGCTTTTTCCAGCTTCTTCATACCTGGCCAATGAAGGATGTTTCATGAGTTCTTAAATTGATTGGATAATGACTTATAGTGAGACATCATAAAAACAACATTTTTCCAACAGGGCGCAGGTCGCCCCGTCACTCGACGGCACCAGAACAGGTCAAAAGGCCCTCGACCCACAGTCAAACGGGAGCCCGTCCTCCCCTCTACCCGGCAAATAGGATAGGGCCCTCTTGGCTTGCTCCAACTACTCTGCCACATCTCCGTTCGATTGACCCGTGAAACTGAAAAGTAAGGGGGCCGCCGGGTTAGCCACAGCCGCCCTCGTCACCAACCAGGGAAAAAGAAGACCAACCCACACACTAAGGTAATGGGTCGGCAGAAGCAAACTCCTCTCCCATGGTGCAGGGTGTACTGACAACGCCCCCAGCCCATGGTAGATGTTGGCCAATGCCGCAGGAGCCTGATAAGGTGCTAGGACAGGTTTCAGAGGGTGGGTGAATGAATCCCTCTTCAAACCTTTGCTTAATTAAAACTTAGATCAAACAGATATGCGGAATTAAAGCAAACAACTATAGGGCTAAGAGCACACACTGAACTTCAATTAGAGAAAATCAAATGTATACGATCGGTGCTCAAGTAATCCTAGTCAAAATGGCTCCCTCTCTTGAGATCTGAATCAAATGCTTAGTGTGCAAACCAGATACCCACTAGTTGGGAACTATAGGTTGAGCCTAAGCATACATCTAGCGGATCAGACAAGGCAATCAAACCATGATGGACAGAAGATTTTTAGGTGGTTCGATCTCAGACCCGAGATCTACGTCAACCCCACACTTTAACCAGAGTGTGGCTTCCCGCTGTCGCACAGCTTGAATCGCTGGGCATCATAGCTTGCCTACATCAGCTGGGCCTCACAGCTTGCCATCCGCTGGGCGACACAGCTTGCCATCTGCTGATACACAGATTCAATTCCGTTGATTCACAACTTCTCACAAGGATTCATGAAAATGAAAGAAACTTAGATGAACTAGCAACTGAAAACTATAAAAAGAAAGCATAATTAAATGTAGCTCACTAGGAGCAGCATGGGTTGGATCTGATCCAGCACCATGAACAAGTTGTAGGAAATCCTGACAGGAATCCCTCTTCTTCTTCTTCCTTTGCTTCACAAATAGCAACCTCTATATTCTCTTCTTTCCACTTAGCTCACAATACTCTACTTTCTCTCTTCAGATCACTCTTTAAATTCTCTGATCTTCTTGCTCAACTCTCCTCTTCTCTTTTCTCTAAGAGTCTCTTCTTCTGCTGCTCTCCCTCTTCGAAACCCTTCTCAAGGCTCTCTCTTTTTCTACTTCAATCCTCTTTTCATGACCTCTCTTTCTCTTCTCCTTTCTTCATCTATATTAATCTCTTTAGAGAAAGGGTTTATATATGACTTCAGTCTCAGACTCACGTGCTCACACATTGGGCGTGTGGAGGGGACACTCCCGCCCAAATGCTTCCAGAAGGCTCTCAGCCATGTGTCTGGACCTGGTCCTCATCTGTCCACATGTCAGGATCACTGGCTCGCTCATTGTCTTAGATCATGTGCCAACTTCTAGCATTCTAGGAACATGTGCCTTCTTAGTTCGAGCTCACGAGATCACTTTATCCTGTCAGTTAAGAGATTATTTCATTAGACATCTTATATGGTATAGACCAATGTTTGCACTGACTTAATATGGTATATACAAAGTATGCACAGACTTTGATGTACATATAGAAAAGTATGCACAGACTTATATATACGCAGGATGCAAATTTTGCACTGACCTGCTACAGTGTGTGCATCGACTATGAAGCATGAATGAACAAGAGATGCACTGACCCTTACATATCTCGCTACAGTGAAGAGCACAGACTATCTATGCATGTTAACCAAACATTGCACCGAGTATATGAATAGTGAATGCACAGACTTCAGGTGCAAGGAAGACAAACGACATTGCACCGAGTATATGAATACTGAATGCACGAACTGGGAAAAGTGCACCGAGTGCAAAGCTTTAAACAAAATATGCACCGACACTAGGCCACATGTGAGGTGCACTGTAAGACGCACCTCCTATATGCGTTAGAAAAAGATGAACCGAGGCAAACTTACATCGACCTCTATATGAGTAAGTGAAAGTGTGCACTGAGTCAAAGTTTGCACTGACCTCAAAATAGTGATTGCACAGACCCTTACAATGCACTGACCTTTCTACATGCATTGACCTACACAGTGTTTGAACCAAGCTCTTATATGTTCACGGACCTTCAGATGCTCAAGACAAAACTTGCACCGAGTTTCAAATGTACACAAACGGTGATATACACTGAGCAAGATGTGCGCTGACTTCACTTAGGCAAACAAAAGTTGCACCGAGTTCATGTGAGCAAGAAGGAGAAGGTTTGCACGGACTTACGAAAGCCAAGACTCGAACTAGCACTGACTTAGTGTACGCGTGAGGTGCATTGACACATATGAACGGTTGTACCAGTCTCTATGCAAGACTTGTACAGAGACATTCACAAACATGCACATGTGCAGCAATTCATTCCATGTAATTCATCTATACAGCAATATGAGCATTGTATGCAACACACACTGTATGTAACAAAAACCCATGATGTATGCAATAAGCACATATGGAATCATAAAACACATATGACATCATACATATGAGTCGTAGTGTTTGTCATCATCAAAACACAATATCCAACAATCTCCCCCTTTTTGATGATGGCAACACTATGAGTCATATGAGTCAACATGATTATGTAATATGTCAAATGAACTAGATGTTCAACATGTCATGCATGCAGACATATGACTCCATGCAAACACTAAATATGACTCCACAGATTAGCCACAAATATGACATATGACTTCACCTATTCTCCCCCTTTGACTTCATCAAAAAGAAAGGACCTAAAATGGAGCAATTTATTTAAGCACAAATGCAGACAATGTGACACTCTACTCTCCCCCTATGAAAAGTGAATGGAGGTCCTGATGCCTAAGGAGGTGGCACATACCAGCAAAGCACATTCTCCCCCTTGGACAAGACTGATGAAACAACATATAATTCTCCCTCTTTGGAAGAATAGAAGGATTAGAATGGAAACAGATTCATCAGACATAACATGAGTTCAGCTAAAGCACAGGTAAGCAGATAGAGATCAGTTTCATGAAAAAAATTGCAATGAGTTATCAAAGCCATAATTCCAAGGTTAATGTATTTCAGATTCTTCCACTATAAAGACTTATGACATAATCTTTATTGAGTGCCCTGGTTTAAACATGATGTATTCAAGTTTTATTCATTCAACCTGTACTCATATCTAACATCAATTTCAATAAAGATGAACCATGCCTTCATGTTAACATCTAGTTTAACCTCCCTATCTCTTACTCACTCATATTCAATGACTCCTTTAGGAGTTACAGAATGTAGTGTTGAGATTAAATAGGCACGAAAGGATCTGATTTTGTCCAAAGATTCAGCAATTTTCAAATTTCCAGATTGTTTTTCTATCTATGCATCATCAATGTTTATTGCAATAACTCTCAAGATCAATCGAGTTTAGTCCACACCTTGTAACTAGAGGATACATGTTGTTTAGACGCCAGTATCCCTAAGCACTTAGTATGACTAACTATCATGATACATATTGAACAGAGTTAACTAGGACACTTCATGACATAGGATGACTCCATTTCTTTGATGAGGATCCCAGTTTCTCAGTGCAACCTAATCATTGCTCTGCCTTAACATTTCACAGAATTTTCATTAAATTTTCACCAGAGATAACTAAGGCACTTCATGACACAGTCCTTTGGACATGATTTCTCAGTGACCAAAATCATTGCTCTGACCTTATATTTCATTCAGACATTACTCAGATCAAACAAACATTTAAAAACAACACTCACCTTAAGTATCTCTACCAAAGAAAGTCATGGTTATAAAAACTTTCAGATTTCAGAAGGTTTTACATGATATAACATGAATCAACTCGTTAAAGTTTATTAAAAGATTGATTCAGATATTTTCAAGATGTTCGAAATCAAACTCAAGAAATACATAAGGCTTAAACCAGTTGAGAGATGTTCATAGTTCCATACAATGGAAGATTCCTAGTACAAGTGTTTTTGATTTATGATTAGGATAAGCTCATTGAAATCTTCATGAAGATCTGACAGTAGTGTTCCAGCCATAGCGAATGATTCAGAATAATGATCATCAAGTATCATACCAAGAGTGAAGTTTTTCAGAAGTTCTGAATCAAGGATTAGTTATCCGCCAGATAGATTTTCAAAGAATAATGCCGAGCAGGTGACTTATCATTGATTAGGAAATTTCAATTTAAAAATATGATTATGATAATCAAGAAGTGCAGACAGAAGCTCCCCATCAGCAAATGGGATTTAAGTTCAACTGATTTTCAGAATAGATAGATGCGAGTGAGACCGACAGATACCATGTATGAGATAAAATACATGAAGAGCAAAGAAGATCATTATGACAAGGATGATCATTCAGTCCAAGAATTGTTCTTATGCTCCCCCTGAGCAAACATAGAAGTAGAATCACACTACTGAAGATATCGACTCTCGGCGACAGCATTTTAAACGGAATGCTTGAGACATAATGTCGACTCATGGAGTCAACACTGAGGATCAGATGAAGCTTGCATACAAAATCAATCAAGGATAAACTGAACTCAAATTCACTTGTATCAAGGAACATTGAGGTTCAGTCAAAGGAGATTCAGATTGAAGAAGGAACAGCTCAATACAAGCATGTAAGCAAATGATTTAGATTAAGACAAGAACTCCCCCCAAGAGTATGCATGACAATTACTCTTTTTGGTATTTTCAATATGAATGATATGCAATTACCTCATGCATGCCTATGCATTGACTCCCTCTGACTAAATGCATTAGACTATCCTATATGCAATGTGACCCATGGTACTAGGTAGATGACTTAGTTTAAAAGACCATCTCACACATAGTAAGAACCTCCAGACAGATTTCATCTGCCCTTTAGTAGCTTACCATTTGATATACCATAGTGGTCATGGATGACAGTGTAGTGCCAATGCAGTCCTATATGCATCAGATTTTTAACGAATATAATGCAAATTCGGACAAACATCAAAACACAGATCATGTGAAATTCAGATATTTTCAGAGAATTCTAATCAGACGATGCCTATCAACAGAGTTGAGTGCAAAGCATGAGTTTCAGATGAGCAGAATTCAGAGAGTTCAAATTTGACAATGCAGATGATGAATGAATATGCAAAGACAGATTTAACATGCTATGCAGTAATCAAAGACAGAAAAACTTGAATGACAGGAATTGAGCAGAGTTAACATGACAGACCTGGTAAATGCAGAACTGGGATTTTCATTCTTGAATGCCTTGGTTTATTATCCCCAAATTATTCTTTCCACCAAGGCACACCTGCAAAATAGCCTTTATTTCGCACAAGCAGGTACCCAATAGGTCTTGGGTCCTGAACTAACTGTGACACCTTTAGCAGGTGTTCTAAACAATTTTTGTGCATGAAGGTCATCAAATCTCATCAAATAGTAATTATTCATTGAATGACCTATCTGACCACAGTAATGGCATGATGCAGTAGATTTCAAATTCTTTTTATGCAAATTACTGTTGTCAAGAAATCTCTCAGTCTTTGCATGAAAATTTCTGTTAACAGAATTAAGTTTCTGTTTACCGAACCCAGTCTGTTTATTATAACCTACCAGCCAACAGGTTGCAGCCCTGTGGCCTGGCTTTCCACATTCAAAGCATGTAGTGAATTTTTCTTTAAAAATAGACTTATTCCTATCGAAAACCTTTTTGTTTACAGGGAATTTACCAGATTTGGAGTGGAAATTTCTTCCCTAGGGATGCCAACACTTTGCAGCAATGTGGCCTTATTTGCCACAATGAAAGCAATGAAGTTTCCTTTAGGAATTGCATGATATTTAGCATGGAATTGTTTGTCATGCACTCCTACAGTAGCTAGGTCATCTAATTTCATGTGTCTACACTCATGCATGAGATGACCTATCTCAAGACAGTAAAAGCTGTGAATTCTTTTCTTTTGAACAAAAGAAGGTTTCTTAGCATGAGAATTTCCAGCATGAATTCTACCAAATTTCAGATCATCCTTCTTCATAATAAAGCAATTAACCATCTCATGACCAACCTTCCACAATAAAAGCATTTGACATTCTTGATAAGTAATTTGTTGGCCTGAGCTTTCTCAGCATGGTTATTCTCATCAATCTTTTTCAATATTTTCTTTTTCTGATTTGTTTTCTGATTCTCTTGAGTGGCAACTTGTTTTGAGGAGGAGGAGGCAGAAGCACTAGCTATGTTTGTGCTACTAACAAAAGTTGTGTAGAGTTTATTTCTCATTTCTTGCTTGCTGCCTTTCTTGTTATTACAATTTTTCCTTTTGGAAGCAGCTTTCAGATTTTTACCTTGCTTTTCAGTTTTCTGAGCAGTAAATTGAAATATAGATGGAACATGAATTTTGTTTTGCTCAGAACTCTTCACAAGCACATTAGTCATTTTATTTCCATCCGTCCTTTTATTGACTGGACTGTAACCCAGTCCCTCTTTCTGAAGGTTAGCATTTGTTCCGAAAAGTGTATTCAGATTGTCCTTTCCCTTAATAAATTTAGATAATAAGTTTTTCAGATCCTGGATCTCAGAATTCAAATCAGCAGTGTTAGCTTCGTAACCAGCAATCTCAGTTTCATAGAAAATAACCTGCTGATGTAGAGCATCATTCAATGTCTTCAAAGTAGAAATTTCCTGTTTGAGCTCAGGTTCCTTATTAACTTCTTCCTCCATTAGCACACATTTCCCTTTTTCCAAAGTCAACCATTTATCTCCCATGACAATATTTAATACCATGAGCTTCTTGTTTTGTTCCTTCAAATTTTTATTCTCTTCCATTAATACACTCACTCTCTCAGACTCATCATCAGATGTGCACTCTCCCTTTTCAAGCATTAGAAGCTTATCTGATATGGCAGTATTCAGATGCTTCAATTCTTCATTTTCTTTTATCAGCTTTTCATTTTGCACAAGTTCGTTTATTAGAGTCTGATCATCTTCATTCATTCCTTGTTTCAGATCTATTTTGGCATCATCCAGATTCTTTTGGATTTTTTCATTTTCAGCTTTAATAGCATCAAATTTCTCAGAGATTACTTCGTTTTCTTCTTGCAGTCTTTCAAGCTTTTTAAATTTATTTTCTAAAGTTGCGATGTGTATCTCATAGCTAGCAATCTCTTGTTCACTACAATTAAGACATTCACTCAATACTTTGTTTGCAGTTTTGTGCTTTTCAATTTCTTGTTACAGTTTCTCATTTTCTTTAACAGATTTTCTAAGAGAATCATTTTCAGATTTTAGCTTATTTAGTTCTGAATTGACACATTCAAGTTCCTCCAGTAATTTTTCATTCTGAGCTGATTTATTGATAAGGAGCTGATCATCATTGGTTGAGTTGAGTTTTTCTTCTAGTTTAGAAATCTGATCTACAAATCCTTGATTTTCATTTTTCAGCAACCCAATCTACTTTTTATATATATGGATATTAGACAAATAGGCATCATGAGATTGCTTCAGATTTGAATAATTTTCACATGGAAAACTTGAACTACCCGGATCACTTTTCTTTTTCAAGTTTTTGTATTGTTTTTTTAATTGTTCATGAGATTCTAACAAATCAGCATATGCATTCTCCCAATCATCTAAAGAAAAATTCTCGAAGGGATTTACCTCCTCATCATTATCCTCTTCATTCTGATTACTGCCTCGATCGTTGCCATTAGTCATCATGCAGCTATCCTCCCTTCTTATGTGCCCTAGCTTTAGCTTATCTATAATGTCCTTAGCATACCTGCATTTATGGAAGTAAGAGTGTAAGGCCTTGTCAGTAGCTGCTTTCATTAGATTCAAAGCTCTCTGACTCTCTCCATGCCTTGATCTGTGACTATCAGTCCATTTGGACTCTTTCTTTGGTAATCTATGAGGACCATGTGAAATTAACTTCCACAGATCAGGATCAATCAGTTTCACATAGCTATGAAGACTGCTAACCCACGAATTAAAATCAGAGCCATTGAAGACCGGTGGATGACCCATGGAATAAATCGGTAAACAAATCAATGCACCAGAAGGTAAGTTCAGAAATGCACCAAAGAGGCTGCAGGATCTACTGCGGATCGTTGGATCCGATAAGACAGCAAACCTGGCTCTGATACCAATTGATAAGGTGCTAGGACCGGATTCAGAGGGGGGGTGAATGAATCCCTCTTCAAACCTTTGCTCAATTAAAACTTAGATCAAACAGATATACAAAATTAACGCAAACAACTGTAGGGCTAAGAGCACACACTGAACTTCAATTAGAGAAAATCAAATGTATACGATCGGTGCTCAAGTAATCCTAGTCAAAATGGCTCTCTCTCTTGAGATCTGAATCAAATGCTCAGTGTGCAAACCAGATACCCACTAGTTGGGAACTATAGGTCGAGCCTAAGCATACATCTAGCGGATTAGACAAGGCAATCAAACCACGATGGACAAAAGATTTTTAGGTGGTTCGATCTCAGACCCGAGATCTACGTCCACCCCACACTGTAACCAGAGTGTGGCTTCCCGCTGTCGCACAGCTTGAACCGTAGGGCTTCACAGCTTGCCTACATCAGCTGGGCCTCACAGCTTGCCATCCGCTGGGCGACACAGCTTGCCATCCACTGATACATAGCTTTGATTCCATTTATTCACAACTTCTCATAAGGATTCACGAAAATGAAAGAAACTTAGATGAACTAGCAATTGAAAACTAGAAACAGAAAGCACAATTAAATGTAGCTCACTAGGAGTAGCGTGGGTTGGATCTAATCCAGCACCACGAACAAGCTGTAGGAAATCCTGATAGGAATCCCTCTTCTTCTTCTTCCTTTGCTTCACGAACAGCAACCTCTCTATTCCCTTCTTTCTACTTAGCTCATGATACTCTGCTTTCTCTCTTTAGATCACTCTTCAAATTCTCTGATCTTCTTGCTTAACTCTCCTCTTCTCTTTTCTCTAAGACTCTCTTCTTCTACTGCTCTTCCTCTTCGAAACCCTTCTCAAGGCTCTCTCTTTTTCTGCTTCAATCCTCTTTTCATGACCTCCCTTTCTCTTCTCCTTTTTTCATCTTGATGGGGACATCCCTTGCCCCTCCACATTTTCTGAAGCTCGGATTGATCGTCGGTGTACGCCATTATGTTCCTCATGTATTTGTGAGTCGAGTCATGTAATTTTCTTATTTTTATTTGAGTCTTAAACATGTAATTTTCCCTTTATTGAGTCATGTACCTAGGTTAGAAAGCCATTTTCCTAAGTCTTGAAGTCATTATGTTGGTTTGATAGGTTAATGGGCCCAATTCATTGGGCTAGGCCCAGGGGCGCCCCTCCCTTGGACTGTTTGGTCATTAGTTAGTTTGTCAGGGTCAATTTGGTCTTAGGAAAAGTGTGGGGTCTATAAATAGCCCCACCCCTCTCTCATTTGTAACAATTATGCTTGAATATTGAATCCAAAAAATTTCCACACCTTCTAGTTCCCTCTCAATATCTCCCTCTCTCTCTCTTACTATCACTCTCTCTAAGTGGGTTGTGCCCCCCCTCTCTCTCTCCTCCCCACCCCAATTTCGAAATTCATTCTCTCTCCACCCCATTCACCCCTCATTAAGGCCCCTTCCCCTTCCCTATGCACTCATTCAATTCCCCCTCCAACCCCTAGGTGGAAACCCCTTCTCCTAGGCACCTTTCCACTCTCCCAAGCAACCCTCCCTCTCCCCAAGACTGAAAGAGCCCTTCCCTAGGCCAAATTTCGAATTTCCCTCTCCCTTGGGCTGTGCCCTTTCATCTCCCCACCTCCCTAACCACCCAAGGTCGCACCCCCCCCCCCTTCCCCATCCACCAAATAACCCCTTGTTCATGCCCTTCCCCACACCTCTCCTCCACCTATTCTGTCCCTGTTGCAGGTTTCAGAAAAGCAGTGATTTGCAGTAGCAGCCACGACTTCCCCTGAAAGCTCCCGGTGGCATATCTTATATTTCTGGAATCGTCTCCAAGTCTTCTTTCTAACTGTGGTACTCCTGCCTGCATCCGAGTTCGGAGCTATCCGGAGGAACGTCATCTTCAACGACTACGCAATCTGTCCCAAACTGAAGGCCAGAGCGATCTTGGAAGCCATTCAGTGGTCAACCTTGGATGAATTCGATCACGCTTCCTTCTACAAAATTCTTCTTCGTCTAGTCCTCCATCAGTAGCAGAAGGAACGACGCCAATCACCCGCCTGAGCTATTTGGTCTGAATTTCTTCGCCGGAGTGTGTAGTCTGCCCCCTGCAGCTACTCCGACCACGATTGCATCACCGCCAGTTTCGTTCGATTTGGAGTTCGGGAGCGACCACAGTGCCTTCTGCAATCCACTGTATCAGTTCTGCATCAGTCAGAGGCAGAGTGTTGCTGTCCTGCTCCAGTCACCGGTCCGATCAGCCCCGAGTTCCAGAGCTTCCCAAAAAATTCAAGCATCATCCTCGGCCAGTTGGGGAACTTTTGGCACCGGTTTCATCAACTTTGGAGCTCGGTTGAGTCCGTGGCAGCATCTTCATCGACAACCTGTTCAGCAAAACTGAAGAGTGGCAGAACCGACGAAGCTTGGAGAGTCGGCATTCTCTTCATAATTTCCCCACCCCGCTTGGCCGGCTGAAGGCCCCTCCCTGTGTGGAGGTAATATTGGTTGTAATAAGTCTAACCCCCACCCCAAGAGCCCCCCTCCTACGAGAGGTGTAGTTCATGTAATAATATTTTCACAGATTTGAAGCGACACCGACGCGGCTTGCGGGCGCAAACCCTTGCCTCCCCGCTCGCCCCCGTCTTCGGCCGGAGTTGGCGTCTTCACGCCGGCTAGGTGAGCCTCGGTCCCCCTTTCCTTGCTGGTCAATATCACTTGCTTAGCTTAGTATTCTTGCTTTGCTGCGTCGGACGGAGAGTGAGGGCCCGGCCCAAATTACCGAACATGTGAGTGTCCATCGCGGGCGAGTTGTGAGCGAGCCATTTCAACCCACACCCATGGTGTGACGGCCGCCCGTGAGTGGGCATCCCTGGCCCAATTGGGGTTCTCCCCAAGCTTGCCAAGCACCGGAGCATCATTGTCCCACCCCGGACCCTCTCCATTATCGTTTAGTTGCCCACGGGCACAAGTGTGCACCAAGCGAGTGAGCCGCTCGAGTGGTATCATCGCCAATTTGCTTGCTTGCAACCTTAGGTTCAAGGGTCATATTGTCTTGTGGTCATCACCCCAAGGTGGTGTCACATCACATCTATATTAATTTCTTCAGAGAAAGGGTTTATATATGACTTCAGTCTCGGACTCACATGCTCACACATTGGGCGTGTGGAGGGGACACTCCCGCCCAAATGCTTCCAGAAGGCTCTCAGCCATGTCTCTGGACCTGGTCCTCATCTGTCCACGTGTCAGGATCATTGGCTCGCTCATTATCTTGGATCACGTGCCAACTTCCAGCATTCTAGGAACACGTGCCTTCTTAGTTCGAGCTCACGAGATCACTTTATCCTGTCAGTTAAGAGAATATTTCATTAGACATCTTATATGGTATAGACCAATGTTTGCACTGAATTAATATGGTATATACAAAGTATGCATAGACTTTGATGTACATATAGGAAAGTATGCAAAGACTTATATATACGCAGGATGCAAATTTTGCACTAACCCGCTACAATGTGTGCATCGACTATGAAGCATGAATGAACAAGAGATGCACTGACCCTTACATATCTCGCTACAGTGAAGAGCACAGACTATCTATGCATGCTAACCAAACATTGCACTGAGTATATGAATAGTGAATGCACAGACTTCAGGTGCAAGGAAGACAAACGACATTGCACCGACTATATGAATACTAAATGCACGAACTGGGAAAAGTGCACCGAGTGCAAAGCTTTAAACAAAATATGCACCGACACTAGGCCACATGTGAGGCGCACTATAAGACGCACCTCCTATATGCGTTAGAAAAAGATGAACCGAGGCAAACTTACACCGACCTCTATATGAGTAAGTGAAAGTATGCACTGAGTCAAAGTTTGCACTGACCTCAAAACAGTGATTGCACAGACCCTTACAATGCACTGACCTTGCTACATGCATTGACCTACACAGTGTTTGCACCGAGCTCTTATATGTTCACGGACCTTCAGATGCTCAAGACAAAACTTGCACCGAGTTTCAAATGTACGCAAACGGTGACATACACTCAGCAAGATGTGTGCTGACTTCACTTAGGCAAACAAAAGTTGCACCGAGTTCATGTGAGCAAGAAGGAGAAGGTTTGCACGGACTTACGAAAGCCAAGACTCGAACTAGCACTGACTTAGTGTACGCGTGAGGTGCATTGACATATATGAATGGTTGTACCAGTCTCTATGCAAGACTTGTACAGAGACATTCACAAACATGCACATGTGCAGCAATTCATTCCATGTAATTCATCTATACAGCAATATGAGCATTGTATGCAACACACACTGTATGTAACAAAAACCCATGTTGTATGCAATAAGCACATATGGAATCATAAAACACATATGACATCGTACATATGAGTCATAGTGTTTGTCATCATCAAAACACAATATCCAACAGAGCCAACGCCAGCCTCCGTCCCTCAACCAGTAAGCACGCGGGCCATAGCAGCACTACCCAAAGAAGACTGTCCTCCCCATGGGGGACCACGAAAGTCACCACCCAATATGCCAAATATGCAGCCAAATGAGTCACGTCCGGAAACCCATGGGGATTCCACCCCTCTCTCAATGCATAGATGTATCGAGAGTAAGTCCGGAACCGCAGTTCCACCTCTGTATACTCCTCCCATGGGGTCTGGTCCCGTGCAAACTCGTGGTAGAAGCAAAATGGGCCGTTGTAGAAATGACAGACCCACGCCTTTAGGGGCACTCTCGGAGTATGTGCGGCCTTTTCACTCCCTACCAGAGCTAAGTCTCTCCAAATCTTCAGCAAATACCGGTAGTTGTGAGACACCCGATACCGTCCCAGCCCGTCAGTGTGACTATGGTGAAGGTCGTCCAACACCATCTCCTCATAGCTCTCGTCGCTGATCGAGAAGCCTAAAATTCGGAAGAGAGACCACAAGTCCAGTGAGCTCTCCCCCTCTGCCGTCGCCACGGTGTTCCACCGGCGATTGAAGCATTCCGCCAGTGCCTGAATCAGCCCCGTGTAGCAGGGGTGCCCATATAGTGCCACCGTCACTGCATACTGAATCCCTACCCAGTCCAGAAGCATCCTATAGTGGTGCACGATGCCCATCAACCACTCTATCGTGCCCTGGTGGTATCTGTGCGAGGAGATCACTGACCAGCGGGCATACCAGCTCACAACTGTCTGTCAAAGTATCATGTCCAGGAGGTTGTGATCATCGTACCCCTCACTGGAAAAATGCAGATCTGATGGCTCTAGCACTAACCCCATCATCCCCTTAGTCTCTACTCGATGGTGGCCATGTAGGTCCCAAGAAGCTGGACCCAATGCTCCAACACGGACCCCGAACTGGTCCGCCCTCCTGAAAAATCCCAGGCAATCTACACTGGGAAACTGTTGCTGCCTCCAGAAATCGGCCAAGAAGCTCGGGAAGCTGTAGAATGCAACCCCGTGTATGCTGTACCGGCCAAGCAGAATGGCCCGCTCCAGCCAGCGATGCTCTCCGACTACAGAAGGATCTCCGTCTTCCATACCAATAAGGACAAAGCTCTTCATGAACTCAAACAGATGCCGGTCTAAAGGGAACTCTCTCGGGTAGCCTCCCGAGTGGTCATATGAATAGATACTGGCCGTCTCAGATATCCTAGCCAGCTCCACAGCTCCAACTCCACTCGTCCCCTCTCCAACGGGACCCTCAGCAACTAGCAAACGCCCCAAGTCAAGCTGGCCGATGCTGGCCGCGGTGATGATGGGCGGGCCCAAAGGGGGCAAGGGATGCCCGGTCCTCCTCACCCAGTGATCTGCCTCACGGGAAGCGCGCCTCTGAGCCCAGTCGTCTCTACCAAACCTCGCCATAGCTGCATAACAAAGCATGAAAGGGGATAAGTATACAGTGTTGGCGACATATATGAAAAGCTAGCACATGAAGAAAACACATGTACACAAAGTGCATATGAAGCTACAAATACAACTACAACGAAGCAAAATGAAGAGCTCACGGGCCGTCCGCCCTCGTCTCCACCTCTGTCGCACATCCCGTAGGGGGCATTTATTGTACCCAGACATTTTCCCAGCTTAAATAACAAGAAATAAAGGCTCAAGAATTTCCCTGAACACCTTCAAGGCGTTATTTACCCACCCCTCCTACGTCATACCGGGCCATGTTGGCCCAGTTGGCGAGCGGACAAGAAGGGTGGTGAATTGTCCCCCAAGCGAGATGGCAAATTTTAAATCTAACTTGCAGAATTTAAACAACTATCAAATTTAAACTAAAATGGGTTGGACTTTGAAACCTATGTGAAATTAATTCTCTCTGACTCTCGATTTCACACGATCAACATAAACGAATTAACCTTGCAAACACACAACCACATAGTGCGAGAGAGATTTTTAAGGTGGTTCGGCCGGACAACCTGTCTGCCTACGTCCACCCCTCACCAAACCGGTGAGACTTCACTCACTTTGAACTGAAGCACACGGAGTTACAACTCCACACATACAGAGACGGAGTCTCCAACACGATCCGACGACCGCATCAACACACACACACACACGCTGCAACAGTCACAGCACCAAACACACACGACCGTACGCAGATGGTCCACACACGAATATCCTTGAGTTTAGAAAATGAAAATAAATGTTCAATACATGCTCAAGTATAAGATTGATCAAAGAAAAACATCAAGAATGGATATCAAAGAGTTTTTCAGATTATCTCCTGATGAATGAAGGCCTGCAGACAAATCTTCTTTGAAGCTTGGACGGTGGGAGGTCAATCTCGAATAATATAAAGCCGAAGAAGCTCCTTCTCGGAGATTTGACCACGATGAATCTTGTATGCTTGAAGATGGATGAAGCTTTGAGTATTTTCTACCTAGATCGCCCCTGCAAGAGGAAGAAAATGATAAACACTCAATAAACCCTCACTCCCTCTCCACCTGCAGCCACACCAATGTTTTCTCATCTTACCTTCACCAAATCCGCAACAAGATGTTTTATACTAAGGGAAGGCCCCAAAAGACATACAAACCCCTTCTAAAACCCTCCAAAAAGAGTCTCACATGTGTAACAATAGGTTAGGGGTATTAGAGTAAAATTTTAGCCCAAAAGAAGGCCACACGTGTAGGTTTCGCGGAGCTAATAGGGATGGGACGTCCCATCTAGCAACTGGGACGTCTCATTGTCAGACCGGGTTCTATTTCTAGAATCTGTTTTGAACATGGGACGTCCCATTTTCTGACTGGGATGTCCCATCTGGGCCGAACAGGGCAAGGCAAATAGAAAGCCTGCCTGAACAGGGGTCGTCCCATTTCCTGATTGGGACGTCCCACTTCAGTCAACAATAGATTTTGGAGTTTTGACCTGTTTATAATCAAAGAGATTTACTTAAAACAAAAATCTTGGTTTTTCTAAAATGAATTTAGACTAGTTTGAGCAAAAGAAAAAACCTTATTTACTCACCTTTCAAATGGGAAAATTTCCTACTTACCTTGCAATTTCACATGGAAGTTCTTACCTTAAGCTCTTGTGAAATTTCTCAAAGTTAGCTGCAACAACACCACCAAAGCTTATGAAAAGAAGATAAGATGCTCATGTATGAATTATCCTCATTAAGGAACATATCAAAATGTCTGAGAATCCTTATGATCAGAACTTGAGAATGCTTATCAAGAAAATGTTCAATAAGGGGTTATCGAAGGGATTGCTCAAATGATTGACTATATATGAAGTCCAAATGATATATCCATGCATTCCTTTGACATCAAACAATCAACCATGAATCTTCATTATTGATAAATCAAAGTAAAACAAGTGGTTTACATGTGAATCAAAGCTTATGCATCAAGGATAGCACATTAAGGTTGTTTACTCAAAAATATTTCAATGAACATAACTTCACAACCATCAAGATGCATATTACACCATTTCACACAACTAAAAATTGGAATGAAAATACCATGCATCCAAGCAAATGTATGAGTGCTATCAAACCAATTTTCACCAAGATTAACATAAACTTCCAAATGCATTCTAAGCCACAATGACCCCATGAAGAATAAACATGAAACACATGAAACCAAGTAAGCCAAACCCTTCAAGCAAGCACACACAATTTGTTGCTTCCGCATGCACACAATACACACAATATTTGTTGTCATCAAAACCATTACCAAAATCAATGAGAGAACACAACGAACCTAACAATCTCCCCCTTTTTGATGATGATAAAATATTGTGGCAATCAACACAATCTTTCTCCCCCTTTGGCATTATCAATAAGTGGAGTCTAGGGGACAAGATGTGAAACATCATCAACAAAGCCCTCATACACAAAGTAGAATTGAAAATCAATGGTGCAAGAACCCAGCAATAAACATACCATGAAAAGAAGACATGTAAACTATGAACACTAAGCAAGAGGACAGAATTTGATATGCAACATGAACAGTAGAAGCAGTTTGCAACTGAACCAAGTGAACCTATTCTCCCCTTTTTGTCATCAACAAAAACTGATTGACAACGGCGTTATTAAGAGAATGATATGTACACTATGTTCAAAAAGATGTAGTTCAAAATATGCACATGTGAATGCTCTAAATGCCAGATATGCACAATATGACTTCTATCCTTCAATTGCAAAGTGTATGCATGTAATATCTTGGACCTTTCGGATCCTTCTTCTTGGGTCCCGGATCTGGTTTTTCGGAGTTTCCGGCTCCGTTGTGTCCGAAATTTCATTTCGGACATCTTTCGTGTTCGGATCGGCGCGATCCGGAGTTATTTCGGAGACCCGGAAGCATTTCGCGGCTTTTCCGTGCTTGTTTTCCGATTTCCTGTGTGTTTCGGCAGTTCCTTCGGAACCTCGCTACGGGTGAACTGGGTCGTTCACCTGGGCACGAGTGGTACCGTTGCGATCGGTGCGTTCCAAGGATTCCGGAAATGTAATTTTCTATTTTTCGGTATTTTCTGAAATTTCCAGATTTTCTATAAATACCCCCCTATTTTCTCTCTCTCCCCCACCTTCTTCTTCTTCCTCCTCCTCTATTTCTCCCCACCACGGCCCCCTCTCCCTCTCTTCCTCCCATTCGACCACGGTGAGCTCCCTTCCGGCTGCAGACGGCGGCGGGGCGACGGGGCGACGACGTGGGTGGCGGCGAGGTGATCTCGTGGGCGTGCGGCGAGCATGGGAAGCGTGAAAAGGTGAGGTTTTCAAAGCGTTCTTTGCGATCTTGGCATCGATTTGGCGGAGCATTCGCTCCATTGAGGTAGGGTGACGTTCCCTAGCTCCCCGCCGTTCATTTCCGCAATTTATAGGCCGAGGGGAGGCCGAGAGGGGCGTGATTGAGCAGGTTTGGGGTTTTCCATGATTTGGGGAGACCTCGCCCGATCTATGGATTTGATGCATGATTTCACGTTTTGATGGCCTAGAATCATGCTAGGGGTCCCCAGGAGTCTTCCCCTTTGATTTCCCCCTCTCTGGTGGAGGCACGAGGGCGTGGTTGGGTTTTTTTGGGCTTTCCCGCCGTTTCGCCATCGGGCGGGTGTGACGGCCCTTCCAGGGACCTTCACACCGCGTGACGCGCCTGGGAGGGTGCGTCACGGCCCTTGTTAGCCGGCTGGGGGTCAGGGGCTATGACGGTCTGGCGATAGACCGCCACAGGCGCGTGACGCGCCTGGGTTGGGCCATCAGAGGCTCCCGACCGTTGACTTGTGACCGTTGTTTTGACCGTTGGGGGGTCAAGGCATGTGACGCACCAGGCCTGGCGCGTCACATCCTTGTAACGGCCCAGGGTGGGCGCGTCAGGGCGCCTTTGGGCGGTTGAACCCCCAGGCGGTGTGACGCACCTGGTGTGGGCCGTCACACCCCGTGACGCGCCTGAGTGAGGGCGTCACAGTCCGTAATGCGCCAGGGCGGGCGCGTTATGCTTAGCTTTGCGCTGGGAGCGTGACGGCCGGCGTCGGACCGTCAAGTGCCCGTGACGGTCCAGCCTAGGACCATCATGCTTGCTATGACGGTCTCTCCTAGACCGTCAGAGGCCTGTGACGGCCTAGGGGTGGACCGTCAGGCTTCTGGTTGCCCCGAGAGGGTTGTAACCCCATTTTTGGTCCGACTGTGGTCACCGTGCGACAGGGCCGATACGTGGGGTGGTCCCCATACGTCGTCGGATACGGACGTTGTTTTCCGTTGACTTGAGAGTCTACTTCTTCAGTGACCCTCCACTAGTCGTAGCCTACCAGTACGCGGTGCTGGTTGCACCAGGGAGTGGTGTACGGGCACCCACCCTTAGAGACGGTTTGTGGACCGGTTGCCCTCGGGCCCCACGTCTTGAGGCCAGAGTCCGGCTGAGGGGAAAACCGGTCAGAGGGCCAAACCAGGCACACGCGGTCTGTGTGTGCACACGTGGTTGGGGACGGTTGGACCCACGTCGATGGGCGTGACCCCAGCTAGTCACTTGTTTGTGGTTACTTGTACAGTGTTCGTGTCTTTGGTAGGCGCTACCACGTCAGGCAGTTCACCTGTGGTGCGGTGTAAGACGTCAGGGGATGCTACCGGCTGTGCTTCTAGTGGGAGGTACTCCTGTCGAGTACGGAGCATCAGACTGTCAGTCTCGTGGCTTTGACCTTCAGGTTTGCAAGGTCAATCGTCGAGCTTCGGTTGTCTCGCCGTGGTACGTGTGCTGGTTTATGTGCTGCGGGATCTTTGTTTTGTAGAGTACATGGCTTTTCTTTCCGAGGTACTCTCCTACCGCTAGCGTAGTGGTTTCCCGTTTCGAGGTAGGGTTCGAGTGATCCCTACTGAGTCTTGTTCAGAGACTCATTCCCTGCGTGTTTTCACTGTGTTTCAGGTGAGGCGCCGCCCCAGGGGAGCGCGTCTGGGGTGCAGCGTGGTGCGGGTGCCCAGCGGTAGTGCTAGAGGTCAGAGCCGGGGGATGCCCCGTGTAGTTGTACTTTTCCTTCTTGTCTCCGTACTAGTTGTGGACTACTACTGTTGTTGTTATTTACTTTCATTTTGTGGACCATGTATCATGTGAACTGTTAATTTATTTCCTGCTTTATATTTTAACTGTTTACTTTCTACAATTACTTGTGATACTTGTGTAGTTTCCACACCATCCTTCTAACCCTTCTGAGTCTTCGGGCTCATGGGTGGTGGTGCGAGTCTCGGGTTATCGGGCCTTCCCGGTAATCGGATTCTCGGGTCGTTACAGCTGGTATCAGAGCGCGGTTGTGGAACTATACGAGAATCATAGGTAATTGTAGTGGTCCACTAGTCCACAGCGATGATGTACAGATGACACTGGCATCGGGCATCGTGCATTTTTCTTGACCTTGCTATTTTTGTGTTTTCTGTCTTCTGCTTCAGGAGCGAGCATGGCACAGAGGCGGAGCACTCGCTCTCAACAGGAGCAGTCGGCTGGAGGTCAGGAGATCCAGCATGGGGTCCAGAGGGACCAGGAGGAGCATAGTAGAGCGCCACCAGCGGGCACCGAGGTAGTGGATACTGCGAGATTTTCGGGGGCCGAGGATTTCTTCCGTGGGATGTACCAGCTTATGTCTCAGCAGTTTGGCGGAGAGGCTGGTGAGGGCTCGTCAGTTAGGGGTGGGCCAGGCCGAGCAGTGAGGGACTTCATGCAGTTCCATCCATCGTACTTCAGCGGCCAGCCAGACCCTGATGCGGCTCGTGATTGGCTTGACGAGATGGAGCGGGTGTTCAGTTCTGCGAAGACTGTTGCCGAGGACAGGGTGGTGTTGGCCTACAACCAGTTGCAGGGTACGACTCGAAAGTGGTGGTCTTCTAAGTGGAATACGTCCTTTCAGCTACGTATACTAGAGCAGGTCGAGTGGGATGACTTCGTCAGTGCTTTCGAGCGTACGTACTGTCCAGACTACGTTGCTACGCAGCGGATGCGTGAGTTTCTGGAGCTGGTGCAGGGCGACATGTCCGTGTTGCAGTACCGGGCCTGATTTGTCGAGATGGGTCAGGATGCACCTCACATCATGGAGCATGAGAGGGTGAAGACCGCGCAGTTCGTTCAGGGCTTGAGGCAGGAGCTGAGGCACCATCTGATCGCGAACGGGGCCACTGATCTAGAGACAGCGTCTCGTGTTGCGGCTTCTTTGGAGATGGATATGCAGAGGACCCGAGGACCGATCAGCCAGGGGCAGTCTTTGTCAGGTCGCAGTCAGCAGTCGGCTACCCAGCAGCAGGGTTCTTTCCAGCATGCGTTGAGTGGTTCAGGAGTGCCGGCACCGGTAGCGTCAGTGACAGGATCTGCGTCTTTTGGCACGAAGGTCAAGAAGTTTTTCAAGAAAGGGTTCGGTAAGAAGAAGTCCAAGGATTAGGGGTAAGCTTCATCGGGCAGTGTACAGCAGTTGATTCCCTTGCAGCGCCAGGGATCAGTGAGTGGGTCGCGAGTACCATGTCCATGGTGTAGTGGGTTCCACCCAGGCAGGCAGTGCACGGCTCTGATCATCTATTTTCGGTGTGACCAGCCAGGGCACATGGCGCGTGACTGTCCTCAAAGGCAGCCGCAGCAGTAGTTTCCTCAGCAGCAGCAGGTTCCCCAGCAGCAGTGGCAGCAGCAGTAGCAGGGATAGTATCCGTCGCTACCCAGGTCAGCTAGTGTGGGAGGCAAGCGGAGAGCTCGAGGCCAGATCACGCATATGACCAGGGCAGAGGCAGTGGCGTCGCAGCTCGTGGAAGGTACCGTTCAGATTTTGGGTTGCGCGGCTCAGGTTTTGTTTGATTCTGGCGCGTCTCATTCGTTTATTTCGGAGGATTTCGCGCTGAGCGTCGAGGAGCCGGTGACCCAGTTGCCTTGTGATTTGGCAGTGGAGCTGCCTGTTGTGCCCCTGTGTGATTTTGATGATAGCAGACATTATGAATTACACTGATGAATTTAAGTAATAATGTGACATTACATTGTGACATTGTGATGTGCCCTTTGTCTCAACTGCATTGATTGTATTACTGTTTGAATGAACTGCTTGCTTAGCTGCTTTGAGTGTGTGAGTATTGCACGGCTGCTTGACTTCATGATTTCCTGCTTAGTAAGTCTTGCTCATCTCTGCACATTGTTAGCATGAATTCTGCTTACTGCCTTCATGAAATGGTTGCACTGCGTTGACGCAGTTATGTACTGCGTTGACGCAGTGGTAAAATAGGATCCTGTTTTTGTTTGCTTATTTGGTTATATACATTGCATTGCTCATAATTTCAGGAACTCGTGGTTATTCTGTTTGTCTATGCTCGAATGATTACTTCAATATCGGGTCATTGACTGTGCTTGGAATTTGCCTGGTTGAATGACCTGGTTATATTAGGATTCACTCATTTATGAGCCACTGCAGTGGGTTGACGCAGTGGTAGAATGGGTTAACGCCATGGAGTGTTTTCTGAGCTGTCATCCTCTGTTTGTCCATCCACTGCGTTAACGCTACAGGATCTGCGTTAACGCATTGGTGTGATTCTGCATTATTAACCTGCCTTGCCTTTGTGCAGAAATGGATTGGTGCGCTCTTGCCTCACTGCTCTCCAGTCAGTGCCTGTTCCAGGCAAACATAGTTCATGTATCGTTTATATTGCTTGCTGCATGCTGATTAGGCCAGTACTGTTCTAACCTCTTGCATGTTTGGCCAATTTGTTGTCCATGCACATATGTGACTGCGTCGACGCTTCCGTTGGATGTGTTGATGCACTGGCCTGTACCTCATGCACTTTCTACTCAAATATGTGCAAAACCCGTCCAAGCCTTTTATCTCTCAAATATTGCACTGAATGTAAGAATGTTCGCAGCAGGTTGATGGATCGACAAGGTGACCAGAGGGTGGACGCAGTTGCACAATGCGTCAACGCACTCCACACGAAACGTGAGAGGGCTGAAGCCATCTAAGTTCAGACGCTGCAGCTCCATGCGTCAACGCAGCATGCTGAGAGCGTCAACGCAGCACGTCTATCTGCTGAATACCAAATCACTGGATCACCGATGCGTCAACGTAGCAGTGGAGCAGCGTCGACGCAACTATCAATAGGGCTAGGCTGGTTGCTCACTGGAACGCATCAATGCGTCAACGCCATGGGTTGGAAGCGTCAACGCAGCAGACTTGAGTTTTGCTGGTAGAATGTCTTTGAAGGCTACGTCAACCCCTTGAAGCAAGTGCGTTAACGCCACCTCACTCCAGTTGCTGAGCGTACTGATGAGGGGGCACGTGATCCGATGGGAATAAGGGGTAGGATGCTGACACATGTTAGATAAGGGGTGCTACCCTGCCAAGTGGACCAATCAGTGGTCACTAAGGCATTCTCTACTCAACCTTCGGAGGCTCTGTTTCTGATATAAAAGCATCCCATCATCCTCTCGAAAAGGGTTAACTCTCCACAGAAGAAGAGGAAGCTCTCCAGCGAAGAAATCTGAGAGTGTGAGCAAAAGAAGAGAAGAGAAGCAGCAGAGCGAAGAAGAAGAAGGAAGAAGAAGAAAAGTTTAGAGAAGAAGAAATAGAGAGAGCTTGTGAGAGATTGAGCAGCAGAGAAGATCTGGTCTCATGGATCAAATCCAGAGCCAGTCTGGTTCTTGCATTTCATTCCATATCCGGTTCAGTTTGATTTGTATTCCTTTTTTTTTCTTCGATCATTGTTCTTCCGTTTACCCAGTTGGGCATTTGTTCTCTCCTGGTTGATCAGGAGAAGGGAGATCGTGGGATCTCCGGTTTACTTGCAGCAGGGCACCGCGAGTGGGTTCCCTCCTGCTGAGGAGGAAGAGAGGCTAGGCCTCTGGTCTGCCAGCAGCTGGGTGCTGCTAGGTGTTTCCCTCCGGGATTGGAGGAAGGGAGGTTGATTCCTCCGGTTGCAAGTGGCTAGTGCCATTTGTGGGTTCCCTCCGGCGTGGAGGAAGAGGGAAGGTTGTTCCCCTAGTCAAGCTATGAGGCAGCGTCTGTTGTAGACTGAGTCTGTTTGTCTAGCACCTGGCTAGTGGAAGCCACACTCGGGTTGAGTGTGGGGTGGACGTAGGCAGACGGGTGTCTGGCCGAACCACCTAAAAATTCCCTTGCACTGTGTGGTTTGCCTGTCTAATATCTGATTCGCTAGATGCATGCGTAGGCCGTTCACTATTCTTATTATCTAGCGTTTGATTGTTATACACAGGGGGTCTTTGATTTAGTACTCCATTGAGGTTCTCATTTGTGAGAACTCAATCAGAAGCTTAATTCCGCTTTTAGTTTCATATCAGTTTTTAAATTGGTCAAAGACTGCTATAAGGAGTCACTATTCTCTCTATTCAGCTTCCGATTGAAGTGCACATCCGTGAGACTAGGTTGCTGTTAGAAGAAAGCTTCCATGCTTTCCTTTGCACCTGTTGTCTTAGTTTGCATAATTTGATTAACTGAAGGATAATCGGGACAAGATTTTTAGAGGGGAATTCATTCACCCCCCCCCCCCTCTAAATTGTCAACACTGCCTTCGGGTGATTTCATGATCACCCCGTATTACTTTGATCAGGTTCCTGTTTGGATCGATGGACGGAGTATGCCAGGCAGGTTGTATGCGTTGCAGCTTCAGGATTACGATGTGATTCTAGGCATGGATTGGCTCGAGACTCATGGAGCGGTGGTGGATTGTGGAATGAAGAGGGTCTACTTCCAGCATCCGAGCAAGCGGACCTTCTATTTCCAAGGTATCCGTTCCACTTCTTCTCGATTTCTCATCTCTGTTATTCGAGCCCGTCGATTGCTTGATTCTGGTTGTCAGGGTTTTCTCGCGTCCGTGGTTGTGTCTGACCGGATGGAGCCGGATGTCGAGGACATTCCGGTGGTGTGCGAGTTTCCCGACATTTTTTCCGAGGAATTGTCTGGATTGCCTCCCCAGCGGGAGATCGATTTCGTGATCGAGGTTGTGCCTGGTACGGGACCTTTGGTGAAGGCTCCCTACCATATGGCCCCCGCTGAGTTGAGGGAGTTGCGGGCGCAGTTGCAGGAGCTGCTGGCCAAGGGGTACATTCGTCCTAACTTTTCCCCTTGGGGTGCGCCCGTATTATTCGTGAAGAAGAAGGACGGTAGTCAGTGGCTGTGCATTGACTATCGGCAGCTGAATGAAGTGACCATCAAGAACAAGTATCCGTTGCCACGAATTGATGATTTGTTCGACCAGCTTCAGTCTCGCGAGTGTTCTCGTGGATTGACTTGCGATCCGGTTACTATCAGCTGAGAATTCGCGAGTCCGACGTAGAGAAGACTGCGTTTAGCTCGAGGTATGGGCATTACGAGTTTTTGGTGATGCCGTTTGGGCTCACCAATGCCCCCGCAGCCTTCATGGACTTGATGCAGAGGGTGTTTTATCAGTATTTGGACTAGTTCGTGGTCGTGTTCATGGACGACATCCTTTTTTATTCACGGTTTGCCGAGGAGCACGCGTACCATTTGGGTGTAGTGCTGCAGACGTTGCGAGATCACCAGTTGTATGCGAAGCTCAGTAAGTGTGAGTTCTGGCTTCGAGAAGTGCACTTTTTAGGGCACGCAATTTCTGGTGATGGCATTTTCGTGGACCCCGCCAAGGTCGAGACAGTGATGCAATGGCCGAGGCCGAGGTTTGTGACGGAGATCCGGAGTTTCTTGGGGCTTGCGGGCTATTATCGCTGGTTTATCCAGGATTTATCTCACATTGCGGCCCCGATGACGAGACTCACGCAGAAGGACGTGCCTTTCGTCTGGTCTGAGGAGTGTGAGCAGAGCTTCAGGGAACTGAAGAGATTGCTCACCTCGGCTCCGATGCTGGTTTTGCCTTCTGGATCGGGAGGTTTTATGGTGTGTACAGATGCTTCCGGGGTCAGATTGGGCGCTGTGCTGATGCAGCATGGTAGAGTGGTGGCTTATGCATCTCGGCAGTAAAAGCCCCATGAGGAGAACTACCCTACCCATGACCTTAAGTTGGCAGCTGTAATCTTCGCGCTGAAGATCTGGAGGCATTATCTGTACGGCGAGAAGTTCGAGGTGTTCACTGACCATCAGAGTTTGAGATATGTGTTCTCGCAGAGGGACCTGAACCTTAGGCAAAGGCGTTGGATGGAGTTCATGAAGGATTATGACTTCACCCTGTCTTATCAGCCGGGCAGGATGAATGTCATTGCCGATGCCTTAAGTCGAAAGGTCGCGGTCAGTGCCATGATGTTAAGGAAGTGGAGGATCTGGGAACAAGTGCACGAAGTGTCTTTCAGGCTCAAGATTCCCCAGGAGCCAGGGTTGGCAGTACTTGCGAGTCTGACTGTCACGCCTGCCATCCGTTGTCAGGTGACAGAGGCTCAGCATGCGGACCCTGAGTTGCCATGGATTCTGGCGATGGTTGATGTGGAGCTCGGCGAGGATGGTGCTGTGAGGTTTCGTGACAGGCTGTACGTCCCAGCGGAGGAGCAGGTTCGTCGTGCGGTGTTGCGCGAGGCTCATGGGAGCAGGTACACCGTACACTCGGGTGCGACGAAGATGTATCGGAACTTGCGGAGACAGTTCTGGTGGCTTGACATGAAGAGAGATGTGGCCGAGTTTGTGGCCAAGTGCCTGACCTGTCAGCAGGTGAAGGTAGAACATCAGCAACCAGGAGGTACTCTCCAGCCCTTGGATGTTCCTGCGTGGAAATGGGACCACATGACCACGGATTTCGTGGTGGGATTGCCTAGGACTCCGAGTGGGCAGGATAGTATTTGGTTGTTGGTGGATCGGCTGACAAAGGTGACGCAGTTGCTACCGGTCAAGGTCAGCTGGAGCGTGTCCAAGTTGGCTTGCCATTATGTGGAGCGGATCGTTCCGTTGCATGGGGTTCCCGTTTCGATCGTGTCAGATCGGGATCCGCACTTCACTTCTGGATTCTAGAGGTGTTTCCAGCGAGCTCTTGGCACGGAGTTGGCTTTTAGCTCAGCGTATCATCCTCAGTCAGATGGATAGTCTGAAAGGACCATCCAGACTTTGGAGGATATGTTGAGATCCTGCTGCTTGGAGTGGCAGGGGAGTTGGATTCACCACCTACCGTTGGTGGAGTTTGCCTATAACAACAGCTATCATTCGAGCATCGGCATGGCTCCTTATGAGGCTTTGTACGGGCGTCCGTGTCGGAATCCACTTGATTGGTTTGAGGTGGGTGAGCGTGTTTTGACGGGACCAGAGTTGGTGCAGCAGTGCGTGGATGTTGTGCACCTAGTTCGTCAAAACATGTTGGCGGCCCAGAGTCGACAGTAGAGCTATGCTGACCGTAGGCGGCGGCCCCTCGAGTTCGCCGTGGGTGATCATGTGTTCTTGAGAGTTTCTCCAATGAAGGGGGTGATGCGTTTCAGACGGCGTGGGAAGCTGAGTCCCCGCTACATTGGTCCTTTTGTGGTTGCGGAACGCATCGGTGAGGTTGCTTACCGGTTGCAGTTACCCCCTGAGTTGGCGTTGGTGCATGACGTGTTCCATGTCTCGATGTTGCAGAAGTATATGTCCGATGACTCTCGTGTGCTCGAGATTTCTACGTGGCCAGAGGTGACTCCAGATCTTTCTCTCCCAGAGTTTCCAGTCCGCATTGAGGACAGGCGAGAGCAGTGCCTGCAGAGTAAGGTCATCCCCTTGGTTAGGGTAGTGTGGCAGCGGCACTCTGGTGGTGAGGCTTCTTGGGAGCGTGAGGACAAGATGCGTCAGCAGTTCCCGTACCTGTTTGAGTGAGTCTTCCTCTTCTTTCCCTTGGGCTGTTCTCAATTTCGAGGATGAAATTCCTTAAGGGGGGAGGGCTGTAATATCTTGGACCTTTCGGATCCTTCTTCTTGGGTCCCGGATCTGGTTTTTCAGAGTGTCCGGCTCCGTTGTGTCCGAAATTTCATTTCGGACATCTTTCGTGTTCGGATCGGTGCGATCCGGAGTTATTTCGGAGACCCGGAAGCGTTCCGCGGCTTTTCCGTGCGTGTTTTCCGATTTCCAGTGTGTGTTTCGGCAGTTCCTTCGGAACCTCGCTGCGGGTGAACCGGGTCGTTCACCTGGGCACGAGTGGTACCGTTGCGATCGGTGCGTTCCGAGGATTCTGGAAATGTAATTTTCTATTTTTTGGTATTTTCTGAAATTTCCAGATTTTCTATAAATACCCCCCAATTTTCTCTCTCTCCCCCACCTTCTTCTTCTTCCTCCTCCTCCGTTTCTCCCCACCGCGGCCCCCTCACCCTCTCTTCCTCCCATTCGACCGCGGAGAGCTCCCTTCTGGCTGCAGACGGTGGCGGGGCGACGGCGCGACGACGTGGGTGGCGGCGAGGTGATCTCGTGGGCGTGCGGCGAGCGTGGGAAGCGTGAAGAGGCAAGGTTTTTAAAGCGTTCTTTGCGATCTTGGCATCGATTCGGCGGAGCATTCGCTCCATTGAGGTAGGGTGACGTTCCCTAGCTCCCCGCCGTTCATTTCCGCGATTTATAGGCCGAGGGGAGGCCGAGAGTGGCGTGATTGAGCGGGTTTGGGGTTTTCCATGATTTGGGGAGAGCTCACCCGATCTATGGATTTGATGCATGATTTCACGTTTTGATGGCCTAGAATCATGCTAGGGGTCCCCAAGGGTCTTCCCCTTTGATTTCCCCCTCTCCGGTGGAGGCACGGGGGCATGGTTGGGTTTTTTTGGGCTTTCCCTCCGTTTCACCGTCGGGCGGGTGTGACGGCCCTTCCAGGGACCGTCACACCGCGTGACGCGCCTGGGAGGGTGCGTCACGGCCCTTGTTAGCCGGCTGGGGGTCAGGGACTGTGACGGTCCCGCGATAGACCACCACAGGCGCGTGACGCGCCTGGGTTGGGCCGTCAGAGGCTCCCTACCGTTGGCTTGTCACCGTTGTTTTGACCGTTGGGGGGTCAAGGCATGTGACGCACCAGGCCTGGCGCGTCACATCCTTGTAACGGCCCAGGGTGGGCGCGTCAGGGCGCCTTTGGGCGGTTGAACCCCCAGGCGATGTGACGCCCCCGGTGTGGGCCGTCACACCCCGTGATGCACCTGAGTGAGGGCGTCACAGTCCGTAACGCGCCAGGGCGGGTGCGTTACGCTTAGCTTTGCGTTGAGAGCGTGATGGCCGACGTCGGACCGTCAGGTGCCCATGACGGTCCAGCCTAGGACCGTCAGGCTTGCTGTGACGGTCTCGCCTAGACCGTCAGAGGCCTGTGACGATCTAGGGGTGGACCGTCAGGCTTCTGGTTGCCCCGAGAGGGTTGCAACCCCATTTTTGGTCCGACTGTTGTCACCGTGCGACGGGGCCGGTACGTGGGGTGGTCCCCGTACGTCGTCGGATACGGACGTTGTTTTCCGTTGACTTGAGAGTCTATTCCTTTAGTGACCCTCCACTAGTCGTAACCTACCAGTACGCGGTGCTGGTCGCACCAGGGAGTGGTGTACGGGCACCCACCCTTAGAGACGGTTTGTGGACCGGTTACCGTCTGGCCCCACGTCCTGCAGCCAGAGTCCGACTGAGGGGAAAACCGGTCATAGGGCCAGACCCGGGACGCGCGGTCTGTGTGTGCACACGTGGTTGGGGACGGTTGGACCCACGTCGATGGGCATGACCCCAGCTAGTCACTTGTTTGTGGTTACTTGTACAGTGTTCGTGCCTTTGGTAGGCGCTACCACGTTAGGCAGTTCACCTGCGGCGCGGTGTAAGACGTCAGGGGACGCTACTGGCTGTGCTTCTAGTGGGAGGTACTTCTGTCGAGTATAGAGCGTCAGACTGTCAGTCTCGTGGCTTTGACCTTCTGGTTTGCAGGGTCGACCGTCGAGCTTCGGTTGTCTCGCCGTGGTACGTGTGCTGGTTTACGTGCTGCGGGACCTTTGTTTTGTAGAGTACAGGGCTTTTCTTTCCGAGGTACTCTCCTACCGCTAGCGTAGTGGTTTCCCGTTTCGAGGTAGGGTTCGAGTGATCCCTACTGAGTCTTGTTCCGAGACTCATTCCCTGCGTGTTTTCACCGTGTTTCAGGTGAGGCGCCGCCCCAGGGGAGCACGTCTGGGGTGCAGCGTGGTGCGGGTGCCCAGCGGTAGTGCCAGAGGTCAGAGCCGGGGGATGCCCCGTGTAGCTGTACTTTTCCTTCTTGTCTCCGTACTAGTTGTGGACTACTACTGTTGTTGTTATTTACTTTCATTTTGTGGACCATGTATCATGTGAACTGTTAATTTATTTCCTACTTTATATTTTAACTGTTTACTTTCTGCAATTACTTGTGATACTTGTGTAGTTTCCACACCATCCTTCTAACCCTTCTGAGTTTTCGGGCTCGTGGGTGGCGGTGCGAGTCTCGGGTTTTCGGGCCTTCCCGGTAATCGGATTCTCGGGTCGTTACAATGCACAATGCACAAGATATGTCAAAATGAAAATAAGCACTCTTACTATCTCTCCCTATTTGTTATCAACAAAAACAAGATCGATGGGGAATGTATGAACAGGCAAGCACACACAAGCACGACTATCAAGCATGCAAATAAAACTAGTAATAGCTCCCCCTGAATGGGGCAGGGGTTAAGAAAAAGCAAGTGAGTTCAAATCAAGGTGTGAGACACGAAGTATAATCAAAAAGGTTGTGCATGCATAAGTTAGAGGCACTGCATATACCATGAGGAAGATAAATTCAAAGTATACATCCATCACAATAGTACCCAAGAGTGAAAACTACGGCAATGAGAAATGAGTTTCAAACTATATGGATATATAGAATTTCTTTAAAACACTAGAGGGTTATTTCCTCTCTATATTTCCATTTTAGATTCTTGACTTTTGGTAGCTTCGCACAACCCCGTATATGTTTCTTTTTATTAGACTTCACCGTTCGACGCGAGTCACCTCATATGTCTCAATGGGGATTCCCGACTACTAGGATTCGTCACGTGTTTTGATTTTCCTTGTGGATTTTTGCTTCACCGTTCGACGCGAGTTTCTTCATTTATTTTAGTGGAGATTCCCTGCTACTAGGTTCAGCTTCCACTTATTGACTTTTGTGGAGTAGGCAGCTTTTTTCTCACGATTACTCTTAATGTCCATGTAGAGATTTAAGTTTCCTTTAAAGTGTTGAAAAGAATTTCTAAAATCCTTATCGATCAAACTCATTATATTCATGTGTGCAAGGTGTGGGGGTAATTATTTTGCATGTATAAAATGAATTTGTCAAGACATAGCTATGACCCAACAGGCCCAACCAAGGGTCCTAACCAGCTAGCCGTGACCCATGGCAACATCAACAATTGATTGGGCCCCCCCCCCCAATCATCCAGCTTGCAGGTTTACCCACCTTCAACCAAGCCACCCAGGCCAACCCGAGGGCGCCCTGACCACAAGTCACAGCACGTGGCACCCAGCAATGAGGCCGGGGTTATTTTTTTATTTTTTTAGATTGAGTTATTATTATTATTATTATTAGAATCACCATGTTTTTTCTTCTTCTTCTTCTTTTTGTTTTTGTTTTGAATTTTTTTCTTTTTTTTGTTTTTCCTCTCTTCCTTTTTCCCTTTGTCTTTGTTGATTAGAAACCCACCATGTTTGTTTATTTTTTTAAATTTTGATTTTTTTTATGCAAAGACAAACAAGTTGGGACACAAACAACCAAAAGACCTAAGTATACCCTAGATCTATAAGTTAGGTTTCACAAAGTGATTAAACCACAACCTAAATCCACCCTCAAATTCTTCCACCAGCCATGTAAAAGGTGGGGTAGTAGGAGACTCCCCCTACTTTCGTAGTGTTCTAATTAAAAACCACTTACCCGTTTATAGCATTTGTCGTTGACCTCTAGACTTAGACACCAGTTTTCAAAAACGAGGAGAGACTTACGTTGTACTAAAAACACAGTGTGATCCTAGGGCCAACGTCTACTGAATTTTATTAAGGCTTAGGTAATGCAAGAAATGTTAAGATGGTTGTGGTTTGTGGGCCAAGGAAGGGTGATGAAATCTCCACCTTATATTATTTAGGGGGTAGCACCCTTAGAGTGTTTTAGAATGATGTAATGCAAAAAACAAGTGCAAACAAGGGGTTTAAAATATAAATGCATGAACAATTATTTTCTAAAACAAAAATGAGGAACAAGATTAATGCAACCTCCATGATGCATGACCTTAAACATGATGTGTGGTTTCTAATCTTGGAATGGAGTCTTTTATTTAAGTTCAAGTATTTTTGATTTTTTTTGTGAACCTATCTAACCAAGAAAATATAAAAATGAAGAAATAAAATCAAATGAAACGAGGGGAACTTAGGACACTTACTTGGAGCGTGGTCCCTCGTTCTTAAGTAAAAAGATAAAAAAGATGAGAAATAGGAAAGAGAAGGCTTACTTTATTGGTAGATAATTTTTTTCCAACAAGCAAACAAAAGAAAAATTGTTAGTGTCGATTTAATATACAAGAACATAAAACATTCAATTCAAAAATCATAAACCTCCCCGGTAACGACGCCAAAAATTGATGCGACGCAAGACTCGTCGTTAAAACACACGTGGCGACCAATCTCAAAAATTATCGAACTCGCAACAAAAAATTAAACAACGTAGCACAATGATGAATCCGTGTTCAATCCACAGAGAGGTTTAGATTTATTAGTTGAAGATCTTGTGTTCTAAGCAGAACGTGAACCTGGTGGTTATATGCAACTTAAAATAAAAATAATATTAAATAAATATATCTAATGAAATTTGAAAAGTTTTAGAGAGAGAAAGGAAGCGAGGGACGGGAAGAAGAAGAAGAAAGAGGTGAGAGAGAGATCTAGAGAGAGAAAATAAAGACATGATTTTCACTAATTAATGTTTACAACATGAAGTGCGAAAAAAAAGTATAACTCAAAATAAAAATCCTAAATAACACCGAGGAGGAATGAGGGGCAAGGATGTGGCGGCTGTAGTGTCGGGGTGATGTTGCCTCTTTGAGCCTTTGATTTCCACTCAACCTGGAGCCGAGGATGCCTATCTTGCGCCGTCTTTGGAGGGACGTAGGATCAAAGAAAGAGAGATAAAATAGAGAGATGTAGAGTGAGAAAGAGATAGAGGTGGAGGGGTTAATAAAATAATATGGAATATCGGTGCGGGGTGTGTGTGTGAGAGAAGAGGGAGGCAAAGAGAGAATAGAGAGGGGGAGCAGAGACGAGATAACGAGTGAGAGAAGGGGATGAGAATTGTGCGCAGACGAGAGAAAGAGGGAGAGAGCGGGATGAGCAAAGAAGAGACTGGAGAGATGTGAGGCGTTTGCGGAAAGAGAGTAGGGAGAAAGAGGGAGAAGAGAAGGGAGAGATGGAGGGAGAGGGAGAAAAGAGAAAGGGGGGTTTACTGGCCGACGCGGTGGTGAAAAGGGAGAGAGAGGGAGAGAGAGGGATGAGAAGAGGAGGGGGAGAAGAGAGGATAATAGAGAGAGGGGGAGAGCAAGGGGAGCAGGGAAGAGAGAACAAACAGGGATAGAGCGAAGAGAAGAGAGAGGGATCAGAGAGCAGAGACGAGAGAGGGAGAATGAAAGGGAGTGAGAAGAGAGAAAAGAGAGATGAGAAGGGTTGGCTGCGAAGTGGGGGGGAGCAGAGAGGAGAAGGGAACAGGAGGATGAAGGAGAAGAGAGAAAGAGAAGGGGGGTCTACGGTGGGGAGGAGAAGGCAAAGAGAGATAGATTGAGAGAGAGCTGCTACAGAGGGTGGAGCAGGAGAGAGAGAACAGAGAGATGGGGAAAAGAAGAGACAGGAGAGGTGATAAGGACATAGTTGGAGAGAGAAGGAGAGAGGAGAAGAGAAGAAAGAGTGGGAGAGAGAGGGGCCTACGGTGAGGAGGGTGAAGAGAAGACCGGGAGAGTGAGAGGGAGAAGAGAAGAGAAGAAAGGGGGGAGTGGTTTGCTGGCCGACGCAGGAGGGAGTAGATGAGAGAGGGAAAGATGAGAAGAGAAGGGAGGGGGAGGAGCTTGCTGTTGGAGGAGCCCCTATTCAGAACAGGGGCGCCGTCCAGCGGGGGGAATGAAGGGGGAGGAGAAAAGAAGGAAAAGGGGAAGGAGGAGAAGGAGAAGCCGAAGGAGAAGAAGGAGGGGAGAAAAGGAGGAGCAGAAAGAGGAGAGGGAGAGGAGAAGAAGAAGATGGGAGGGGGCTGAAGAGAGGAGAGGTTCTTTTATAGGAGGCGACCCTAGAGGTGCAAGCCACGCCTTGCTGCCAAGCCCAGCCACTACCCATGTTGTCTGCCTATGCCGCTCGCATGCATTTCCATCATCTGTCATTCGCCCATGCTATTGTGCCCGACTAATGCCATTGCTGCCCACATCTGCACATGAGAGGAGGTGCTCCTGCACCTGCTGTCTGCCCTGCACGCACACCTTCCTACGAACGCTGTTGTACGCGTGCCCGCCTGCGAACGCCACTGCATGCGCACCTACTACCCTCGCACACCTGCTCATCGGCCCTCACACGCCTGCCAGCACGCTTGCAAATGCCCCTGCGTATTGTGTCCTGTTCACAAAGTTTGGCAAAAAATAAAAAATATATATCAAAGCGCCTCCAACAAAAATGTTTTAGTCAATGAATTCATACATGCTTTGCCATTTGTCCCTCCATTTTGTTCACACAAAATGAATTTTGCAAAAGGCAATTATAGCAAAGTTTCTTATGAAATAATTTCATTAAAATTTAATTATGTAATTTTTTATTTAAAAAATGTCTCAAGTCCCATTAATTACATAAAAATCTTCATTTTTGTGAGACTGGGATTATCATGTAAAAATTACATAATTAACTTCGTTAAAGTCTAAAAAATGACGTGTGTGATATGAATAAATATAAATAAATGAGTGCTTATCATCGGGCATTGTTGAGACTGGCAGTCGGGTGCCGGGGGCACCGTTATGGCTAAATAAGATGGGTGTCGTGTGACCCTGGCAATCAGGCGTTGTTGAGACTAGCAGCCAAGTGTCGGGGGCACCGTCCTGGTTGAAGGAGTTGGGCGCTATGAGACCCTTATGGTCGGGCGCTGTTGATACTGGCAGTTGTAGGCATAAAAGTGCGCCCCGAGCAAGACAAGGATAAACAAGTGAGCAAGAAGCAAGTAAATGCGATATAGAAAAGGGGAGGGGCGATAAATAGATAGAAGAACGTACCGTGATCGCCACCAAAGATTGTCAGCATGAAAGATGTTGCAGAAACTTAAAGATATGCTGCGTACCTTGAAAAATGAAGAAATAGATAAAAATACCTCGAAGGGCCACTGGCTCAGAATGCGGTCAATGTCCTGACCACGACAATAATGAACGTGGCCTCCTCTCCCACCGCATTCATAACGGAGTGCGGAAACTTGTGGTTTGAACTCCTCCTCACCTTCCAACCGACTAGAAAGTAAGGGCCTCACGTCCACACCTACCTAATCCTACGAAACAAAGCAAAACGTAGATAAAAACCCAGTTAGAATTGAAGAAATGGAGCATCCATCCCATATGAAGAATAAACATGAAATAAAGAGGGAAGAACGCATTGGGGAGGTTGGGTTTTTAACCCTTGTGGAAGTGAACAAATATAGGTGTGTGTGTGTGTGTAGTGATGATAAGTGTAATAGGAGATAGAAAACGCAGTAAAGATAGTAGAGAGTGTGGTGCAATATGCATGCAAACATGTGATGAAGAGAATAGGAAGAACAATAGGAGAAAGCCCTAAGAGAAAGATGAATTATATCTTCCCTGGCGATTGGGCATCAAAGAAGCAAGTTGGCAACGCAGCATAGCTTCGCCCCAGATTAGAAAACACCCTCTCTCTTGAGGTATTGAGCATGGGAGGGGTATTTATAGGCTCTAGAAGCCCTAGGTCGGAGTTGGAGGATAAATCCCAGAAAGATCAAATTTTGGATGAAAAATCCATATAATATAGATGAGATAAGGCCCCTAGAAGGGTTAGGAACCGATCTGGCATGAAATCCTCATTGTAGAAAGCTTTGTTGGGTGCAATATGGGATCTAGAGGGGGGTTAATATATCACCTAATAAAAAATTATGCTCAATTAAAAACTTACACCCAATTCAAACTGAACTGAAGATGGTAAAACAAATATTGAACACTTGGAAGGTAATGGAGATGCTGATCAGAAATTAAGCTACACTTAATCCAAATGAGATTAAGCAATGATCAACTAGAGACACTGGTACAAGGCGGAGGGTAGAGTCCAGAAACTCTCCTCACATAAGATGAATGAATACACCTTTTGATATACCAGCTTCTAAAGACTTTCATAGAACTGGGCAGAATATAACGAAAGCTAATACTTAAAACCTCTTTTCACAGAATAGACCTGAAGACTCATGTAAGACCTATATCGAACACTTAGCACATGGTGAAATACTTAACAGATAGAATCCATAAACAGCTCACCCAACATCTTGTGAAGAGGGGTAGAAGAAAAGGATCAAGCTCAGAAATCAAACCATGAAGCTCAAGGATTCTTAGGTGGTTCAGCCAGACACCCAGTCTACCTACATCCACCCCCCACTAAACCTGAGTGAGGATTCCGCTGACTCATAGCTTGAACTGCTGATCCACAGCTTCGGGGAACAAATCCCTACAACCGCTGATCCATAGCTTCAGGGAACAAATCTCAAACTGTTGAGCCTCACAGCTTGCTTAACCGCTGAGCATCACAGCTTGCATCTGCTGAGCAACACAGCTTGCTTCCGAGGAACAAATCCTCAACCACTGACTAACAACTTGACCCGACCTCCAAACAGAGCATCAGAAGAACCCAAAAGAAATGGAAAATAAAACAAAAGAATAAAGAAGGAAACAGAGCAATAGTAGCTACGAAGAAGCACAATGGCTTGGATTTGATCCAGAGGCCAAGGAATATCAAAATAGCAAATCTTCAATGTACTCCGACTATACACAAATCCTCACAAACTCTCTCTTCCTTTTTCTCTTCTTCTTCTCACAGACTCTCTCACTCTTTTTCTCTTCTTCTTCTCACAGTCTCTCTCACAGATATCCTTCGAACTAGGCTGCTCACTCTTCTTTCTTTCTCTTTTGCTCTCTCGCAGCTTTCTTGCAGCACACCCTTCTTCAGAGGAAGAAGGCTCTTCTTTATAAGACAGCAGCTCTGATATTCTTCTGGATAAGAGAAAATCATTCTTCCATTTTCCCATTCGTCCATGTGTCAAGAGAGAAAATATTCTTCTGACATAGTACCCATGGATCATGTGCCAAGACATGAACCATCGAACTCAGGCGTGTGGCAGACACATGATTTCTATAAAATCTTCCTTTCAGGCTATTTATCACCATTACTAGCCATTTTACACCCTTATCGCATATATGTCAGCCATACTAGCCATTTGTCATCTTTGTTCACGTAAGCTGCTTTTCCTCTTTGCCTTATCCTTCGCTTTAATCCATTTGTCACCACTAACTGCACATATGCTACCCGTGTTGGCTATTTTTCACCGTTGCTAGGTTATTTGTCTGCCTTGTAACCCATTTATCTTCCTTGTTCGATATTCTTCAGCTCTGTGAGATATTTTTCACCGTTGGCCGTCATTTGTCACCCCAAACAGCCATTTGTCATTTATATCGACTATTTATCACCATTGGGACTGGTTTGACTGTTGACTCCAACGTTGCCTTCTTTTGTTACCAAGCTGCATTGACCATTGACCTTGACTGGAGTCTTCATGACTTGGGTCAACAGAAGTTGAGCTTGACTGGAGTGTTCTTTGACTAATGTTGACTTTGGCTAGGTCAACAATGACTGGTCCACTTTGACTTGAGTCAACTCTTATTTTCAAACGAAGTCTTCATGACGTCTTCTTCTTCTCCTTCCAGCTTCTCAGCCTAACAAACCATTTATCAGCCTCAAGACCTATTTTTCACCCTTATTCTTCAAAGAATTGTCGATGCTGCTGCTTTTATCGCCTTTGAGTTCTGGCACCTTGGCTGCGTCGACGCCATTGAGCGCTGCATTGACGCTGCTTCAATACTTCTCAAAGCTTTCACCGCTGCCACTCATTTTTCACCATTTCTGAGATATTTTTCACCCATAATGCCTATTTGTTACTGTTAGGCATCTATTTGTCACCCGTATTCAACGTTAGCCGTCACCTTTGTAGCTTTGGCTGTCGGGTGGAGTTGGCGATCTGGCTACGTTGACGCTGCTGCCTCCTGCATCGACTCCATCAACACAATTTCTTCTCCTTAGCGCTTTTACTTCCAAGCTAACCTATTTGTCACCACTAAGGGTCTATTTTTCACCCTTAGGTACCTATTTGTTAGTGATAGAGGATATTTTTCACCCTTATCTGCATCTACTGGTGGGTGGTTTCTGGCTGACATGAAGTCGGCTTGAAGAGCTTCTGAAGTCGACTCCGTCTACATGAAAACTTCCTGATTTTCACAGTTCTGACCAATCCTTTGTCCAAAACCAATCTTGTCTTCACAAAACTCATGAAGAGATACATGTATATATGAAGAACATGATTTCATCAAAACATATGAAAGGCTCATGCATGAATCTTCATCAAAACTGACTTCTCATGGAATATGCATGTATAAAGTGTACATGACTTATAGTTTTGACATCATCAAAACATAGGGACACAATATTCTCCCTTTTTTTTATGATGGTAACACTATGAGTCATTACAATTAAATAGATCAATGTGACAGTTATGAGCATGCAATACAAAACATGCATCATCTCCCATAATTAATGACAATGCAAAACATGCATCATCTCCCATAATTAATGACTCACAAACTATTCTCCCCCTTTGACATCATCAAATCAGATAGTTTGAGAGCACATATGGGATATGGAGATGAATTGAACAAGAAGGCTTTGAAGGAAAGCAGCTTGAGCTTACTCCCCTTTTGACACAGTACAAAGTAGGAAGACCAAAGAGAGAGCACAAAGGCAAGCAAACAGGATTGATTTTCAGATAAGCAATTTCAGCTGATAAGAATGAACGAGTTGTCAATCTGATACTAATCTCATAAATCAAAAATGATTAGTTTTCATACTCTTCCATTATAAATGGCTTATGATCAGTTCCTTATTTAATTGCATAGTTCAAATCTAATAAGTTTGGAGTTTATCAATGAAATTTCTTTTGAAAAAATTTTTGCATTCATGTTTCATAGAAAATGAACCAATTTTCCATATTAGAACCCTGTTTAACCTCCTTTTATCTTTCTTATTCATAACCAATGACTCCTCTAGGAGTTACTAAAATTAGTATTGAGGTTAAACATATTTGATAATTCTGATTTAGCCCTTAGGATTTCAGCACTTTTTCTTGACCTTTGGTCACATTTTCAGATTTTTCTTTTTGGCTCATAAAATTTTTTAAGAGCAATCGAGTATAGTCCACACCTTTTGACTTAAGGGTACACATTGTTTAGACGCCAGTACCCCTAGTTACTCAGTGAGACTAACTATCCTGCTTCAAGTAGAACAGAGATAGCAAGGACATCTCATGACTAAGTCCACTTCATTTCTTTGATGAAGGCCTTAGTTTCTTAGTGTAACCTTAGCCATTGCTCTGCATGAGCATTGAAACACAATTTTATCAAGTGCTGCCCTTTAGAATTTTTCAGGTTGTTCTATGTTTAAAAACAATACTTAATCTAAGTATCTCAACCAAAGATAGTCATTGCACTTAGAACTTTCAGATTTCAGAAGATGTTACAGGACACAACATGTGAAAGCTGGTTAAGGCCTATTAAAATGAACACAAATATTTTTAAGAAATTTATTTCTAAACTCAATGAATTCATTAAACTTAAACCAGCTAATTATTTTGGACATCATAACCTTGTATAATGGAAGATTCCTAATTCAAGATGTTCAAATTTATGATCGTGGTACACAGATTGGGAGCCAGCAGAAGTTGACTTCTTGCTTCATCAGAAGTCGACTCTTGCTTGAATAGAAGTCGACTCTGAGTTAATTCAAGAAGGTAATAGACAGCCAGAGACAATGTAGCAACAAGAGGGTGACTTCAAGTGTAGGTAACAGATGTGAAAGATTTCCAAGGTGACTAGCTCAAGGGTATGGGAATGAAATCCAAGTAAGTAGCAGAGGGTGATTTCAAATGTAGGCATAGCAAGAAAGCAAACATCAGATGAACTCGACTTGGGAGGCCTTTTAAGTCGGCTTGAGAATTTCCAGATAAGACTCTCCCTCAACAGATGCAGGAAATTAGAGAGAGTTTCAAGATTATTTTCAGACAGAGAGATAAGTGTTGCTCAAACATTTCTTCAAATCAATTTATTTTAGCTCCCCCAAGTGTATGCATGATTTTCAAACAATTCTTTTTGGACTTTTTGACACAATTAATATGCAATAGAATGCAAACAGATGCACATAAGTAGACTATAAAGTGTAGGGACTACCCCTATCTAGATGCACTGAAGACATCAAATGTAACATGAAAGCTATGCAGGGGGTATGCTATCATGAAGATGCATCACATATGAGAGCTGCAAATACTGACCCTTGGTACTTGGTAGAGGACTTGGTCATAAGAACCACCTCAATGCATAGTGTGTGCTCCCAGACAACATTACTCTCCTTCTTCACACAACCATTTGATATACCAAGTGGTCATGCATGAACATGCAAAAAATAAATGCAACAAGTTTTTCAAATTAAGGCATGATAATGCAAAATAACATGTGCAGCATATTTTTCAAATAAGTCAAGATAATGTAATGTGTGCAAACTAGAGGGTTTATGTATTTCAAATTCTCAGCTCCCCCTTAGTTATTAAGACATGATAATGCATGAAATCTTAATCAAAACTGACTTCTCATGGAATATGCATGTATAAAGTGTACATGACTTATAGTTTTGACATCATCAAAACACAAGGACACAATAAGCTTCAGATAGGACTTTAGGGCATCCTCGTCCGAAGAAGATAGAGTTCGGTCGAAGCAAGACTCTGACTAAGAACGCGGTCAGTCGGGCGACCGCGACCTTAGTGAACACGGTCGTGCGACTGACCGTGACTAGAGAAATGGGCCAGAAAATGTGAAAAATCCATGAAAAAGGCCTCCAGGGCTTAATGGGATGGAAACTGAATAGAAATGGGCTTGAAATATGATCAAGGAAGACTCTAAAACAATGAGTAATTTGGGACATCATAAGACATGAATAAGAGAAATACTTGACTTATAAGCTAAAAATGGGTGTCAACAGATACCCCTCCTTGATGTCTGCTTTACAAGAGAGCAAGCGGAAGTGATGCGGAGGCGAAATAGAATGGAGATAGAGCAAAAAGTAAAAGTAATATGAAAAGGAGATGAAGCGGAGCGAACTGAAAAGCGAGCATCAAGGTAAAAGACACCCGTCATAACTGACAAGCGACAGAAATTCTCTCGAAAATGCCGAAATAACCATAAGGAACAGCTAACGCAGATGACACATGTCTAGAGAATTAACTAACAAAGAGAAAAGACAAGACCGACCTCATTAGGGGACACAATCTAGAGCCAGTGAGGGTATCGGAAGAGCAAGAGACTGAAAAGCTGAAAAGATGATTGAAATTGAAATAAAAAATTCAGACAAGAATCATGCTAGCCAACCAGACCGAATGAATAGATCAGAGAAAATATTCAAATTTAGAGTGGAATGATGGTCTCTTATTCAAGAGAATTAAGCGCAATTAACCATTGCTAAGGAGAAATCTTGAAGAATCACGAGGCATGAATGCTCAAAAATGACATGATGCATGCTGGGCTAAAATAAAGAAATCATCAAAACGAATGCAAAAAAAAGAGGAAAATAGAAAATACTCAATGATAATATTGCTACACCGAATAAGTTGGGGTCAAGAGTCTTCTTGCAACCACGGCATGCAAGATAGAGTCCATCGTTCCCCACCTGATTCAACCTAATGGCCTATCCAGCGATTAATAGTATACTCCTAGATCATCATCGTTTTTGTTAATGGGGAACATCAGATCCCCGAACAAACGGAGAACTAGCCGGTCCTTATTATAATATAATACCGTGGGGATAACATATAGTAATGCAACAAAGAGAAGGGATAGAGAGTCATACCTGACTTACCTGTGTAGGCGAAACGATATTTCTTTGGCCATTTTGATTTTTAAATTTTTATGGATTTTCAATAAAGACAACTAACAAAGACGAGTGAGACTAAACATAACACCAAAGCAATGACATAGGCAGCACTACATAAACAAACAACAACAAGCTTGGTGGGACTGTGAAACACAGTGGGACTGCAAACACGATGGGACAGCAAAACATAACATGGTGGAATAGTAAATATGCAAAATAACGGGAGACAACCTAAAGGGAGTGGGTCATGGTAGAAAATAGGACAAGGCTGGGACACAGAGGGATGGTTGGGACAACAAATACGGAGAAAATAAAACACATGCACATGACTGCAGAGACGAACAAAGAAAGAAACGACACATAAATAAAAACCATGATCAGACAAAGCAGAACCGCCAGGTTCATAAGCATAAGGCAAAGCCCACTCATGATGACATGATGATGAATAGACTGAGCACCATAGGAGCTTCAGAATAGATCGATCAAGAGCATAATTGAAGAAGAGACAGATCTAAAAAATGATTAGAATAGAATAATTAGGAGATATAGTGAAGGATAGAGCAAGGAATGTTGAAGACCTACACACTTAACAAACATATTATATATGTTCTCAAAATAAACAATAGCCCGAAAAATAAAAATCCGTAAAAAAAGACACATATTTTTAGATTTTTGCAGCTTTTTGATTCATCGCACATTATAGACTATGAACATTGGGGATAAAGTCAGATTTTACATATGAAGAGAAACCAGTCTGCATTCTCGATTAGAAAGAACAAGTGTTGAGAATGAAGACAATTCTATTGGTGAAAGTATTATTGAGAAGCACTTTGTCAGAAGAAGCTACTTGGGAGACTGAAGATGAAATGAGGAAGAGATCCACAACTATTGGATAGGTATTCATATTTACTTAGTGTGCTTTGAACTTAAATTTTGAAGATGAAATTTGTTTAAGGGGGGAAGATTTGTAACACCTCGACTTTTAAGAAGCCCAAATACATATTGGGCTCACTTAAATAAAACCCAATAAGTTGACCTACTTAGTAAATACGGACCCAATAAACTGTATTAAATAAATCAAATAAATATTTCACTTTATAATTGTGTAACTTTGCGTAACTTTTTGTATGAATATTAGAATATGATTAAACTCATTGGAAGGAAAATTTAATGATCTACAAGTTTCATGTTGAGCACTTTTTCAGATTTCGCCATTTAATAGGTCAAAACAAACAAATAAAGAAACTAATAAAACAAAACTTAGTTATTAGTGGATTTAAGAAGGGGTTACATTATATTTTTGTGTATGTGGTTTTGATGATGTCTAACTATGACTCATTAATCAATTTTTCAATCATTAAATATGGGCAATTAATTTAGATTCTCTGGGAAAATAAAGATTAAATGGTTTTCCATGAACATTTGACTAAGTGTCAAGTTTGTACACCGACAGGAGCACCAAGAAGCCACCAAGTTTGGTTGACAGATGTTTCTGTAAACTCAAGGATCCAGAACCACATCTTGAGGCTATCGACAGACTCCCACAGCCCGTCTAAGTCCGGTCGACGGATGCTTCATCTAGAACCAAACCAAAGCACACTAAGCGGGCATTCAGGTCAACAGGCTCTTTGATCCGGTCAAAAGGGCTGTAAAGGTGAATCACGCGCGAGTTCATGAGGTGGGCCATCTGGTGCACATCGGTTAGGAACCAATCATTGGGTGATGTTTCCCACATCGTACCTCGGCTTCTGAAATGTGCCAAGGACAAATAACATTTCTAGAAGCCCAAAAAGGTGGACTATTAGACCAGAAAAAGGGCGCTACCCTACTCTAATCATATAAAAGGTCTTGTTCTTGTTAAACAATATGACAACCCCTCTGGCTGGCCACCTGAGCACCAAATACAGAGAGAACCTGCAAAGAAGGAGAGAGAGGGAGAGAAAGCTACTGTTGCTAGGTAAATCCTAATCAGAAGGGCTACAGTGAAGGAAGAAGAGATCTAAGAGACTATGGTTCTCGCGAATACCCTGAGCTGCCGACGTTGAAAGAGCTCCAGACATCAATCTTGCTCCAATCATGCTGCACATGGGAGCATTTGTTTTTTCTATTTTTCTTTTTGACAGAACCTGCTACATCTTACTTCATAGTGTGTATGATTGGCTAGATCGCAGATCTAGCGTGTATGAGTGGACATGAAGGCTATAAGGCATTTGGTTCTATGTGTGTGAGGGGCTTATCCCCTTTACAAGTTGTGTATCAGTGGATTGTGTGGGGATTTATCCCCATGTATGTTGCTACTTAGCAGCGAGTAATCTTCACCTAATTTGGTGAAGGATGGACGTAGGTTGTCACCGAGGTGCAACCGAACCACCTTAAAAATCTCTATCTCACATGGTTTGTTGTTGTTGATTGCACTAGATGCTTATGTAGGCTCATTCTAACACTTCCAGATCTTTACACTATCACACACATACTCTACTACACACCTAGTGCCCGATTTGTTTTTTTGTTGAGATTTTCAGCAAATCCTTAGCAATAGATTGGTTACTTGATCATTTTAGTTTAGTTCTGAAATTTTAGGGGGTAGATCTATTCACCCCCCCTCTAGATCCACCATCTTTATCTTATCACTTGGTATCAGAGCTTGGTTTCTCCGTTATGTGGTCCAATGACCTGGAGAGATCAACTGGGACAGTTGCCCGAGGCTTCCTAGCCGAAGGGCACTCTGTCAATGGACCTCCATTCTTCGATAGGTCTAACTATTCATATTGAAAAAATTGTATGCAAGTCTTCCTTAGAGTGCAAGACCACGAGATATGGAGGGTGGTCAGAAGAGGTCCATTTCAGCTTCCTGACGATGAAGACATATGGACTAGAGAGCAGATCCGATAGTCCACTATCAACTGGAGTGCAATGAACATAATGCAATGCGCAATTCATCCAACTAAATATTCAGGAGTATCAATGTGTAAGTTAGCCAAATAAATGTGGGACAAACTTGAGCTCATTTATGAAGGTACGTCAGAGGTAAGAGAAACAAAAGCTAATATGCTAATCTCTGACTATGAGATATTTAGAATGAGACCTGATGAATCAATTTCTGAGATATATGCGAGGCTGACCCAATTGACTAATAGTCTAAAAGCTCTTGGCAAAGAGTACTCAGACAGTGAGATTATTAGGAAAATCTTGAGGTCACTTCTCCCTGCATGGCACACTAAAGCCACTGTTATTGAAGATTCTAAAAATTTGTCCATCATGACTGTAGATGAATTAATAGGATCACTAATGACTTATGAGTTGAATTTGAAAAGAAAGGACGAGGACATGAAAAATAAGAAACCCATGGCTCTCAAAGCATCACTTAACATCAAGGAATCAAGTGATGAAAGTGAGACATCCAATAGTGAAGAAGACCCCAGTGAGTATGCTTTACTCACTAGAAAGCTTCTCTAAAAGGAAGGTAAGGGTCAAAGAAAGAAAATGCCACAGGTAAACAAAAGTTTTAATTTCAAATCTTATTTCAACAAAAAGGCTGATAATGTGATTTATTATCAATGTAAGAAACCAGGGCACATGAGAGGAGAGTGCCCAAAATTGTTAAGGAAAGTCAGCAAAGCAAAGGGAAAGAAGCCAAAGGCTATGTACGTGGAGTGATGAAGAAGAAGAGGAAGAAAGCTCAGCTGAAGAGAGTGAAGAGAAGATATGCTTGATAGCCAATGGGGATGATGATGATGAAGTAATCTCCTTATTTGAAAATTTTACTGTTCATGATTGGGAGGATGCATATGCCCAATTACTTGATAAGTGTGATGACTTTAGGAAGGAAAAAAAAAATGCTCAAAAAGAAAATAAATGTCGTTGTGCATGATAACACCTTAATAGAAAAGAATGAATCCTTTAAAAATGAGAATGAAGAACTCATGAAAAAATTGGATGATCTTAAAATGAAAATTTAAGAGGTTGATAAAGAGAATAAGCTAACCCGTAAAAAATGTGAAGCTATTCAATATGTAAATGTTGAATTGCAAAAGAATATTGAGAAAATTGAGAAAGAGCTTCTTGATAAATAAGCCACGCTTGAAAATTTTGTGAAAGGAAAAGAGAACTTAGATGCCATGTTAGGAGTTAAGGTTAATTTCAATAAGGAAGGTTTGGGTTTCAATCTCACAAATAAAAAAGAGTTTGATCTAAAGACTGTGTCATTCACACCTGAACAAATTCCTGCAGAAGGTGTTCCCTAAGAAAAAATAAATGGCTCAAAATAAAATCAAAAGACCAACTTGAAAACCCTTAAGAAACAGAACAATCAAAGCACTAGAATGTACACAAAAGTCGACCGGAATTCCCAATCAAGTCGATAGGGTCGCTATCTGTATACCAAATAGAAGCAAAATACTTGGCCCAATCGACAGACATCAACCCGGTCGACAGGATAACAAATAGAACACAAGACAGAACCCGGAGGTACTGGCCTGGTCGACCAAGCCTCTACACTAGGTCGATAGGTACCCAACCAGGTACTGGAATACCTGGCCTGGTCGACAGAACTACCACACTTCGGTCGAACAGTACTCCGACAGAAAATGGAAAAAAAATCTCAAAAATCAAAACTTAAGGAAAAATCCAACCAATTTTCATGCTTTTCATAGAACACCAACATGTTATACATGTGGAAGAATAGGACATGCTAGTTCGCAATGTTGGTTCAATATGAATTCAACTCCTGTGAAACAAATGTTGATTCCCAAATCTGTTTTGTCTGAATTGAATAAGCAATGTGGGCCCAAATTCATTTGGGTTCCAAAATCTCTTGTGTGATCCTTGTTTTGCAGGAATGCCTTGTAGCCATACATAATAGATGATACTTGGACAGCAGGGGCTCAAGGCATATGACAAGAGATAGAGGTAAGTTTTGCTTTCTGGTAGAAAAAGAAGCTGGGCATGTGACCTTTGGAGGAAAGAACAAAGGTAGAATCATTAGATCAAGTAAGATAGGTAAGAATACTTCAAATTCCATTGATAATGTTCTTCTAGTGGAAGGTCTTGAATATAACCTCCTTAGTATAAGTCAGTTGTGTGACAAATGACAAAAAGTTTTGTTTGATGCTCATGAATGCAAGATATTTGAAGTCAATTCCGATTCAATAAAGTTCATAGGGAGTAGAGTGAATAATGTTTATATGGTAGACCTAGATGACTCCTCAAATGGAAATCTATGTTTAGCTGCAAATAAAAATGATCATGCATGGTTGCGGCACCGTAGATTAGGTCATGTGAGCTATAATGTTTTGCATAAGTTAGTTAAATTTGATCTAGTCAAAGGTCTGCCAAAACTTTCTTTCAAAATGAATAATAAGATATGTGAGGCATGCACCCAAGGAAAACAAACTAGAAAATCTTTCAAAACAAGAAATGAATCTTTATCATCTATGCCTCTAGAGCTACTCCATATGGATCTTTTTGGACCCACTAGGACTGCTAGCCTTAGTGGTAAAAGATTTGGATATGTTATTGTTAATGATTTTTCTAGGTTTACATGGGTTTTCTTTTTGGATCATAAAAATGATGCCTTCCATAAATTTCAAATCTTTTTCAGAAGAATAAACCAGAAAGATAAGTTTAAGATTTGCTCAATTATGTCCGATCATGGAGGTGAATTTGATAACTTAATTGTCACGCCCCGAGCCTTTATTACAGCAGAAGACTCGCTCGAGGAACGTGAACAGCCGGCATGGTAAGCCTCTTGCAAGCAAGAACAATCAGAGCGCAAGGTAATCACACATAAGAATGCAATTGCATAATATTTACTCAACTTCAACTTTCATTAATAATCAAATCCACTATTCGAATACAACCACTAATTCAACTTCCATCATGCTAGACTTAAGAAATAAGAAATTACATAGACTCGATCTAAACAATGTAAACTTCCTACGTCTTCGCTCATTCTTTATTCACTCTCAGATCCGCTACTTGAACATTCCGAATCCGAACCCGACTCACTTCCATTTCCTGAAAAAGAATGGAAATAGGTAATGAGCACACTTACCCAGTAGGTATCTTTGCATCAACATGAAGGCATCATTAAAGTAATTACCATTTTTGCTCTAGAGGAAGAAGGTAAAATCATGCGAATGCGATAAATCATGCGATTAAACCAAAGTATGTAAGATAGAATGAGAGCAAGTATGAACTAGCAAGAATGTTATAAGAACATGATATGGCCTTTCATGAACAATAATGTAACGAGAATGTACTAGCAAGCCACATAATCATCACTCCAGTATCTTTTGCTTATGAGCAAGTACTTCGTGAATTTCTGTGGAATATCAAGAAAGTCGTGTATAAGTATCAATCATCTTGTATCGTGTTATGGATTTTCACTTATTTATAAAGAAAGTACTCCCAGCGTAATGCGACGCCAGTATCATCATACCCCATGGTTTATAATAGTATGTTTCCGACAATCAGCCGAGGAGACTAGCATAGAGCCCTTGAACACAATCAGTGCTCGATCGCATCTTCAAGTATAAATCAAACTTTTTCCACGCATGTAACAATAAAGTATGGCCAAGAATGTACAATTTCAACAAGCTCTTGATAACAATAATTCAATGAATGAATGCTTTAATAAGAATCATGAGAAATCAAGAATGACTTATACTATGTTATGCTTATGGAAATAAATCGACAGTATAACGGTACATTCTTTATCTTCCATTCATTATATTAGGTTTCTTGATCAATATGATAAGTTCTAGATTATCAAGAGTCCATCTAGAAACCTTGGAATATCAATCTTTGGTCAAACCTCGGGTTAAAATACTCAAGCAGTGTGACGATCGTGTACTGGGCCGTTACATGATGTGACGCTCCAGTATTGGGCTGTTACATTAGTCTGAATCCAGAACCAAGAAATCGGACTCAGTTGGATGTGACGGTCGTATATTGGGCTGTTACATGTACCTGACGGTCCAATATAGATCCGTTACACTATTGATAACCAGAAACATCGATAGTGTAATCTAATCACTTGGGTTTTAATGGTATAACCAACTCGGCGTCCTAGTGGGAATCGCAGGCTCGCAGAGAATTACGGAGGCCTTGAAACAAGATTTCCTAGTCCATTGGAAGGAATATCCAATTGAGAGGTCTTCATGTCCAAGAATAATATTCCTATAGTGCAAAGTGAACTAATGGACAACATACCGGAATATGTGCCATGTACTTAAAGAAATGACTCTATTGATAGAGAGGATGTGTAACAATAGGAAATCATGATAAAACTCCGTCAATACATCTTTGAAAAATCATGATTTAGATACAAAACTATAGAATTTTGGCACATGAAATTAACATAACTTAAGATACCTTAATTATGCAATTTCTATCATGAATCAGTAGATAATCTTAAAGACATGAAATCAGGTCGAAACTTAGATAACTAGGCTTATTTATAAGTTAAATTAACTAGTTTCCTATTCTGTCTACAGTTACCCTGACGGTCTTGAATGGGTGCGTCACAGTGACTATGACGGTTTATCGTGAGGCCGTTACAATAATGTAACACTCCTGTTAAGGTGTGTCAGAGACAACAGAGTAATTAAGATGCAGTATAGGGTGTGACGGCTTATCGTAAGGCCGTTAGATCACTGTGACGGTCTTACCTTGATGTGTCAGAGTCCCTGCTAACAGTATAAAGAAATTAAAAGACTATGATTTGAAACCATGTCATGTTTTGAAAAGATTTAACTACCCCAATCATGACAAAATGAAGTAAAGGTCATCTAGATGTATAGGTTGCAGTGAATTGACAAGATAATATCTTTGATCTTTGATTAGTGCTAAGGATATGTATGTATGCATGAACCCACTAAAACATGGAATTCATGATTCATGATGCATGAAATCAATCAAAACCATTGGGCTTTTATCCCTAATAAAATATTTTTGTCAATCATGAGATAACCTACCCTTTTATCTGAGCTTTAAACTTCTAATTTGAGTCTGAAAGGCGTGCCCTAGTTCTCCCTTTCCAGTGAGTTTCCAACAACATCACGCTGCTCTAGCTCCTCAGCCTCTTGACCTAAGGATGTGAAATTTTGAGGGTAAGAAGATGAAACTAAGGTGAACAAAAGGTTCTTAAGGATTGAATTCTAATTACCTCGTTTAGACGTCCTAATCTCTTGATCTCCAGGGGTCCTTTCCTCTAAATCCTGGGTTACTATGGTCAAACCAGCAACTTTGGAAGCTTCAATCTCCTTGGTTGCTTGATCTCCTAACATGAAATTTGGAGAACTATTAGTCTAAAGTATACTAAACAAAATATTCTAAAGAACTTACCCAAAATTCTATCTCCTTACCTTGATTTTTCACGAGCCAAAAGTAAGGGTCACTCAGTTCAGAACTAGGTCCTATTTATAGGGTTTTGAAAATTAGATCGATTCTAGAGTCCTTAATTTGCCAGAACCTAATCCCTAAGAGTCCTTAGTAATGTTATAAACTCTCCCAAGTCGATCTCTTGTAGATAAGATCTCAAAGTTCTAATCTTTTTGCTCGTTCTTTCTTTCACGAAACTGGCAGAATATAACGCATCAAGACTGGTGCGTTACATGGCTGTGGCGGTCGCACGATAGACCGCTACATCCAACGTGCACAGAGTTCAACATCAATCAAACTCTTTTGTTAATTATCCATATTATTATCCATAAAAATGGTATTTATCTTTAAAATACGTAAATAGGCTAAATAACCTTCTAGAATATGGGCCAAACTTAATGGGCTTGGTCCTTAAACCTTTTGGATTTTATTTAAATAGGCTAGGTTAATTATTTAACATAATTGGGCCTTATAATGACTTATTAATCTAATAATCCTTTTATTAATCTATTTATCCCTTATAAATTCCAGAAAGTTCTATAAATAACTCAGAAATTATTACATAAATTCTGGGACACTACAACTTTGATTTTGATGATTTTTGCAGTGAGCAAGGAATCACCCATAAGTTCTCTTATCCCAGAACTCCAGAGCAAAATGGCATTGTGGAGAGGAGGAACATGACATTATTGGTGATGACAAAAATAATGCTAATGGAAAGCCAATTGCCAAGAAGATTTTGGACTGAAGTAGTCAACACTTCATGCTACATCTTAAATAGAGCCATGGTAAGACCATTCAATAAGAGAACCCCATATGAGCTTCTTAAAGGTAAAAAAATCCAATCTAGCTTACTTTAAAGCCTTTGGTTCCAAATGTTTTATGCATAACAATGATAAAAAAGAATTAGACAAATTTGAGGCTAAAAGTGAGCTAGGCATCTTTCTAGGATATTCTAAATATTCTAGAGCATATAGGATTTTCAATGTGAAAAATCAAACTGTTGAAGAGTCTCATCATGTTACTTTTGATGAACTAACTAATAATTCTGATAATTCTAATTCCCACAGGAAAGAAGAGGCTGATGGGGAATTTCTAGAAGTCAAGGAGGATCCAGAGCAGCAAAAAGAACAATTAGAACTGAACATTGAACAGGACGGGTCGACTGAACATGTTGCCAGGTTGACCGAACCAGGTGAGTCCTCTATAAACTTAAGATTCTTGAAAGATCATCCACTGGAAAACATCATTGGTAACTTGCATGATCCCCCTGGAACAAGGTCATTGATAATATTATAGAAGAATAAGATCACATGGCTTTAGTTTCACAAATTGTACCCAAAAATGTTGAAGAAACCTTAAAAGATGAATCATGGATTAACGCCATGCATGAGGAACTTAATCAAATTGATAGAAATAAAGTTTGGACCCTGGTTCCCAGGCATTCAAATCATTCGGTTATTGGAACTAGGTGGGTATTTAGGAATAAGATTAGTGAAAATGGAATAATTGTTAGAAATAAAACTAGGTTGGTTGCCAAAGGGTACAACCACGAATTCGGGATAAACTTTGAAGAATCTTATGCTCATGTTGCAAGACTAGAAGCAATAAGGATCCTCTTAGCATTTGCATGCTCTAATAAAATCAAACTCTAACAAATGGATATTAAGAGTGCATTCCTAAATGGGCTAATAAAATAGGAAGTTTATGTTGAACAACCCCCTGGATTTGAGAGTATTGATCATCTTGACCATGTTCTTAAATTGCATAAAGTCTTGTATGGATTGAAACATGCTCCAAGGGCTTGGTATGATAGATTGAGCAATTTCCTGAACGGTAAGGGCTACATCAGAGGTAAAGTGGATCAAACTTTATTTACTAAAACTTGCAATGGTCATATCATTGTAGTTCAGGTTTATGTAGATGATATTGTGTTTGGTTCAACAAAACCTGAACTATGTAATGAATTTGTTGATCTGATGACCAAAGAGTTTGAAATGAGCTTAATAGATGAACTTCAATTTTTCCTTGGACTATAGGTCACACAAACAAATGAAGGATGTTTCATCAATCAGTCCAAGTACATATTGGAGCTGCTGAAGAAATTCAAAATGGAGAATATAAAGCCAATCTCCACACCCATGGGTACGAATGCCACATTGGATGCAGATGAGCAAGCTAAAATAGTGGATGCAAAGACTAACAGAGGTATAATCGGATCCTTGCTCTATCTTAACGTATTTAAGCTTGATATCCAATTTAGTGTATATCTTTGTGCTAGATTTCAAGTTAGTTCTAGGGAATCCTACATGAAAGCTGTGAAGCAAATCTTTAGATATCTTGCTGATACTCATAATTTAGGATTGTGGTTTCCTGCATCTTGTGAATTCAATTTAATCTCTTATTCAGATGTGAACTATGCTGGATGTAAGCTTGATAGGAAAAGCACTAATGGATATTGCCAATTTTCGGGAGGGTGCTTGGTTTCTTGGGCCTCCAAGAAGCAGCACTTAGTTGCACTCTCCACTGCAGAGGCATAATATGCTGCTGTAGGGAGTTGTGGAACCTAGATGCTATGGATCAAGCACCGACTCCAAGACTACAATGTAGATCTTGGATGTGTTCCCATACTGTGCGATAACACAAGTGTTATAAATCTTACAAAAAATCAAATCTAGCATTCCAGGACTAAGCATATTGAAATATGACATCACTTTTTAAGAGATGAGGTGAATAAGAAAAATTTTGAATTGCATTTCATTGACACTCAAAACTAAATAGCTGATATCTTCACAAAATCTCTAAGCAATGATAGATTTACAAACTTAAGAAGAGAGTTGGGTCTTTGCATGCCCCAGAAAAATTCAGATTGAAAAAGGATACAAAATTTTGAACTTAAGTTCTCAATAAGTTTGGTTGTTGCTTACAATGTCTGTTGGATGCATCAATAGGATCTAGAGGGGGGTGAATAGATCCTTTCAGAAATAATGCCCAACTTAAATCTGATCCGATCACTTAAAGAAACGCAGAACAAGGAACATTAATGTTCCCTAACAAGACATGTCAAACTAGACTGAGATATTACTCACAAGGAATGAGATTAGTGCTCATTAGAAAACTAGCTCACATTGAGCCTGGATTGAACACTTAGTCAGTGTGTGTCATCAACTCAAAGTGTGCATGTGTAATGTAAGAACATATCAGAATGTGTGCAAATCTGAAGCATGCAAGTCCCTGTGAATGGGGATAGAAGAAAGGGATCAATCACACAATTTTCAGCCCACTGGACAAGGAATTTTTAAGGTGATTTATTCTGCAACCTGCAGACCTACGTCCATCCCTCACCAAACCCGGTGAGGCTTCACCATGCTGCAAATACAGCAACGGAGACAAGTACCCTACAACCGTTGATACACAGCTTGACCGCTGATTCGCAGCTTCCATACGAGGACACAGTCCTCATCGCTGATTCACAGCTTAATGGGGATGAACCCCACACACACGAGGAAGTAGTCCTCACGCTGCTACATGCAACAACACATGGGGACAAGCCCCAAACACGCTGATATACAGCTTAACGGGGATGAACCCCACGCACACTGCAGAACTGCAGCACTACACGGGGACAAGCCCCAAAAGAGAAACAAAACAAAAACAAAACATGCTGCAAAGATGTAGCAAAATTGATGTTCAAACCCCCAATAGACACACACGGCTGTAGACCAGCCAAAACCACTCCGGTCTCTAAAACAGAGCATTGAACACAAGCTGTCAAAACAGCACAACACACGGAAAAATAGATTGGGAGTTGCAAAAGAAAAACACAATGTAACTTCAGAACAAAGTCTTCAAGCTATAATGGCAGATCTAAAATCAGATCTGAAGACTACTCTTCAAGCTCAAGCCAGCTTTAAGGCTACTCTCTCTAAAGGCTCATGGCTACCTTCTTTTTCTTCTCAACATTGGACTAGGTCGGACCAGGTGCTGGGTTGCTCACTCTCTTCTTTTTCTTCCTCACAGATTTTCTGTTGAAGCTAAGGAAGACGCTAACTCTTTTCCCGCTCAAATCTTCTCCATTGTAGCAGTGGATGTTCTTCAGGCAATGGGTCCATATTTATAGAGGGAAGAATGGAAGATTTCCATTTCCCAGATCTGCATTTTGATTGGTCAGAATAAAATAAGGTTCTTTGTCCACAAACCTTTTCCAGATCTATTCTCTGATTGGACCCTGGCAAAAAGGAGATCTTTGCTTGAAACCCTTCTCCAAATCTATTGGTCTGTCAAGTGCTTGGGCAGAAGTAATATGATTTGTCTAATGGAAAAAGGAAGACTTATTGTCCTTCACCTTTTCAGAATTATCTTCTCATTGGTCATCAAGAAAACATTTCAAACTATTGTCCAAGGACCTTCTAGAAGCCAAAGGATGAATCCCAGAGTCAGGAGTGTTGACTTTGAGCAGACAGTCACGTGATCACTTAAGTTATCACGTGACCAGTTAACCCTGTTGGCAGATTGCACGAGTTGCAGAGCTAAGGCAATATCAGTCGACTGACTTTCCTAGGGTCGACTGACTTTTGGGTTTTTTAGTCGACTGACCTTTGGCAGGTCGACTGAATTTGCTTGCTGGCTACTGCTGCTGCTGCTATTGCTGCTAGTTGGTGTTGCTTGTTGATGCTATTGATGCTAGATGATGCTGCTTGTGCTGTTGTTGTTGTTACTGCTAGCTATTGCTGGCCTTGCTGTTGATGCCATTGCTTGTTGTTATGTTTGCTGGCCCTGGCTATTGCTGATGCTAGATGCTTATGATACTGCTCTGAAGCAATACATCGAACACTTGGTGAGCATCAGCACATGAGCTTTAACACATGAGCATTGGTTGTCTGCCTGTTGCTATTATTGTTGTTGCTGTTGCATGCTGCTATTGTTGTTGTTGCTGACATGAACTTTAGGTGATATGAGTCAACTTGAGGCTTGTTGGGTCGACTCAGTGCTTGGCCTCTGCTGGTTGTTGTTGTTGATGTTGTTGTTGCTGACTTTGCTGAAGTTGCTGATGTTGCTGCTTGAACTTCAGGTGATGAGTCAACTTGAGGCTTGTTGGGTCAACTCAATGTGTAGTGTCCTGGATCTTTCGGATCCTTCCTCGTGGGTCTCGGATCTAGTTTATCGGGGTGTCTGTAAATTCGTGTTCGGATCGGCGCGATCCGGAGTTGTTTCGGAGGCCCGGAGTGTGTCCGCGGCTTTTCCGTGCGTGTTTTCCGATTTCCGCGTACGGGTTTCGGTGAATCCTTCGAAACCCTGTAGCGGGTAAATCGGGTCGTTCACCAGCCCGCGAGTGGTACCGTTGCGATCAGCGCGTCGAGGCGATCGAGGAGGTGTATTTTTCTATTTTTTGAGATTTTTCTGATTTTTTAGATTTTCTTTATATATCAATTCTTTTTCTTTTCTGTTTACCTTTTCCTTTTCTTCTTCTTCCTCCTTCCTTCAACCGTGAGAGCTCCCCCTCCCCCGCGGCCGATCTTCTTCTCCCCGGGCGACCGAGACGCGGCCCCCCTCACTCCGGCAACGGCGTGGCAGCGGCGGCGGCGGCAAGGCGGTCCCGGTGGCGTGCTTTTCGCGGCGAGAGGTGGGGCGTTCGAGGGAGTAAAAGCTTCATCCTTGATTTCGGCGGTGATTCGGTGGATTTTGAGCTTCCTTGACGTAGGGGGACGGATCCTTGCCCTCTTCATAGCATTCCCCGTGATTTCTAGGCCGTGGAGAGGCCGAGTGGGGTTAAATCCATGCTGGGAGGGTAGTTTTCATGCTTGGGGTTTGAGCGCCGGATCCGTCGATTCGTGGAGTTTTTGATCGATTTGGGGGCTCTAGATGCATGCTAGGACGTTGTGGGGTGATCCCCCGTTGTTTTCCCTTCACCAGGGGTGGTGAATGGGCGTGGTTTTACGTTTTCTGGGCGTGTTTCGCGAACAGGGCTCGGCCCGTTGTCGCGCTATAGTCCAGTGGCGCGTTCTTGATGAACGTGCCGTGTCGTCCGAGCGTGTCCATCTGAGAAGATGAACAGTAAGGCGGTGGAGAACGTGCCTGGTTCTGGTAGCGCGATCTCCAGATCGCGCTACCCAAGACTAGCGCATTCAGGTGTGAACGCGCTAGCTTTGGGCAGCGCGACATGGAAGATCACGCTAGCCATAGCTAGCGCGTTCTTCGGTGTCGCGCTAGGGATACCTAGCGCGACCATCCCCCTCCCCCGAACCGTGTTGTTGCGGGTAGCGTGACCTTTGAGTTACGGCCCCGGTTGTGGCGTGTGGCCGTAGGGATGCCGTGGGCACCCAGTGAGAGCCACAGGGGTGCCGCGTGACTTGAGGGACCGTTGGACCTCATGCGTGTCCCCGGCATCTGTGCCTATCGTATGGTCATCGTGAGTCTGTGCTAGTGTTTGGTCGGTGGTTTCCGTGGATTAGTCCTTACTTCCAGTGACCCTACCACTAGTCGTAGCTTTCCCACGGCACGCGTGTGCTGGCTCGCCTGGGAGTGGCTGAGCGGCGTACCCGAGAGGCGGTGAGTAGGCTGGTTACCGCAGGGCCCCCGCGTACTTTCGAGTCCGGGTTTAGGGGGAAATACCAGCTAGAGGACAGGCCTAGGGCGTACGGTCTGAGTGTGCACACGAGGCTGAGGGTTCGGACCCGCGCTGACGAGCGTGACCTCAGCTAGTCCTTGTTTTACGGTTACTTCTGGTTACTGAGTGTGTCTGAGTCTCACGCCAGGGGCGTAGTAGCTAGACACTTGTGACACGGTATAAGACGTCAGGGGACGCATCCGGCCGTTCTTCTAGTGGGTGGTGCTCCTGTTCACTGGCAGGCGTGGACTCATGTTTTGTGGGACCGAGGTTCCGTAGTGCGGTACTGTTAGAGTAGTCGGCTTTTCCGTTTATTTATTTTAGCTTGTCGGTTCTACCGTACTCTTGTTTGGTAGGGTTATCTTCTTCTTTCTCGTTTTCCGTGCGAGGTGGGGATTCACGGGATCCCTACTGGGCCAATGAGATGAGGCTCACCCCTGCTCTTCAGGTGAGGCGGGGTCAACGGGAGGCACGGCCGAGTTTCAGCGTGGTTCTTCTAGCCAGGGTTAGTTGCCAGTCTGCCAGAGCCGGGGGATGCCCCGTGTAGTTGTACTCCGGGGGATGCCCCGTGTTGTTGTACTTTCTTTCTCGTTGACTGTACTTCCCTTTGGACATGAGACACTGTGGACCTTGTAGCAGTTTATTTATTTATATTATTATGTGCATTTTATTTTAGATTATTGTGCTATCTCTGTGGTCGTTGCAACTTCTCTTGTACCCCCACACCACTCCTTTCTACCCTTCCGAGTCTTCGGGCTCGTGGGTTGGCGGACCGAGATTCGAGACGCGTCGGTTCCTTTCCGGTACTCGGATCCCCGGCTCGTCATACAATGTGTCAGCACATGAGCTTCAACATACGAACATTTGGCACATGATTAGCTGAGCACACGGGCACTCCTGAAGAAATATCAGTCGACTGACTTCTCTTAGGTCAACTAATTTTTCCAAATTCAGTCGACGAATTTTTCTAAGGTCAACTGATTTTTCCAAATTCAATCGACTGATTTTTCTAAGGTCAACTGATTTTTGTTTTCTTTTGACAATTCTTCCTCAACACAGCCCATCTTCATTGCATCAGCTCAAGATGCTAATCAACCTCTTTGAAGACACTTTTCAGCCTATCTTCATTGCATTTTGGCAGTGAAAGAGTGTACTTGCATGTGTTAACTTGAACTGATTTCTCTGCTGACTTCTGCCAAAAGTTCGTCGACTGAGTTGCATATCAGTCGACTGACTTCTTTATCTGTCGACTGACTTTTGGTCTGGTCGACTGATTTTCCCTTTGTCAGTTGATTTGCTGATCATATTTAGCCTCTTTAGTTTTGCAAGTATAAAGCCTCTTTCACCTTGAGCTTCACTCAATCTTGATTGTCACAAGGTTGTTATCTTGAGCTTCTCTTTCTTTGTTCTTTGTTGTTGCTGCAGGCTGTTCTTGAACACTGCAGTTGATGTTGCTTGCTGCTGCAGAAATCTGTTGGCCCATGGAATATCAGTCGACTGATTTTGTAATCGATCGACTGACTTTTCTTTTGTCGGTCAACCGGCTGTCCAGGCCTAGCTTCTTGAGTCAGCTGATTTCACTTCTCTTCTACTGACTATTTGGTATGCATGTTGATATTCTTTGACCTGAACTCAATGCATGTTGACATCATCAAATCTACATTAGACTCATTAATGAGTCATAGTCAGACATCATCAAAACCAGGGACACAATATTCTCCCCCTTTTTGATGATGGCAACTATGAGTCATTGATGACAACTATGATTCAACTATGAGTCATTGCTTGCATTAAAATTAACATTCGATTTAGGCAAGTAACCATGATAAACATGATTTCACAAAATCAATGACTCCACATTTTCTCCAATATTATCAATGATTCCACATCTTCTCCCCCTTTGACATCAGCAAAGAGGGCATAGTTTAATGCCAATTATAGAGTCAAGATGTGAGCAGATGGAATAGCATGATACTAAGTGTGATTAAAATTCAGATGCCAATTGAACTGATACCAATTTAAAAAAAATTAGGCAGATGCAGACACAAAACCAGGCCAAATATGATTAAACTCACATCAGATGGAGCAGCTCAGTACTCATTTCATCTCAGCAGACAATGGAGTCGGACAACATGAAAAACATTATATGAAGACACACAGCCGTTATGTGAGAAGGCATCAAGCTGGATGCAGATTTCAAATCATGATGAAACAAGTAATCTGAAAGTCACAAGTTTTTTCGAATCAAAGGGAGCATACTCTTACAGCCAATAGATGAAACCAATTGATACCAATTGATGAAACAAGAAGTACCAACTGAGGAATTGATATCGATTTAAGAGTTTAAGGGCAGAACCGGTAGCAAAGAAGCTAGCAGACATGGCCATAAATGGATTACATATTTTTCAGAAATTATAGCAAAGAAATTAGCAAGGCAAATTGCAAATGTTTTAGAAGTGGCACTGAACATGTAGACATGGATACAAAACCACTTGAAGAGAGCAATCAGACACCAACAAGGAATTGTCCTGATTCCAAATGGCTGAGAGAATTTTTAGTCTGAAACATTTCTCATAGATGTAGAGTTACTGATTTTCAGAGTCTTTTGTTACAGAGCTACTTATAATAAAGCCCTTATTTTTCTAAGTGGTTTAAGTCTGATGAATTCTGAGTTTATCAATTAAGAATATTGAAAATTTCTACACTCAGAATTAATGGACATGAACCAATATTACTATTAGAGCCATGTTTAACCTTCCTCCATCTTACTCATTCAATTCCATTGACCCCTTTGGGAGAAACTAAAATTAGTATTAAGGTTAAACATCTTATGAGATTTCTGATTTTATCCATGGGGTGCTACCATTTTCTGATTTTTTTTACTTTTCATTCTACGAGAGCATTCATGTGTAGTACGCACTTTTTGACATGAGGATGCACGTTGATTAGACGCCAGCATCCCTAGTTACTCAGTGTGACTCACCATTCTGCTTCATTTAGAACATAGGTAGCAAGTCACTTCAGGACTCTGTCCACTCCACTTCATTGGTGAAGGGACTCGATTTCTCAGTGAGTCTTTTGCCATTGCTCTGCCTTAGAGCATTGATTTTTAGTACACACCTTTTTACGTGAGGATACATGTTTATGAGACACCAGTATCCTCAGTTACTCGGTGTGACTGAAGTCATTGCTTTTATCATGTGCTACCCTTTAGGAATTTTCAGATTAGTCTGATGTTTAAAAATAATATTGAAATTGAAGTTTCTCAACCAAAGATGCCTTTGTACTTAAAAATAAACTTTCAGACTTAAGAAGACATAGTAGGGCACAACATGTAAAAACTAGTTTAGGTCCATTAAAGTTGAATACAGTCATTTTCAAGACACTTATATTTAAGCTCATGAACTCATTAAACTTAAACCAGTAGTTTTATGTCCTGGGCAATCACAGAGCACCATAATAGAAGATTCCTTTTTAAGATATACTCTGAAAAATGAACTTAGTGATCAGATTGAAAACTCCTCATGAATTCAAGTGTATTCAAGGAAATGTGGGACAGGCAGCCATGCATCAAGCAAGTAGAGGATGTACCAAAGGTGTTTAAGCATTTAGGAACATATGGCAGATTTTTAGGATTTCCAAAGAAAAGTTCACATCTCATGGAGCATCAGAGCCAAAAAAAACAACAACTTATCAGCATGATGCAAAAACTGATTTGTACATGGAATACAATTGTGTAAATAATGAAATCTCCCCCTCAATGAATGACTTACAAGGATGGTGTGAGAGGGAACAAAGGAAGTGATGCACATCAGGAAATACACATACACAAACAAATGAATCATGATATTGAGTGTGGTGTTTGACTATGGGAATGCATAGAAGGCAGACAACAAGTCAGGTTGACTCAAGAGGGTCAGTAGGTTGACTTATTTTTCAAATTAAGCATTCAGACAGAAATCAAAAATGAGCTTTCGGACGGGCTGGGTCAACTTTGATTGAGCAGTGGGTCGACTCATACTACAGTCAGGATGATTTTCAGAAGGTTTTCATATCTAGAGGACATATGTATTGCTAAGATTCCAAATTCATTCAGTAAACTTTTTTTTAATATGAATTATGGCAAAGCTTTCATTTAGCAATCATGACAATCAAAATTTTATCTACACATCAAGAAGACAGATTCAAACATGCTTTCAAATTTGTTTAAAAACTGAAACCCCTCCTTAAATTGAACCATTTTATTCAATAAGCATACAACGGAGGCACACAGTTCCGAAGGGAACAATTTCTGTCAAATAGATCAAACTTCCCCTGATAAAATGCAATCACTTCAGATGTTGAGGTGATGACTCTGAAGCTTCAGAAGTGGTAGTATGTAAACATGCAGACTGAACTCTTGTGCTGACTTCCCCTTAATATGTGCATGAACTTCAAAAATCCTTAGTGAGATTTGACAAGGAAGTATGCACCCTATGACATATATGAACAGTTGACCCATGGTATCAGGCGGAGATATATTCTCACGTATGGTGATAGCTTTCGGATAGGCTTAACCTGCCCTTCCACATGTTCACCATTTGATATATCATAGGGTCATTATAGGATGATGCATTAAAAATGTAGTGCAATGTAATATGAAGCACAAATTCTTCGAACTCTCCCTTAACATGACATGTATAAAAGTGCATGAAAGGATGGAATGATATTTATTATTCACAACACATGCAGACTTAAAGTATATGTGCAAAGCATTTTAATCTAAAAAGCATAATTCTCAAAACTCCCCCCCGATTTTTTCAGCATATGAATTCATGTGGCTTTAAAAAGCACATTCTGCAATTATGACTTGATGATTCAATTCAACTCCCCCTCAATGTGATGCTCATGAAAACTAGGACACATTGACAACAGAACAAGTGTCCTCATGATTGATGAAATGGATTTCAATGCAGCCAGGATGGACATCATCAAAAACAATTGTTAACACTGATAGACCACGGGTTAATATGGCAGCCAAGAGTGAAGGAATATTAAACTAGACCATAAGCAATGCAAATCAATGAATTCATTATCAGATCATCATAACAAACTCTTCATGAACCAAACTTCTGAAATTTCTGATTTATGGTACGGGGCAGAGATATTGATCCGAAGATCTAACTCACGCAAAGTGTTGTCTTCCTGATAGGCTTAACCCATCATTCCAACAAACACCTTTTGATATACCAGAAAATTCATATCAGATATCAATCAAATAACCTAGTTCAGATTTTCAATTTCAACCGCAGGGGTTTTTTTAGCAATTCAGGAAGGAGATTTTTATCTTGAGCAGAGTTTATTGTAAGCAGGGAAAAAATTAACTATAACAATTCAAAGAGAACCTAACATGTAGTATAACATGAATTAGAATTTTATTTTCAGACATGTGCCTTGAGCAACCATTTCTTGCTATCCTTCATTCAGTCTCAAGGCATCCCTGCAAAAAAAGTTCTTATTTGGTATTTTTAGGTACCCAAGCTTTCTTGGGTCCTCGCGGGTTAGTGGCACTTCTGACTAGCATGGTCCTTTTCTTCATGGCATTTAAGTCATCACTTATCATTAGGACATAATCATGCATAGCATGTCCAAATCTACCACAGTAATGGCAACACATTAAATGCTTCACATTTTTCATATGTGCATGTGCCCTTGATTTCTGGGGATTAACAGAGATGTTGGAATTTTTTGCATGGAAGTTGTTTCTTCTTTTCATTTGCCAGCAATCCTTGACTCTGTGGCTAGGTTTTTCATAATGAGAACAGCAAATAGAAGATTTCACATTTTTCTTTTTCAATTTCCAGCAATTTGACACATTGTGTCCAAGCATTCCACAATGATGACAATAGCAAGTATGAGTTTTCTTGGCTAGTTTTTTATTGCGACTGAAATCAGATTTGTTCTTGCATGCTATTAGTTCATCATTTTTCATGACATAACAATCATGCATAATATGACCATGCTACCCACAATAAAAATATAAAGCTTTCTTTTTTTTTGGAAACATAGTATTTAGCATCGGATTTCCTATCATGCACATGAGAACAAGCAAAGTCATTTTTGTGTTTTTGCTTAAAAGTTTTCTTTTTTGATTTTTATTTTATTTTAGATTTTTTGGAACACTTCTATTGAAAGTCTATTTTTGATTTTTCTGAACAGCAGGCTGACTTGGGGATATTTTAGAAGTATTGGCTTCATCCGAGCTAGCGACAAAGGATGTGTATAGTTTGTTTTCAAAAGACATTTTATTTAAAGGTGTATACCCCAGCCCTTCTCTCTGAAAATTCACTTTCGTCACTAAGAGTTTGTCTATATTTTCTTTTCCTTGAATAAATTTTGATAGTGAATTATTTAAATCTTTGGTTTCATCTTCTAGAGATGAAATGTTCAGTTCAGAACTAGCGAGGTCCTCCTCGCATGCAGCAAGCTATTCATTTAACATGGCATTCACAACTTTATAGTTCTCAATTTCTTGTTGAAGCTCATTCAATTTTTCTGGCTCATCAACAACATATTTACCTTTCTCAAAGGTTGCCAGTTTTCCAGTCAACATATCATTTTGTTCTCTCAATTGTTCATTTTCTTTAGTCAGCTTGTCATTCTTAACCAATTCATCAACAAGTTTCTGATCATCTGACATTGATTTAAGTTTGTTTTGAAGCTCCTTTTCAGACTCTTCAAACTTAGACATTTTGACCAGCAGAGCTTCGTTCTCTTTTCTCAAATAAGTAGTTTGTTCTTTATACAAATCAATGTCACTCATAAGAGATTCATTTAGCTCATCAAGAGCAAAGCAATTTTTACAAGATGATTCATCATGAGGATTGTTCTTAAGTTCCTTTTTTAATTTTTTATTTTCTGACTTTATTTTCTTGTATTGCCTTACCAGCTCGTCATATGCATCCATGAGTTCTTCAAAAGTAAAATCTTCAGGTTCAGAACTTGCCTGAGATGAAGGATCACTAGGCTAATCATTATTGTCGGCCATGAGGCAGTCATGCCTTTCTCCTTCTTCATGGATGCTAACCAAGCCATCCAGGATTTCTTTGGCCGTGCTGTAGCTGGAAACAAAAGGAAATTTGGTAATATCTATTGCAGCTTTCAACAAGTTTAAGGCAGCAAGAGCAGTAAGATTGTCAATGTTTTTGGTCTTGTGTTCAGCAGACCATTCAGATGTATCTGATGGCAGCTCATGAGGACCGTGGGATATAAGATTCCATAATCTTGGATCAAAAGAGTTAACAAAGACAACCATTTATCCTAGCCAAAATGGTGAAGTCAGAACCGTCAAACACTGGTGGACAAGTCATAGAAACTTGTTCAGCGAAGGAACTCATTATAGCAGATGCACCGAGATCTTTTCTACAGACTGTTGGATCTGTGTATGGCAGAGACCCTCTCTGATACCAATTGTTGGGTGCGTCAATAGGATCTAGAGGGTGGGTGAATATATCCTTTTAGAAACAATGCCCAATTTAAATCTGATCGGATCACTTAAAGAAATGCATAACAAGGAACATTGATGTTCCCTGACAAGGCATGTCAAACCGGACTGAGATATTACTCACAAGGAATGAGATCAACGCTTATTAGAAAACTAGCTCACACTGAGCCTGGATCGAACACTTAGTCGGTGTGTGTCATCAACTCAAAGTGTGCATGTGCAGTGTAAGAACATATCAGAATGTGTGCAAATCTGAAGCATGCAAGTCCTTGTGAATGGGGATAGAAGAAAGGGATCAATCACACAATTTTTAGCCCACCGCACAAGAAAATTTTAAGGTGGTTCAGTCTGCAACCCGCAGACCTACATCCACCCCTCACCAAACCCGATGAGACTTCACCACACTACAAATGCAGCAACGGGGACAAGTCTCCTACAATTGCTGATACACAGCTTGACCGCTGATTCACAGCTTCCACACGAGGACACAGTCCTCACCGATGATTCACAGCTTAACGGGGATGAACCCCACACACACGAGGAAGCAGTCCTCACGCTGCTACACGTAGCAACACACAGGGACATGCCCCAATCACGCTGATACACAGCTTAACTGGGATGAACCCCACACACGCTGCAGAACTGCAACACTACACGGGGACAAGCCCCAAAAGAGAAACAAAACAAAAACAAAACACGTTTCAAAGATGCAGTAAAACACGGGGATAAACCCCTAATAGACACACACACAGCTGTAGATCAGCCAAAACCACTCTGGTCTCTAAAACAGAGCACCAGACATAAGCTGTCAAAACATCACAACACGGAAAAATAAATTGGGAGTTGCAAAAGAAAAACACAAAATGAAATGAGAAAAACCCAATGTAGCTTCAGAACAAAGTCTTGAAGCTGTAATGGCAGATCTGAAATTAGATCCGAAGACTGCTCTTCAAGCTCAAGCCAGCTGCAAGGCTGCTCTCTCTAAAGGCTCATGGCTGTCTTCTTTTTCTTCTCAGCACTAGACTGGGTCGGACTAAGTGCTGGGCTACTCACTCTCTTCTTTTTCTTCCTCACAGATTTTCTGCTGAAGCTCAGGAAGACTCTAACTCTTTTCCCGCTCAAATATTCTCCAGGGAAGCAGCGAATGTTCTTCAGGCAATGAATCCATATTTATAGAGGGAAGAATGGAAGATTTCCATTTCCCATATTTGCATTTTGGTTGGTCAGAATAAAATAAGGTTCTTTGTCCACAAACTATTTCCAGATCTGTCCTCCGATTGGACCATGGCAAAAAGGAGATCTTTGCCTAAAACCCTCCTCCAGATCTGCTAGTCTGTCAAGTGCTTGGGCAGAAGTAATCTGATTGGTCCAATGGAAAAAGGAAGGTTTCTTGTCCTTCACCTTTTCATAACTATCTTCTCATTGGTCCTCAAGAAAACATTTCAAAATATTGTCCAAGGACCTTCTAGAAGCCAAAGGACGAATCCCAGAGTCAGGAGTGTTGACTATGTCTTCTATCTTATCCCTTTTATGTCTGCCATGAGGTCCAAGGGTGTCTGAGTGAGGGGGAGTTAGTTTAGATTTCAGTTACTTAGTCCTTCTGTTCATAGGTCTTGTTTTAAGGGGGAGTTGATAGTTTGTTTTGAGCTTGTTAAATCATGTACATATGAGTATCTTGCTGATGGGGAGTTATATCTTTCAATAAATTCATCATACTTGGTTTTTTGCTCATACCTCTCTCTAAAATCATCTTTCTGCTTTGTTCTAAACTCTCTTTCCTGTCGACAGAAGTCCAAGTCTTCCCAATAAGCTGTCGACAAAATTAATCAATAGTTTATGTTTGAGCTTTTAACCATACAGGTCAGTCAACCTGATGTCCAGCCTATGTCGACCAAACCACAACTCTGCTTCTGTTTGAGCACTGTCTGGACAAGTCTGTCTATTTGATCTGCAGATTCTGTCAACCGAATTGTGCTTGCTCAGAACAGTCTACTACATTCTCGGTCAACAGACCCAGCTAGCCCGTCGACTTGACCACTATCTTAGTGATTTCTGATCTGTCCTCAAAAGCCCCATTCTTTTCAATTTCAGACCATTCATGATTCTCTGGTATATTAAATGGTGATTTATGAAAGGATGGATTAAGTCTGTCTAGAAACTATCACTATGCACGAGACTTCACTCCACCCTGTACCAAAAATCAGTGAACTCAAATGTTTGGCTTTGTCCTTGGCTATGAGTTTTCTTCATGATGCTATGTCTCAGGGGGAGTCTCATATCTGATAGCAAACTTCATAGGTTCAAGGGGAGTTCAAATAAAGATCTCTTTTTTAAAGAGCTTCAAGGTCATCTCAAGATCTCCTTAAATAAACCAATGGTTTAGGGTTAATAATCTAATGAGTCTGAAATTAAAAGGGTTTAAAAATGAGTTTATACGGGCTTAATAGTTTTAAAACAGCCTGGAAAGATTGTGCCTTGAATCATCTCCAAAATCTGACAATTAAGAGTAGAGAGGCCACTTTGGTTGAAGAACTTCAAATTAAATATTGACCTTAAATATTAAAAAGTTCTGATTAAATCTAGGGAAAAATTTCTAGTGAAATAAAAAGCTTAAAAGACAGAGCAATGGTCATGACTCACTGAGTAACAAGATGCATCTCACTTGAGACGTGAGCTGGTTTGAGTAAAAAGGTGTTGTCTAAGCTAACTCTGTTCAAAACTTGAAAATGAAAATAAAAAGGTGAAGGCAGAGCAATGACTTGGCAGGCTGAGTAACTGGGTCAATTCACTTGCGACGAGTTTTGCCTCACATAAAAAAAATATTGCCATGAAAATTTCTGCTCAACGAAGATTGAGGCAGAATGGTTAACACACTGAGTAACTGAGGAATCGGGCATCTGATAAATACGTTTCCTCACGTCAAAAGGTGTGGATTAAACATGTGTCCTTTAAAAAAATTCAAAAAAATCAAAAATAAAAGAATAAGAAAAAACAAAAACCGCCGACCTTGATTAAATTTAAAACAACTCCAATGTATTTAACTTCAATACTAGTTGGAGTTCTTTCTAGAGGTGTCTCTCAAAATTAATGGGTAAGATTAAAAGAAAAGGCTCAAGGACATTAATATGAGAGATTGTTTTAACATTTTAATTTTGTATAAGGTGATTTTCAGGGGTTTTTAAACATTGGACTATGAGTTTTTTACTTTAAACTATTTTGAGAAATAAGATATTTTCATAAATTATTCTTTAAAAGAAGATATTCTAATAAAACCCCTACTTAATGAAGTTTTTGCCAGTATGGATCCAGTCGACTAGACCATATATTCGCTCGACACCCCCTTCTTATGTTCTTCTGATCAAGTTCAAAAAACCAAGGACCGGTCGACCACACTTATCCTTCTTCTTCTTTCCGGTCGACCCCATTTCACATATTGTTCAGTTTTAGTTGATCTGGTTCACAGAACAGGCTGATCCGTTGACATCCTTATGAAGTTTTGGCTTAAAACCAGTCAGCCTGATTAACAGCCCCATCTTAAACCTCCTTTATGTCTGTCCCAAGGGTTTCACAAACACATTCCCTCTTCCGTCTTCTCTCTCCACCGGTAGTGTCCTCTCTACCTCCTTGCGAACTGAACCCTAAACTCTTCCTCCGACCTCAAACCTGCTTCATCACCATCTGTCTGATTCTCCATTCATCTGCATTTGTCCTCCGGTCGACATCCCCAAGCTCGACTCTTGCATTTCTGGCACCCCTTGTCTTGCGCAGCGACTCCTCCATGGCGCCACCATCATCGAAGAAGCGTAAGGCTCCGGAAACATCTAAGAAGAGCGAAGCCCCAGAATCATCCAAGTCTAAGAAGGGCAAGGCTGTGGAATCCTTCACCGTGTGAAAGATCCTCTTTCTGCATTGTGTCGATGTCAATGACAAAGAACTGCAGGAGCTATTTCCAGCGCTTAATTCTCTTTTTGAAACCTAAGGTTTGATCTCCTTCATCTCCAAACATCGTAAGTTTTATCTAGCCTTAGTTCAAGAATTCTTCCAGAACATGTCTCTCAAGAAAAATACTCTTGCTACTTCTGTTCAAGGTATAGCCTTTCCCGTCAATCTGAACATGATATCTTCCAATGCACCCTCAAACTCCCTATTGAGGGAGTCAGCCTAAAAATTCAGGATATGCACTTGGGGGAAGCATATACTATCATGCCTGGCAAGTCTTTTGATCCTGCTGACCCCCAACAGTCCCTTCTGACCAAACTCAATGCAAACAATTTTCCTCCATTGCAGCGCTTTGTTCATCATATCTTCACTACCATTATTTATCCGAAAGCTAGAGCAAGGGAGCATGTTAATGAGACCCACATATTCCTTTTCTATTATGTTTTTAAATAGGACCTCATCTGCTTACCATTCTTGATGAATCAGCTTATTCAGTCTTGTTTTTATGACAAAAATATATCTCTTTCATATGCATGTCATCTCACTACTGTGTTCAAATACTATGGAATAGATTTGTCCAAAGAAAAATGTGTTGTTTTCATGACTTATCTGCACTTAATTTCTTGATATATAAACATGTGTGATTGAGTCAAACTCTGTTGCATGGAATTAGTGTGTACAATGACTCATAGTTGGCATCATCAAAAAAAGGGGAGAATATTGTTATTGACAGCTAAAATATCATGCAAGGCAAGCACGCCCTAATATTCAGGAGAATGGTTGGTCGAGCATGAAGAAGTTAAAGGAAGCCTGACGAGGGGTCTCCTCGGACTGCGGAAGCCTTAGGTCACCTGATGAAGCATCAAGGACTCCATAGTTTTTCATCTCAGGACGTCTGAAGAAGCCTACAACAAATCGACAGTGCTATACGGCAAGCCGAAATCAACAAACCTCACAAACTGGCATTGACTTGTTCGTACCGAACAAACCCCATACATCATCCGATGAGGACAAAAATACACCTGGTGGTCCACCACCTGGTAAGAAAGCCTCCCGAGGCGAAGAAACATCCTTGATCCCCCAAAACAGGGTGCCGAGGGCAATATCAGTAGAAAACCTGAGTGACCCGGCCAGGGTACACGTCATGCTGGAAAGGTTCGTAAGATGCCGAAAAGTTACCCTCCCAGGGTGAAAATGCTTCGAGGGATAGCTCACTCGATGAAGATGCCCCACACATTCATAGAATAGGCCTGATGGCACATATCACATTGCCGAGGGCTGAATTAGGGTGAAACCCGAGCAATCTGACATGAGTTCAGCACGTGTCAAACAACACTCAGAACTATAAACCAAAGCCCGGAGACTCCGAAGTTGACATTCCGGAGATGATGCATCAAACCTAAAGTGGTGCCAGACATTAAACATCCGTCTGGGTTAGCTCGGAGCTAACAGAGCAGCAAAGAAGACAAATTTACCAAAATACCCTCAATGGCTAAAACTGAATCGGCGCGCATCTTGCTTTGCTCAGCGAACTGACGCAAGCTTGATGAATCGGCGCCATGCTTTGCTTCATGAATCGGCGCACCTTGGCATGGGTGAATCGGCGCCCTCATTTTGCCATTGAATTGGTGCCCGTTTGTTGGTTGAGGCGGGCTGGTGAGTAGGCGTCGCATCACGCGTCCCGTCCGATCTTCGATACCATGTTTTCCCTATAAAAGGTCTGTTGTGTAGTGGGCAGCAGATCTAGAGGGGAGGGGTGAATAGATCAGCCCCACTTTTCGTAATGCGGCCCTCTAAACAGCTAGTTAAAATGAATTACAGCGGAATAGAAACTAGCTTCCAAGTATGCTATGATTCACTTAGCAAGATAAGCAAGATATATAATAATTCGATCCTAAGCATGCACCTAGAACGATTCAATCACACAAGCAAACCACGCTAGATAGGATTTTTAAGGTGGTTCGGACTGAATCCTCAGCCCTACGTCCACCCCTCACCAAAACCCGGTGAGGCTTCACTTGTGCAGCGCACCAAACCGTAAATCGGAAACTACCGATTGCCTTCCTACTCACCACCTGGTAGGGACGTCAACTGCAAATTGGAACACCCTCCAATTGCCTTCCTACTAACCACCGGTAGGGATGAATCACACTTTCAATGTTTAACAATAATGAAAATGAAACAAATGTGAAGGAACTAAAACAAGAGATTGAGTTATGAGTGAAAATGAATTGGCCCTTGTATGAAATGTTGATCAGCAACAAGGCTCCTCTTGGCTTCAACTCAATCTTCTTGATTCACCCTTGATTGGATGAATATTTTTCACGGAGTACTGTTCACGTGAACAGCACCTCTTCCTTCAATTCTTCTCTCTTGATCTTCTCTTTGAATTTCTTTGAATGAATGAAGGAGATGATGAAGCTACCTTGAACCTTGATTGCTTCTTTAGCTTCTAGGAGTTTGAATGCTTGAAATATCACCTTGAATGAACTTGAAAGAACTTGAATGGATGAAGATGATTTCCCTTGAAGAACTTGAATCAAACTGGCTTCCTTGGATCACTTTGATAGCCTTGCTTTGATGTAATCTTCCTTGAAGATTGCTGACTTTGATTTGAGCTTGATTCCCCTTTGATTGGATGAAGAACACCTTCACGAACTACTGTTCACGTGAACAGTAGCTCGTCTCCAAGCTCTCTTGCAACCTCCCTTGCAGCCACCCTTGTAACCCCTTGAAGCATTAGGGTTTCCAACCCTCTTGTATTGGTTTTATAGACCTTGAATGGTCTATGGACAAGCCTTAGACCAGATCCACAATTTGTGGGTGATTAGGTGACTTTTGGATTAAAGAAATCCATGTAGAATGGCCCTTTTCGAAGTTGGAAACAAAGTCAAAAATGAAGGCTCGGGGCTGGCGGTCGACCTGCAGCTCCTGGCGGTCGACCGCCACTGAAACACCTACAACCGGGCGATCCCTGGGAAATCTGGTCGACCGCCACTGGCTGGCGGTCGATCGCCACTGAAAAATGTGCAGCCTTGGCAGTCCCTGGCTGGGGCGGTCGACCGCCCCTGTGCTGGCGGTCGATCGCCAGCTGGGCAGAGCCCGGGTCACCCCGGGTCGGTCCGTTGGCCGCACCAGCTCCGTCGTTTGAGTCCGTTAGCCGCCTGTTCATGTCTGTGGCATCTACCTTAATTGTCTTGAAGTTTTATTACTGAGTCTTCAAGCCAAATTTTGTTCCGGGGGCTCCGCCCCCGGAAACCCCCGTAAGGGGCGCTGCCCCCTTGACCCCCGCGACCTGACCGGGCAGGTCGATCCCCGCGACCTGACCGCGCAGGTCGATCCGCGTGCGAGGGCGCAACATTGAGCTTTCATGTGCATATCTGTCATGAACAAAACATCACATATGTCAGTCATAAGATAGTGGAAAAGAACAATGACTTATAGTGTTTAGCCATTATCAAAACCAAGAATACCAAATGACTCATATGATCATAGATTGATGTCGAATGACCTAATTGATCACATGATGACTCAAATGAATACAGGGGCACAACATTCTCCCCCTTTTTGATGATGGCAACACTGTGAGTCACTATGGGATGGGAATGTCTAAAATGGCATAAGTTATAACACATACCACATTTGCAGCTCGAGAATCATGATAGTAATAGCATGTGAATGCAATTATGAATGCTACGCTATGGGACATGAGCAGCTCAAGATCCATGAATTAAAGCGTGTGAATGCACATATGACACATGAAGGTTTCTCTCCCTTCTCCCTTGGACTCAATGCACTCTCCCCCTTTGGACAACACTTATGACATAGCTCTTAGCTCTAATGAAGGACTCACACAAAGAATTCTCCCCCTTTGCCAACAGCAAAAAGGAGTGATTAAGGAAACTGTTTGTGAGACCAGAGCTGAAATGAGTGAAGAGCAAGCCATTATATGCAAAACTGAAGCATGCCATAAGCAACATATATGGTTCAAAGCTAATGAAATCCGAGATCATCAAAAGAGTTCGAAAAGCAGCTACATCCAAGATTTAATAGAAATGAACCAAAGGTGCATATCATGGCAGTGTTTAACCGTCCTTTGTCTTATATATCCATATTCAATAACCACTAAGGGAAGAACACAAGAACTAGTATTGAGGCTAAACAATCATGACTAAAGCATGGAATTGTATGATTGAAGCAAGAGGTTTCATATTTTGATTTCTAATATCTTTTGAATTTGAAGGCACATGACTCATATTGTACAAGCAATCAAGTCTAGTACACGCCTCCTAGCCGTAAGAATACACGTTGTTTAGACGCCAGTATTCCTAGGTATTTGGCAAGACTGACTGTCATGCTGCAAGATGAACAGAGATAGCAAAGTCACGTCATGACATATCCAAACTCATTTCATTGATGAGAAGATATGTTTCTCAGCAATTATGCCATTGCTCTGCCTAGAGTCCAAAAGTTTTAAGACAGAGATAACAGAGGCACATCATGACATATGCATTTGTCACTTGATTTGATGACATGACATGTTTCTCCGTGCAACAATATCATTGCTCTGTCAAATTGATTTGATTTTCAAGAATTCCAGCTCATCAAGATGTTTAGAAACAATACTAAACTCTAGAGTATCCCCAAGATTGCCATAAACTCTGGATTTTCAGATTTCAGGATAGTCATGTAAAGCACAATATGCAATCGTTAGTTAAGGTCTATTAAATCCACATAACATAGATGATTTCAAAAGAAATATCAGAACTTCAAGGAAATCATTAAATCTGAACTATTGTCATTGAATGAACAACCATCAAGGCACATAATAGAAAGCTCTTACACCATATGTTCGTCAGGCTCAAGAACTCAAATTCAGACTGTAAGCCAAGAAGTGTAGATTACAAGAGGTGAACAGAATCAGCAAAACTCCCCCTAAAGATATGCAATGGATGCGCGAAGGAGTTATATTTGCTAACAAGTGTAATGATAGCTGTCTAGAGGAGAAAGACCTAAAACACGCAAGGGTTGATATGAAATGCATGACCCAACACCTGATTGTACACTTATTAAATGTAACAGAATGAAAATGAAACATATGCATGAATGTTGCACAAGGACAACTCCCCCTTACTATATGGCCTATATGCGACATTGACACATGGTACTTGGCGGAGGTGAAACCTCACGCATATTGAGTGCTTCGAGGCAAGCATAACCTGCCCTTCCATATATCAACATTTGATATACCATGGCCATGCGAGAATGATGCTACACAAGTGCATTATGAACACGAATTCAAGGTGATTATGCATCATGACTTGCAATGCTACACCATAAGCAAAATAACATATTTGACATATAAACAATGCATGGACATATGCAACAACACACAACTAAATGAAACAAGATTATCGTATCAAGTTTTATTGGCCTGAGGTCAACAAAGACCAAGCTCCCTTCTTAGTGTTGAAAACCTGTCATTACACAAGGGCTTGGTAAAGATATCAGCAATCTGATTCAATGTATCAACAAAATGCAGTTCAAAGTTTTTCTTACCGACCTCATCTCTAATGAAGTGATGCCTAATCTCAATATGCTTAGTCCTAGAGCGCTGGACTGGATTTTTGGCAAGGTTGATAGCACTAATGTTATCACACAGAATCGGGACACAACCAAGATCCACCAAGTAGTCTTAGAGTTGGTGTTTAATCCACAACACTTGGGTGCCACAGCTCCCCGTAGCAACATATTCTGCCTCCGCGGTTGAGAGGGCAACCGAGTGTTGTTTCTTGGAGGCCCAAGAAACTAAACACCCGCCTAGAAACTGGCAATAGCCACTAGTACTCTTGCGATCCAACTTGCATCCGGTGTAGTCCGCATCAGAATAAGATATAAGAGATAAATCACATGATGACGGATACCACAATCCCAAATCTTGAGTGCCGACAAGATATCTAAGGATACGTTTGACGGCAGTCAAATGGGATTCTCTAGGACTAGCTTAAAATCTAGCACAAAGGTAAACACTAAACTGGATATCTGGTCGGGATGCAGTCAAATAAAGCAAAGAACCAATCATACCTCTATAGACCTTTGCATCCACCAATTTACCATTTTCATCCGAATCCAGTGAAGTTGAGGTGCTCATAGGAGTTGCAATGATTTTGCTGTTTGCCATGTCAAATCTTTTCAATAGCTCTTTAATGTATTTGGCTTGATTTATGAAGCATCTGTCTTCTCCTTGGTTGACCTGCAAACCGAGAAAGAATTGAAGTTCTCCCATTAGGCTCATCTCAAATTCGCTAGTCATGAGGTTAGCAAATTCCTCACATATTTCAGATTTAGTAGAACCAAACACAATATCATCAACATAAATTTGAACAATCAAGATGTTCTTACCTTGCTTCTTGGTGAAGAGTGTTTGATCTACCTTACCTCGTGTGTACCCTTTTTCAATGAGGAATGAGCTTAGCCTTTCATACCAAGCTCTTGGTGCTTGCTTAAGTCCATAGAGCGCCCTGTCTAGTTTGTATACAAAATCTGCATTGTTAGAATTCTCAAAGCCAGGGGGCTGCTCAACATAGACTTCTTCTTTGATCAAGCCATTCAAGAAAGTACTTTTGACATCCATTTGATAAAGCTTTATTCTAAGGGAGCATGCAAAGGCAAGTAGAATTCTGATGGCTTCGAGTCTAGCAACAGGGGCATAAGATTCATCAAAGTCTACCCCAAACTCTTGATTATACCCTTGAGCCACCAATCTAGCCTTGTTTCTTATTATCTTGCCATCCTCACTTAGTTTGTTCCTAAAAACCCATTTAGTGCCTATTACAGATTGTGATGAAGGTCTAGGAACAAGATGCCAAACTTTGTTTCTTTCAAACTGGTTTAACTCGTCTTGCATGGAATTTATCCAGTTTTCATCTTTTAAGGCTTCATCAATATTTTTGGGTTCATGCTGCGAGACAAGAGCAAGTTGATCTAATTCTTCCACAATTTTAAAATGTGACCTAGTTCTAGGTGGGTCATTCAAGCTACCAATGACATTCTCCAAGGGATGATCCTTAAGAATTCTAATATTTGTAGAATCGTTACCTTCTCCTGGAGCTTGATCCCTTGCATTGCTTGATTCGGCTAGGTCACCATCTTCTTTTATTTCTTCTTGTGGAGGATCACTCTTGTCCTTTATGATTAGGAATTCTCCATCTTCATCGTTTTTCCTGCAAGAGTTATCATTGTTAGAATCATGATATTCATCAAAGGAAACATGAGGTGATTTTTCCACAGTTTGATTTTTGATATTGTAAATTCTATAAGCCCTAGATCTATCAGAATATCCAAGGAATATACCTTCATCGCTCTTGGGCTCGAATTTATCTAAGTCTCTTTTGTCATTGTTGTGAATGAAGCATTTCGATCCAAACACTTTCATATGTGAGAGAGAGGGCTTTTTACCTTTTAGCAGGAGTCTTTTTGGTGTGTGGCCTTACCATAGAGCGGTTGATAATGTAACATGCCGAGTTTACCGCTTCAGCCCAAAATCTCCTTGGAAGTTGCCGTTCAGCAAGCATGGTTCTTGCCATCTCTACAAGTGTTCGATTTCTCCTTTCAACTACACCATTTTGCTCCGGTGTTCTTGGTTAAGAGAATCGGTGTGAAATGCCTTCAGCCCTGCAAAGGTTATAGAAGTTAGTATTTTCAAATTCACCACCGTGATCAGATTGAATCTTGAAAAGTTTAAACTCACCATCTTGCTTTATCTTCATGTAGAGTGCCTGAAACTCATCAAAAGCATCATTTTTGTGTGTGAGAAAGAAAACCCATGTGAACCTAGAGAAGTCATCCACCAAGACATATCCATATTTTCTACCACTTAAGCTAGCAGTTCTGGTTGGGCCAAACAGGTCCATATGAATTAGCTCGAGTGGTTTGGATGATGTATTTTCAGATTTTCCCTTGAATGATTTTCTAGTTTGTTTACCTAGGGCACATGCATCACACAATTTATTTTCTTGTTTAAAGGATAGTTCAGGCAAACCTTTCACCATTGAATGTTTTAACAATTTATGTAAGACATTGTAGCTAGCATGTCCTAGTCTACGATGTCATAACCAAGCAATTTCTGATTTTGGAGCAGCAAGACAAAAGTTTGAATAAGCAGGATCATCTAAGTCAATCATGTAAATATTGTTGACTCTCTTACCAAAGAATTTTATCTTGTCAGATTTTGGTTCAAGGATTTTACATTCAAGAGAATCAAACAACACTTTGTGACCTTTATCACACAATTGACTTATGCTGAGCAAGTTATATTTCAATCCTTCAACTAACAACACGTTACAAATGGAGTTGGAGAGGTTCTTACCTACATTACCTGTTCCAATGATTTTTCCCTTGTTGTTCCCTCCAAATGTGACGTGTCCTCCTTCCTTTTCCTCCAAGAGACAAAATTTTGATTTGTCTCCAGTCATGTGTCTTGAACAGCCGCTATCAAGGTACCACCTGTTATGCATGGCTGCAAGACATTCCTGCACAAGTAATTCAGCAATGGTGTTTGGAACCCAACCAAATTTGGGTCCCTTCAAACTTTTCAGAATTTTAAAACATGAAACCATTTCTTTTGGAATCCAAACCTTCTTAACATTCATGCTTTGTTTGCTTGGAGCAGGAAATTGGTTTTTCTTTTCAGCTTTGACATTCACATTTTGTTTAGAAGCTCTTTGTTGAATTTTGTGGAAGTTTAAGAAAGTTTACTTCTTAAACCATTGAGGCCGTTGGTTGGTTTTGGGTTGAAAGTGATTGTTTTGCCACCTAGGGGATTGAAACTTATAGGATTGCTGAATACATGAATCACAATTTCCCCAAAAGTATGGTGGTGGCCTATATGAGTGTGCAATACAATTGTGGTGAAATCTGGAAGGTTGAGTATGCGATGGCCAAGGAAGTGTTGACCTATGTTGCGGGGAAGGTCGACCTTTCTTAGGCTTTTGGATAGGCTTTTTGGAAATTTCAGTTACTACCTCTTCAATCTTTTCTTTTCCTTTGGATGTTATTTTTGAGGTTGAAGCATCAGAAGAGGAAACAAATGTGACTGTTTTTAACCCAATTGGCCTTTTGTTTGTAGGTTCAAAACCTAACCCTTCCTTGTTGAAGTTCATTCTAGTACCTAGCAATGCATCTAGGTTTTCTCTTCCATCCACAAATTTTTCTAAAGATTGTTGTTTATCCTTCAACTCTTTTTGTAGGTTTTCGATATTTTGAAGAAGTTGAATGTTGACTTGTTTGACAGCTTCATACTTTTCATTACTCAATTTACTATCTTTTTCATAGCTTTGCATTTTGAGCTTCATGCTATCAATTTTATTTCTCAAATCCTCATTTTCAGTTTCCAAGTCAGCCATTTCTTTTCTTCCTTCCTCCAAATCCTCAATCATCTTCTTAAGATCTTCAATTTCAGTCTCAAGTAGAGCATTCTTATCATTCATATTATGATCATGCACAAATGAGTTAATTTTCTTTTTCAATGATTTATTCTCCTTTTTGTACATTTCATATTTTTCCATGAGTTGTATGTATGCATCCTCCCAATCATCAGTTGTATAATTTTTAAATGGAGAATTTACCTCTGTTTCTTCATCACCTTTGGCCATAAGGCAGAAATCTTCTTTTTCATTATCCGAGGAGCTAGTTCCGTCATCACTTTCCTCTTCATCGCTCCATGTGGACACCATGGCCTTGTTCTTCTTCTTGCCCTTCCATTTGTCGGCCTTTTTGAATCTGTCGGGACAATCATTCTTGAAATGTCCTGGTTTATTGCAAGAATAGCAAATGATTTTATCAGGTTTCTTAAAGTTTTCAGAATTAGACTTGAAACCATTTCTTACCTTTGACCTTCCTCTCATGAAGCTCTTACCTTCCTTTCTCAGGAATTTCTTGAACTTACGTGTGAGCATGGCTACATCATCCTCTTCTTGCTCACTTGCCGAATCCTCACCTTCATCGGAAGAGCCTTGACGGCTGGGTCCTGCTTTAAGAGCTAGGGACTTTTTCTTAGGTGCCTCAGCCTCTTTGTTCTTGAGGTTGATCTCATAGGTCATCAATGACCCAATGAGTTCATCTACCTTGGTAGTTGCGAGATCTCTTGATTCTTCAACCACGGTAGCCTTTGTGTGCCATGCTGGAGTCAGTGATCTGAGAATCTTTCTTACAATTTCCTGTTCTGAATATTTCTTTCCCAAATCAGTCAAACTGTTAGTAAGCACAGTTAATCGAGCATACATATCTTAAATTGATTCATCAGGCTTCATGCGGAACATTTCATATTCAGAAACTAAAATGTTGGCTTTTGTTTCTCGTACCTGAGACGTTCCTTCGTAGATTACCTCTAACTTATCCCACATTAGTTTTACAGATGCGCAGGTAGCCACTCTTGAGAATTCTACTGGATGGAGTGAGCATTGCATGATATGTTTAGCATTCCAATTGACAGTGGATTGCCGTATCTGTTCTTTAGTCCACAAGTCCTCATTATCCGTAAGCTCATACGGACCTTTGCTGATCACTCGCCAAAGTTCGTAGTCTTGGGCGCGAATAAACACCTGCATGTGATGTTTCCAATAAGGATAGTTAGTTCCAGTAAAGTAAGGAGGCCTATTCACAGCATGTCCTTCGGGTAGAAAACTCTTGGACGCTGATCCACCATTTCCCTCAAGGTCGTTGGACCCCATAATGAGAGATTAGGCTCTGATACCACTTGTTGTGTAGTGGACAGTGGATCTAGAGGGGAGGGGTGAATAGATCAGCCCCACTTTTCGCAATGCGGCCCTTTAAACAGCTAGTTAAAATGAATTACAGCGGAATAGAAACTAGCTTCCAAGTATGCTATGATTCACTTAGCAAGATAAGCAAGATATATAATAATTCGATCCTAAGCATGCACCTAGAATGATTCAATCACACAAGCAAACCACGCTAGACAGGATTTTTAAGGTGGTTCGGACTGAATCCTCAGCCCTACGTCCACCCCTCACCAAAATCCGGTGAGGCTTCACTTGTGCAGCGCACCAAACCGCAAATCGGAAACTACCGATTGCCTTCCTACTCACCACCTGGTAGGGACGTCAACTGCAAATTGGAACACCCTCCAATTGCCTTCCTACTAACCACCGGTAGGGATGAATCACACTTTCAATGTTTAACAATAATGAAAATGAAACAAATGTGAAGGAACTAAAACAAGAGATTGAGTTATGAGTGAAAATGAATTGGCCCTTGTATGAAATGTTGATCAGCAACAAGGCTCCTCTTGGCTTCAACTCAATCTTCTTGATTCACCCTTGATTGGATGAATGTTCTTCACGGAGTACTGTTCACGTGAACAGTACCTCTTCCTTCAATTCTTCTCTCTTGATCTTCTCTTTGAATTTCTTTGAATGAATGAAGGAGATGATGAAGCTACCTTGAATCTTGATTGCTTCTTTAGCTTCTAGGAGTTTGAATGCTTGAAATATCACCTTGAATGAACTTGAAAGAACTTGAATGGATGAAGATGATTTCCCTTGAAGAACTTGAATCAAACCGGCTTCCTTGGATCACTTTGATAGCCTTGCTTTGATGTAATCTTCCTTGAAGATTGCTGGCTTTGATTTGAGCTTGATTCCCCTTTGATTGGATGAAGAACACCTTCACGAACTACTGTTCACGTGAACAGTAGCTCGTCTCCAAGCTCTCTTGCAACCTCCCTTGCAGCCACCCTTGTAACCCCTTGAAGCATTAGGGTTTCCAACCCTCTTGTATTGGTTTTATAGACCTTGAATGGTCTATGGACAAGCCTTAGACCAGATCCACAATTTGTGGGTGATTAGGTGACTTTTGGATTAAAGAAATCCATGTAGAATGGCCCTTTTCGAAGTTGGAAACAAAGTCAAAAATGAAGGCTCGGGGCTGGCGATCGACCTGCAGCTCCTGGCGGTCGACCGCCACTGAAACACCTGCAACCGGGCGATCCCTGGGAAATCCGGTCGACCGCCACTGGCTGGCGGTCGATCGCCACTGAAAAACGTGCAGCCTTGGCAGTCCCTGGCAGGGGCAGTCGACCGCCCCTGTGCTGGCGGTCGACTGCCAGCTGGGCAGAGCCCGGGTCACCCCGGGTCGATCCGTTGGCCGCACCAGCTCCGTCGCTTGAGTCCGTTAGCCGCCCGTTCATGTCTGTGGCATCTACCTTGATTGTCTTGAAGTTTTATTACTGAGTCTTCAAGCCAAATTTTGTTCCGGGGGCTCCGCCCCCGGAAACCCCCGCAAGGGGCGCTGCCCCCTTGACCCCCGCGACCTGACCAGGCAGGTCGATCCCCGCGACCTGACCGCGCAGGTCGATCCGTGTGCGAGGGCGCAACATTGAGCTTTCATGTGCATATCTGTCATGAACAAAACATCACATATGTCAGTCATAAGATAGTGGAAAAGAACAATGACTTATAGTGTTTAGCCATTATCAAAACTAAGAATACCAAATAACTCATATGATCATAGATTGATGTCGAATGACCTAATTGATCACATGATGACTCAAATGACTACAGGGGCACAACAAGGTCCCCGTTCGAGCGCCGCGAAGGGGCATCAAAAGAAAGAAGATCAAAGCAAAAGAGATTGAAGGGGAGACGAACAACGGAGAAGGGGAAATCAAGGCAAGAAAAAGAGAAGAGTTAATAGAAGAGAGCCTAGAGAGAAGAGTTATCGAGGAATTTCGAGCCACATCTCCCAGTTCCAGCGTTCTCTGCTGCAACATTGCGAGTGGAGTGTTCCCCGGCCTAGATATTAGGTGGGTTTTCCCTCTGTAATAAGGCCCAGAAGGGCCAACAGTTCTCTGGTCTTCGCCCTTCTGTTGATCCTCTCTATCTTCTCTCCCATGTAATCCTCTTTCCATAGAAAGGGCGATGATATGAGCCCGAGTGTCAATGCTAATGCCTCTCAGTATTTCCTAATTAAGAGATGTTGATGCTTGGTTGTAAAAAGCCCCACAGGGTGATGGATTCCAATTGGGTTCATGTCCCCGTAATAAATGTTTCTTATGTTCTGTGAATTACTGAATGCCCTTATTTACTAAATTGCGTTCTATACCGTTCACTATCTCTTCTCCTCTTCTACCCCTTCCGTTATCGCTCAGTAGCTAGCCGAAGTTGAACCATCCCGTTACGAGGGAGCCCGTCTCAGGGCTACATTTATCATCTCCTTCCCTTGTGCCCCCCTCTACAGTCGCAGTTTTCCTCGTTAGTAGTAGATGAATTTATGGAATCCCATATCCCCTTTGAATCATTGCCGATTCTATCCCGCCTTAAAGTGGTGAAAGGGGTTAGTCTATGCCCTTATGGGCTACAGTAAATCCATTCACTCTTCTCCCAGGGGTTTCCGATGGGTCCATGATGCTTGGGTCCCTCCGTGTGCTCAGTACCCATTTTCCTTGTGTGATTCATGCATGCCCTACCTTTGTGTGCGCACGACGTGTATGTTGTATTGACACTTAGTGTGGAGCTTTCTCCTTATCCCGTTAGTGGTCTTATCTTGCCATGTCAGTGGCCCTTTTTGAGATTCAAGTTCTCTTGTCCCCCGATGGAGTGCGAATTTGCTGGTATTGTTGGCATGATCCATAGCCTCTGTTATAGGGGGCAGAATCATGATTTCTGCAATAACGATTGCTCATCTCTCAACATGAATGTGGACCCATCACCTGGGAGAGGGGAACATTCCTCATTTGGTGAATGTTTCAGTTGGATTTCTTTCGGTCACTCATGGACCCCGGGGGCTCGTTTCCTTATAACGTGGACCCCGACGGATCCTATTCTGAGGGTGAACATCAATGGACCACTTCGCCCAATAGCAATTAAGTCTATAGAAGCCCGTGGGTCACTGAGACTTCCTGTATGCTAGTCCTCGAGGTTTTTCCACTCCCACTTGGGTTATCGGGGTCGCCGCTCTCGGTCTCCCGGCAATTTGTGAGTTCACCTCAGAATCTTCCGTGGGTGCATCTCCTTTTCTCTCCCTACGATTTTCGGAATAAGGGAAGATGCCACCGAAATTTACCTATGGTTTTCCTCGGCTTTTCTGTTAATTCGTTCTAACTATTTCAATTCATATTGAAACCAATAATAATAATAAACTGGTAACAATAATGAATACAATGTGTGAATAAACTGTTGCTGAAGTCCACGTCGTGCTGTGGTATGTGAGAGCTGACCAGGTTCACTTCAGGATTGCATAACGCTCGTGCTCGAGTATGAACCTCACACGGAGAATAAACAATAAAGATAGAATTAATGAGGGCTTCAATATTGTGGGTGTTCCATATTAAAAGGGAATCCTCAACTTTTCCTTCATAACTTGGGACTAGAATGAACATAACATAATGAATTTAACGTCTTTAATCCATGAGACCGTGGGCCAATCTTGGCTGTTAATCTTCTTTGAGCAATTCATCCAAGTTGGATTGAGTTCTCCCCTGCGTCGACCCCATGCCTGCTGGGGCCGACCCCTTTTTCACCTTAAACACTCCATGCGTCGACCCTATGCTTGCTAGGGTCGACCCCTTCTCTTCCCTTGAATACCCCCCTGAGTCGGCGCCAGAACTTGCCCGCTATAGGTGAATCAGCGCAAGGGTAATACCTTTCATGCGCTGATTCACCCTTTTCCCCCCATTCCACTCTTTTGTCATGCGCCGATTCACTCCCGCCGCTACATCTCTCCCCACCTACTGCATGTGCCGATTCATGTGGCCGCTCCACTTTCTGTGCCGCCTCACTCTATGTGTCGTCTCACCCACCTCTTCACTTTCCCATTTCTCCTTGCGCCGATCAAATACTTCATCCACTTCCTACACCGGTTCACTATGCCCTATGCCGATTCATCACCATACCCCTTTAAGTCGACTTCTGTGGGCCCAAGTCGACTTGTATCCCCGGTTAATCAATTGACCACTCCTCTGTCTATCACCAGGTTATTTATTAGGAACCCCATTCAAATGTCACCTCTCTCCATTAAAATTCCACAGTTTCACCCTGCTTGGCCCACGGTCATCCCATAACGAGAATAATGATAATAATAAAAATCAATCAATAATGAACCCATTTGGGCTTATCATCTTCATGTATGTGCAAATATACGCATACGCATATATGTGTGTTCATACATACGCATAGTCATCTTACCGTATGCTTGTCCATCTTGACTATCTGGTATATCAAACGGCGATATGCAGAAGGTCAAATTAACTCTGACTAGAAGCATTCACTGAGCGTGAGGTGATCTCCGGATCTAAGTCCTCCGCCGCGTATCGGGAGTCAGTTTAATAAGGCATTACCATATTACGTGCTTGAGTGCATGCATTGCACGACACACACACACCTTTCACCCCACGCATTTTTGCATATTTTCTTAGCCCCAGTGGCCCTATATCTTGATGATTAATCAATTTCATCTTTTAGAGGGATGTAATTAACGTCATAGCCTTTCTTGTCACGCCCCGAGATATGCAGCGGAAACTAAGTCGAGAACGTGAATAATCAGCATGGTAAGCCTCAAGCTAGCAAGATAATCAGAACGCTACACATTCACACAGAAAATAGGAATACACAAGCTAATGTACTCAAAAAATTTAAACGTTATTGAATCATAATAATCAATGTTTACAATGACACACGACTCTTCGAAATAGCAACTTACTAGACTCAATAAAAGAGAAAATTACATAACATGATCAACTTCACCGCCTATTACAGTGAAGGAACTAAAGTTATAACAAGACTCATGACTAGACTAGATATGGGTTCTGTAATACCCCAAATTATTTTGGAAATTTAATTAGAATTATTTGAATTTATTTAAAATTATTTGGAATTATTTGAATTAATGAGAATTTATTCGTAATTAATTAGATTAATTCTTTAATAAATAGTATAAGTCACTTTTCAACTATTTTATAACAATCCATAAAAATCATATTATTGTGTAATCCATTTCATTTAACAATTTTGTCTTCTTCGACTAAGCCTAATAAAATCATTAACTAGGCCTAATCAGTGGATTAAGTCCGATTTCCACACTTACCTACCCAATAGTGAACGCAATAGTAAACCTCATCTTAAAACACCAAATTAGAGCTTAATACTCAACCAAATGAGCTCATTTCGGTGAAAAATGAAAGGCCACGATCTAAGGATCAATAGCCCTCTATCAATCGAACCTAAACCTAACCCTAACACATGGTGGCGGTCGAGTTTTGGAGTGGTCAACCTTGGCGGCGCCGTTTTCCAACACCTAACTTGCGTGGTCGATTCCTCCCAGCCACGAAGTCTCCAGAAGCTCTATGAGCTATCAAAATGAAGCTCTACGAGTCTACATTCATTTGGTGGCTGCGGTGTTCGCATTAGATTCAGATCTAGGAAGTTCTTAGTCGTTTAGTGGAGGTGGGTTGGCTGCCGTTGTCCTCCTTCCTCTCCTCTTTGATCCTTCGATTGAGGTAGGTTTCCTTAACCAAAATCAGCTTATGAATATATCAAATTGTTCCTCTCGACGAGATCTTTCCAATGGTGGTAAAAGCCCCAATTTTCATTAGGTATCCAAGGAGATATCGCGGGTTTTCTAAGGTGCTGTCCAATTCGTTCTTCAGTCTAGGGCTTTAAGTTCTCTCTTCGATTGCTCTTCGATTGAGGTAGTATCTAACATCCAAACTCTAATTAATATACATTAATGTAATCAGCATCTTGTTAGCTTTCATTTGACGTAGAAAGCCCCAAATGTCATTGAGCATGTTTAGAGAATTTTGGATCGAAGTAAGAGCATGTTTAGGCTTGATTTATGGTATGTTCTTCAAGTAGAAGCATGATTTTCGGGCTATTTTTGAGTTGGATATCTAGATCCACATATGGCATATCATACATGGTTAGAATCAGCATTAAGTTAGCTTTCTTTTGATATAAGAAGCCCCAAATTTCGTTGTATATATTGAGAGAACCATACGATTTAGTAGAAGCATGTCAAGAACTAGGTCTTCATGTGTTCATCATAGAATAGGTTGTGATTCATTTGATTTCTGTTGAAATTCGTGTTTCAAAACTCTTGTTTTATGACCCTAGTATGTCTATTAAGAACCCTAAACCATGTGGTTAAGATCCCAACCCATTTAGACCCCAAATCGTGGAGTTTTTCATGATTTCCGGAAGCCCGTTCTTGTCTGGAAACCCAGGAGTCGACCCATACCACCCAGCAAGCAGAAGATTTCTGCTTTGCATGGGTCGACCCATGGGGTCGACCCACACTGCAGGGGTCGACCCAATGGGTCGACCCATGCCTGGAAATTTCCAGGGGGTCGACCCAATGGGTCGAACCACATGCTGTAAGACCCGGTAAAAGATGTTTTTGACCCGAGGATAGATCAGGATCATTAGGGGATCGACCCATTCAACTTAGCCCAATTGAAAACTATATTTTCGAGGATCTAATGACCTATTCATGTACCCCTTTGATTTCAATTAACATTGGTCCCTACATGCAAATATAGTGTAAAAACATGACGTTTATCATCTTCATTTCAACGTATACAATGGTTAAATAGAAACTCACATAATTAGTGGTTAATTGTGTAACTAGATTTCTGTTAATGCATGCTATTTCATTCCTGTACGAGCTTGTTCCTTATCTCATCATCTTGAATCCGCTTTTTGGCAATTGGCTAAATGCAAATGATAATAGATAATCTTTGATATATTAACTTGGTAATTAGGATTAAATTGATTGTTAAGTTGCTGTTTTAGTCATTATTACTCCAGTAGAATGGATTGCTTACACACTTGAACGGTACACTGTCAGCCTTTCTTTCTTGACCCCGTGGACCAAGTTTTGGTCCAATTCTTATAATGCGGCCCAAAGTGACCGTATAACCGAGTTTTTGTTTTAGTGAATCCAAGGACAAGTTAGTCCTTAAATCTCATACTTGTGGCCGTAATTCCTCTGATTAAATTGGCCATATAACTTGACTGAATGTCTAGATAATCGTGGGATCTTGTATCCAATAAATCGATGCCAACGCACCGTAAGGGCCCGGTCTGGTCCTGGGGAGAGCGCCCGAAAGTTAGTGAGCCCATGGGATGTTAATGACATGGTGAGGCATTGCACCGAGTACTTGACTAGCTTGTTACGTCTATGACGTGAAAAATCTCTTGTTACTCTTGTTACTTGATTGTGCTTGAAATGATGTTTAAAATACTTGCTTGTTGGCCAATTCTCAATTCTTTATTACTATCTCTTGTTGTAAATTCTTGTACTTGTAATCTTGTTATCTCTTGTCATCATTATATTTCTTGACCTTGCAAGATCTTTGTATTTCGCTGTTTATTTGTATCGTCATTTATTTCATTTCTTAGCATTGCATATGAAAATGTAATTAACTTGTTAATCACGTAAACTTGCATGTTTTTTTCTACTGAGCGTCAGCTCATAGTTGTTGTTTCCCCCCCTTCCAGGCTATTCAGGTGATGATGCGCATACCGATGGGGAAGGGCAGGAGTGATATCTCTTGAGTGTACTTATAGTAGATGCCGAGTTGGCATGGTTGGTTACCTCTAGTTATTTCCTTAGAGTTGTGTTAGCACTTGTTACTTTTGGAGTCGGTTATTGTATTAGAATTCAGATTGAAAGTCATGTTTGATCGTGTATTAGCAGTGTTGGTTATTGTAATGATTTGGAATCATCTTGATCAATAGAGTTGTATCTTTCCTTAGCATTGTGTAATTGTTTAGTTTAGAATATTTATTTGCTTTCTAGCTAGTTTCTAACTGTACGTCCCGATATTCCGCGTCGGGGCGTGACAGTTTAGTTGGTATCAGAGCCTTAGGTTTCACATTCCTAGATTTTCCTAAGTTCTAGGTTTTCTATGTTTTTGCATTGCATCCCAATAACCCGGTATATCAAAAGGTGTTGTCCGAACGTTAGGCTACGCCTATCGGGAAGGTCGCACACTTGCGCGAGTGGTCATCAGATCGATTATCTCCGCCAGGTACCGAGTTTTGGTCATGTCTAGGTGCATAGGACCCCTAACCTTGTTAAAGTCTAAGAACCCGACCTGGTGAGATTGGGTAGAAACTTGGGTTAAGTTCGTATCTTAATCGTGTTATTATCTATCTTATTGAACCTTAGTAATCTATTCCTCGTGTAGGCTTTTGAAATGGCAGCTGAACGTGCGGAATGGAGGAACTTGCAGCGTACAGTTCAAGGACTTACGCGGGCTTTATAGCAAGTGGCTCAAGCAGGAGCGGCACATCATGGCACCGGTGATCTATACCGGAACTTCCGAGGGATGAATCCGCCTAGATTTGGTGGCTCGACTGATCCCGATGAAGCTGAGCACTGGCTAGATGAAATGGGAAGAATCTTCGAAGTGATGCAATGTAGCAATCAAGAGCGTGTCCTTCTCTCAACATTCCAACTGGAACGCGATGCACGTACTTGGTGGGATTCTATCAAGGTGACTCTCGGTGATCAGCATGTTACGTGGGAAGAGTTCGAGGAATTCTTTAACAGCAAGTATTTTTCTGACCGAGTACAAGAGAAGAAAGCGGCGGAGTTCGCAGCTCTGAAACAGCGAGGTCTGTCCGTGGCAGAGTATGAGGCTCAATTTTCACGGCTTTCTCGTTATGCTACACACCTTATTTCCACCAAGAAGATGAAGGCGAAGCGTTTTCTCAATGGGCTGAAGCTACATTATATCAATCAGTTGGCGCCGATGGAAATCTCCACTTATTCCGAAATGGTGAGGAAAGCTCAAGTTCTAGAAGATACTCTTGAGATGACGGAGAGAATCCGTGGAAAAGGCACCAAGAAGGAACTACCTACGGGTTCCGAGAATATCAAACCCGGGTATGGCAAGAAGAGGCCCATTAGTGGACCAGGTTCATGGACTGGATCTGGATCGTGGAAAGGCAAGATGCCGAGGCAGGAAGACAAGAAGTTTGGCCCTGTTGTTCCATTCAAGGGCGTGTGCAACTATTGTGACCGTCCGGGTCACAAGATGGAGGAGTGCTGGCGCAAGCTAGGCGCCTGTTTGCGTTGTGGAAGCAAAGAGCACCGTATCCCTAACTGTCCTCTTATATCGGAGCAAGCTACACCGGCGAAACCTCAAGTCTTCAAGAAACCACAAGACAAGCTTCAAGCTTTGCATGCAGATGAAGCAGGAACCGTCGAGGACGGTGGGCTCGTCGAAGGTACACTTATTATACTCGACAAGTCAGCATTTGTTCTTTTTGATATTGGTGCCACACATTTCTTTATTTCTCAGAGATTTGCTAAGTCTTTAGCTATGGAACCTGTTTTGATGGATTCTCCGTTAGAAATATCAACACCTATTGGTATTAGATCAGCAATCCAGTATTTCTATCCTTCTAGTACGGTTATGATTGTTGAACAGAACTTTCCAGCTGATTTGATTTGCATGGACATGAAGGATTATGACGTAATCCTAGGAGCATATTGGTTAGCTCGATATGAGGCTAATGTTCACTGCAGTTCTAGCTCCGTGTCTTTTACTAGGCACCCGAGACTTTCTTTTGTGGGAGTTAAGCAGCATAACTCCGTATCCCTTATCTCGGCTCTTCGAGCTGATAAGTTGATGAGATGAGGATGCGAGGCTTTTCTGGCCTTTGTCTGTGCAACCCCTGAACAGCAGATTGAGATTAAGGACATTTCTGTTGTCTGGGATTTTCTTGATATTTTTCCCGAAGAACTACCAGGACTTCCGCCTGAGCGGGAAGTTATCTTTTCTATTGATCTCTTTCCTGGCACATCTCTTATTTCCAAGGCTCCTTACCGCATGTCTCCTGCGGAACTGAGGGAATTAAAGCAACATTTGATGGAATTACTCGAGAAGGGTTTCATTCGCCCTAGTACTTCTCCTTGGGGAGCCCCTGTATTATTCGTCAGGAAGAAAGATGGTTCGATGAGGTTGTGCATCGATTATCGGTAATTGAACCAGCAGACTGTCAAGAACAAATATCCATTGCCGAGGATTGACGAATTATTTGACCAGATAGCGGGAGCTCAGTATTTTTCTAAGATCGATCTTCGATCTGGATATCATCAGTTGTAGATTAAGGAAGAAGATATCTATAAAACAGCTTTCCGCAGCATGTATGGTCATTTTGAGTTTGTCGTTATGCCTTTTGGTCTAACGAATGCTCCAGCAGCTTTCATGCAGTTGATGAACGATGTATTTCGGCCCTATCTTGATCGATGGGTCGTGGTATTCATTGACGATATCTTGATTTATTCCAAGAATGAGGAAGAGCATGCTGAGCATCTGAGGATGGCATTGCAACTGTTGAGAGATCATCAGCTATATGCCAAGTTCAGTAAGTGTGAATTCTGGCAGCAAGAGGTGTCCTTTCTAGGACATATCATCACGAAGGACGGTATTTCTGTTGATCCTTCGAAGGTAGAGGCAGTGAAGAATTGGGATCAGCCTACCAGTGTGACCGAAGTTAGAAGTTTCCTAGGCCTGGCAGGCTACTACAGAAGATTTCTCCAAGATTGTGGTACCTATGACAAGATTAACCCGCAAGGAGAACAAGTTTGATTGGTCAGATGATTGTCAACAAAGCTTTCAGACTTTGAAGGAGTGTTTGACTACTGCACCTATATTGGCTTTACCTTCTAGTGAATGAGGTTTTGCGGTATACACTGATGCTTCAGGTATTGGTTTAGGCTATGTACTCATGCAGCATGGAAAGGTGATTGCCTATTCTTCTAGGCAGTTGAGGAAGCATGAAGAGAATTATCATGTTCATGATTTGGAACTAGCAGCAGTCGTGTTTGCTTTGAAGATATGGAGGCACTACTTGTATGAAGAAACATTCACAGTATTTTCAGATCACAAAAGTCTGAAATATTTGTTTTCTCAGAAGGAACTTAATATGAGGCAGCGAAGATGGTTGGAGTACTTGAAAGACTTCAACTTCTCGATTGAGTATCATCCTAGCAAAGGCAATGTTGTGGCAGATGCATTAAGCAGGAAGCCTGTGGCTAGATTATCAAGTCTCATGTTACATGAGTGGAAGCTATTGGGACAATTAGCTAGTCTGGATCTGAATGTTGATAATGATCGAGTTATGATTGCACATATTCAACTTAAGCTTGAATTATTGATGGAGATCAAGTCCTTGCAAGATAATGATCCCGAGTTGGTAGAGATCAAGGGAAGCTTGAGCAGCAGACCTGACTTCATGATGGCTGACGATGGAAGATTATTATTCCAGGGTAGAACTTGTGTACCTGATGAAGCTGGAATAAAGAACAAGATTCTGGAGGAAGCACATAGATCCAGATATACCATTCATCCTGGAGGCACTAAAATGTTCAAGGATTTGAAGAGATCTTTTTGGTGGCCGAACATGAAAAGAGAAGTTACAGACTTCGTGAGTAGATGTTTGGTTTGTCAGCAAGTTAAGGCTGAACATTTCAGACCGGCAGGAAAGTTGAAACCACTTGACATACCCCAATGGAAGTGGGAAAGCATTGGCATAGATTTCATTATGGGTCAGGACTCGTGGTGGATTTGATGCAATATGGGTGATTGTTGACCGATTGACAAAGTCAGCTCATTTCTTACCCATTAAGTCCAAGTGGACAGTTGATGTATTGGATGGTTTGTATTTGAAGGAAGTGGTAAGGCTCCATGGCATACCAGTCAGTATTGTGTCTGATCGAGACCCCAGATTTACTTCACATTTCTGGAAGGGACTGCAAGAGTCTCTTGGTACTCGCCTGAATTTCAGTACTACTTTTCATCCACAGACCGATGGACAGACTGAAAGAACCAACCAGATAGTGGAAGATATGCTCAGAGCATGCATGATTGATTTCGGAGGCAGTTGGAGTGATCATTTGGCTTTGATTGAATTCGCCTACAACAACAGTTATCAATCCAGCATCCAGATGGCTCCTTTTGAAGCATTGTACGGGCGAAGTTGTCGTTCCCCGTTGTGTTGGGATGAGATAGGTGAGAAGCAATGGCTTGGACCGGATCTTATTTCAGAATCATCACAGAACATCTGTGTCATCCGAGACCGGTTACAGGTAGCCCAATCAAGACAGAAGAGTTAGGCCGACACAAGGAGAAGAGCATTAGAATTTCAAGTTGGCGAGCATGTATTCTTAAAGGTTTCTCCTTCGAGAGGGATTCGAAGATTTGGCATTCATGGCAAGCTAAGTCCGAGGTATATTGGTCCATTCGAGATCCTAGATAGAGTGGGAGAAGTTGCTTACAGACTGGCATTACCACCGCAGTTGTCTGACGTACACAATGTTTTCCATGTGTCTATGTTACGGAAATATGTGTACGATCCCACTCATATCATTCAGCATGTGGATTTTGAGTTAAAGGAAGATTTGACCTATGAAGAAAGACCTATCAAGATTCTAAACCGGAAACAGCAGTAACTCCGGAATCGGTCTATACCAATGGTCAAGATTTAGTGGAGTCGGCGTGGAACCGAAGAAGCTACTTGGGAATCTGAAGATACTTTGCGGAAGCGGTATCCCGACTTGTTCTAGGTGAGCAATCTCTTTCCCTATCCTCCGTATTTAGTGCAGTGAATTTGGAGGACCAAATTCTTTAAGTGGGGGAGGGTGTAATACCCCAAATTATTTTGGAAATTTAATTAGAATTATTTGAATTTATTTGAAATTATTTGGAATTATTTGAATTAATGAGAAATTATTCGTAATTAATTAGATTAATTCTTTAATAAATAGTATAAGTCACTTTTCAACTATTTTATAAAAATCCATAAAAATCATATTATTGTGTAATCCATTTCGTTTAACAATTTTATCTTCTTCGACTAAGCCTAATAAAATCATTAACTAGGCCTAATCAGTGGATTAAGTCTGATTTCCACACTTACCTACCCAATAGTGAACGCAATAGTAAACCTCATCTTAAAACACCAAATTAGAGCTTAATACTCAACCAAATGAGCTCATTTCGGTGAAAAATGAAAGGCCACGATCTAAGGATCAATAGCCCTCTATCAATCGATCCTAAACCTAACCCTAACACATGGTGGCGGCCAAGTTTTGGAGTGGTCAACCTTGGCGGCGCCGTTTTCCAACACCTAACTTGCGTGGTCGATTCCTCCCAGCCACGAAGTCTCCAGAAGCTCTATGAGCTATCAAAATGAAGCTCTACAAGTCTACTTTCATTTGGTGGCTGCGGTGTTCGCATTGGATTCAGATCTAGGAAGTTCTTGGTCGTTTAGTGGAGGTGGGTCGGCTACCGTCATCCTCCTTCCTCTCCTCTTTGATCCTTCGATTGAGGTAGGTTTCCTTAACCAAAATCAGCTTATGAATATATCAAATTGTTCCTCTCGACGAGATCTTTCCAATGGTTGTAAAAGCCCCAATTTTCATTAGGTATCCAAGGAGATATCGCGGGTTTTCTAAGGTGCTGTCCAATTCATTCTTCAGTCTATGGCTTTAAGTTCTCTCTTCGATTGCTCTTCGATTGAGGTAGGATCTAACATCCAAACTCTAATTAATATACATGAATGTAATCAGCATCTTGTTAGCTTTCATTTGACGTAGAAAGCCCCAAATTTCATTGAGCATGTTTAGAGAATTTGGATCGAACTAAGATCATGTTTAGGCTTGATTTATGGTATGTTCTTCAAGTAGAAGCATGATTTTCGGGCTGTTTTTGAGTTGGATATCTAGATCCACATATGGCATATCATACATGGTTAGAATCAGCATTAAGTTAGCTTTCTTTTGATATAAGAAGCCCTAAATTTCGTTGTATATATTGAGAGAACCATACGATTTAGTAGAAGCATGTCAAGAACTAGGTCTTCATGTGTTCATCATAGAATAGGTTGTGATTCATTTGATTTCTGTTGAAATTCATGTTTCAAAACTCTTGTTTTATGACCCTAGTATGTCCATTAAGAACCCTAAACCATGTGGTTAAGATCCCAACCCATTTAGACCCCAAATCGTGGAGTTTTTCATGATTTCCGGAAGCCCGTTCTTGTCTGGAAACCCAGGGGTCGACCCATACCACCCAGCAAGCAGAAGATTTCTGCTTTGCATGGGTCGACCCATGGGGTCGACCCACACTGTAGGGGTCGACCCATGCCAGGGCAGCTCCCTGGAACCTCCAGGGGTCGACCCAATGGGTCGACCCATGCTTGGAAATTTCTAGGGGGTCGACCCACGTGCTGTAAGACCCGGTAAAAGATGTTTTTGACCCGAGGATCGATCCGGATCATTAGGGGATCGACCCATTCAACTTAGCCCAATTGAAAACTATATTTATGAGGATCTAATGACCTATTCATGTACCCCTTTGATTTCAATTAACATTGGTCCCTACATGCAAACATAGTGTAAAAACATGCCGTTTATCATCTTCATTTCAACGTATACAATGGTTAAATAGAAACCCACATAATTAGTGGTTAATTGTGTAACTAGATTTCTGTTAATGTATGCTATTTCATTCCTGTACGAGCTTGTTCCTTATCTCATCATCTTGAATCCACTTTTTGGCAATTGGCTAAATGCAAATGATAATAGATAATCTTTGATATATTAACTTGATAATTAGGATTAAATTGATTGTTAAGTTGCTGTTTTAGTCATTATTACTCCAGTAGAATGGATTGCTTACACACTTGAACGGTACACTGTCAGCCATTCTTTCTTGACCCCGTGGACCAGGTTTTGGTCCAATTCTTGTAATGCGGCCCAAAGTGACCGTATAACCGAGTTTTTGTTTTAGTGAATCCAAGGACAAGTTAGTCCTTAAATCTCATACTTGTGGCCGTAATTCCTCTGATTAAATTGGCCATATAACTTGACTGAATGTCTAGACAATCGTGGGATCTTGTATCCAATAAATCGATGCCAACGCACCGTAAGGGCCCGGTCTGGTCCTGGGGAGAGTGCCCGAAAGTTAGTGAGCCCATGGGATGTTAATGACATGGTGAGGCATTGCACTGAGTACTTGACTAGCTTGTTACGTCTATGACGTGAAAAATCTCTTATTACTCTTGTTACTTGACCGTGCTTGAAATGATGTTTAAAATACTTGCTTGTTGGCCAATTCTCAATTCTTTATTACTATCTCTTGTTGTAAATTCTTGTACTTGTAATCTTGTTATCTCTTGTCATCATTATATTTCTTGACCTTGCAAGATCTTTGTATTTCGCTGTTTATTTGTATCGTCATTTATTTCATTTCTTAGCATTGCATATGAAAATGTAATTAAATTATTAATCACGTAAACTTGCATGTTATTTCCTACTGAGCGTCAGCTCATAGTTGTTGTTTCCCCCCTTTCCTGGCTATTCAGGTGACGATGTGCATACCGATGGGGAAGGGCAGGAGTGATATCTCTTGAGTGTACTTGTAGTAGATGCCGAGTTGGCATGGTTGGTTACCTCTAGTTATTTCCTTAGAGTTGTGTTAGCACTTGTTACTTTTGGAGTCAGTTATTGTATTAGAATTTAGATTGGAAGTCATGTTTGATCGTGTATTAGTAGTATTGGTTATTGTAATGATTTGGAATCATCTTGATCAATAGAGTTGTATCTTTCCTTAGCATTGTGTAATTGTTTAGTTTAGAATATTTATTTGCTTTCTAGCTAGTTTCTAACTATACGTCCCGATATTTCACGTCGGGGCATGACAGGTTCTCTCGAACCATCAATCACTCTCGGATCCGTCATTGGTGTACTCTGAATCTGACCCGCTAGAATTTCCTGAAAAAGATTGAAAAAGTAGGGAATGAACACACTTGCCCAGTAGGTATCTTCGTATCAACATGAAGGCATAATTTAAGTATTTAGTGTTTTTGCTCTAGAAGGTAAGATAAAGGAAAACGCGATAAAACATGCGATAAAACCAAAGTAATGTCATAAGTAGCAAGATATAGACCATAGAGATATGAGTGTTCATATAGAATGGTAGCATGATCAAGTAAGAATATAATGTGGCCTTTCATTAACGAGAATGTACTAGAATGTAACGAGAATGTGCTTTTCATAACCATAAAGGCTATGCACTAGAAAGTCATGTAACGAGAATGTATAATTTCATGATGAGCCTCATGATTTTCACCTGTTTATAAAAAAAGTACTCTTGGCGCAATGCGACGTCAGTGTTCATCATACCCCATGGTTTACAGTATGTTTCCGGCCATCCACCGAGGGGGTTAGCATGGAGCCCTTGGACACTGTCCGTGCCTGCTCTTGCACCTTCACGTTATAAATCAAGCTACTTCCATGAGAAATATAAATGCAGGCCAATAATGTAAAGTTCAAACAATAGTTCATGATAACAATATCAAGGTAAGAATGCATCAAATAAGAACATGTGAGTTCAAGGATAAATTAATGACTAGATCATGCTGCAGAAGGAATCCGGCAGCATAACGGTACATTCATTAATTTCTATATTTCATTAATAACTTATTCATAAGGTTTTGGGTCCCAAATAATCAATAGACCATCTAAGAGTAAAGTAGAGTCAACTCTTGGGTCATACCCCGGGTTAGACATCAATTAGACAGAAAACAGTCATGCCAGAACCATTTTATTGAGAAGGCGGTCAAGTGAAGACCGTTTTCTTGAAGTAACGGTCATATCGAGACCGCTATCAGGTAGAGTCGACGCCAGAAGAAGAAAAGGGTCGACGCAGTGGAACACTGGAAGAACGCGGTCACGATCCGACCGCTATCATGAAGTAGCAGTCGCGGTAAGGCCGCGTCTTAGTCTAGAGTGCAGAAAATGCCGATTACACAAGTGCTTTCTAGGCCAATGGGTTTTTTAAGGTACAACCAACTCGGAGTCCTAATGGGAATCCTAAGCTCGCGGAGACTTACGGAAGCCTTGAAACAAGCTCACCTAGTCCGATAGAATGAATATCCGACTGAGAGGTTCACAAGTCCAAGAGAGTGTTCCTATCAAGTGCGTGTGTAACTAATAGCATCGTACCGGAATAAGTGCTATGTACTTAAGAAAGACTGAGATGAGAGTGAATCGCGTAGAAACAGCGATCAAATCATCAATGTAACAAGTTCCATAAACCATGTGAAAATAACTTTAATACAAGACTATATGATTTTGGCATGAAATTAACATAAGATTAAAATAAGTTTATAAAATATGGAGGGAATGAAATCTATCATGATTGGCGCATAATATAAACAAAATCATGAATATGATGACATATCTAGGAATAGGACCAAATTACCTAGGCTTAGCATGTATTTAATAGGGATGATCTGAATTCTGTTTCGGGTTAACAAAATACAGAACACGGTTAGGTGAGAAACGCCTTTTGGAAGTAGCGGTCGATCTGAGACCGCCTTCTAGAAGAAGCGATTTCTGAGGAACCGGCTTTTGTCTGTAACAGACAGAAGCAACAATCCGACGTGTAGGGCCTATCTACGGCCATAAATGCATAAAAACCATGAAGAATAGAAGGATAACATATGGGAACATGTTTAAAACGTCAAAGGTGCATGAAAATACATGAATCATGCTAAAATTCTTATCTTTTAGTTACAAGGTGCAGGGTTAATATGCAGAGAAAAGCATGCAAGCGCAGTCATGGGAAAACATCAAATACTCAACGTAGAAAGCATGAAATCAAGCAAGGTTAGAGGACTTTTGTTCCTAACTTGTTGTTTGAGCCTTTCATGAGATAACTTACCTCTGGTTTATCCCTAGACAGAAAATTTCTCCCTGGAAGATAGTGTTGGTTCCTGCGCGTCCTGCGTAGAAATAACAACTTCCTGACCTTCAATCTCCTTAACCTCTCGTCCTTAATTCACGAAATTTGGAGGTAAGTTAGAAGACATGAAGGGGAACAAATAACTCTAAAGGATGAACCTTAAAATACCTCTGATAGTATCCCTAAATCTCGAGTCTTTGACAAACAGATACGCTTGTTCTTGTGCGTTCTACAGAGAAACAGCAACTTGCATATCTTCTAATTCCTCAACGGCTTGATCTCCTAACATGAAATTTGGAGAGGAGTTAGACAATGCTAAAGGGAACGAATAGTTCTAAAGTACTAACATGAAATAACATCATCTTACCATCGAACTAGGCGAGCCAAAATGAGGGTTCGCGCAGATCGATTCTGGGCCCTATTTATAGGGTATGACCTAGGGCTGAAAGATTAGATCAAATAGGAGTCTTATAGGGCATCCATTCGATCTCCAAAAAGTCCTAGATGGGTTTACATGCCAGAACACTTCGATCCTAGACGATTGGGATGGGAAAAATCTCATTTTTCCACGTTTCCACAAATCACGTTTTCGGATCATAGTCGCGATCTTCCCTGGACCGCTACTCTGAGAACGCGGTCGCGCGATAGACCGCGTTCTGGCGTATTTTCCAAAATTGTAAATTTTCTTATTTGTCTTCCATTTATCCTCTAATTGGCCTATTTATCTATTTTAAATCTGTAAATAGCCCTAATTACGTCTCTAGAAGTGTGCTTGGGCCAAAAGGGCTTAGAAATTGGTCTTTAGGCACAATTTAAGTGGGTTTATTTATTTGGTTAATTTAGGGCCTTTAAATAAATTTACTTAACCCATAATTCATTAAATAGCCCATCAAGCCTTTTAAATGCTTAATAATTTTATTTAATTCATGAAAAATCTTTGAAAAAATTAGGGGTGTTACACCCTCCCCCCACTTAAAGAGAATTCGGTCCCCAAATTCATTGCATGGGATTTATGGAGAGTGCTAATTTACTTATAGTTAATTTGTTCCGCTAGTAATTAAGGCAATGCCGAGTGCGAGTAGGTTAAAATGGTACCTTTAATCGCTTTACCTTCACCATCCAAGATAGCATTAAGTCGGCCTTGTCCGCCTGCATCCATTATCGTCTCTTGAAGATTGATCCTTTATGAGAGGACACGCAGGCACGCGATGCTCTCGGCTTCCACATCGTAAATAAGCGCCGAGATGTTTCCAACATTCTTCGACTGAATGACCGAATTTCTCACAAAATGAGCAAGCCGCCATGACTTGCCTCTCCTCTTCCTCCTTGACTCTTTTATTCTTGCCATTACTATTGCCATTCCCTTTTCCATTACCATTGCCATTGCGGGACCTCTTCTTGTTGTTACGGGGTTCATAATCTTCCATGATACTAAACCTTTCTTCTTTTTCCTCTCACCTATCATGTTTTCGGCTTAGCTTTTCATCCTTTCCCCTGAATTTCTCTACCTTTTCCAAGGTCCTCTCACATAAATGAGCACGATGGACCATCTCGATATAGGTCCAAATGTTTTGAGGGCCAAGTTGTTTGACGAAGATGGGACGTAACCCATCCATAAATCGATTGGCTTTTAAGATCTTTGTGGCAACCAGATGTGGAGCATATGGCGCCAGCCTTGAGAATTGGAGTTCATATTCTGCCATGGTCATCATTCCTTGCCGTAGAGAGGCGAATTCTGCATCTTTCATCTCGCGCACATGCTCGGAGAAATATTTCTCCCGGAAGAGTTCAAGAAACTCCTCCCAAGTGAGTTGCACGTTTTGTAGATGAGCCGAGGTGGCCTTCCACCACGTTCGGGCATCCTTATTAAGTTGAAATGCGGCAAGAAGGACCTTCTCTTGATCGGTGGATTGCATAACATTGAAGATCTGGTCCATCTCGTCGATCTAATTTTTAGCTTCATCGGGGTTAGAGGAACTCGAGAACCGCAGAGGATTCATACTCCGAAAATTACGATGTAAGTCACCAGCGCCTGCCCTTGCGCCAGCTTGGGCCACCGTTTTGAGGGCCTGGGTAAGACCCGTAACAGTTTGTTGCATCGCTTCCCAATTTGCACGATTTGCAGCCATCGTGAGAATGAGGTGCCTAAGAAAATAAATAATTTGTTATTTTCCTATGGAATTTGAGGGAGTTAACCTATAGATAATTTCTAAATAAACAATCTCATCCTAGGCTCTACCCAATTCTCACATGGGTTCAGAAATTTCTTCCTAGTTCATAGGTATGGGTCCTTAAATCTTAGACTTAACCTATGACATGACATTTTCCTAGGACTTACTTATGCCTAGGCTCTGATACCAACTTAACTGTCACGCCCCGAGATATACAGCAGAAACTAAATCGGGAACGTGAACAGTCAGCATGGTAAGCCTCAAGCTAGCAAGATAATCAGAGCGCTACACATTCACACATAAAGAGGAATGCACAAGGTAATATACTCAAAAATTCTAAACTTTATTGAATCATAATAATCAATGTTTACAATGACACAAGACTCTTCGACATAGCAACTTACTAGAATCAATAAAAGAGAAAATTACATAACATGATCAACTTCGCCGCCTATTACAGTGAAGGAACTAAAGTTATAACAAGACTCATGACTAAACAAGCTATGGCTTCTCTCGAACCATCAATCACTCTCGGATCCGTCATTGGAGTAGTCTGAATCCAACCCACTAGAGTTTCTTGAAAAAGTTTAGAAAAGTAAGGAATGAGCACACTTGTCAAGTAGGTATCTTCGTATCAACATGAAGGCATGATTTACGTATTTAGTGTTTTTCCTCTAGAAGGTAAGATAAAGGAAAACGTGATAAAACATGCAATAAAACCAAAGTAATAACATAAGTAGCAAGATATAGACCATAGAGATATGAGTGTTCATGTAGAATGAGAGCATGATCAAGTAAGAATATAATGTGGCCTTTCATTAACGAGAATGTACTATAATGTAATGAGAATGTACTTTTCATAACCATAAAGGCTATGCACTAGAAAGGCATGTAACGAGAATGTATAATTTCATGATGAGCCTCATGGTTTTCACCCGTTTATAAAAAAAGTACTCCCAGCGTAATGCGACGCCAGTCTTCATCATACCCCATGGTTTACAGTATATTTCTGGCCATCCACCGAGGGGGCAAGCATGGAGCCCTTGGACACTATCCGTGTCCGCTCTTGCATCTTCACGTTATAAATTAAACTACTTCCACAAGAAATATAAATGCAGGCCAATAATGTAAAGTTCAAATAATAGTTCATGATAACAATATCAAGGTAAGAATGCATCAAATAAGAACATGTTGAGTTCAAGGATGAATTAATGACTAGGTCATGCTACGGAAGGAATCCGACAGCATAACGGTACATTCATTAATTTCTATAGTCATTGTGCCCAAAGACCATCTAGGAATCAATAGACCATCTAGGAATAGAGTAGAGTCAACCCTTGGGTCAAACCCCAGGTTAGACATCAATTAGACAGAAAACGGTCATGCCAGGACCATTTTATTGAGAAGGCGGTCAAGTGAAGACCGTTTCCTTGAACTAGGGGTCATATCGAGACCGCTATCAGGTAGAGTCGACGCCAGAACAGGAAAAGGGTCAACGTAGTGGAACACTGGAAGAACACGGTCACAATCCGACTGCTATCATGAAGTAGCGGTCGCGGTAAGGCCGCGTCTTAGTCTAGAGTGCAGAAAATGCCGATTACACAAGTGCTTTCTAGGCCAATGGGCTTTTTAAGGTACAACCAGCTCGGCGTCCTAGTGGGAATCCCAGGCTCGCGGAGATTTACGGAAGCCTTGAAATAAGCTCACCTAGTCCGACAGAAGGAATATCCGATTGAGAGGTTCACAAGTCCAAGAGAGTGTTCCTATCAAGTGCGTGTGTAACTAATAGCATCGTACCGAAATATGTGCTATGTGCTTAAGAAAGATTGAGATGAGAGTGAATCGTGTAGAAACAGCGATCAAATCATCAATGTAACAAGTTCCATAAATCATGTGAAAATAACTTTAATACAAGACTATATGATTTTGGCATGAAATTAACATAAGATTAAAATAAGTTTATAAAAAATGGAGGGAATGAAATCTATCATGATTGGCGCATAATATAACCAAAATCATGAATATGATGACATATCTAGGAATATGACCTAATTACCTAGGCTTAGCATGTATTTAATAGGGCTAATCTGTATTCTATTTAGGGTTAACAGAATATAGAACGCGGTCAGGTGAGAACCGCCTTTTGGAAGTAGCGGTCGATCTGAGACTGCCTTCTTGAAGAAGCGGTTTCTGAGGAACCGCCTTCTATCTGTAACAGACAGAAGCAACAGTCCGACATACAGGGCCTATCTACGACCATAAATGCATAGAAACCATGAAGAATAGAAGGATACCATATGGGAACATGTTTAGAATGTCAAAGGTGCATGAAAAGATATGAATCATGCTAAAATTCTTATCTTTTAGTTACAAGGTGCAGGGTTAATATGCAGAGAAAAGCATGCAAGCGCAGTCAAGGGAAAATATCAAATATTCAATGTAGAAAGCATGAAATCAAGCAAGGTTAGAGGGATTGTGTTCCTAACTTGCTGTTTGAGTCTTTCATGAGATAACCTACCTCTGGTTTGATCCCTAGATAGAGAATTTCTCCCTGGAAGACAGTGCTGGTTCCTACGCGTCCTGCGTAGAAACAGCAACTTCCTGACCTTCAATCTCCTTAACCTCTAGTTCTTAATTCACGAAATTTGGAGGGAAGTTAGAAGACATGAAGGGGAACAAATAACTCTAAGGTGTTGTTTGGTATCGGAATAAATTTTGAGGAGAATAGGTGTAAGTCATTCTAGGATAATTTATGTCTAGTCTTATTCTCATATACGTTTGATACACAATGGGTGAAATGGGGTTAGAAAAATGGGGATAAGTCATTCCAACAAAAGGTTGGAATGACTTATCCCCATTTCTAACCCCAAAATCGGGGTTAACCTTATTTTCTTTAACCCGGGTTATCCCCGCCCATTTTAACGATACCAAACCTAGAACAGGGATAGAGTGGGGATATCCCCGCTCTAACCCCGTACCAAACGACCCCTAAAGGATGAAACTTAAAATATCTCTCATAGTATCCCTAAATCTCGAGTCTTTGCTAGACAGATACGCTTGTTCTTGTGCGTTCTGCAGAGAAACAGTAACTTGCATATCTTCTAATTCCTCAATGGCTTGATCTCCTAACATGAAATTTGGAGAGGAGTTAGACAATACTAAAGGGAATGAATAGTTCTAAAGGACTAACATGAAATAACACCATCTTATCATCGAACTAGGCAAGCCAAAACGAGGGTTCGCGCAGGTCAATTCTGGGCCCTATTTATAGGGTATGACCAGGGCTGAAAGATTAGATCAAATAGGAGTCCTATAAGGCATCCATTCGATCCCCCAAAAGTCCTAGATGTGTTTACATGCCAGAGCACTTCGATCCTAGGCGATTGGGATGGGAAAAATCCCATTTTTCCACATTTCCACAAATCACGTTTTGGATCATAGTCGCGGTCTTCCCTGGACCGCTATTCTGAGAAAGCGGTCGCACGATAGACCGCGTTCTGGCGTATTTTCCAAAAAATTTAAATTTTCTTATTTATCTTCCATTTATCCCCTAATTGGCCTATTTATCCCTTTTAAATCCGTAAATAACCCTAATTACATCTCTAGAAGTGGGCTTGGGCCAAAAGGACTTAGAAATTGATCTTTGTGCCAAATTTAAGTGGGCTTATTTATTTGGTTAATTTAGTGCCTTCAAATTAATTTACTTAACCCATAATTTATTAAATAGCCCATCAAGCCTTTTAAATGCTTAATAATTTTATTTAATTCATGAAAAATATTAGAAAATTTTAGGGGTATTACATTTATGGAATGACGGACTCCTGGTCCTAGCATGGATTTCACTTTCGTCTGATCAAGTCAGATTGAGCGCACAATAAAATAAAATCTATCACTCTTGTGACTGGCACGCCCGTGCATTTAAAAACCATTGAAAATAAATTCTCATTCTCACAGTTGTGTGTGTGATTTTGATGATGTATAACTATGACTTATTATTCAGTTTTTGAATCATAAAATATGGGCAATTAATTTAGATTCTTTGGGAAAATAAAGATTAAATGATTTACCTTGAAATTTTGACTAACTGTCAAGTTTACGAGTCGACAAGAGCACCAAGAAGCCACCAAGTTCAGTCGACAGCTTTTCCTGTAAACTCAAGGATCCAGAACCACATCTTGAGGCTATCGACAGACTCCCACAGCCCGTCTAAGTCCAATCGATAGACGCTTCATCCAAAACCAAACCAAAGCACACTAAGTGTGCATTCAGGTCGACGGGCTCTTTATTCCGATCGACAGGGCTGTAAAGGCGAATCACACACGAGTTCACGAGGTAGGCCATCCGGTGCATGTGGTCCAGGAACTAATCATTGGGTGACGATTCCCACATCATACCTCGACTTCTGGAATGTGCCAAGGACAGAGAACATTCCTAGAAGCCCAAAAAGGTGGACTACTAGACCAGAAAAAGGGCACTGTCCTACTCCAATCATATAAAAGGTCTTGTTCTTGTTAAATAAGAGGACAACCCCTCTGGCTGGCCACCTAAGCACCAAATACAGAGAGAACCTGCGAAGAAGGAGAGAGAGGGAGAGAAAGTTGCTCCTGTTGGGTAAATCCTGATTGAAAGGGTTGTTGTGAAGGAAAAAAAGATTTAAGAGATTGTTGTTCTCGAGAATACCCTAAGCTGGAGATGTTGAAAGAGTTGCAGAGACCAATCTTGCTCCAGTCGTGCTGCACTTGGGAGTGTATGTTTTTTTTGTTTTTCATTTTGACAGAAGCTACTACATCTTATGATGCGGGATGACATGCGACTCGAGACCAATTTGGAAGTGAACCTGAGACTCTAGGCAAGCTCGCGACTCGTCCCTAGCAAGAGAAGCGTGTGGATCTACGCGGTTGAGAAATCGGCAATGAGTCAGGGTGGTCAACACTCCTTCGTGCCCGGATCGGGTCACGGGATGGGTCACGCTCTCACTCTCACAGCGGTGATAAAAATTTATCGAGCTAGATATCCTATCACTCACTAGCAGCGGCAAATAAACACATACGAAGTAAGCAAATGCCGAGAGAGATAGAGGCGATACCTCCACGCTCCGGGCGTGAGGAAGACGATCCCGGCCAAGACCCGTACTCCCGGTACAATAAATAATCAATAATTATAGCAATAAATTTTACTGCCCACTCTACGCAATGAGGTAAAGGGCTACACATGGGACCCGGGAGTACCGATCTCGAGTTGACGGACAGCAAGCCGGAAGGGCTTTCGGGGCGGAGGCGGGCTGCTGGTCCCACTCGGCACTATTTAAACTCACTGGGTAGCAAGCGAGTTCGGCATGTGGGACGGTGGCTTCCGGTCGACTTCTGGTCGAGGCAGCTGTCTGGGACATCGGTGGAAGGCTCCTCTTCGACGACTGAAGTCGGCGGTGGCTAAATCGTAGCCGGCGTATTTTTGGAGGAATTACTCGGTGGACTGCTCTTGCTGGCCTGTCACGGGACATATCTGTGCGCTTCCAGGAAAACAGTCACCACGCCCAGATCCGGTGTCGGATCGGGACAAAACTAGTGCCGTTGCAAAGGGCACTCAGAGAGCTTCGACATATGTGAATTTTATATCTATCCAACGGTCTGGATCGAAATGAAAAACTCTGTGCTCTGTAGTTGTTTCTGGCTCGGAATCCAGATCAAGCAGGACAGAGTGAGATCTACCTGAAAATGAATTTTGACCGAAGGGAAGTTGAAAGATCTGGACTTTGAGAATTTTATGAATGAGAGGGGGGGAAGTGGGGATCATGCACAAATATTTTGATATTTTTATGAGATGGTTTAAAGGGTGAAAAAATTCATTGATCTGGCTTCTGTCTCACAGATCTGCTGATTGGCAGACTGTAAGGGCTGGAGAGATGTGACTGGGAGGAGGGGCAAACGGGGGCTGATTGAGGTGAAAATTAAACTGCAAGAAGGGGATGACGGGGGGAACCAACCATAAAAATTTGAGGTCGATCAGATGGCTGGATTGGGAGAACCAACCTGATCTTTAACCTTCTATTCTGAAATTTGTGGTTCAGGATAGCAGGCCGGAGAACGGGTTGTGGCGGCTTGTTGGCGGCTTCGATGACGGCGGCGGCGGCGTTGGCTGAGCTTCACACCCAGGGGAAGGGATAGAACTTGGAATCACTCCAAGATTTAGGGCATCACACCCAGATCTGTTGCAACTCTCATAGCTACAAGAAGGGGGGAGAGAGGGGCGCTCAAGGGCAATTGCACAAAATACTTTTTTTCTTCTAGTAATTCTTTGAAAATAATGAAATACAAGTGTTTTATAACCTTAGCTAAAAGACCTTAACTAATCTCAGATCTAAGGTTAGGGAGGGGCAATTAGGGGGTAGAAGATTATTCTCCCATGTGGTCAAATTAACAAAATATAAAAAGGGGGAAAATGGGGGCGCCCTCCTCTAGTGGCCAAGTGGGAATTTTCTACCTTGGTCCAAGTTTACCTTGGACCATGGACCAGCCCCTATGGGCCCTAGAATCTAGGTGGGCCAATGGGAGAGGGTGGGGGTCCCGTCGGGCCTACGTGGCCTTTTGCAAAGAAACTCATTAATTCCTAATGACTAACCCATTGGCTTATAATTGCCTTACAAATGAAAACCCAATTGACTCAAGGATAAAAATGCCAACAAAAATGTTAGATGCCTTACTTTGATGTCCCCATCAATTCTCCTCGGGTGGGAGAAACTTGACCCCGTCGAGTAAGGGATGCGGCTGCTCATGTGTCACTCCTGCGGATCTGTATCTCTGCTCGGGTGATCCACGGGTCATCAGATGTGGGCCGTACTCTCCACCGTACCAGGTAGCACGGGTACACTCCACTCCTAGTAATCGTCAACTGCTCATCCCGTATATGTTCTATATGCTCATGCTACTGTGGGAATGAGGCTAGTGGTGAACACTCAGGGGTGGGGTCACTCTTAAAGGGGAGGAGATGGCTCGAAGACTCACTGGGAATCACCGCTGGGTCCCTGTAGGTGACTAGATCCGAGACATTGAAAGGTAGAGCTGATCCCATATTCGTCAGGCAAGTCCACAACGTACGCATGAGATCCGACTTGCCTCTTACTTGAAAGGGACTGGCACTGCGAGCTTGCATTAGACCGACTCGACTCGACGTATGCAGACTCCTAACATACTGTACAAAACAAAGACTCACACATAACCCTAGGCAAACCTAGACACTCATAGTAATACTATGATTGACAACGAAGAGACACAAACACAAGGGACGCACTAAGGAAGACTCGGTAAGGCTTGTTGTGCCCCTGTGATCATTTGAGTCTTCCTGTGGTTTGGGTCATTCGACATCGTCTTGTGGTCATTTGAGTTATTGGATATTCTTGGTTTTGATAATAGCTAAACACTATAAGTCATTATTGTTTTAACTCTCATATGACTGACATATGTGATGTTTTGTTCATGACAGATATGCCATTGAATTGCCAAGGAATGAAGTTGAGATGGCATATGTGAAAGCTCAACGTTGCGCCCTTGCACGCGGATCGACCTGCGCGGTCAGGTCGCGAGGATTGACCTGCCCAGTCAGGTCGCGAGGGTCAAGGGGGCAGCGCCCCTTGTGGGGGTTTCTGGGGGCGGAGCCCCCGGAACAAAATTTTGATTATAGAGAGCGATATAATCAATAGAAATCTTCAAGACTGTCAAGGGTGTTGCCACAGACATGAACGGGCTGCTAAAGGAGTCAAGCGATTGAGCTAAAGCAGTTAAACGGACCGACCCGGGAAAGCCCGGGGTCTGCCCAGCTGGCGGTCGACCGCCCCAGCCAGTAGCCCATCGTCTGCAGGTCTTTTAGTGGCGGTCGACCGCCAGCCAGTAGCGGTCGACCGGAATTCCCAGTGACCATCCGTCTATAGTGTTTCTCAGTAGCGGTTGATCGCCACCTACCTCCGGTCCACCGCCAGCCAAGATGCAGCCATGTTTGACTTCGATTTTCACCTCGAGGCCAGCCCCTTTCCTTGTATTTGTTTAACCCCAAAGTCACCCAATCTTCCATAGATTGTGGATCTGGTCTGGGGGATGTCTAAGGACCATTCAAAGGTTATAAAACACATGCAAGAGGGTAGAAACCCTAGTTGATCATTTTGTGAATCCAAGGGAGATCAAAGGAGGCTACAAGGGTGAGAGGAGTTCGAGTATTGTAGCTGTGAACAGTACTCCGGGAAGAAGTTCTTCATCCATTCAAGGGATTCAAGCCTAGATCTGAAGCCATCTCAACCTCCAAGGAAGCAAGAAGCAATCAAGGCTCTCAAGGGTGATCTAAACTGCATCAAACTCTTCATCAACTCAAGGAGATCAAAAGGAAGATCAAAGCTACATCCATAGTCTTCTTCATCAACTCAAGGAAGATCATCTCTCAAGGAAGAAGACACCATTGAAGCATCCAACTCAAGCTCCAGCAATCTCAGACAAGATTTTTCTTCATGAGCATATTCTATATCTTGTTTGATGATTGAGTGTTTTCATATTTGTTCTTTTTCATTTCATACAAACGATTGAAACTGAAGATCGTCCCTACCGGTGGTTAGTAGGAAAGCAATCGGAAGTTGTCTGATCTGCCGTGTTGACGTCCCTACCTGTGGTTAGTAGGAAGGCAATCGGAGGTCTTTCCGATTTGCGATTCAGTGCGTGGCACTAGTGGAGCCTCACCGGATTTGGTGAGGGGTGGACGTAGGACTGGAGATTCAGTCTGAACCACCATAAAATCTTTTGTGTTGTGATTTGATTGTGCGGTTGATTTGTTTTAGATGCATGCTTAGGTTCAATCTCCATATTGTGAAATCATATTTCTAAGCAAATCGTTTTATACGTCGCTAAGGTAGTTGTATTCTGCTGCAATTATTTTTAACTAGCTATATAGAGGATTGCATTTCGAGAAGAGGGGCAGATCTATTCACCCCTCCCCTCTAGATCCGTTGTCCACTACACAACAAGGCTGATGGATACCTTCTACATACACCAGGTGTAAAGATTAGCTGACCCATAATTTGATGCCGTGAGTCTCAACCCTCGTCAACCGTCTCCGGTTCGAGAAAACTCGTCCTTGGTTACGGAAGTGTAAGAGGATTAGGAGGCGCATGATAGGAAGGTAATCCGGACATTTGGTGTGGCACATGGAAAATGGGAAGTCCGGACGTTGCCTCTTGAACGCGTGGCAGAAATCAGACCATAGCGCGTCAACATAGGGTGTCGACAGTGGTGCGGTAGTCACTAGCGGCTACGCCACTATAGGAGAGACGGGCAAAAGAGGGACGGCTGACTGCTGCTCAGGAGTGACTAGCATGAGAGAGGTGGCAGGCTAGTCAGGTCCATCAAGGAAAGCTGGGATGGGTGACAGCACGGGGTCGACGGATGGCACATCCACCATGGACAAGGTGGGCGGGGCAGACAGCTCCGGGACGACTGATGACATAGGGGTGGCAAACAGGATAGAGTTGTTGACTGGCGCCTTACCCTGGCCCACTAGGCACTCTTTGGGATCGCGCTCTAACCCCACAACCTCAGCGAGGTACTCCTCGGCCAACTCTTGGTCAGCCTCATAACTCACTAGAATAAGCCCGGGTGGGGCATCCTCCGAATGTGTGTCCTCTAAGATAGGGGAATGTGAAGGACACTGATTGGGGAAATGACGACTCCCACTACAGGGGGCCACATGGGCGGGCTCTGGGAGTGGTGGCAGGCGTGATTTCGGAGGCGGAGTGGGCCGCTGGGGGTGGCTGGCTGGCGACATGGAGGTGGTCGGCTAAATGCCGTCGTGGAAGACTAACTCGCCGGGTAGGTGAGGTGGGTGTAAGGTGCAGGTCCTCCTGTCCCAATCAAAGATCGCTCTCCTCTCTTCCAACCAAGTTTGCCCTAAAATGATGCATGGACCAGCAAGTGTGTCGATCTTGCACCATGCTCCATCGTGATACAGAACGGGACCGAAGCTTCATTGGAACTCTATGAAGGCTAAGCCACCGTTAAGAATAATCTCCCCGGTCTTAGAGAGAGACTCAACAATGTCTTGGGAGACACAATTAGACGACACCCTACTGATGAAGTCGATCTCCGTATACAACCTATTAGGTAGAATGGCAGTGGACACTATAGGGCGCTGGAATGACTCGGTTGTCGGCATAGGGGTCAGATCAACTGGTGGTTGAATGATAGGGGCGAGACCCAGGGGTCAGGCCATGAGAACCTCGAATTGGGCCACCAGGGATGACCACTTGGACACACGGTCTCGGGGAACCACCATGGGGCTGGCGGGTAGTTGGACATGCAGACACAAGGTGACACGACAGGCTGACTCTCTAATAGACTAGACACGACACTAAAATAGCAATGCAAAGTTGGAATGCAGACTCAGATACAAACCTAGACTCAACCAGTATCCGGTACGTGGCGGAGGTATGATCCGAAGATTGAACTCACGCAAGTGTGCTACCTTCCCAACATGCGTAATCGATCGTTCTGGGAGCACCTTTAGATATAACAAATATAGGAATGACATGCAATCCTAGACTTAAACCATGCTATGATAGACTACCCTAGACTCAACCACTCTCTGATACCAATTTGATGCGGGATGACATGCGAGTCGAGACCAATTTGGAAGCGAACCTGAGACTCTATGCAAGCTCGCAACTCGTCCCTAGTAAGAGAAGCGTATGGATCTACACGGTTGAGAAACCGGTAATGAGTCAGGGTGGTCAACACTCCTTCATGCCTTGATCGGGTCACGGGATGGGTCACGCTCTCACTCTCACAGCGGTGATAAAAATTTATCGAGCTAGATATTCTATCACTCACTAGCAGCGGTAAATAAACACATACGAAGTAAGCAAATGCCAAGGGAGATAGAGGCGATACCTCCACGCTCCGGGCGTGGGGAAGATGATCCCGGTCAAGACCCGTACTCCTGGTACAGTAAATAATCAATAATTACAGTAATGAATTTTACTGCCCACTCCACACAGGGAGGTCAAGGGCTACACATGGGACCCGGGAGTACCGATCTCAAGTTGACGGACAGCAAGCCGGAAGGGCTTTCGGGGCGGAGGCGGGCTGCTGGTCCCACTCAGCACTATTCAAACTCACTAGGTAGCAAGCGAATTCGGCACGTGGGACGGCGACTTCCGGTCGACTTCTGGTCGAGGCGGCTATCTGGGACGTCGGTGGAAGGCTCCTCTTTGATGAATGAAGTCGGTGGTGGCTAAATCGTAGCCGGCGTATTTTTGGAGGAATTACTCGGTGGATTGCTCTTGCTGGCCTGTCATGGGACAGATCTGCGCGCTTCCACGAAAATAGTCACCACGCCCAGATCCGGTGTCGGATCGGGACAAAACTAGTGCTGTTGCGAAGGGCACTCAGAGTGCTTCGACATATGTGAATTTTAGATATATCCAACGGTCTGGATCGAAATGAAAAACTCTGTGCTCTGTAGTTGTTTCTGGCTCGGAATCCAGATCAAGTAGGACAGAGTGAGATCTACCTGAAAATGAATTTTGACCGAAGGGAAGTTGAAAGATCTGGACTTTGAGAATTTTATGGATGAGAGGGGGGGAAGTGGGGATCATGCACAAATATTTTGATATTTTTATGAGATGGTTTAAAGGGTGGAAAAATTCGTTGATCTGACTTCTGTCTCACAGATCTGCTGATTGGCATACTGTAAGGGGTGGAGAGATGTGACTGGGAGGAGGGGCAAACGGGGGCTGATTGTGGTGAAAATTAAATTGAAAGAAGGGGATGACGGGGGGAACCAACCATCAAAATTTGAGGTTGATCATATGGCTGGATTGGGAGAACCAACCTGATCTTTAACCTTCTGTTCTAAAATTTGTGGTTCAGGACAGCAGGCCGGAGAACGGGTTGTGGCGGCTTGTTGGCGGCTCCGATGGCGGTGGCGGCGGCGGTGGCTAAGATTCACACCCAGAGGAAGGGATAGAACTTGAAATCACTCTAAGATTTAGAGCATCACACCCAGATCTACTGCAACTCTCGTAGCTGCAAGAAGAGGGGAGAGAGGGGCGCCCACGGGCAATTGCACAAATTCTGCAATTTCGGTTACTTGTTCTTTATCCTATCAATTTTTTCACCTCTCATCTCTATATCTAAAAGAGGCTTATGTGGGGTTGATTGGGAAAAAAGAATGGGATATGACCAAGGTTTGTCTTATGATTAGAAAAAAAATATTAGGGCTTTTTTTTAAATTTTGCCCATAAAAATCTCATCTTCTGCAAGACAGATGAACCCTCTGGATATGGCTTACGTGTGGGGTGCTTTAGATAAAAAATAATAATAATAATAATAAGTTGGGTATTATCCTCTTATGGCAGCGGGAGGGTGAGGATTATTTAATCCCCATCTCCTCTTAACTCTCTCTCTCTCCCTCTTATTCTCTCAACTCTCTCCCTCTTTTCCCATCTTTTCCTCTTCTCGAGACTTACGTAAGTGAGCTAAGAAGATGAACAGAAGAAAAGGAAGAGAATTAGAAGAAGAGGAGGAAGTGAGAGAGAGATCGAGATCGGCCCCTCTCTATGAGAGTTTGTGCGTCCGTGTGTACAATCTAGCGTGGGTGAATAGTTTAAGGAATACAATATAACACGATCTAAGTAAGTTTTGTATTGTTTTGATTTTGTTATGCGGGGAAGATTTAGTCAAAAATAAATTATACTATTGTGATTAGGAGTTGAGATGTTGATCTTAACACTTTGGGGAACGTTTGAAAGTCAAGCAGAAGTCGCTATATAAGTCTTAAGAATATTTTAGAGTTTATTTGGGGACTGCACTTTAAAAGTAGGCATGTAATAAACTGATATCATACTATTTATTATTTGTGTTGTTTTTCATTTATTTAGATATTTAGAACATTAATTTGTGTACGTAAAATTTATATAAATTATTTGGAGATATTTTAGTACGATTTAAACTAAACTGACAATATCGATAGACTTAGTTAAAGACGATCACAAATTAATTATTCATCATTGAAACTTAAAATCTACTTAGTAAATTTTGTCTAACTATTTATAATCAATTCTGCTATTGTAAATAATTATATTTGATGTGATGTCATTTACTTTATTTTATAAATTTAAGCTACTCAGATAGAATTCATGAATGATTTTGTAATAAATTAAATATATGGATAATGCCATCATAATGAGGTGTGGGGTGCCCCATAGCAAGTATTCACTACGGGAATTAGACCCATTATCCGAGGATGATGGACTTTTGTTTAAATTTGGAAGCCATACTTTAGTTTCATGAATGGTAGGGTATTAACTCCCTATCTTGTGCAGTCGATCAAGACTGACAGGCCCTATCATTTAGGTGCCACGGTATTTGTGTGTTACCCCTTATTTTATGGTTTGGATGCATGTCCAATATGTAAAACTAAATTACAAATGATTTGATTTAGTTAATTCGATCTGTGAGGCATGCATATGTGATTCGATATGTTAAGCTCATCTGAATATGATCTGATTTGTCTTGCAAGCCATTTAGATAATCAAGAGTTTTGCATATACATCTAATATCTGCTTTATTTCGTTATTTACATTCCTTAAATTTATGCTATATATTTAGAACTTGCTAAAATTGTGACAGATTCAGAATTACTATGTGATTTGTAAAATTATTATGTAGCACATATGTTATTGGATTTGATGTCTATCGAGTCTTCGGACTCACACATGTTATTTAACTATTTTTCAGGAAGCTAATAAGTGTATAGTGTTGACTCCGACTAGAAGTAAGTCCGAGAGTGATCCTAGAGATATTTTGGATTCTGCTGGACAAGTAGATTTACTTTCTTTCTATATTTTTTCGATTCACCTTGATTATTTCACAAAACACATGGTTCTACGTGCAGAGGACATGGGGTAACATGCAGTTAGAGTATCTAAGGTGTTAGTGTCATTCCTGTCACATGGATCAATCAAAATAAGACGTATAATTTTTGTTACATATTAAGTTGTGCAGTAATTATTACTCTATACAGAATTGAGATAAGTTTGACGAGGATTTTACAGAAATATCATTTTTTATGAAAAAAGTTGCTAATCATATAAATAAAGGGCTGAGAGGACCTTGGCAATCACACGGTCATTCTCCCTGGACCCCCCTCCTCTCTCTCTTTCTCACAAGCCTAGCTGCCAACCTCCCTCTATCTCTCTCTCTGTGTGGGGCGCTAGTACTCTCCCTCCTTTGTATGCTCTGATCGTCACATGGAGAAGGATAGGAGAAGGTAGTTGTGTTCATTGAGATTGTCTTGGTATGTGAGCGAGGATCCTGTCTTCTCTAGGAATCGTGTCGATACTGCTAAAGATTGGGCACGTGTGCAACTACCACGATACGAGGAACTTTGAGATCTTCGAGCTTTGGATACGCGACCTCTCCGCACAATAAAAGATCTTATCATTAATTGCTATGTTCTCATTGATTTCGTTGAACCCAGAATGGGCAAGACAGGAAATCCCTTTTGATAAAAAAACATTTATGTTACGTTTCAAAACCTAGGATTTCCTAGTAAGTACTTGCTCTAGACGTTGAGCAATGCTTGCTGAGACTTTCGCATGTAATTACACTCGGGCGTGTAATTTCTCGTGCTCGGTGCACTAAATTTTTTTATAAAAAAAATTGGAAGGTGAGACTCACCGCTCTCTAATTTGTTTTAGAAGCAAATCTTGACATCGGACAATCCACAAAACTCAAAAAGAAATAACGAACCATAAACAATAACTTTTTACTCTTCGTACGGTCCGTTATTATTTTTTTATTTCCTTGAACCTTTAGATAAGAAGAATTAGTTGGAAGATGGTGGATCCCATTTCTCATAATTTTCAAAAGGAAAAATTTGATACACACCATGAGGACATAATCCGCCCAAGGGGTGGAGCGAGCATTGCTTCTATGTTATATCGGAAACGGCAGCATCGGCCGTAAACACCCCTCTCCGCCCCCACCCTACCTCATGACAGCCCGTAGACATAGCCGACCGTCAGCACAACATGACAAGGGAGATATTGATGGTGGGTCGGCATCACATCCACTTCTTTTACTTGTCCTTCGTGTCATGCCGTGCTAACGTGACCTCTCGCAGGGTCTCGCTTTGTAAAAAGGTTAGCTGAAAAGAGCGATGTCAATGGGCCGACCCAACCCAATACGAGCATGGCCCAGATCAGCCTGATGGACCAAGGCCCAGCCCAAGTCCAGCAGGCCTAAAACAATACAACTCAACTAGGCCCGTTTAAGAATCCTTAGTCAAAAATAAGAGAGAGAGAGAGAGAGAGCTCACATAAGAACGGATGAGATGGGACAGCGGCAAGAACCCGGATCGCAGACCACCAGATTTCTAGCGGGCATTAGTCCGATGGAAATAAACAATTGCGACCCGATGGGCATTGAGAGAAGCTGTGAGAAGATGCAATAATGCAAAGCAGCGTAGTAGACGCAGACGGGGTAGCCATCTAGCAGGCTCTCAAGTGTCGAAGAGGCTGTTGTCGTGGATTCTCAGAGGGGGAGGATAGTTCGAGAAAGACGGGACTGATAGAAATGACGCAGGATATGAGGGTGAGGTTGGAGCATGCCCTTTTTTTTTCTTTTCTTTTCTTTTCTTTTCTTCTGAAAAATAGTTCAACAAAGAGTGGAAACATGGGACTGATAGAAATGCCATCATCACCCAGACTCCTCACGGCCGGCCCCCTTTCCAGGACATCCGGGCTCACTTGGCCTAGAGGTTCTCCTTCGTCCAGGACTTCATCATCAGTGCCATTGATGGCCGTCACCTCCTCATCCGCTTCCAAAACCATGCCGATTATCTGCAGCTCCTCCTCAAGGGATCCCTGCTCATCCATGGACGGCTCTTCAAGTTCTTTAAATGGACTCTCGAGTTTACGTCGGGTGCTGATTCCCCGATCGTCCCCGTTTGGCTGGAGCTTCCTGGCTTGCCTGCCAATTTCTTACATGAAGCCATGGTTCCCTCCATCGTCGGAAGCATTGGGCCTGTCCTCATAGTAGACCGGAACACTTCCTACATGCTCCAAGCACATGCGGCCAGAGCGTGTGTGCAGTTGGACGTCTCTAAGCCACTCCCTGCTCACGTTTGGGTTGGCGTGGGGGGGGGGGGGTGGCCATTGGCAGCCCATTGTCTACCCCAACCCTCCTCTGTTTTGCCAAGGGTGTCTGCATCTTGGCCACCTCGTCGCCCATTGCAAGAAGAAGGCCCCTCGGCCCGTGCCTCCTGCCAGTTCTGGGCCTGGGGGCGCTGGCCCTCCACCCCCTGCCCCGTGTGCTCCTTCTTCTGTGGCTAAAGCGTGGGTGCCCGTTCATCATCAGGATCTAGTGCCTCCCTCTACTTCGGCAACCCTCTCCCCCCCGTTGTTTGATCCCCCTGTTGCCTTTGATGTCGCTGCCACCCCTGTGCATTTGGAAGGCTCCTGCGAAGGCCCCGCCCATGGTGCTGCTGTTGAGGCCTCCTTGGCCTCTCCCCTCCCGCCTCTGCATGTTGCCCACGAGATCGCTGCTGTTGACCTCCTCCCTGCGGCTCCCTCTGTTTGTGTTGACCATTTCTATTAATTGGAGCTTGCCCCACCTCTAATGCCCCAGATTTTTCGGATCCTTGTTCATGGGTCCCGGATTTGGTTTCTTGGAGTGTCCGACTCCGTTGTGTCCGAAATTTTATTTCGGACATCTTTCGTGTTCGGATCGGCGCGATCCGGAGTTGTTTCGGAGGCCCGGAAGCGTTCCGCGGCTTTTCCGCGTGCATTTTTCGATTCCCGGTATGTGTTTCGGTAATTCCTTTGGAACTTCATTGCGGGTGAACCGGGCCGTTCACTAGGGCGCGAGTGGTACCGTTACGATCGGTGCGTTCCGAGGATCGTGGAAATGTGATTTTCTATTTTTCGGTATTTTCGGGAATTTTTGGATTTTCTATATAATAACCTCCTTTTCCTCTCTCCCCTCTCATTTCTCTCTTCCCTCCCTCTCTCTTCTCTCACGCTCCCTTTCTCCCCTCTCTTCTCCGGCGGCCAACGGAGCGGGACGGGGGCGAGCTAGTGGCGGCGCGGGCGAGGATGCGGGCGGGGACGGGACGAGGATCGAGCGGTGGAGGCGTGGTGGAGGCGGTTCGTGGGATCGTGAACCGGCGAGGGTTTAAACGGCGTTTTCTTCGTGGATCGGTGTCCACGGTGCGTCGAATCTTCGGTGGAGGTAGGGAGATGGACCCTCAACCCGCGTACTTCATTTCTCGGGAATTTTGTAGGCCGTGGTGAGCCGAGCGGGCTAAACGGTGCAATTTGGAGAAAATGCATGTTTTTGGGGTGTGAGCCGGATCTTTCGTTTTACCGTGTTTTTGGGCGATCCAGGGGTTTAGATGTATGCCTAGGGGCTTGGGGAAGGTTTCCCCTTTTGTTTCCCTTTCACCTGGGGGTGAACGGGGCGTGGAATGGTTTTTTCCGCGGTTTCCACCATTTTCGGGCGCGGACTGAGAACGCGCTATGCTCCAGTAGCGTGTTCTTGATGGTCGCGCTGCCCCGACGGGACGCGTTCATCGGAGAAGATGAACAGTAAGGCGGTTCTTGTCGCACTAGAGCGATCTGCCTTGTCGCACTAGGGGTCCCTAGCGCGACCTGTCTGGTCGCGCTAGGAGAGCCTAGCGCGTTCCGTCTTGTTGCGCTAGGTGATCCTAGCGCGATCTTCCCTGTTGTCTCGTGCTCCCCTTGGGCCGTGTGTGTCCCGGACACCCCGTGGAGTTCCGTGAGCGTGTCTTTGGGTGTCCGGGGGGTTCCGTTTACCTTGATTTACGCGCTTGTGAGTGTAAGGGTCCGGGCGATTTGCTAGTGTTCCGATTGGGTTGTGTTGGTCTCCGGTCGACCCGGTTGTGACCCAGTGGTCGACCTTTGGCCTTGTGAGTGTCCCGGACACCCCGTGGGTTTCGTTACCGCATTTTTGGGTGTCTGGTGGTACCGTGTTACCTCGATAAGCGTGCATGTGGGCTTGGCGGGTCCGGGTGACCCCAGGTGTTCCGGGCTTCCGGGTTCTTGCTAGATCGAGTCACCGTGTATCGGTGTGAGTGCGGCGAGATTTCCTCGCATGTCGTGGTTTCTCCGGGAGTTGGTTTTGAGTGGGCCATGTGTGTGGCCTTGGTCTGCGAGTCCAGTTGCCCAGCCTGGTGCTGGAGGGTTCTCGCTTTTCCCAAGGTTGGGAAATCGGTGTGGCAGCTTGCGGGCTGCCTTGGGAATCGTGCTTCTATGGTTTCCGCGTAGGCCGTGCCTATGGCCTGTGAACCGCGAGTCCATGTCCTAACTTGGGACTGGAGGTCTCCTGAGTTCCCAGGTGGGGGAATGGTCTCGGCGATTGCGATTCGCCTCGTGAGTCATCGCATTGTGGTTTTGGACCTAGGGATTAGGCCAGATTGACGGCTCAGTGCTGTCGTGTGCAACGGTCTTGACCCCGAGTCTTGTGACTCAAAGGCCGTTGGGTTTCGTAGGTCTAGTGGACCATCTGTAGTCTGGTGGCGTCGTGCCACCTGTTACTCCATGTTACTCGCAATGGGTGCGTGCGTGGTTTTCTGTGTCCACGTTCTGTGACACGTCCACTAGTCGTAGCTTCCCACGGCACGCGTGTGCTGGCTCGCCTGGGAGTGGCTGAGCGGCGTACCCGAGAGAGGCGGTGAGTAGGCTGGTTACCGCAGGGCCCCCGCGTACTTCCGAGTCCGGGTTTAGGGGGAAATACCAGCTAGAGGACAGGCCTAGGGCGTACGATCTGAGTGTGCACACGAGGTTGGGGGCGTCGGACGGCGCCGGCAGGCGCGACCCCAACTAGTCCTTGTTTTGTGGTACTGGTTACTGAGTGTGTCTGAGTCTCACGCCTGGGGCATCGTAGCTAGACACTTGTGACGCGGTGTAAGATGTCAGGGGACGCATCCGGTCGTTCTTCTAGTGGGTGGTTCTCCTGTCACGCGACGTGAGGTGTTGTGTACCGGGTTCTGTTTCCGTCCGCGAGACGGGACTTCGTGAGTGGTTTCGAGAGTGTTCCCGGAGTCAACGTCTGGGGTTTCCGGTGAGCTTCACCGAGGGCCTTTCCCTAGACAGTGTTGTATTCACGATGGTGAGGTCGTGACTGTGTTCCCTGACCGTGTGGTTTTGGCTTGGGCCCTTTTGGTGAGGGCAGACCTCCGCTACGGAGGTATCATGACGTTTTCCTAGTAGCGTGGCTAGGGCGGCTCGTGTTTAGTGGTCCCCGATCGTGGAATCGGGTGGTCGGGTGCGTGGCTTGGTTGTTTCCCAACGGGAGACTGGGTCGTGTTTTCTGGTACAGTAGGAGTAGCTGTAGTGCCGAGTTTTTGACCGGCCACCGGTTTGCTGTTCCTGCTGTAGTTGTAGCTCTCTCCTTTCCGCTACCGCCGTTGTTTCCGGTTGGGGTTCTGCGGGATCCCTACTGAGTCTCTGTTTTGGAGACTCATTCCCTGCGTTTCAGGTGCGGCGGTTCTGCCTCGAGGTTCGAGGGCGCGGAGCGGAGGTTCTTAGTTGCCAGCTTGCCGGGCCGAGTGTTCACTTGGCATGTGATACGTTTTACTGCTTTAGACTGTACTTTCTATTGGACTGGACTCTGTTGTAGTTGTTTATTTATTTCTGTTAATTGTCCTACTTTATTTCCTATTTCTTTGTGCCTCCACACTCCTTTTAGCCCTTCCGAGCCCTCCCGGCTCGTGGGCGGCGGTGCGAGTCTCGGGTTATCGAGCCTTCCCGGTATCCGGATCTCGGGTCGTCACAGCTGGTATCAGAGCGTGGTTGTGGACGTACATGGGAATTCGAGATATTACAGTGATCAGAGTCCGTAAGGTCCAGTACAGTCAGCAGTTGGCATAGGGATTCGTGCATGTTTTCCGCTTTATTTCTCGCTTGAGAGTTTGAGTGCGATGTGCGGCGCGGTGAGGGTGGTAGCTGTTCGCGGCTTTTGTGCCGGCGTGGGGTCTGCGGATCGAGGCCGAGAGCTTTCTCCCTTGAATGGTGGCCCTGGTCGTGTTGTGTTAGGCAGAGGTTGCCGGCGGGCGTGTTGCAGTTCGGGGGATTGTAGCGGTGGCGCATCGAGAGATGTTGTGATCATGGTCCGACGGGACACTTGGTAAGTGTTGTCGGAGGAGCTGACCTGACGTGGTGATGGTTTCCTTGGTGCTGGAAGGTGATGTTCCCAGCATGCGCGAGGCTCGAGGTCAGGTCGAGTGTGGAGTTTTCATTCCGTTGGTCGGAGGTGTGATTGGGTTCTCCTTTGGTTGGAGAGAATCGTGTTTGGCTAAGGTTCGTCGTCTTGCATTGCGTGTCCAGATTGGTTGGCCTCGGTGTGCCATGAAGTCCGTGCGAGACGTGTTCCGTGTTTTGGCAATGTGGTTGCCTGTGAGAAGCGTTGCTCGTTCCCTGATGTGTAAAGGTGTTGGCGCTGTTCCGGAAAGACGAGTGCCGGCTGGGCGGTGTTTGCGAGAATTGCGGTTGGTGTTGTGGTTTCCGATGTGTGGAGGATCGGAGTCTGCGGGGTTGCAGATGGTTGTCGGGATGGTGGATCCCGAGTTGGCGTTGTGGTGGCTGTGTATGTGGATCAGAGTGCACGGATCGTAGCGTTGGTTGCTGCGGGTGGATTTCTGAGGAAGTGTAGAGCAACGGAGGATTGGTTCATCGGTGTGTGTTGTCTCCGGCGGCGTGAGACATGTTGTTGCCGTGCCTTTGCTTGAGATATGGTGGTTCATGGCACTGGCAGGTGGAGAGTTGGGGAAATGTGCTGGCGAGGTTGCCGCATGAGTACCCTATTCTTGCGATGGAGGTTTTGATGAGATAGGATTCGATGAGACAGGACGGTGGTTGATGCCTGTGTGTGGAGGTCTTTGATGAGACGTTGGCATGGGATATTGATCCTCAGTCTGTGGCCAGCAAGGGAGGATTCCCCGTAAGTCTGAGTCGAGTGACGTGAAGACCGAGGAGAGATGGAGTCATTGGGTCCCGCCGTGCTCCCCTGAAGGGTAGAGTTGGCGCAGGGGTCCATCTGGATGTAGTGGTGGTCTGTGCGAAGAGTCAACGGATGGCCTGTCATGAGTTGGATCGTGCCTGCTGGGCTGGTGGAGGTTTCCCGTTGACGAATGTCTGGTGACCAGTGGATGGTCTTTCACAGACAGAAGATACTGGTTGTAAGGGCTCGAGAATGGAGAGAGCGGCGTGCAAGCGAGGCCTTCTGATGGCCGTTTCTGAGGTGTGAGCTGGTGGAAGCTCAGTGATTGGTTGCCCCTGGTGCAGGGTGTGTGTCACGCCCCGAGCGCAGAAAATACTCGGATATGCGCGATGAGTTTATATCAATCATGTCAATCAGAGTAGTAGTGTATTCGACACCAAAACAGAGATGCGCCAAAATAGAAAGATAACCCAATCCTTTATTTCATAATAGATAGACTATTACAAATCCAATACTCTATTCAAACAAAAAGGAAAAGTACATAGTTGACTCAAAAATAGGAAAAAAGACTAGATGACACTTGGAGAAGTTCTATCTCTTTCACTCTTGACCATTCCCATCCGATTGACTTCCCTCGTCGTCGGAATTACCTGAAAAGTAGGGAACACACGGAGTGACCGAACGCTCAGTAGGAAATTATATCTCGAGCGCTAGCAAGGGGTTTAAATAATTACATCTTTCATGTATGTACTGTAGCTATGCATGTTCGTATAAAACGACAAGATAGAGAGAGAATTTATCAATAAGACGGCAAGATGAACTAGTCATGAGCTTTCAAGAAAAGATAACAGATATTCAAGCAAGTACTTTTTAGCAAGTCATGTCAAGAACTTTGGCTATCATGTATCAAGCAAGCAAGTAATTACCCTTTCTCGGGTCACGCAATTCATGTCAAGTCAAGTACGAGTCAAGTACAAGATTTGTGTGGAATTGTCCAATCAAGCTAGTCATGCACTCGGTATAATGCCAGATACCTTATCATTCAACTCCCATGGGCACAAGTACTTTCGGGTGCTCCTCCCAGGATCAGATCGGGCCCTATATGCGCAGGCATTTATCATGTATATTTGACATCCACTCTTGTATATATATATAGCCAATATGGAATTTCAACAATTTAAGCTTGTAGACACGTAGGATAACTTTGAGAGAATGGAGTCCAAAAATACGACATTGGACATAGATAGGCGATAACAACGGTACAATCACGATGAACGATGAAACTAGGTGGAATTAGGTTCCCTTAACTCGGGTACCATGATAAATAAGTATGGACATTCTTTATATAGAATTGAGGTCCACATGAACAGTATATCAAAGGCAAGATACCCTCATTCTTATTATAGAATTGAGGTCCACAAGAACATCAACAAATGGCATGATATCATCATCCCATTAAGAATTCTCATGATATACTCTTTGCATATCATAAGGGCCGGTATACTATGTTTCTTTAGAGTGACATGGCATTCAATAGTGTAATGGATTTTTAGGGTACAACCAGCTCAGTCGGCCTTGAGGGAATCCAAGGCTCGAGGAGTCTTACGGAGGTCTCTATGACTAACTCGCTAGTCCAAAGGAACGGAATGTCCAATGGAGAGCTTGTATGTCAATGAGAATTAAGGGTGATCGATAAAACATCATGAAACGTGGGACTATACTCACGGAGTGGAGATATAGTGCCGATATACATATACATAGATATATTGAAACCATCGGTTATCAGAAACAGGGTCAAAACATTTTTACAGGAAAATAAATACTTAAGTAAAGTCACTACTCAAGTAATTAACGCCTTCAGTAAGGGCGTTTATCTATTTTACATTTTTGCAAGATTTTAATATTTCAGTATTTTACCAAAAACGCGCCCTGGTAAGGGGCGTTTAATTACAAGTTGACGACGTATGCAATGGTCGTTCATTCCTTACTTCTATTTTTGCAGAATATATATTTTCAGTAATTTATCAAAAACACGCCCTGTACAGGGGCGTTACTTTTCAATTCACGCCCTGAACAGGGGCGTTAGTCAAGTGAGAGACGACCTATACAGGGTCGTGTATTTCAAGAATTTATAATTTTTCAAGTATTGAAATTCCCAGAAAACGAGATATGGTCATGACAGGATAATATCAGGATTAATGATCATGCACTGATTTAGAATCATGTTTAAGTGAATATTGGACTAATTAACATGGGTAATTATCAGGTAATTTAAATTGACGTCTGTGTACAGGGCGTCAAATCTTTTGAATTGACCACCTTGTCAAGGTCGTTTATTTAAATAGCGCCCTAGTCTGGGTCGCGTATAAAATTAGCGCCCTTGGAAAGGGCGTTTCTTTCCAACAATAGAAACATTCAAAACTCTCGAAAACTATATGCATGGATTAATATATATGGTTTAACATAGCTATTATGGTGATTTGGGCTACAGTGCTTGAGAAAACCTACCTTATAGTTGATTTGAACGGACGCAGGTTCTGTGAAGAAAGAACGATACTCTGTTTTATAAACAGAGTCTTTTGAAGCTTTCGATCTTAATAGCAGTAGCAAGGGTAGTAAGAGGTCGCAGATGAAGAACCCATAATTCTTCAATCAACCGGGTTCACTTCTACAGACAACCTGTAGAGACAGAAGAAACGAAGAAGAAGATATTAAAATCTTCTTATACGTAACCGAAAGCAAGGGGAAAGAACTTACTTGTTCTTCGGAAGACAGAAGTTTTCAACCTGTAATCAGAAGTAGATGAAGAATCATCAGTATTCTTCACAAATTCGATAGACAGAGTAAAGAAAAAGAACATGATGTTCTTTACGTACCTTAAAAGAGTCCGAACGCCAAATAGCGTTCTCAGTTCAAGCAGTAGGTTATTTATAGGATTTCTAGAATCCTAATAGAGTTAGTGTTTGATGGGAAGTAATACTTCCATATTAGAGTTATTACTACATTCGAACTCTTTCTCATAGTTATCAACTTACCCTGGATAGACTCCTGGGTCGAACGAAACTCAAACTAAATTAGCGTCCTAAGTAAGGGCGTCGAATTTAAATTGACGCCTTGTCAAGCGTCGTTACTTGTTGAAACGCGTCCACTCAAAGGACGTTACGCTAACTTGCCCTTTCTATTTATTTTGGTCGTTTGAAATTTGACGCCTTGACGTGTGGGCGTCCTTTCTCAAAACACGCCTTAGGTGAAGGCGTTTTATTGTAAAGTAGCGCCTATATCTGAGGCGTTATTTTCATCAGGGTTTAATTATTTTTATTCCAAGCTCTTTCATTTATTTACTAAATCTTTTAATCTATTTTGATTTATTTATTCCTTTTAAATTTTATCAGGGTTGCTACACCCTCCCCCACTTAAAAAGAATTTGGTCCCCAAATTCCATATCATATATTTACATTTGGAGAGTGTAGAGTATGTACCTTCTAAAATAAATCTGGAAATTGTTTCCTCATAGATTCCTCGGTCTCCCATGTAGCTTCATGTTCTGAATTCTTATTCCATTGTACTTTTAGCATGGGAATAATCTTATTCCTTAGGGTACGTACTTCTCGATCTAAGATCTTCATAGGCTTCTGCTCATATGTGAGATCCTTCTGGATTACTAGGTCTCCATGTTCGATAATATGTGATGGATCGTGTACATACTTCTTCAACATGGATATGTGGAACACATTATGTATCTCGGACAATTGAGGAGGCAATGCGATGCGATAAGCAACCTCGCCAACTCTTTCTAGAATTTTAAAAGGTCCGATAAATCTTGGTGTAAGCTTGCCCTTAACATCAAATCTTCGTATTCCACGTCCAGGTGATATCTTGAGAAATACATGATCTCCAACTTGGAACTCAAGATCTCTTCTTCTTGTGTCAGCATAAGCCTTTTTTCTAGACTGAGCAACTTGCAGTCTTTCTTGGATCAATTGTATCTTCTCGGTAGTGTCCCTTACCATTTCTGGACCTAACAGTTGTTTCTCTCCAACTTCGTCCCAGCATAAGGGTGATCGGCAACTCCTTCCGTATAAGGCTTCAAAAGGTGCCAGTTGTATACTTGCCTGGTAGCTATTATTGTATGCAAATTCGACCAGAGGTAAGTGATCATGCCAGTTTCCATCAAAATCAGTAATGCATGCTCTTAGCATATCTTCAACTACTTGATTGGTTCTCTCGGTCTGACCATCCGTTTGAGGATGAAAGGCTGTGCTAAAGTTAAGCCTCGTTCCCAACGAATGTTGTAGTCCTTTCCAAAAATGAGAAGTAAAACGGGGATCTCTGTCAGACACGATTGAAACAGGAATACCATGTAATCTGACTATTTCCTTGATGTATAGTGCAGCTAAGACATCAACTGACCATCGACTCTTGATTGGCAAGAAATGCGCGGATTTAGTCAATCGGTCAATGATAACCCATATTCCATCATGTCCTCTTTTTGATTTAGATAAACCCATGATGAAATCCATACCAATATCCTCCCACTTCCATTTAGGGATATCTAGAGGATGTAGTTTTCCAGCAGGCTTTTGGTGTTCCACCTTGACTTGTTGGCACGTGAGACAGCGTGATACGTAGTCCGCTATTTCTCTTTTCATGTTGGGCCACCAAAAATTTCTTTTTACATCTTGTTACATTTTGGTAGATCCAGGATGAATCGTATACCTTGACCTATGAGCTTCATCTAAGACCTTCTTCTTCAATTCTGGGCAGTCCGGTATACAAGTTCTATTCTTGAACATTAATCTTCCATCAGAAGCTAATTGGAAATCCGATCGTCCTTCTAATCTGCCCTTGATTTCTACTAATGCAGGATCATCATTCTGAAGTGCTTGTATTTCAGACAATAAATCTGACTGTATGCTTACATGAGATAATGTGACACATCTAGGGTCCGTATCCATGCTTATATTGAGTTCAGAGAATTGTTCCAGCAATTTCCATTCTTGAATCAGACAATTGGCTAACAGTGCTCTCAGCTTTCGACTAAGGGTATTTGCTACATGATTACCCTTTCCGGGATGATATTGTATATTGAAGTCGAAGTCCTTGAGATATTCCAGCCATCGTCTTTGCCTCATATTTAGTTCCTTCTGTGAGAAAAGATATTTGAGACTCTTGTGATCGGAGTATACAGTAAACTGTACTCCATAAAGATAATGTCTCCATATTTTGAGTGCAAATACTACCGCGGCCAATTCTAAGTCATGGACGGGGTAGTTCTCTTCATGCTTCTTTAATTGACGAGAAGAGTAGGCTATAACCTTCCCTTGTTGCATTAGAACACACCCGAGGCCAATGCCAGAAGCATCAGTGTATACCTCGAACTTTTCTCCTTCAATTGGCAATGCTAAGATAGGAGCTGTAGTAAGATGATCATTGAGAGTTTGGAAGCTTCTTTCACATTCCTCATCCCATTCATAACGGATCTCCTTGCGAGTTAACCTCGTAAGTGGTACGGCGATTTTTGAGAAATCCTTGATGAATCGCCTGTAATAGCCGGCAAGACCTAAGAAACTTCGGATCTCGCTAGCATTGGTCGGTCTTTCCCAGTTCCTTACAGCTTCAACCTTTGATGGGTCTACAGACAAGCCATCCTTTGATATAACATGTCCGAGAAAAGTCACTTCTTCAAGCCAGAATTCACACTTGCTAAGTTTTGCATATAATTGGTTTGTCCTCAATATTTGTAATGCAATCCTCAAATGTTCCTCATGCTCTTCCTTGGTCTTGGAATAAATCAATATATCATCAATAAAGACCACCACGAATTGATCCAAATAAGGCCTGAATATACTATTCATTAACTGCATAAAGGCAGCAGGGGCATTCGTTAGTCCGAAAGGCATAACAGCAAATTCATAATGGCCATACCTGCTTCTGAATGCGATTTTATGAATATCCTTGTCCTTGATTCTTAGTTTGTGATATCCGGGCCTAAGATCAATTTTGGAAAAGTACATGGATCCTGAAATTTGATCAAACAATTCATCGATTCTCGGCAGTGGATACTTGTTCTTGATAGTGAGGTGATTCAATTGTCGATAGTCGACGCATAACCTCATGGATCCGTCTTTCTTCTTTACAAATAATACAGGCGCTCCCCACGGGGAAGTACTTGGTCTAATGAATCCTTTCTTAATGAGTTCCATCAATTGCTCCTTTAACTCCTTGAGTTCAGCAGGTGACATCCTATAAGGTGCCTTTGAAATCGAACCAGCACCAGGGACTAAGTCAATGGTGAAGGCCACTTCTCTTTACGGGGGTAATCCTGGCAAATCTTCCGGAAACACGTCCGAAAATTCTTGTACCACTGGAATGTCTTCTAGCTTAGCTTCCTTAGCTTCTTTAATTGTGACAAAGGCAAGGAAAGATGTACATCCTTTCCTGATGAGCTTGCTAGCTCGGAGAGCTAAAATCAGAGGGGATCTGCTCCGACCCTTGGGGCTAGTCAAGATTAGTTCTGGAAATTCCTTGAATGTAACCTTACTATTGCGGCAATCAACCGTTGCCTGATACTTGGATAACCAATCTGCCCCTAGTATAATATCATACTCTTTCAGATCTAAACATATGAGATCAATAGGGAGATTTCTACCCTGAACCAATACTTCGCAGTTTTGGTAATGATGTGTAATATCAGTCTCATCATCTAGAGGAGTAGACAAAACTAACTTTATCCATTCCGGTTCTAGGGGTAATGGGTCAGCAAACTTCTTAGAAACAATAGAATGCGATGCACCAGTATCAATTAAGACATATGCATTCCTGGAACAAACTTTCAATGTACCTTCCACTAAGCCGCCTCCTTCTACTTGCTCGGTCTCCTTGATTGCATGAAGACGAGCATTCTTGGTTACTGGGCGCTTTCCGTCAACGGCTTGATCGTTAAGTAATGGGCAATCGGGAATCCGATGCTCACGACTCCCACAACGGAGACATGCTCCTAATTTCCTCCAGCATTCTTCTGCTCTATGACCCGCTTTATCACAATGTTTGCACACTGTATTTGGAGAGGTAGTGGTGATAGAGAAGGGCTTGGTCTTCTTGAACTTTTGGTCTTGCGAGGGAATACCTCCATTGCTAGGTCTCTTCTTGAAGTTGGGTTTAAAGGAACCCGAACCTGTAACTTGTTCCTTCTTATCCTTACCACGAATCATATCAGACAGTTCCGTGGCATCTTCTAATAGTTGAGCTCGGCGTACTATCTCCGAGTAGACTTGAATGTCCATCGGCGCCAGTTGAGTAATAGCTTGGGGCCTGAGCCCATTAAGAAACCTCCTAACTTTCATTTTCTCGGTGCTAACTAGATGCTTAGCATACCGAGACAATCTAGAGAATTGGGCCTCATACTCGGCCACTGACAAAGATCGTTGCTTTAATGCAGCAAATTCTGCAGCCTTCTTTTCCTGAACTCGGTCCGAGAAATATTTTGCGTTGAAGTGTTCAACGAATTCCTCCCACGAAACCTGATCTTGATTTATAGTAGTCTCTATTGATTCCCACCAACATCTAGCATCCCTTTCTAACTGAAAAGTAGCTAATAAGACCTTATCTTGATCTGTGCATTGCATAACACGGAATATTCGTTCTGTCTCCCTAATCCAGTGTTCAGTGTCATCTAGATCAGTAGAACCCGTGAACTTGGGCGGGTTCATGTTCTTGAAAGTCTGGTGGAGACTTCCTGCTCGTTGTCCACCTCCTAGTGTTACTTGTTGCAGCACTTGAGTCATGCCTTGCAGTGTACGCTGCATGTTGCGCCATTGAGCACGTTCGGCAGCCATTATCTTACAATTATAATAACTAGATTAATACGAGATTTGTATCTTAAAGACTAGCATTCTATGTTAACTTTAACCGTTGGTTCTACCCAATCTCACTGGTTAAAGGTTTGAACATATCCTTGGACTTGGGTTTTCCTAGGAATTGAATACCCTAGGCTCTGATACCACAAAAACTGTCACGCCCCGAGCGCGGAAGATACTCGGATATGCGCGACGAGTTTATATCAATCATGTCAATCAGAGTAGTAGTGTATTCGACACCAAAACAGAGATGCGCCAAAATAGAAAGATAACCCAATCCTTTATTTCATAATGGATAGACTATTACAAATCTAATACTCTATTCAAACAAAAAGGAAAAGTACATAGTTGACTCAAAAATAGGAAAAAAGACTAGATGACACTTGGAGAAGTTCTATCCCTTTCACTCTTGACCATTCCCATCCGATTGACTTCCCTCGTCGTCGGAATTACCTGAAAAGTAGGGAACACCCGGAGTGAGCGAACGCTCAGTAGGAAATTATATCTCAAGCGCTAGCAAGGGGTTTAAATAATTACATCTTTAATGTATGTATTGTAGCTATGCATGCTCGTATAAAACGACAAGATAGAGAGAGAATTTATCAATAAGACGGCAAGATGAACTAGTCATGAGCTTTCAAGAAAAGATAACAGATATTCAAGCAAGTACTTTTTAGCAAGTCATGTCAAGAACTTTGGCTATCATGTATCAAGCAAGCAAGTAATTACCCTTTCTCGGGTCACGCAATTCATGTCAAGTCAAGTACGAGTCAAGTACAAGATTTGTGTGGAATTGTCCAATCAAGCTAGTCATGCACTCGGTATAATGCCAGATACCTTATCATTCAACTCCTATGGGCACAAGTACTTTCGGGTGCTCCTCCCAGGACCAGATCGGGCCCTATATGCGCAGGCATTTATCATGTATATTTGACATCCACTCTTGTATATATATATATATAGCCAATATGGAATTTCAACAATTTAAGCTTGTAGACACGTAGGATAACTTTGAGAGAATGGAGTCCAAAAATACGACATTGGACATAGATAGGCGAAAACAACGGTACAATCACGATGAACGATAAAACTAGGTGGAATTAGGTTCCCTTAACTCGGGTACCATGACAAATAAGTATGGACATTCTTTATATAGAATTGAGGTCCACATGAATAGTATATCAAAGGCAAGATACCCTCATTCTTATTATAGAATTGAGGTCCACAAGAACATCAACAAATGGCATGATATCATCATCCCATTAAGAATTCTCATGATATACTCTTTGCATATCATAAGGGCCGGTATACCATGTTTCTTTAGAGTGACATGGCATTCAATAGTGTAATGGGTTTTTAGGGTACAACCAGCTCAGTCGGCCTTGAGGGAATCCAAGGCTCGAGGAGTCTTACGGAGGTCTCTATGACTAACTCGCTAGTCCAAAGGAACGGAATGTCCAATGGAGAGCTTGTATGTCAATGAGAATTAAGGGTGATCGATAAAACATCATGAAACGTGGGACTATACTCACGGAGTGGAGATATAGTGCCGATATACATATATATAGATATATTGAAACCATCGGTTATCAGAAATAGGGTCAAAACATTTTTACAGAAAAATAACGACTTAAGTAAAGTCACTACTCAAGTAATTAACGCCTTCAGTAAGGGCGTTTATCTATTTTACATTTTTGCAAGATTTTAATATTTCAGTATTTTACCAAAAACGCGCCCTGGTAAGGGGCGTTTAATTACAAGTTGACGACGTATGCAATGGTCGTTCATTCCTTACTTCTATTTTTGCAGAATATATATTTTCAGTAATTTATCAAAAACACGCCCTGTACAGGGGCGTTACTTTTCAATTCACGCCCTGAACAGGGGCGTTAGTCAAGTGAGAGACGACCTATACAGGGTCGTGTATTTCAAGAATTTACAATTTTTCAAGTATTGAAATTCCCAAAAAACGAGATATGGTCATGACAGGATAATATCAGGATTAATGATCATGCACTGATTTAGAATCATGTTTAAGTGAATATTGGACTAATTAACATGGGTAATTATCAGGTAATTTAAATTGACGTCTGTGTACAGGGCGTCAAATCTTTTGAATTGACCACCTTGTCAAGGTCGTTTATTTAAATAGCGCCCTAGTCTGGGTCGCGTATAAAATTAGCGCCCTTGGAAAGGGCGTTTCTTTCCAACAATAGAAACATTCAAAACTCTCGAAAACTATATGCATGGATTAATATATATGGTTTAACATAGCTATTATGGTGATTTGGGCTACAGTGCTTGAGAAAACCTACCTTATAGTTGATTTGAACGGACGCAGGTTCTGTGAAGAAAGAACGATACTCTGTTTTATAAACAGAGTCTTTTGAAGCTTTCGATCTTAATAGCAGTAGCAAGGGTAGTAAGAGGTTGCAGATGAAGAACCCACAATTCTTCAATCAACCGGGTTCACTTCTACAGACAACCTGTAGAGACAGAAGAAACGAAGAAGAAGATATTAAAATCTTCTTATACGTAACCGAAAGCAAGGGGAAAGAACTTACTTGTTCTTCGGAAGACAGAAGTTTTCAACCTGTAATCAGAAGTAGATGAAGAATCATCAGTATTCTTCACAAATTCGATAGACAGAGTAAAGAAAAAGAACATGCTGTTCTTTACGTACCTTAGAAGAGTCCGAACGCCAAATAGCGTTCTCGGTTCAAGCTGTAGGTTATTTATAGAATTTCTAGAATCCTAATAGAGTTAGTGTTTGATGGGAAGTAATACTTCCATATTAGAGTTATTACTACATTCGAACTCTTTCTCATAGTTATCAACTTACCCTGGATAGACTCTTGGGTCGAACGAAACTCAAACTAAATTAGCGTCTTAAGTAAGGGCGTCGAATTTAAATTGACGCCTTGTCAAGCGTCGTTACTTGTTGAAACGCGTCCACTCAAAGGACGTTACGCTAACTTGCCCTTTTTATTTATTTTGGTCGTTTGAAATTTGACGCCTTGACGTGTGGGCGTCCTTTCTCAAAACACGCCTTAGGTGAAAGCGTTTTATTGTAAAGTAGCGCCTATATCTGAGGCGTTATTTTCATCAGGGTTTAATTATTTTTATTCCAAGCTCTTTCATTTATTTACTAAATCTTTTAATCTATTTTGATTTATTTATTCCTTTTAAATTTTATCAGGGTTGCTACAGTGTGAGACCGGTCAGCGGGTTGTGAAGCTGGCGTTTGGTTGGTCCGCCGAGCATGGGCGTTGACCGGTGGATTGGTTTTGTGGCGAGGGTGCGTTCCCTCGGTGAGCGAGAGGGTGGCAGCGTTGCCGTGAGTGGTTTCCGTTGTGTCTGAGGTGATACCAGACTTGTGCTCTTGTGTTATGCCTGCTCTGGTGGCCGGTGTGTGCGCGGTGTGCGGAGCATGGCATTGTTCGTGATTATGGTCTGGCTGTATCCCTCGTGATCGGTGCTTCTGCGAGAATTGAGGTTTTTCTGTGTTGGGGCCCTGGCAGCATTGTCAGTTAGTGGAGGCGTTCTCCCCCTGTGACTTGGTGCTAGTCCTGAATTTCGAGGACGAAATTTCTTTAAGGGGGGAGGGCTGTAATGCCCCGGATTTTTCGGATCCTTGTTCATGGGTCCCGGATCTGGTTTCTTGGAGTGTCCGACTCCGTTGTGTCTGAAATTTCGTTTCGGACATCTTTCGTGTTCGGATCGGCGCGATCCGGAGTTGTTTCGGAGGCCCGGAAGCGTTCCGTGACTTTTCCGCGTGCGTTTTCCGATTCCCGGTGTGTGTTTCGGTAATTCCTTCGGAACCTCATTGCGGGTGAACCGGGCCGTTCACTAGGGCGCGAGTGGTACCGTTGCAATCGGTGCGTTCCGAGGATCGTGGAAATGTGATTTTCTATTTTTCGATATTTTTGGGAATTTCCAGATTTTCTATATAATAACCTCATTTTCCTCTCTCCCCTCTCATTTCTCTCTTCCCTCCCTCTCTCTTCTCTCACGCTCCCTTTCTCCCCTCTCTTCTCCGGCGGCCGACGGAGCGGGACGGGGGCGAGCTAGTGGCGGCGCGGGCGAGGATGCGGGTGGGGATGGGACGAGGATCGAGCGGTGGAGGCATGGTGGAGGCGGTTCGTGGGATCGTGAACCGGCGAGGGTTTAAACGGCGTTTTCTTCGTGGATCGGCGTCCACGGTGCGTCGAATCTTCGGTGGAGGTAGGGAGATGGACCCTCAACCCGCGTACTTCATTTCTCGCGAGTTTTGTAGGCCATGGTGAGCCGAGCGGGCTAAACGGGACAATTTGCAGAAAATGCATGTTTTTTGGGTGTGAGCCGGATCTTTCGTTTTACCGTGTTTTTGGGCGATCCAGGGGTTTAGATGCATGCCTAGGGGCTTGGGGAAGGTTTCCCCTTTTGTTTCCCCTTCACCTAGGGGTGAACGGGGTGTGGAATGGTTTTTCCCGCGGTTTCTACCGTTTTCGGGCGCGGACTGAGAACGCGCTATGCTCCAGTAGCGCGTTCTTGATGGTCGCGCTGCCCCGACGGGGCGCGTTCATCGGAGAAGATGAACAGTAAGGCGGTTCTTGTCGCGCTAGGGGGCCCTAGCGCGATCTGCCTTGTCGCGCTAGGGGTTCCTAGCGCGATCATCCTTGTCGCGCTAGGGGTCCCTAGCGCGACCTGTCTGGCGCTAGGTGATCCTAGCGCGATCTTCCCTGTTGTCTCGTGCTCCCCTTGGGCCGTGTGTGTCCCGGACACCCCGTTGAGTTCCATGACCGTGTCTTTGGGTGTTCGGGGGGTTCCGTTTACCTTGATTTGCGCGCTTGTGAGTGTAAGGGTCCGGGCGATTTGCTAGTGTTCCGATTGGGTTGTGTTGGTCTCCGGTCGACCCGGTTGTGACCCAGTGGTCGACCTTTGGCCTTGTGAGTGTCCCGGACACCCCGTGGGTTTCGTTACCGCATTTTTGGGTGTCTGGAGGTACCGTGTTACCTCGATAAGCGTGCCTGTGGGCTTGGTGGGTCCGGGTGACCCCAGGTGTTTCGGGCTTCTGGGTTCTTGCTAGATCGAGTCACCGTGTATCGGTGTGAGTGCGGCGAGGTTTCCCCGCACGTCGTGGTTTCTCCAGGAGTTGGTTTTGAGTGGGCCATGTGTGTGGCCTTGGTCTGCGAGTCCAGTTGCCCAGCCTGGTGCTGGAGGGTTCTCGCTTTTCCCAGGGTTGGGAAATCGGTGTGGCAGCTTGCGGGCTGCCTTGGGAATCGTGCTTCTATGATTTCCGCGTAGGCCGTGCCTATAGCCTATGAACCGCGAGTCCATGTCCTAACTTGGGACTGGAGGTCTCCTGAGTTCCCAGGTGGGGGAATGGTCTCGGCGATTGCGATTCGCCTCGTGAGTCATCGCATTGTGGTTTTGGACCTAGGGATTAGGCCAGATTGACGGCTCAGTGCTGTCGTGTGCAACGGTCTTGACCCCGAGTCTTGTGACTCAAAGGCCGTTGGGTTTCGTAGGTCTAGTGGACCATCTGTAGTCTGGTGGCGTCGTGCCACCTGTTACTCCATGTTACTCGCAATGGGTGCGTGCGTGGTTTTCTGTGTCCACGTTCTGTGACACGTCCACTAGTCGTAGCTTCCCACGGCACGCGTGTGCTAGCTCGCCTGGGAGTGGCTGAGCGGCGTACCCGAGAGAGGCGGTGAGTAGGCTGGTTACCGTAGGGCCCCCGCGTACTTCCGAGTCCGGGTTTAGGGGGAAATACCAGCTAGAGGACAGGCCTAGGGCGTACGATCTGAGTGTGCACACGAGGTTGGGGGCGTCGGACGACGCCGGCAGGCGCGACCCCAACTAGTCCTTGTTTTGTGGTACTGGTTACTGAGTGTGTCTGAGTCTCACGCCTGGGGCGTCATAGCTAGACACTTGTGACGCGGTGTAAGACGTCAGGGGACGCATCCGGTCGTTCTTCTAGTGGGTGGTACTCCTGTCACGCGACGTGAGGTGTTGTGTACCGGGTTCTGTTTCCGTCCGCGAGACGGGACTTCGTGAGTGGTTTCGGGAGTGTTCCCGGAGTCGAGGTCTGGGGTTTCCGGTGAGCTTCACCGAGGGCCTTTCCCCAGACAGTGTTGTGTTCACGACGGTGAGGTCGTGACCGTGTTCCCTGACCGTGTAGTTTTGGCTTGGGCCCTTTTGGTGAGGGCAGACCTCCGCTACGGAGGTATCGTGACGTTTTCCTAGTAGCGTGGCTAGGGTGGCTCATGTTTAGTGGTCCCCGATCGTGGAATCGGGTGGTCGGGTGCGTGGCTTGGTTGTCCCCCGACGGGAGACTGGGTCGTGTTTTCTGGTACAGTAGGAGTAGCTGTAGTGCCGAGTTTTTGACCGGCCACCGGTTTATTGTTCCTGCTGTAGTTGTAGCTCTCTCCTTTCCGCTACCGCCGTTGTTTCCGGTTGGGGTTCCGCGGGATCCCTGCTGAGTCTCTGTTTTGGAGACTCATTCCCTGCGTTTCAGGTGCGGCGGTTCTGCCTCGAGGTTCGAGGGCGCGGAGCGGAGGTTCTTAGTTGCCAACTTGCCGGGCCGAGTGTTCACTTGGCATGTGGTACGTTTTACTGCTTTAGACTGTACTTTCTGTTGGACTGGACTCTGTTGTAGTTGTTTATTTATTTATGTTAATTATCCTGCTTTATTTCCTATTTCTTTGTGTCTCCACACTCCTTTTAGCTCTTCCGAGCCCTCCCGGCTCGTGGGCGGTGGTGCGAGTCTCGGGTTATCGGGCCTTCCCGGTATCCGGATCTCGGGTCGTCACACCACCTGCTGGTCTGCTTGCCGGTGGCCTTGCGGCGGCATTGGTGCCTCCTAGCCTAGCCCCCCCGAGAGGTCTTTGCCCTCCTGGCTCTTTGGCACTCTCTGGGGTGCCCCGCGTTGCTGCTGTCTCCAAACCCGTCCTTCTCGACCCTGCTATTGGTGGTGTTCCGTCTAATCTGGAACGGTTTCGCCCTCTCCTACAACTTCTCTTGGGGGTCCTAGCTCCTCCTAGTCTCGCTGCAGCGATGACTGTTGGCAAGAAGCCGCATGGTTGGGTGGCTGGCATGGATTCCCCGCCGTCTACTACTCCTTCTGCTGGCCGTCCGCCGCGCCCTGCGAACATCCATTCTATCCCTGCTCCGCCTGTAGTCCAAGCCACGCCCGCACCTTCCGTGTTGGTCTCAGCGTCAGGGGTCGAGCCTCCCTGCCCAGGGGACAACGCCCCGCCCCCACCTGTCGTCAAACCCCAGGCCGTTGTGCTGACATTGGTAGCTGACCGCCCTTGCGAGGGCCCTCTTGCAGCTGCTGCTCGTGATGTCCAAGGCTCGTCTGTTGTTCCCCCAGCCACGGCATGCGGTTCTGCCGTCGTGCATGGCCCTGTGGCTCCCTTGCCGCCCTCTGCCACTGGTCTGAAGGCTCCATTGCCCGCCACTACTCCTGCCCCTTCCCTCGAGGCCCCTCCGTCGTCTAGCTCCCCTCCCAGTGCCGACGTTTCGTAGCAGGATGAGCAACGTTTGGCCCGCTCGGCCGCCATCCAGACTTTGAGGGATGAAGTCAACGCCCTTCCTTTATTCTCTCGGTCTGCGTCAACATATGGTGTTACCTCCCACAGTAGACAGCACAACGAGCCTACACTGGTGTCCTCCGGGACTGATTCGATGCCTTCTACAGCGGTTGCCTCCATCCAATCTGCCCCCGACGTTCTTAAAGATATGGTGGACGATGCTCTGGACCCAAGTCCTTCTCCCTGGCAAGTGAAGACCAGAAGGTCTCGACGTCAATGTTACTCTCGATACAGACATTAGGGGTGTCCTTTTGGTGTTGACCTGTTGTGGCTTTTGTTGTCGTTTCATTTTGTTATTGTATCACGCTCTTCAACGCACGGTGGTTCTACGGACGTACGCACCGCCCTCGTCTGGCCTCGGGGGTTGTCATCTCCCCCCCTTTTGGTATCCGTTGTATTAGCCCCACTCGCATCTATAAGTTTGGGCACCCTCTCTCCTTATCCTTTCTCTCCTCTTCCCCCCTTTTTATGTACCTTCATCTCTTATATGCAATGAAAATTAACCTTAGTGAAAAAAAAACAAAGAGTGGAAACCCATTCCTAAACATTGGGGAAGGTTGCTATTGATGGGTACAAGTTCCCAGACTTAAAATATATTCCGAGAGAGAGAAAGAGGCTTTAGAAAACATTCCCAAACCTCTATACGACCCAACCTCCTCTTAAAAGTGTGTCACAACAAGGGGTAACCAGTGTGGAAGCTTCTAGGCTACCATATTTTGACACAGACAGATAACATACAAGATACTCAAAACATACGCACAAATTACAGGAAAAGTGATCAACAAAGCAAGCACCTTAGGCTCACTCGAACAAGAAAACTTCAACCATCAATTGCCTCCGGGAAGAAGCTTCCGAGATGCCTGTACAGTGCCAGAGCTAGTAGTACCTAAACGCCCAGCTGCTGCAGGAATGACTCGTGATGGAGAGAGAATTTCTGCAAAAGAGACGTTATGTGAATCTGTGCCTAAACGGCTTTGAAGCCAGCCTTTGCTCCCAGAAAAACCATCAATCATTATCCAACAACTTTTGAATCCAAGGCTAGTCAATGCCCTTGCAACAATTTTTGCGGTATCCGAGTACCTGCACATCAATGACAGATCAAATCCGAGAATCTCCACAACATAGTTTCTACGAAATTGAAGTACCTATTCAAAATTTTTGGAATAGAATTTAAATGGTGTATATGCACCTATTCAGATCCCCCCCCCCCCTGACAATATAACATTTAAAGTAGTTCCCATTAGCCATGGATCTCAATGGGGAATCAAATGGCTTGATCAACAGTCCTTGTTTGAGGTATATGAGTGAGAATACTCACGAATCCATTATCACGATGCTGGAACTCTTGTTCACTCTTTTAAGGTATGAAATCTTCAGTGCAACAAGTTCTGCTTCTACCTTCTTTGGGTCTCGAACCAGACTTCTTATCTTGTTTGGGAGTTCTTCCAAACTATCAACAAAAATGAGCATTCTAATTACCGACGTCACCATACATGGTGAGGGATTAAAGAATGAATTTACACTAGATAAAGTACTTACGGTATCGAGATCAGCTTGTTTTTTGCACTGGATGGAACACGAGGGACACCAGCTTTGTTTTTGTCCTTCTCGAATCTAATGTCAATCAGGAAATAACTTTGGGTAGAAATCAGGTCCAGAGTCTGTGCCGGACTGAGGTTGCCTAACAAATGAAGAACATCAATAGATCACAACTCTATGGATGCAGTAATTCTATTGGTCACCAAGAAAGAGAATATGAGAATTTTCAACTATATCTAACAACGTAATCAAACATACTCAATAATGAAAGTAACAACGTAAAACTAATAATTTAAAGACCCTGACAGCCCTGCAGTTATTGTACACCTTTACAACAAAATTGACTTACTATTTTCAAACCATATAAACAGGGTGTTGTCAAGGATAAAATTAGTATTTAATTAGATTAACCAATATCTTGTTGTGGGAGAATATGGTGATATATTGAATGGGATTGCATTTCCAAAATGAAAGTTTAAATTTTTAAAAACTAAGCCATAGTAAGGTTGTACACAGACCCATCTTTATTTCTGTTCGCTTTCCAAGTTTGCAGTTCATTATCCCAAAATTTATATCATCAAAGAACTTTAACATTTTTCATAAGCCAATATCTAGTAAGTACTTAATACACAAACTTGTGCATATGCATTCTAGAAAATGCATAACAAGGAGTTACGCTTAAACTCACTCTTTGGTTAATAACCATCCTAGACCATTAAGTACGTCACTCTCCCTCCTAATCCAGGCCATAGTGTCAAGGCAACAAAGCGCAAGTCAGTGGCAACTTGCTTAGGCAAAAAGCATGGCTTAGTAATATATTTTTAGAAATTTTGTATGATTTATCCCATATTTAATTCTTCATGTTATAAGATTGGTTCAGTCATTTTTGTTTGCAATTTGTACAGTTTATTCTTTGGTCTGTAGAGTGAAAAAGTTAGCTAGATGGATTCGAGTGTGGATTTGACAATTGTTTTTGGATGCCAATTGAAGCATGTAAAGTGGATATCATGATTCTTCCAGTTTTATACGGCATTAACCTAGAGGCTTCAATTAAGGGTTTTTTGCAAAAATACCCTCCTTACAAGTTTATTTGCAGAATTGCCCCCTCTTATTTTCATATTATTCTTAATAACCTTCTTATATCAATATAATGCCAAAAATACCCTTGTAGTTAACTTCCGTTGAAGACTCAAAGAATATTCCATCTTCATCGGAAGGGACATTGGCTTCTTGAATTTAAATCAAGGAAGAAAGAATCGGGCCATGATCGGCCGATCCGATCGATTTTAGGTCCAAATGATTCGATCCCAAGCCCTCCAATTCCGATTCTTCCCTGGGAGTCGGCGGGGGTGGAGGGATCGGACAGAGATCGGCCTGGATCGACCGATCCCCATGCAGGATCGGCTGATCTTGGCTGATCTGGACCGATCCCATCAAAAAAAAAAAGAAAACAAAAAGTTTAAGGACGAAGGAGGAGGAGGAGGAGGAAGAGGAAAAATGAAAAGGGGGACGAACAAAAAACAAAACCTTACCTGTGCATGATCACCATCGACGTCTCCATTGGCACCTGTCGTAGGCACTTCTTTCTCTCTCGACTCATAGCACGTTGCCTCTGGCAGAGGAAAGTAGAATCGGCCACCACCTCGTTCGTTGTAACCTCCTCCATCACTGGCCACCACCTATTTCTCCGCCAACGGCCATCATCGGTACCTCCTCCTCGTCCTCCTCATCCTCGCGATCGGCCTCTCTCAGAAGAAGAAGAAGAAGATACAACGCCGATGCCACCATCGCGACCCTCTACCACCGTCGACGCCGCCATCGACGCCACCGTCAACCTCCTCCTCCTCCCCTGCCTCCTCCGCTCCTCTGCCTTTGTTCTTCCGGAAAAGATAAAGTGAAAAGGTAAAGTGGAGAGGTAAAGAGAAAAAGTTAATATTAGTAGATTACGTCTATATAAAATTCCCCGTCAAACCGGGTACATAAACAAGTAACCTCAAGTTGGGAGGGGGATTCTTTGGTTCGGTGGGCTCGGTAGGATCTCTTCCGTATCGGTCTAGAATCGGTCCGGATCGGCCAATCCCACCAATCCGGATCGATTTTGGACGTATCGATCCGATATCGATCCCTGGGTTTACCTTCCTTAGTTTAAAATGAATATACTATTTGATAGAAATCTTTGGCAGAACAAGATTCATGTAGCCGATCCCAAATAATGAGATAAGACTCTGATGATGGTGATGATCATCATATAATTGAATTTTGGTCAAAAATACTCTTATAGAAAGAGTTACTTTTATCAACATAGAAGGAGCGATAAAGATATAGATATACAAAGAGAGAGAAAAAGTTTACAAGAGATTAGGGTATTTGGATCCTTTTCCAAATTTGGTTAAAGGTTAACTAGGGTTAAATAAGATATTTTAATATAACGCTAACAAGAAGTGACAGCAAGGGCATGTGCAATTATTGCGATGTAGTGATTAAAAATAATAAGAAAATAAGAGGGACGGTCGGCAAATAAACTTGTAAGGAGGGTATTTTGGTAAAAATCCCTTTAATTAAATCAGCTAAGTTTGTTGTTTCATCTTACTTGGTGATAATGCCATCCTGAAAGTTTCACTTACACAAGAATAAAGGAAGGGAAATTGGGACAAAAGGCCTAAAATGATAGAAAAATGATAAGTTGTTTCATTGAGAGATGGAAAGGAGAAAATAATAACAGTAATGCGAAGCTGGCAGAAGCTTTGTCTTTTTCACCTCTCCTTCACTTCTCCACATCTTCTCTAACACTTATTTTTGAACCATGTCTGAGTAGCATGGGGATAGCCCATTTAACATCATAAGCGATAGACCTCCAAAGATACGCTTCTCTAGTAAAATAATCACAAACCATTAAATAAGGTGCATGTTTTTCTTCTCAAGGAGGACAAAGTGCCAAAAAGTCACAAGGCATACAAAGGTGTGCCAACGCATGTGCCTTTCATGCATGCTCACAGGTTGCCTTGTTGCTTAGGAATTGTCGAGGCATCGCATGGGTGATTGGTGGGGACATCGGGTCCACTATTCGGAGCCGACGCCGCACCGCCCCGATCGCACCGAGCTTGTGACTCGAAGACTCATTTGAAGACTCGGCGTCCTGAGTACGTATGTATTGCGTATGTGTGTATGTATTGTGTGTATTTTACTATAATAGTATTTGTATTATTAAACCACCAAAGTCAAAGTATTTTATTTTATTTGGTCCAAGTCAAATATTGATAAGTGGCTTTTGTTTTATTAGACTAGGGTATAAATGCTGTAGTGGACCTAGGGTCACAAGATTAATCCCACATCGGATGTTGAGAAAGCAACCGAATGCTTATAAAGAAGGTCTTCACCTCTTAACCCAAGAGAGCCCTTTTACAAGGACAAAACCCTAGCCGCTCTCCGGCGTGGCGGGGACAATACCTCTTGGGGACACCAAAAAGGTTCATCTCGCATCTACAAAGTGACGCCGTCTGTGGGAACCCTGAGCTCGCACTCGCTTGCCTTCTCAAGGGGGGCTTGTGTAGTGGACCTAGGGTCACAGGATTAATCCCACAACGGATGTTGAGAAAGCAACCGAGTGCTTATAAAGAAGGTCTTCACCTCTTAACCCAAGAGGGCCCTTTTACAAGGACAAAACCCTAGTCGCCCTCCGGCGTGGCGGAGACAATACCTCTTGGGGGTACCAAAAAGGTTAATCTCGCATCTATAAATGCTATTAGTGAAGATTGAGGGTATGAATGTTATAGCATTTTCCTATATAAAGGGGGCTAAGGTGTAAGGTTTACATATGAATGAATAAAAGAATCAAGAAGTTTGCAATCACGTAGGTGCCTTTGCCCCTTTGTGTTTCCCCTTCCCTCCTTCTCATTTGTGAGAATAGAGTGTCGCCCGGTGTGAGACCGTCCGGTGTGAGGCCGAACTGCGCGAGGCAGTAATTATCCGTTCCTGTTCGCGTCCCGGAGCAGCCGTCGATCCTTCCTCCGACGCCGACCGCGTCAAATTTAGTATCAGAGCCCAACAACGGCGCCTCCATCAACCCCGACGTCGGCATCGTCTCCTCTCCCCAATTTCTGTTCGTGAAAAAAAAAGAGGGAAAAAAAGAGAGAAAATACAGAGAAGCGGCTGAGAGAGAGGAGAGAGAAAAGAAAAAAAAAAGGAGATTATCTCTCTCGACTGAGGGAGATAGAAAAAAAAATTAGTTCGTGGCACGGGCATCGTCGCCCGTACCCAAATTCAAAAGACTTTTGGGCCGTAACGGCCTGCTCCCGCGGCCGCCCCTGTCGCCCAGCCCGAGCTCGTCGCCATCGCCGCTGCGTCCGCCCCGCCCTGCGTGCGCCTGCCACCGTAGTCGCCCGCGCGCGTTGCGCGCCCGCCAGCAGCGCCGCTGCCGCCCTACCGCGGCTCGCGCGCCCACGCGCCTGCCCAGCCTCACCCGCGAGCGCCTGCCGCCCACCCCGCGTGCAACGTCGACCGCGCTCGTCTGCGACCCGCCTGCCAACATCACGCCCGCCACGTGTGCACCTGCTCCCGCCCGGCGCGTGCGCCGGCCCCCGCCAGCTGGCCACCCTACCTGCACGGACCGCCGCCTTGGCTGACCCCTCTCCCGCGTGAGACGCGCTCACGCGCACGTTGAAGCCTTCCTTCGCCGCCCAAGTGGGAAAGTTTGAGAAAAAAAAAGTCAAAAAGGGAGGTTGAAAATTTATTGGCATATATATATAATAATAGAGATATAGACATCATTTAATAGTTATATTTAAATAAATACCATTTGAAGGAAGTAGGCACCCCAGTCCACTTCGGCGGCTTGACCGGTGCCCGAGTCACCTGGTCGACGACAGACGGTCCGTAAATTACGGAACATGAGTACCCCTGAGTCTCCCTGCGCGGAGAAATTTTGGATTAATTTGTTCCCCTACGCGGGAAAATTTTAATTACACGGTTTTGTAATAATTACACCCTCCCTGCGTGAAGTGAATTTTGTAACCGCTCAATCTTCGTCGACGCCGTGCGGGCACGCACGTCCCCGCTCGCCTTCGTCTCCGGTCGGAGCTGGACTTTTCAATCTAGCTAGGTACGTGCTCCCCTCACTTGCTTATTTAGTATCCTTATCAATTGCCGCACGACGAAGTGAGAGAGAGTCCTATCCATGCAGCCTGTCTTCTGAGTGCATCGCTGTGGACGGAGAGAGAGAGAGCTTGTATACGCCCATCCTTGGGCCCTAGAACTGCCGCATTAAGGTACCCTAATTGTCAGGAGGTAGTTCCACAACTACTTCGCCTACGGGCGAGCAACTCTCCCTGATCGGTCCCTTCGAATTGACCATTTTGCATGTTAGCCAACAAATCGGGTCTATAGCTTGCTAATTTTCGGTCCCAGGATTGCTTCATTTAGGTCCGAGCCCGTGCATGCCACGCTGGTCTAAGAATTCATCAGGCCGTCTAGAGTGCCCTTCAACACTACAATCACCCATGGATCAGAAGAATGTGAGTGCTATGTTAGCCCAGCTCGAGCATAACCTTATGGCCCACTTTGAAGAATCCATAGGCCAATTACGAGCGGAGCTAGATGAGAGGATCCAGGCCTTAGAGGATCGAATGAAGAGAGAGGAAGGAAGAGTGAATGGCCGCGGTGATCCCGTAGCCAATCTTAGGGAAGAGAGAGACCAAGTCCGCCAGAATCAGACACCTCAAGGTAGAGAGCAAGAGGATCGTGCGTCTCGAGGGAGAGACCACGACGATGAGGATATCATCTTACGGAACGTTAAGATCGACGCTCCGAGTTTTGATGGGTCCCTAAACCCCGCTACATACCTTGATTGGGAGACCGGGATGGATCAATACTTTGACTGCATCACCGCATGACCCCTGCTACAAGGGTGAGGTTTGCCAAAATGAAACTCCTAGGTCAAGCCAAGACCTACTGGTGCAACATTGAGAATCTCCTAGCAAGGAGACGAGAGGAGCCCATAAACACGTGGGAAGAAATGAAGGAGAAACTAAGGGAGAAGTATCTGCCACCCTCCTACCATCAGCGTCTTTTAGACCAATGCAGAAACTCACCCAAGATGGAAAGTCCGTGGACGAATACATCGCCAAATTTGATGAATTCTTCCTTCGGAGTCGAGTCATGGAGGATGCCTCTGTCACCCTCTCGCGATTTAGGGCTGACCTACACGAGAGCATACAGCGGGAGCTGTTCTTACGAGAGGTTAACACCCTTGAGCATGCCTATCAGGTTGCTCGAGATGTCGAGCGGTTTCAAAGGGTGGTCCCACCTCGGGTTCCCACCTACCGCCAACCTGAACCACGAAACCCCATGGTCCGCTACCTGAACGGCCTGGCCCCTCCACTTCCTATGTCCCTACTACTACCCCACTCCGGGCCGTTGCCCCTACTGTTCCTTTCACAAGGAACCCCTTACCTGCACCCGCTGTTGTGCCCAGGCTGGAGTACACTCCGCCAACTGATAGGAGGGATGACAAGGGAAAGTGAGTCATCCCTAGCACCTCCCAACCAATCCCTGTCTCGAGAATTCGCTGCTTTAGGTGCCATAACCTAGGACATGTTGCCACCAATTGTCCCACCCGAGCCTTAGTCATCACCGACCCCCAGCCTGTGGAGCTTCCACCTCAGGAAGGAGAATCTATTGAGAGGTATGAGGCCGATCCTGACCTCATCGCCCAGTTTGAGGAAATGGATGCAGGGTATGATGGAACGCATGTCGAGTACATGCAAGTGGGAGATATTAATGAGAGCTCTAACCAGGGAAGATTGGGTGTAGTTCGTTGCATCTTAACACATCCCCAGGAGGACGACTGGCGTCGAACCTCTATCTTCCAAACCTACATCATGGTGAAGTCTCAACCCTGCAAGGTGATCTTTGACAACGGGAGCTGTATCAATGCAGTCTCTTCAGACTTTGTCTCCCGTCTAGGTCTACCTACCCACCCCATCCTAGGCCATACAACGTGGCTTGGGTTGACTCGTCTATCCCAGTCACCACTACATGTGTCATTCCCATCCAATTCCAGTCCTACCAAGAACAGATCTTATGCGATGTAGTGCCTATGAAGGTCGGTAGCATCATCCTAGGACGACCATGGATCTATGATGTAGATCTTACAACATTTGGTCGGTCCAATCAGTGTTCATTCTCACACAATGGGAAGAAGATACAGCTGTACCCGGCACCCCCAAAGGTGACCCCGGAACAGAGTTCCACCTCCACCCCCACTGGAACCCCCACAGTTCAGGAGAGTCCCCGAACTCCCAATGGAGGGAAACTTCTCACTCCCCCTTCTCCTGCACCTATCACACCCGTTCCTAAGGCCCCTAAGGTTAGTCTTGACCCAGTTAGGCGCCTTAACTTCATAGGTGTCCGTGAGCTGAATAGTGAGGTTGCCGAGGGTGCCCCTGTTTGGACTGTTGTCGTCACCATCACACCAGAGGAGTCCCGAGTCTCAGCCCCACCTGAAGTCCAGGCAATCCTGTAGGACTTCCAAGATATTTTTCCTGGGGACTTACCCTCTAGATGCGTGATGTACAACACGATATTGACCTTGTCCCCGGATCCACCCTACCCAACCTTCCTCATTACCGACTGAACCCCAAGGAGCATGCTGAGCTCCAAAGAATTGTCGAGGACCTTATTCAAAAGGGTTTCCTCAAGGTGAGCAAGAGCCCATGTGTTGTCCCTGCCTTGCTCACACCCAAGAAAGATGGCATCTGGCGGATGTGTGTTGACAGCTGTGCCATCAACAAAATCACTGTCAAGTATAAATTTTCAATTCCCCGGCTTGATGGCATGCTTGACATGATGAGTGGAGCTACCATCTTTTCCAAGATTGACTTGAAAAGTGACTACCATCATGTCCGAATCCGACCAGGGGATGAGTGGAAGACAGCCTTCAAAACAAAAGAAGGTCTGTATGAGTGACTTGTCATGCCGTTTGGGCTATCCAATGCCCCAGCACTTTCATGAGGCTTATGACAGAAGTCCTTCGTCCTCTCATTGGTCGCTTCGTTGTCGTCTACTTTGACGACATTCTCATCTATAGCCACAACCCTCAGAACCACATCCAATATTTGAGGGAAGTCTGCGAGACTTAGAGGAGAGAAACCCTGTATGCCAACCTTAAGAAATGTGAATTCATGACAGGCCGGGTCACTTTCCTCGGATTTGTGGTTTCGAGTCATGGAGTGTCTGTGGACCAATCCAAGGTCCAAGCCTTAGTCGACTGGCCGGAGGCCCAGAACGTCCATGACGTTCGCAGCTTCCATGGGCTAGCCACTTTTTATAGACGCTTCATTAAGAGCTTCAACATCATTATGGCACCCATTACATATTGCATCTGTAAGGGAAATTTTGAGTGGACCAAAACCGCCTCCCAGGCTTTTCTTGCCATAAAGGAGCTTATGACCAAAGCCCCTATCCTCCGCCTACCAGACTTCTCCAAAGTCTTTAAGATATCTTGTGATGCCTCTGGCGTAGGTATAGAAGGAGTGCTTAGCCAGGAGAGCCACCTTGTGGCTTATTTCAGTGAGAAGCTTTCTGATGCAAAGCTTCGCTACTCCACCTATGATAAGGAGTTTTACGCCGTGGTCTAAGCCCTCAAACACTGGAGACACTATCTCTTACCTCAAGAGTTTGTCTTATATTCGGACCACGAGGCTCTGAAATTCCTTAGCTCTCAGAAGGGCTTAAACCCAAGGCATGGTCGGTAGGTAGAATTCCTCCAGTCTTTCACATTTGTCCTAAAATATAATGCTGGAAAAGAAAATAAGGGGGCCGACGCCTTGAGTCGAAGGGTCTCCCTTCTTTCCACTGTTCGGGTAGAGGTCACTGGATTTGACCGCATGAAGGAACTCTATGGAGAGTGTCCCGACTTTGGCCCTACCTACTCTGCCTTGTCTGCTGGATCCTGAACCACCTTTGCTGACTATCTACTCCAGGATGGTTTTCTTTTTCGAGGACAGCAACTCTGTGTCCCGAGGACTTCTGTACGGGACTTCCTAATTTGAGAAATGTATGCTGGAGGTCTTGCTGGTCACTTTGGACGAAACAAGACCATCCATTCCGTGGAGGAGCATTTCTATTGGCCTGGCGTGAAGAAAGATGTGGCAAAAATTGTAGCCCAATGTAGGACATGCACAATGGCCAAACAGGTCAAACAAAACAATGGTCTCTACACTCCTCTCCCCATTCCTGATAGACCGTGGGTTGATGTGAGCATGGATTTCATCCTTGGATTACCTCGTACTGCTCACAAGCACGACTCCATCTTCGTGGTCGTTGATAGGTTCTCTAAGATGGCCCATTTCATTGCATGTTCTAAAACATCGGATGCATCTAGAGTAACCCACATATTCTTTGATGAAGTCGTGCGTCTGCATGGTCTCCCCAAACCATAGTGTCTGACCGAGATGTCCGGTTCACTAGCTATTTTTGGAAGACACTTTGGCACCTAGTTGGCACTAAGCTGAAATTTTTCACTGCCTATCACCCCCAAACCGATGGGCAAACCGAGTCGTCAATAGGAGTTTAGGGAATCTGTTGAGGTGTCTTGTAGGGGATCATTCTGGCACGTGGGATCTTCTTTTGCCAGAGCCGAATTTGCATACAATAGCTCTGTCAATAGGTCCATAGGTATGAGTCCATTTGAGGTCGTGCATGAATACAAACCTAGGAAACCTGTGGATCTCATTCCCCTTCCCCTCGAGTCTAGAATATCCAAGTCAACTGAGGAATTTGCACAGCATGTTAAAAGTCTGCATGAGTCAATTAGCAAGCAAATAAACCTCAGTAATAAGACTTACAAACGCTTGGCTGATTCCCATAGGCGTCACCATGAATTTCAAACATGTGACATGGTTATGGTACGGGTTCGACCCGAACGACTCCCCTCGGGAGTCGTTAAAAAGTTGCAAGCCCGTAGTGATGGTCCCTTCCCAATTCTGCGGAAGATTGGCTCCAATGCGTATGTTGTGGACTTACCTCCCGAATATGGGATTAGCTCTACTTTTAATGTGGCAAACCTAGTGACCCTTTCGAGCCTTCTCCTCCCATTGAGAGTGAACCCACCCCTGTACGTCCCACAGCCTCGAGAGCGCCGCGCGAGCAAATTGCGAGGATACTGGATGAGCAGGTGACAGCTACACGGAGCCGGGTGTACCAGCGCTACCTTGTCCGCTGGCGGGACCGACCACCTTCTGATGATTCCTAAATCAGCCGGGAAGATCTCCAGCGCCTCGATCCAGATCTGCTGGAGCACTACCACAGCAGTGTCCCCCCTTACTCGACGGAGTCGAGTTCCAGCCTCCCCGGGAGGGTTGGTGGGGACACCGGGCCCACTACTCGGAGCCGACGCCGCACCGCCCCGACCGCACTGAGCTTGTGGCTCGGAGACTCATTTGAAGACTCGACGTCATGAGTACGTATGTATTGCGTATGTGTGTATGTATTGTGTGTATTTTACTGTGGTGGTATTTGTATTATTAAACCACCAAAGTCAGAGTATTTTATTTTATTTGATCCAAGTCAAATATTGGTAGGTGGCTTTTGTTTTATTAGACTAGGGTATAAATGCTATTAGTGAAGATTGAGGGTATGAATGTTATAGCCTTTTCCCATATAAAGGGGGCTAAGGTGTAAGGTTTACATATGAATAAATGAAAGAATCAAGAAGTTTGCAATCACGTAAGTGCCTTTGCCCCTTTGTGTTTCCCCTTCCCTCCTTCTCATTTGTGAGAATAGAGTGTCGCCCGGTGTGAGACCGTCCGGTGTGAGGCCGAGCTGCACGAGGCAGTAGTTATCCGTTCCTGTTCGCGTCCCGGAGCTGCCGTCGATCCTTCCTCCGACGCCGACCGCGTCAGTGATATCCTGAAAACAACTGTCCAGACCCTCCCCTAAGTCTTAGTGAACCTTTGACAGTTGCTCTAAAGTAATTTTAATACCATCAATCTGTCAGTGAGACTTCAAACAAATCATCTAATGTCCAAAGTTATCTTGACTAGATGCTTATAGAGTGTTAAATCTCCAGGCTCAGCTTGATCCATGAGAATCTAAAGATTTGGCTAAGTTTCATGTCCAGGAGGATAAGCCAATGTCAACACTTTAGAACAAGGCAATGCTAGACACTTGGCCCAGGTAACTTCAGATTCAGACATGAGAGGGTCTGTCAGCGGTCCTATGAAGTCAAATAGAAGGTTAAAAAAAATTGATTGTGCAGTGCTATGCAACTGAAGGACAATCTTTAGGCCATGTTTGGCGTAGCTTTTAATTGGCAGAACTTTTGAACTTCTAAGCCTTGGTCTCATTATTTTGAGGAGAGAATGGTGGGCCACGGAAACTATTTATGCAGTTTTGGGGCTGTTTTTGACTACCAACTAAAAGCTCCAAGTTAGCTTCCTGATGAGGACTAGAGTTGCCAGCGAAAGTTTGACTTGTTAACCACAAAAACTAGTTATAACTACTCTTGACTTACATTTTTCATGCTTAAATGAATGCTATAATTGGCTTCCAAGCAAAAAATTCCGTCATACATCCCCTTCGACTCCCAACTTGAAAAAGTCTAGGAACAAATACAGAGAAAAGTTTGATATATGTAATATTCCCTGGGCTAAAGATTAGCCAAAGATGAATTCGACTAAAATCTGCAGAATCTCAGTCAATAAAAAATTAAAAAACTCCTTTGAATAGATTAAGTTCTAGCTGGCTCCAGATTGCGGTGGTAAGACTAATGATGATAACAGAAGAAAATGCATAAGTGTAACAATAAAGTTGCAATACATGGTGGTGATAGTACCAACACATTACCATCTAAGAAAGATATGACCACATACTTGTCATTAACAAATATGATCATCAGTTCACAAAGTCATGTTTCAGAGGAATCACATGATGCATACCTTTATAACCCCTGAAGTTGAAAGATATTGCTGACCATACCGGTGGGAACAGGAAGTATGCAAGGAGCAAAGCCCCACCGGAGGCAGCAATCACTGCAGGCTCTGTTGATGAGATTGTTTCAACAGTTGATGATGCAATGGGTTTGGCACCCTCTATAACCTTAGTCGCCTGTTGTGCCGCATCAGTAACTGTCTGTTAAATAAAAGAAACATCACTTTTTTTAAAAAAGTGGGTGGTACCACTGTAAATAAAAGAAACATCATTGACCAATATCAATCTAGAAGAAGGTTAATTAAAGTACTTGAAAGATCTCTTTAATTTCATTTTCCGAGGAAATTTTCTAAAATCCCTTGTCCTCTTCATCTTTAGCGGATCGCAAATTACTGCAATCCAATAATGAACTTTTTGTATATGTATAAGAAGCATTAACTGCAAACTGAGTGATGATCTCTACAAGTCACTGCCATAGTGTGAGATTTCATAAAATTGACTATGAAGCTTTATATAAATTAACAATCCCAAATGATACATTCTAAACAAGAAACAGAAAGTAACATGAAACCATTGGCACCAGGCTTCAAAAAATATGTGAATCTAAGCAAATGAGATAAGTAGACATCCAAAGGAAATAACAGAAATTTCAAGTAAACATATTACAAAAATGATCATAATAAAATTGAAGGTATTGTCCACAAATTTTCTTGAAGAAAAATAGTAATAGAATGAAGTCCAATGCATAACCAAGGATTAGGTTGATTTTAAAAGACAGTTTAATTAAGTGCGCAAAAAAAGGCATAATCTCAAATCCAAACCTTAGATTGAATGGAGTAGAGTTAACTACTTCCAGAAGCATATACTTCTGCAGATTGAAATCAAAGTCAGGTACAAGGCTCCTTTTTGGTCCTTGTGGGGTGAAGGAAACAATAGGATTTTCAAAAGGGAGGCTAGAGCTGAGGACTAGTTTGTTTCTTTTATTTGTGATAGAGTGAGGAAATGGGCGGAGTTATTTTGTAATGTGAATTCCATCAACTCCCCTCTTTTTATTTTGTCGGGGGCTTAGTGTGGTCCTCACCATCTTGATGTGACCTTTTTGTATAGGAATTTTTTGGGAGCTTATTGACCATACTTGTATATCCCATTCTCTTTTTATTTAATACAATTGAGATACTACCCACTTTCAAAAAAAATCATATATAAGGATCGATTATTAATAAAATTGTAAGGGGAGAAACTGGGAAAGTATATTAAGAAATCTCCCCACATTTAAGCTTATCACTTATCACATGGGATGCTTCATCTAATCATGTAATAACTGAAAATGTGCAAAAGAGTGCAATAATATGAGCCTCAAATTTGAAGAGGTAACAAATATATTGTCTTTCGTATTTCTCAACTTCATCAAAACAAGCTTCATGTTCCTCATCCCTGGCAGTTAGCACAGTTGGAAATTATTTAGGGTTTTTTGCAAATAAATCATTGTTACAGGTGAAATTGCAGATATATCACTCCTGAAAACGTATTAGCAAGTATATCCTCACTATCTTGAAAAACTTACAGATATGTTGTCACCGTAACTGCCCATTACCGCCCATCCAATTAACCATGGTTAGGGCTAACTAGACATGGGAAAAGATAAAAATACCCACAGTTATCTCTCTCAACATCTGGATTATTTACAAAAAAATTCGTAAATAAAAATTTAAAATAGAAGTAACACATCCAATAGCGATATATAAACAAATAAAAAGACTTTAGGGTTGAAATGCAAATAGTGCCATCTTCTTCCTCCCCTCTCTCCAAACCCTAATGGAGGGCGATGGCAGCCCCCTCCCCACCCCCCCGCCACCCACCTACAAGCCCCTCCGCCCTCTTCCCCTACCGCCGCCACCTACCTACGGCCCCAGCCCCCTACTGCCCCTCCCCACCACCACCCACCTGCAACCCCCTCCCTCAGCCACCGACCTACAACCGCCCCTCTCCCCCCTCCTGTCGTCGCTGGCCTGCGGCCCCTAGCCACCCCTCCACACAGCCACCGTCCTACACCCCCCTCCCACAGCCGCTGACCTGCTGCCCCCCCCCCCCATCCGCCCTCTTCCCCCTCCCCCCCGCTGCCTGCCTGCAGCTCCACCCCCCTAATGTCCCTCCCCACCGCCACCCGCCTACAGCCCCCCCCTGCACCCTCTTTTCCCTCCCCCAGCCGCCGAATTGCAGCCCCCACTCCGCCCTCTTCCCCCTCCCGCCGTCGTCGACCTGCGGCCCCCAGTCCCCTGCCACCCCTCCCCACCGCCACCCTCCTGCAGCCCCTCCGCCCTCTTCCCCCTCCCCCAGTGGCCGGCTTGCAGCCCCCAGCACCCTTGCCACACCTCCCCCACCGCTGCCACCCCTCCCCCCATCTCTCTCTCTCTCTCTCTCTCTCTCTCTCGCGCGCGCGCGTGTGAAAGAGAGGTATTTTGGTCATTCCATTGTCAATTAACGGGAATATTAGAATCTATGAGGAATATTCGACGCCCCATCAACGGAAGTTAATCACAGTGACATATTTGCAAGTTTTTCAAAATAGTGAGGATATATATGCTAATACGTTTCCAAGAGTGATATATCTACAATTTTGTCGGTAACAATGGTTCATTTGCAAAAAACCTAATTATTTATGAACTTGTCCTTGGAACAAAGATCTGCTACTTGTCCAACCAAAAGAGTTCCTATAAGCAATTGCAAGGTTCTCAACCTTGGAGGGTGAATCTCCATAGTCACTTGGTTGATTGCTTAAATCTCAACGTAAACAAGGTTGAACAATGAGGCCTTGGATAGGGGAGTAGAAAGTTGAAAAACAAATTGGATCATACTAACTCAGTTGTGATTCACTCTAAATAATATCCAACTCATAAGAGCCTACATTAGATACCCCTCTAAAGAACAAATTTTGACATGTTGTGCGGAAGATCCCAAGACCCCACATTTTGTGGGGATCCGTTGCATAAACAAAATTACTGAATAAAAAGTGATGATGAATAATCTAGAAAATGTATTACATCTATTAGACTGAGAAATCCTCTTTAAATGAATTCTCATAGCATCCAATGAAAGGATGGCACTGAAATCCATTCCCAAGTGGAGAAGAAAGGTCTTTTACATAAAGACCTTCCAACTTTTGACAAAACAGCATTGCCATGTATAGTTGTGAAGAACCCTAGTCCAAATATTTAACACACCATCGGTATTCTCTTGAAAGGCAGCACTGCACAAGGAAACCATTGCCTCGAGCAGCATGGATAGTGTTGCGTGATGGCAACAAACCCAAACCTCCTTGATGAGCCTCTCTCTCTCTCTCTCTCACTCACACACACACACAGAGTGGCTTCTATAGTCTCTGTCTCTCTCTCTCACACACACAGAGAGCAGCTTCTATAGTCTCTCTCTCTTTCACACACGCACACATAGAGCAGCTTCTATAGTCTCCTTGTAGCTAGGGCCAGATATTGAAGGATGACAACCAAGGTTTGCAGAACCAGTTCTGGGAGCAGTCAGGGCTGGTTCCTGCCCCAATTTCAGTTCAGATCGAGAACCGGCCAGTTCAAACCGGTCCCCTCAAATGCCTACACATTAAAAGTGGAAGATCATTAGGGTTCAATAAGGTTTAAAACCTCATATCAAATCTCAATAGATCAAGTAAGATTTAAACTCCAATCTCACTTGAACCCTAATTTCAAGGTAAATTAAACCCTAATCTCAAACATATTTAAACTCTAATAGGAAATTTTAGACTCTAATGCCCCAGAACCCAGAACTGGAACCGGTTCTGCAAACCTTGGTTGTCATCCTTCAGCATCTGGCCATAGCTACAAGGAGACTATAGAAGCTGCTCTATGTCTGTGTGAGAGAGAGAGACTATAAAAGCTGCTCTATTTGTGTGTGTGTGTGTGTGTGTGTGTGTGTGTGTGTGTGTGTGTGTGTGTGTGTGTGTGTGTGTGTGTGTGTGTGTGTGTGTGTGTGTGTGTGTGTGAGAGAGAGAGAGGCTCATCAAGGAGGTTTGGGTTTGTTGCCATCACGCAACACCGTCCATGCTGCTCGAGGCAGTAGTTTCCTCATGCAGTACCGCCTTTCAAGAGAATACCGATGTTGTGTTAAATATTTGGATTCGGGGTCTTTAAAAGAATACGAGTGTTCCGCACGCGGAATTAGATGAGAATTTGGTGCATTCATTTGTTGAACAAGAATGAGCACTTATAGCTAATTAAATAGCACGGGCACTATTAATTCTGCGGATTGAGTTTATCAAACGATTTAGGATTCGGGTGCTAGACATTTCCCCACCGATCACAATCGATGTTTATTTACATCGGTATGAAGTCCGAACACCTTTGTTGTCATTAACCTTCACAATATCGGTGGCGATATTAAGGGTGCTGCAACAGCTATAGCAGCATGCACCTTTGAAGGGATGGAGACACTTATGCCATAGTGAGGGTATAAGGGTAATTTGGTTCAGGCTAGGGCTAGCTTTCAAGGATTGGGGTGGTTTTATTAATTAGGGATGAATAAAGGGTCATCTCACAATTTGACACTGTTCGATGGCTCACTGTGATTGGGTAGGCGTACGGGCATATTTGTAGTTTTATATTGGCCAGGGGTTTATTTACAATTTAGTATTGGCTAGGATTTATTTGCAGTTTGGTACTGGCTAGCGTTTTTTTACAGTTTGGTACTAGTTAGGGTTTTGGTTGCATCAACTCTTGTCTCGGCTGATTGCCTTGAAACTTATCTTCATTGGTCCACCGAGTCACCAGCGGGAGCTTGATTTTGAGCTTCATCTCGACTGAAATACCGGCTCGCCGAGGTGATCATTGTCGGTCACTTTGGATGAATGCCTTGAACACATTTCTGTGAGGCGGGATGCACACCCTAGACTCTCATACATTGCAAGGGTATTTACACGATAATAGAAAACTCAGGGTTTTTTGTAAACCTTAGATATTTCTATAATATACAGAGTGCTTTGAGCAATACAGAACTTTACAAAACTTTTTGACGAATTGTAGCCTTTTGCAGGACTTTCTTGTAAAAATATGCAATTTACAAAAGTTGATAGTTGACCGTGTCATAACTCAATTCCCAAATCGTGGTAGCAACATTTCTGAATATAAATAGCAAACTACTACATCGTAGGAATAAAAAAAACACAAAATTGCAAATTAGATATTGAAATTTATAGAGAACGAACATGCTTTCAAAGAGCTAGCGAAGAACCTTAAAAGCAGAAAGAACAGGGCTTGGATCAACACCGGCACTCTGAAGTGCTTCCTTGGCCTGGTTTGAAGCGTCAGTGACCACCGGGGAACCTATCTTTATCGCTTCCTGTCCAGCCTTCTGCAATGCTGGCAGTGCCACATCGGCAGCTGGCTTCAAAGCATCAGCTAGAACTTTAAGAACAGACCGAGAAAAGTCCAAGACCTTCGAACCCACTTCCTCCACCTGATCAACCACAGTCTCCACCTGTTCACGAAACACCCAACATGAGAGAAACGAAACAAATAAAACCGCTTGAGCCGACAAACAAAGAAATCCCCACATGGGCAATGCTTCGCGAAGACAGAATGATAGACGGGTAATAAGTTGAATCAGCGGAATCTCATGCAAAGGCGACACTACAACCTGGGTTCGCTGTTGACATCCATTTTGGAGTAGCAAAGAGAGGAAACCCAGAAATGCAGTTGGCAATAGGCAAAACCAAGGCGGGCATTTTACTAATATAAAAAAACAAAGAGAGGGAGAACGAAGAGCAGTCGCAGACCTTGTTGAGGGAATCCATGATCTCCTCCTTGGCGAGAGAGAAGGCCTTGGCCTCCCCGAACCCGACCCCGGGCCCGGAGAAAAGCGCCAGGAGGGAGACGGACGTCGCCGCCGCCGCAGTGGTCCTCGACGCCGCGGGCAGGGCGGGCGCCCCCACACGCCGGGCCCTGCTAGGGAGCACAACTTTGTGGGAAGGCGAGGACGGGGACGAGGAAGATGAGGAGGGCGTGGGAGTGGCCGGCCGTGTCGCCGCCGCCGCTCGCGCTGCCATCATCGCCCTCATCGCCCGCCTCTCTCTCTCTCTCTCTCTCTCCCTCTCCAGTGGTGGTCACTGGCTCCCTGTGGAAGAAGACGAAGAAGAAGAGCGGGGGAATGGTTGGTCGGCGTTTGTGTGAGGGGAGTACAGATGATGTGCGGACGGACGAGTGGCTCGTTTCTCTCGTCCTAGAGGCTTGATCCATTGGTTGGAATCAGGGTTTGCCGACCCGCCCGACCCGGCCGACCCGGTCTCGGTGCGGGACGGGTCGGGTCGGGCGGGTCGCAAAGCGACCCGGTCCGCCCTTTGGCTCTCCACGCGATTTTTTTGGAATTTTTTTTAAAATTTTTAAGAAATTTATTTTGAAAGATTAAATGGTATATATATATTTAAAAATATTAGAATGTATAATTTATTTATGATAATAGATCCATACTACATTATACATATTAAATTATATAAAAATTACATATTACACTGCTTAATTAAACATCCTATTATATATAATACATAAAAATTTATTTTAATTACTAAATATGTAAAAGTAAACAGTGACATAATAATGACATTCATTCATGAAGTATAAAATACAAAAACTCACTAATCCGTGTCCATCTGTGAAGTCCGAATCCCAAAACTCACTCATCCTCCTCATGTGTGTAATCCGAAACCCAAAACTCACTAATCCTCATCATCAGTGAAGCCCGAATCCCAAAACTCATCATCAGATACATGAGACTGATCACCCGTATAATCTAACTCTATCCTAGTGGGTGGAGGTACATATGGGTGAGACTGAAAATATGTAACCATCTGCACAAATGATGGGTCGTGTGCTGCGGTGGAGGGTACATGAAAATCTGTAAAAAAAGTCCTCACTACATCTATAGCTTCAATTCTATCATGTGCGACTGGTGCTGGTGCTGGTGCTGCTCGAACTCTGGACGTGGAGGAAGATCCTGCTCCGCCATGTGCTCGTGGTGGAGGTACCCGGGACGTAGAAGAAGATGTCCTCGGTGTGCTACGAGAACCGTATCTATCATGTAACTGTGTCCGAAAGGAATGTCGAACATCTCCCGGAACTCGGTCGCATGCACGAACATCGCGTCCCACTCCCGCAAGGTGCTCCGCAAACCTGTGTATGCCGGTGACGCGATGTTCGCAGTATCTACAGTGCACATGTCCATCACCCTCAACAGAATATCCATGCTCCCACGCAGGGTGACGCCGTCCGTCCATGATGACCTGCAAATGATGTAAAAGTTTACATTAGTGATTTCGATGACAAGTACAAAACTCTATATATGAAGAAATGTACAATTAATTATTAGTTAGTTCTAAATGTAACCAAATGATACATACTAATAAAGCCTATGGACCCAAACTGGGCCAGTGCCCATCTCCAAACAATCTGACATTAAATGTGGTCCGCAGATAGGACAGATAGTCTTCATAGCGCATTGAACCTGAATAGTTCTCCCAGTACATGCGTACGTAGTATTCATACTCATGCGAACCTTGTGCGTACACGACCTCTACTGACGTAGCTGCGGCATAAGGATATGGATACGATGGGAAAAATGAACTACTGTTATCTGAGTCGCCATGATACATCGGCTGCTGCGGCCATGACCGTCCATACGAGCTTCCAGATCCCTGGGAGTCATGTGTGCTCATCCTCTCAAAATCAGACAACATGCCTTGATAGCTGGTACTGTCTGCAACCGAACTTCCATAGTAGGGATCCCAATGATCAGCTGCCCGTCTCGTCCCTGGCAGTGGAACACCGTGGTCCTCATCTTGCGTGGCATGTGTGAAGTGCTGCTCCTCTGTCCATGCGCCATGTTGACGGCCCCCACGACCTCTACTATGACCACTGCTGTACTCTCTGCCACCAGCACTCGTATTCTCACGAGGACTCCGTTGGTCACCTTGAGAACCACCACCTCCATGGGATGAAGACCCTGTCGGTGTACTCTCAGCATCGGAGTCATGACTCCCACTAATGCGGGGCTCAACAGAAGGCTCGGTAGTGTCGTCATCTGCATTGGGATCTAATGTCTCCATGTCTGCAAAATCTATCGGATTTAATGGTGGTCCCTTGTCCTTCTTGCTGGTGAATAATGTGGTCCATGATGATTTTTTCTTCTGTGGAGCAGGGGGCGGCTTACATGCTGCATGTTGTGTCCCTATAGATGCCTGAGAAGCAGAAGCCTGTTTAGATAATTTTTCAATTTACTTTCTATTGTGTAAGTCTGTACGTATACCTGAGAAGACTGATTGGGTGCCTTAGTCTTAGATGTTGAGCGTCGGGGCGCAGCAGACTGAGATGGTTGTTTCGATGCTCCCGAAGACTACACAATTGAAAGAAGAATATATTCAATTACCAATGAATTATATATTAACAAATGTAGAAATGACAATATAATTTCACCTCTCTAAATGAGGAACTCCCCCTAGCCTCTCTTGAAGTGGATAACCTTCTTGGTTCCGCAGATATTGAATGCCGCGGTACAGCAACTCGAGACCACTGTTCTCCCGCAATGTTATCATTTGTCGGACTGACCTGCAATATATTGCTATCATACATAAATATATGACTATGCTATCTAATGAAATTTGCGATTCGATTTTCATGTATTAATTCACCTGAGGTGGCTCTTGACGCTCAATTAATGGGGGTTGGATCAATCGCTCCCATGCTGTATCATCATACGCATACGATGTGTCTCCACCCCCAATGACGAGGTCTTCATCTAAATTAATTTCATCATCACGTCCCGTTGCAGAGTCGTCACCACCCAAATGCACATGGGTGTCATCTCCCTCCCCGACTGCCTCTTGTACAGCTGATACGAGAAAAGTATTAGGCCGTGGTGTCTCGCCAGGTTCTTCAGCCTCCTCGTCTAATTCTGCCTCACCACGCTCGGTTGTGGCTCTTGCAACCCATGCTACCATAGGGTCGTCATCGTCTCGCAAGTACACAGCATCCGTTGGGTCGTAATCTCCCTCTCCTCTCCTTGTATCCATTTGTACATGCCGGACCTTTAGCCTCATGTTGTAATGAACATACACCATTTTGTCTAGCCTGCGGTGTGTTAGCCTATTCCTCAGCTTAGTATGCAAGAAGGAGAACGTCGACCAATTCCGCTCACACCCACTCGACGAGGATGTTTGCGATAGAACTCTCATTGCGATCTTCCTTAATACGGGTGCACTTGTGCCGTAATTTAGCCACCACTCAGCTGTGTTTAAGACAGATCATGTACAATATAATAATTAGATGTAAAAATTCTTTCTCGAGATATAGAAGGTACATTGTGAAGACACATTACCTGGGTCGAGTCTATCACGACTGGCCACGGCATTAGGTGTCGCAAATGAACCAATTCCCTCTCTAAATATTTTCATCTGCATTATCAAAAAATATGAAGTGTATATTTCATTTAATATTGTCAATGTTAAAATATCCAAGTATACCTCATTCAACGCATCAGCGGCATCTGTTGGGGTGAAAGACAATCGGTCTACCACAATGTTGACCGATTCTATCAACGTATCGTCATAAGCAAGGGCCCGAGCATATTGGAAGGCCGGATGTAGATAGTACGCTGCAATCGTAAGACAATGAATTACATATTAGTATCAACTGAAAATCACAGCTCATTGATTGGACGAGAATGTAAGTGTTTACCTGCCATGTGAAGATCACGGCTCATTTGTCTGTCCCATCTGTCCCCCACAATCTCCAGAATAGTGGGTCCATATTTTTTGGACGTTGTAAGGATCTTCCGCTTGGCTGCTTCTATTTTGCTGTACACCAACCCCATGGTTGGTACTCTATCCCCATCCACGCATCGTAGAACCTCATACAGTGGCTCTATCAATGACACTAATATCTTCACTCTATCCCAAAAATTCGAGGTGTTGACAATCCCCTCGACCTCCGCCCCTTCACGTGAAGCAGCAAAAGAGGAACTCAGCCAGGTCTCACCTCTAAACATTTGCTTCAATCCATCCTTGTGCTTCAATAGGCTCTGCAATGCGATGTAGTTGGTGGCAAATCGTGTGATGCCAGGCCTCAACAGTTCGCCGCCACAGTGCTCCCTCATCCATGCCAATACAAGTGTGTGGTTGTAGATATATTTCGTGATTTTTTGTGCCACCTCGACCACAGATTTTACCATACGAAGCTGCCCAATCTCCTTCAGCATCAGATCTACACAATGTGCTGCACAAGGGGTCCAGAAAATGTGCCGTTTTTTCTTCATTAGCTCCTCCCCAGCCTTCTTATAGTTCGACCCATTATCAGTCACCACTTGTACAATGTACTCCTCCCCAATCTCAGTCACCACTTGCTCCATCAATGATAAAATATATTGGTGACTGTGAATTTGACCAGACGCATCCACTGATTTGTGAAAGAATACCTGTCTGTCACAATAAACAAGGAAGTTAATCAGGCTAGATTTTGTGGTACCTGACCATCCATCACACATCAGTGTGACTCCGTACTTTGTCCATTTCTGCTTGAATGAGTCAATGTAACTCTTGATCTCAGCAACTTGTTCATCAAGGTATACGCCAGCCAATTCTCTCGCTGTAGGTGGCTGCACGTGTAGCCCAAGGATCTGTGCTTCCTGAAACATTGGCTTGTAGTAAGGGCTATTGGCTGCATTGAAAGGCAGACCCGCGTGGTGCCACCATTTTGCAACAGCTTGACCAAGTTTCCATTTAGGTCCCTTCTGGCCATACGCATCGTCCATCCTCGTTTGCTTACCATGCTCTCGGGATAGTGCACCGGGCTCCACATCTTCGATGTTGATCGATTGTGTCCTTTTCCTTTGTGTCCCCGAGTCACCAGTCAATAAACTCCTTATGCCTCGTGATTGTCGAGTCGTAGATGAACCACCACTCCCTGATGCTCCGGTCCTCGCGGCCTCGCGACTACGGACTATAGTCTCCTCGGGATGTCTTGACTCTTCCCTGCTCTGACGTACTGCCTCACGAAGCTCTGCTTCGTATGGATCGTTCACAGTGACATACACATTAGCCTGCTCAGTACATGCTTGTTCGTCTTCGTCACTGGGTGTCCATGCACATTCCTCCTCGTTGCTGCCACTTGGGCGCCCGCTCACTGCCGCTTGATCCCTTTTCTTCTTTTTTTCCTTTTCTTTCATCTCAGCTCTCTTCTCACGCAGGTGTCTAGCCATTGCAAGTTTCACATCTCTAGGCACATGGGTACACCCAGCAACCTCAGAGTATCCTGCCCCGGCTCCTCCGGCCAAATGCTTCTTCAACCGAGACACCCCTCCTCCCCGGTGTTCTATTTTACAATAGTTACAACGCCAGCACCTACGGTTGCCATCCAACAAAACTCCGTGTGACCACCCAATATCATTTGTTCGTTCCTTAGGAGCCATATTAAGTACTTAACTGTATCTCCTAAATGTAAAAATTACAAATCATATTAAGTACATTATTTTAAACAGAGACTAACAATGAAAATAATATCATTATTTCTACAATATGCAAGACTAAATTCAATATTTACTACATGTCAATATAATTTAGTTCAAAATAATATCATTATTTCTAAAACATGCATATAATGCTAATTTTTTATTTAATAGACCTACATTTAGTTTAAATTAATTTGTAACATATTTATCACTAATTATATATTTATAATTATAAACATGTCTAATTAAATTAAATTATATTAAATTATTTATCAGTAATTATTTATATTATATTAAATTATTTTACGTCTACAACTAATAATGAAAATAATATCATTAATTCTATAAAATTAAATTTAAATTTTAATACATCTCAATTAAATCTAATATTTAAACATTAATTAAATAATATATCAAACATAAATATATTTCTACAACATGAATTAAACGATCTTTATATTATTTCTACAACCAGAATTAAATAATATATCAATATATTAAATTCTACAAGATGAATTAAATAAAAATTATATTTTTCTTACAACATAAATTCAACCTGACATCAAAAATAATATTAAACAATGACAATCTAACAAATTTTATTCATATATTTTTAAATTAAAAAAAGATATTACATTTTTAAAAATTAAAATTTTTTCCTCCCCCCCCCCCACCCCCACGGTCGCACACCCCCCCCCCTCATCCCCCCACCGCCTGCCGGTGGCAGACGCCCAGCACGGCAGCACCCCCACCCCCCCCCGTCCCCCCACGGCGGCCCCCGTCCCCCCCCTGTCCCCCCCCGTCCCCCCACGGACGCACAGCAACACCCCCCCCCCCCCCGTCCCCCCACGGCGGCCCCCGTCCCCCCCCTGTCCCCCCCCCCCGTCCCCCCACGGACGCACAGCAACACCCCCCGTCCCCCCACGGCGGCCCCCGTCCCCCCACGGACGCACAGCAACCCCCCCCGTCCCCCCACGGCGGCCCCCGTCCCCCCACGGCGGCAGACGCCGGCCCCCGTCCCCCCACGGACGCACAGCAACCCCCCCCGTCCCCCCACGGCGGCCCCCGTCCCCCCACGGACGCACAACAACCCCCCCGTCCCCCCACGGCGGCCCCCGTCCCCCCCGTCCCCCCACGGCGGCCATGACGCCCAGCACCCCCCCCCCCCCGGCGGCAGACGCCCCACCCCCGACCATTTTAAAAAAATTTAACTTACCTACCTCCGATCGCCGCCCAACGCCGCCGTCGGCCGCTCAGATCGCCGTCCGAAGATCCTGCTCGCCGTCCGCCGCCGCTGCACCGCCGTTCGTCGGTGGGAGGGGTGGAGCTCTTCCTCCCCCTTCGGCCCGTTAAATGGGCGAACCGCCCCCGACCCGCCGTACCGAGCCGGGTCCCGCCTCGCACCGGAGCGGGACGTGGCGGGACGCACGGGACCTTGCGGTCCAGTGCGACCCGTCCACGACCCCCAGCCCGCGCGACCCGGTGCCCGCCTGGGTCGGGTCGGGTCGTGCGGGTCGGTGCGGGTCGGGGCGGGACGGCAAACCGTGGTTGGAAAATATAAGACATAAATAATTAGGAATTTTTACATATTTCCTTATAATATCTATTATTATAAATCAATTCATATTTAGATTTATTATCAAAAATATTTTTAACATATTTCGAATGTTTTCGATATACTCCTATAATTCTCGACTATCAAGATAGATACGAAATATTTGGTGGATTATGCTACTAAAAATATAAGATATGTAAAATAACTAAAATGTCTCAACTTAGATTAGAGAGAGAGAGAGAGAGAGAGAGAGAAAACCAACTTGGCCACACTATTGGCTAGAACCTCTGCTCCCCATGTAGGCGACGATCCGTTGGGGGACTTAGAAGTGCATGTTTGAAGACCTTGTGCCTAAAAGGAGTAGGCCTTGGGCTCATCAGATCGACCTGCATCCCTCCACCTAGCACCTTGACGGTGGCTAATGCCCCCACCCTATGTCGCCCCTTTCCCCTCCTCAACGCCACTATAAAAAAAGAAGCGGACCCCAATGACACTGGCAAACCCAAAGTGATGACGTGACGGCCAGTCCATCTTTCCAACCCGTCTTCCCTCTCTCTGGCCTATCCATCTCACTAACCCTCTCTCCCTCTCTCCATCCTACCCTCCCTGCACAACGACATAGTAGCTAGTCCATCGCTCTAACTAGTCCTCCTCCACCTTCTCTTCCATGTGCGTCAGTTCCGACGCCGAGAGTGGATCTACAGTTAGAAGTTGCCATCGGGATATTTGGAACCGCCTCTGCCACCCTCTCTCCCCCCTTCCCCACCATCCGTGGCACCCATCTTCCCCACCCGGGTGCCATGACTAGGGTTTCCATCTTAGAGAGAGAGAGAGAGATCCCCTCTTCCCCAATCCCAAGGTGCCCCTCTCCCCCCATCTAGGCACCATGGCTAGGGTTTTCATACGTGAGAGAGAGAGTGTGTGTGTGTTGACCAGAGGGTAAGTTAGTCATTCTTTCTCTTAACTCACACTAAACCACAGCTAAATGGATGGGAGTTACAGCCAAGCTATAATTGTAACCATTCAAGATATATCAAGGGTATTTATGACAATAAGTTTAAATAAAAGATTTATTTGACAGTGCCCCTATTGATAAGAGTATTTATGCAAAAATCACTACATATTATAAATAAAAAAGTTTTAGGAGAATAGTTGAGCAGTGCGATGTGATATTTTGTTGGGATGTTTGTTAACAAGTTACTACAATCTTACCTAATTACTTATTATTCTTTGAGTTCTTGAGGTATGCATATAAACCCCCACAATTTTCACCTTAGATGATAAGAAGGGAAAAATGCACAAGGCCCAACACGACCTAGTAATGTCAGGTCCATTACGGTCCAAAGTAGCCAGTCCCGTAGTGGTTGTCTCCAACAGACCGATGGTCCTGAAACGTGACCCAGTTGAGGCCCATCAAGTGCTAGCCAGCCCACAGGCAGGATCTCCGGGTCGATGCATTTCAGACCCTATAAGACTCGCCAATGGATGAACGTTGAGACCGCCATTGCGGGGCTTACCCTTGACGAGCACCGAATCGTGCCCACGACGTCGAGATGTCTGCTATAATGTCTTTCCTCAGAGAGCGGGCGAGTGGGCAACGGGCGATCCCCACGATCAAGCAGGACACCACTCCACTAACCACGTCATTACTAAGTCAAGGAAGGGACAACGTGTCACGACCTAGGATCCGAGTACCGGAAAGGAACTGACGTATCTTGAATCTCGGCCTGCCACTCAGGAGCCACATGGCTCGGGAGGGAATATTTGGTGTCGTGGGAGTATATAAAAATCTAAAGTAATTGTAGGAAATTAAAGCACAATATTTAATTAATTATTTAAATAATTATACATTTAACAATTCAACAGTTATGTAGTCTAGAATTATATGTCCTAAATAAGTACAGTCCAATAGGAGGGAAAAGCACAACAACACGGGGCATACCCCGCCTCTAACAAACTGGTAGCTAAGGATGACTATTGGAGCCACGCCGAGCCTCAAAAGCACTGCAAGTAAGGCCGCCTCACTTGAAAAATAAAGAGGGTGAATCTAGTCTCATCGGGTCAGTAGGGGTCCCGCGGATCCCCACCTCACAACAATGGTAACAACCACAATTAATAGTAATAACAACAATAGGAATATTAATTAAATGGCTAGAAAGCAGTAAATAAGCAATTGAATAAATCAGCGTAACTAATTCCCCCAACCTGCCGTATAACTCACTACCCGAGAGAAGCGCAGCCACAAGGGGTAAAATAGTATCTCGGCTACTTGCAATGAAAGTCCCTCGGCCGCCAAATCATGAAATCACGAATATAACCAACATGAGTCTCTACGTCTCATGTGATAGGAGTACAGCCCACTAGAAGCAAGGTCGAAAGCGTCCGTTGACGTCTTATTCTGTGCCTCATGTGTCTCCTACTCGCCTCAACATGGTAACTTAGACACCGTACACAAGGAACTAACTGGGGTCGTACTCGCCAGTACGTGTCTGACACCCCCAACCACATATGCAGACACTGACTGACTACGCGACGTCAGGCCCTCTAGATGGTTTTCCCTCCAGCACGGACTCAAGCTGCCACAGTAGGGGGTCCTATAGAAACCAGCCTAAAACCGTCTCAACCGGAGCAACCGCTCCACCACTCCCAGGTGGGTCGGCACCCACGTGTCGAAAAGAAGGTTACGACTAGTGGGGAGTCACGCATCGTGGGAACTCACAATAGAAAGAAAATTGTCGAAGTACGGTCGGGTCACACATACTCGTCGCACGAGTCACAAGTCACAAGGCGGTCTAGGACCTACTGAACTCAAGAATAAGGAGGTGGATAGCTAAACCAGCGGCTATCGAGTCATATAACACGAGACTCACACTCCACAAGAATCACGAAAGCTCATGCCTCAGAAACTGAGTCATCGGGAGTCCATCTTCATGGTTACCCTCGCAAGGTCTGGACGACCAATTTATTGTCTATTTTCATATATAAAAATATTAACTTATATCTCCAAGGTAAAAACCATGTTTCTAGGCTGAAACGACCAATCTGCCTTATGGGTCGATCGACCTTTCACCTAGGTCGGTCGACCAACTGGGTGAATCGGTCGATCGATCCAGGGAAGGTCGGTCGACTGAATTTCTCAGAAGTTTTCTGAACAGAGATCTGTAGACCAACTGATTGGGTCAATCGACTGCCCAGCCCGATCAGTCAACCGATCCCATAGGTCGGTCGACTGGTCAGCTGGCGACCCTCTCTTCAATCAAATGCTTGATTGGTCGACCGATCTAATAGAACGGTCGACCGAATCCGTCAAATCCAGTACGTGACCCCCCTCCAAGGGGTCCAGTTCCACTCCCAACTCACCTTATTGCGAGTGGGAGACATGGGGAATCGATCCCCGACCTCTAACCCACCATTTCACACAAATCAAACCACAAGAAGCCACTCAAATCGGCAAAATCGACACTCGCCCCGAAACATGCTATTTTCTCGAAATGTGAATAAAACCCTCTCTTTCTCGCCTGAATCAACTCTAAGCGGCAGGAAAACACACAAGGAGGGTGACATTCCCCTACCTCAAACGATGCTTTAGCACTCGAGAAAACTCCAAACCACGCCGAATCATTCTGAAACTCAAACCGAATGCGGGAACCATGACCCCACTCGTGTGAACCACCTTTCTCTTGCTCTCACGACCCGCCTTCCATCGCCGTCGTTGCCCAGTCGAGCCTTCCTCGCACTCCACCATCTGTAGTCAGGGAAGGAGAGAGAAGAACGCAGGAGAACGGAAGCGGGGGCGCAAGGGTTTTAAAATGTGAAGTTGGGGGTTTTTCAAAACCCCAGAAAAAGTAAAAACATGTAAATGCCCTTCCTCATGATTGATTCGAGCCAAACGGCTGCGAAAATTCTGAAATAACTTGACAACCCTTTACGGAATCCAAATTTCATAATTTATAAATTTAAAATTTTTACAAAAATGGATCCGACGTCTAATAAACCACGATCCAAAAACCCAAGTCATAATATTTCTCCCTCCTTACAAAATTTTCATCCTTGAAATTTGCACTAGAACCTAACTAATTCAGGAGGAAAAACTTACTCGAATAGATAATGGAACTGGTGTTGCATCTCATCTTCACGTTCCCAAGTCGCTTCATCTTCTGAATGACATTGGCATACCACCTTGACCAAAGGAATAATCTTGTTCCTCAACTTCTATTCTCACTGTTGGGCATTGTTGGTCAGAGGCTATGCTCTGATACCACTCGTTGGCCCAGGTACAATGACAATCAAGGGGGGGGGGGTGAATTGATTGGCCCACTAAAATTTTTAATTACCATAAAGACTAAGACCAAATTGAAGATCAATAATTAACCCCCATTAGATTTGATGAATATTAAAATTGATATAGCAAGTTGGACACGCTCTCAAAACTCACTCGAATGTAAGTAGCAATAATGTGAATGTGTAAGTGTGTGCGAAACTAAGCTGAATCCTCAAGTGACGAGAAATTAAATAATGGAAGCGCAAACCACAAGCAAACCACAAGGCTCAGAATTTTTAGGTGGTTCCGCCATACACCTTATATGCCTACGTCCACCCCTCACCAAACTCGGTGAGACTTCCACTATCTTGTAATGACCCTTACAAGACACTAACACATACACGGAGACGACGCTCCAACACACATGCTGCCATGGCAACAAACACACACAAACGCACGGAACAAGTCCGTACAAAATGGCGCAGATGCGCCACCACACACACACGTGGAACAAGTCCGCAACTAATGATGCAAAGCATCAAACTACACACACACGCTGAGAACTCAAACTCCGCACACACACACTCTATATCTCACTTCTAAAATAATGAAAGGTGCTCAAATAGATACAATGAAACCCAAAATTGAAATAATAGCAGGAATGTGAATTTCTCCCTTCATTTCCCTATGAATCTTTTGGCCGATGATGGAAAGGTGATGATTCCTCGAAAGCCTTTCTTCTTCTTTCGCTACTAATGCCTTGTTCTTCAATGCTCCATGCTTCTTCTCCTCTTCTCTTCTACCTTGTAGCCTGAAAGCAGACTCCTGGATGGAACAATGTACTTCAAACGGGAACAATCCTTCTCTTGACATGTAACAACCCTGGTAATTACCTAGATTTTACTATAATTTTTAAGAATTAAATAAAATTATTAAGCATTTAAAAGGCTTGATGGGCTATTTAATTAATTATAGGTTAATGTAGCTGATCTAAAAAGTCCAATTACTAATTAATAAATAAATCCACTTAAAGCAGGCCCATAAACCCAATACTAGGCTTTTAAGGCCCAAACTCACTCTAGAAACGTAATAGGATATATTTTCCAAATTTTACTGGATAATTAGGAATAATTATAGAGAGGAATTTGAATATAATTCAAATTCTGGTGCCCTCGATAGTGGCGGTCTATCGCCAGACTGCCACTTGATGAAGGTGGTCCAGGGGCGACTGCTTTCTCCTTCCGAAAACGAGATCTGTAGAAGCGTGGAAAAGTGAAATTTTTACCATCCCAATCCCCATGGATCGATGCTTTCTAATGAGGAAATATGTCTAGGACTCTTGGGGAGTGATTCTAACCCCAATAAGGACTCCTAGTTCGATCTAATCCCTCAAACCTAGGCCAACTCTATAAATAGACCCTAGTTTCGTTCTACGCGAACCCTAGTTTTAGAGCGCGTGGTTCGAAGGTAAGACGTCATCATCTCAGGTTATGTAATGCCCCAGGTTTTTCGGATCCTCGTTCGTGGGTCCCGGATCTGGTTTCTCGAGCGTCCGACTCCGTTGTGTCGAAATTTCGTTTCGGACATCTTTCGTGTTCGGATCGGCGCGATCCGGAGTCGTTTCGGAGGCCCGGAGGCGTTCCGCGGCTTTTTCCGCGTGTGTTTTCGATTCCCGGCGTGGGTTTCGGCTTTCCTTCGGAACCTCGTTGCGGGTGAACCGGGCCGTTCACCTAGGCGAGTGTGGTACCGTTGCGATCGGTGCGTTCCGAGGATCGCGAGGGTGTGATTTTCTATTTTTCGGGATTTTTCCGATTTTCCAGATTTTCCTATATATTAACCCACCCTCTCTCTTCCTCTCATTTCTCACTCTCACCCTCTCTCTCTTCTCCCACTCTCTCTCACTCTCTCCTCTCCGGCGGCCGACGGACCGAGGCGGGGCGAGGCGGGGCGATGCGGGCGAGGAGGACGGCGAGGATGGGTCGAGGATCGAGGCTCGAGGGCGTGGTGAAGCTCGGCCGTGAGTTCGTGGAACGGCGAGGCTTCAACGGCGTTTTCTTCGTGGATCGGCATCCACGGTGCGCGAAATCTTCGGTGGAGGTAGGGTGATGGACCCCCAGCTCGTGCACTTCCTTTCCCGCGAGTTTCGTAGGCCGTGGTGAGCCGAGCGGGTCGTTTGGGGCGTTTTGGGGAAAAATCATGTTTCGGGGAGTGATCGCCCGATCTAGCGATTCATTGCGTTTCTGGCCGATCCGAGGCCGTAGATGCATGCTAGGGTTATTTGGGGGCTTCCCCTATGTTTTCCCCCTCATCCGTGGATGTTTGGGGGCGTGGCGTGGATTTTTGGGGTTTTCCCGCCGTTCTCGGTTTTCCGAAATGGTCGCGGTCTACCAGAAACCGCGTTCATTGGTCGCGGTCTTGGGAGAACCGCGTTCATCCTTTGTGTTTTGGTCGAGGAGCCTTCGAGCGTCGCGGTCGTGCGATAGACCGCTTTGGTCTAGTCGCGGTCATGGGACGACCGCTACTATCTGGTCGCGGTCCTCGGGCGACCGCTACCAGCGGGGTTGCGCGTGGCTAGTTGCGGTCGTGAGGTGACCGTGACAGCATGGTCGCAGTCTCCGGTCGACCGCTACCATCTGGTCGCGGTCCCCGGTCGACCACTATCTGGTCGCGGTCACCAGGTGACCACTACCACGTTCTGGTTCCTGTTTGCGCTGTTTTGACCTCCGGTCAACCCGGTTGTGACCCAGTGGTTGACTTTAGGTCTCGTGAGTGTCTCGGACACCCCGTGGAGTTCCGTGACCGTGTCTTTGGGTGTCCAGAGGTTGTCCCACTTACCTCGTTTTACGTGTCATGAGCTTAAGGGTCCGGGTGACCTTTTAGCGTCCGATTGTGTTGTGTTGGTCTCTGGTCGACTCGGTTGTGACCCAGTGGTCGACCTCCGGCCTTGTGAGTATCCCGGACACCCCATGGGTTCTGTGTCGTGTTTCTGGGGTGTCGGGAGGGACCGTGTTTCCTCGATTAGCATGCCCGTAGGTGTGGTGGGTCGGGTGACCTCATGTGTTCGGGCTTTCGTGTTACGCTCGATCGAGTCACCGTGTATCGGTGTGAGTGCGTGGGGTCTCCCCCGCATATCGTGGGTTTCTTTGGTCGGCGATTCCCATGTGGGCCACGTGTTTGGCCTTGGACTGCGAGTCCAGTTATCCGGCCTGGGGCTGGAGGTTTCCCGCTTGCTACAAGATGGGAAATCGTCGTGGTGGCTTGTGTGCTGCCTTGGGAATCATGCTTCTGTGGTTTTCACGCAGGCCGTGCCTATGGCCTGTGAACCGCGAGTCCATGTCCTAACTTGGGACTGGAGGTCTCCTGAGTTCCCAGGTGGGGGAATGGTCTCGGCGATTGCGATTCGCCTCGTGAGTCATCGCATTGTGGTTTTGGACCTAGGGATTAGGCCAGATTGACGGCTCAGTGCTGTCGTGTGCAACGGTCTTGACCCCGAGTCTTGTGACTCAAAGGCCGTTGGGTTTGTAGGTTTAGTGGGCTGTCCAGAGTCTGGTGGCGTCGTGCCACCTGTTACTCCATGTTACTCGCAATGGGTGCGTGCGTGGTTTTCTGTGTCCACGTTCTGTGACACGTCCACTAGTCGTAGCTTTCCCACGGCACGCGTGTGCTGGCTCGCCTGGGAGTGGCTGAGCGGCGTACCCGAGAGAGGCGGTGAGTAGGCTGGTTACCGCAGGGCCCCCGCGTACTTCCGAGTCCGGGTTTAGGGGGAAATACCAGCTAGAGGACAGGCCTAGGGCGTATGGTCTGAGTGTGCACACGAGGTTGGGGGCGTCGGACGGCGCCGGCAGGCGCGACCCCAACTAGTCCTTGTTCTGTGGTACTGGTTACTGTGTGTGTCTGAGTCTCACGCCCGGGGCGTCGTAGCTAGACACTTGTGACGCGGTGTAAGACGTCAGGGGACGCATCCGGTCGTTCTTCTAGTGGGTGGTGCTCCTGTCACGTGACGTGGGTTGTCGTGCACCGGGTTTTGTTTCTGTCCGCGGGACGGGACTTCGTGAGTGGTTTCGGGAGTGTTCCCGGAGTCGAGGTCTGGGGTTTCCGGTGAGCGTCACCGAGGGCCTTTCCCCAGACAGTGTTGTGTTCACGACGGTGAGGTCGTGACCGTGTTTCCTGGCCGTGTGGTTTTGGCTCAGGCCCTTTTTCGGAGGGCAGGCCTCCGCTACAGAGGTAGCGTGGCGTTTTCCTAGTAGCATGGCTAGGGCGGTTCGTGTCTGGTGGTCCCCGATCGTGGAATCAGGTGGTCGGGTGCGTGGCTTGGTTGTCCCCCGACGGGAGACTGGGTCGTGTTTTCTGGTACAGTAGGAGTAGCTGTAGTGCCGAGTTTTTTGACCGGCCACCGGTTTGCTGTTCCTGCTGTAGTTGTAGCGTTCCTTTCCGCTACCGCCGTCGTTTCCGGTTGGGGTTCCGCGGGATCCCTGCTGAGTCTCTGTTTTGGAGACTCATTCCCTGCTTTTCAGGTGTGGCGGTTCTTCCTCGAGGTTCGAGGGTGCGGGGCGGAGGTTCTCAGTTGCCAGCTTGCCGGGCCGAGTGTTCACTTGGCATGTGGTACGTTTTACTGCTTTAGACTGTACTTTCTGTTGGACTGGACTCTGTTGTAGTTGTTTATTTATTCTGTTATTGTTGAATTGTCCTGCTTTATTTCCTATTTCTTTGTGCCTCCACACTCCTTTTAGCCCTTCCGAGCCCTCCCGGCTCGTGGGTGGCGGTGCGAGTCTCGGGTTATCGGGCCTTCCCGATAATCGGATTCTCGGGCCGTCACAGCTGGTATCAGAGCGTGGTTGTGGACGTACATAGGAATTCGAGATATTGCAGTGATCAGAGTCCGTAAGGTCCAGTACAGTCGGCAGCTGGCTTAGGGTTTGTGTTCGCTTTCCGCCTTGTTTCTCGCTTGAGAGTTTGAGTGCGCTGTGCGGCGCTGTGAAGGTGGTTGCTGTCCGCGGCTTTCGTGCCAGCGTGGGGTCTAAGGATCGAGGTCGAGAGCCTTCTCCCTCATCGGTGGTGGCCCTGGTTGTGCTGCGTTGGGCAGAGGTTGCTGGCAGGCGTGAGTTCACGGTGCTGCGTTCGAGGATCCTGCAGCATGGTCAGGTGGCTGGAGCGGATTTTTCGTGGTTAAGAGGCCGTGAGCGTGCTCTGAGGGAGTTGCTGTCGGTTTTGGCCACTCCAGCTTGAGGTTTTTCCAGCCCCTGAGGTGTACAGGTCGTGGTTTAAGGTGGCAGAGCGGGTGTTCTGATCGAGAAGTGTGCTCGGGTGAGCGGAGATCTTCTCGGTGAGCTGCTGTTTCGTCGAGCCTGATGTTCTTGTCGTGCTCTGTGGCGTCAGAAATGACGTGTCGGTCCCGGTTGTTTTGTGGATTTCGAGGTAGGATTGGGCTGTGGTGTCCCAGTAAGTCTTGCTCCTGCGCTCTTGTGTGCGAATGGGTTGTGTTCGCCCTGGAGTTGGCTTGAGATGTGAAGGCTCCGCGGCGAGTTCGGGACTCGAGGATGAGCATCGGCGGTTGTTGTTATGGCTCGTGTTGCGGCTCTTGGCATGCCGTGTTGCAGTTCGAGGAATTATAGCGGTGGTGCATCGAGAGATGCTGTGATTGTGGTCCGACGTGACACTCGTCGAGTGTGTCGGAGGCGCTGACCTGGTGAAAGCGATGGTTTTCCTTGGTGCTGGATGGTGCTGTTTCCAGCATGCGCGAGGTTCGAGGTCAGGTCGAGCATGGAGTTCTTCCGTTGGTCAGAGGTGTGATTGGGTTCTCCTTTGGTTGGAGAGATTGCGTTCGGCTAAGGTTCGTCATCTTGCATTGCGTGTCCGGATTGGTTGGCCTTCGTGCGCCATGAAGTCCGTGCGAGACGCTTCCCGCGTTTTGGCAAGGTGGTTGCCTGTGAGAAGCGTTGCCCGTTCCCTGATGTGTAAGGGTGTTGGCGCTGTTCCGGAAGGATGAGTGTCAGCTGGGCGGTGTTTTTGAGATTTGCGGTTGGTGTCGCGGTTCCCGATGTGTGGAGGATCGGAGTCTGCGGGGTTGCAGATGGTTGTCGAGATGGTGGATCTCGAGTTGGCGTTGTGGTGGCTGTGCGTGTGGATCAGAGTGTGTGGATAATAGCGTTGGTTGCTGCGGGTGGATTTCTGAGGAAGTGTAGAGCAGCGGAGGATTGGTTCATCGATGTGCTCTGTCTCCAGTTGTGTGAGATGTGTTGTTTCCGTGCCGTTGCCCAAGATATCGGGACTCTTGGCACTGGCAAGATGGAGTGTTGGGAAAAGTGCTGGCTAGTGCGCTGCATGAGTACCATGTTCCTGTGATGGAAGCCGTGTCAGGCGTCGGTGTTGGACCTGGATGAGGTTGTTGAGGATGTCGCCTGACGGAGTTCGAGGACGTGTTGGTCAGAGTCGGTGGCTTGGCGCCCGACTTGTGTTCCCAGTCGTGTCCTCAGATGAGATCATTTTTGGGGAAGTGGTCTCTGGCAGACTATGGGTCCCGGTTGACGGCTATGAGTGGCTGGTGAGCCTAACCGTGTGACCGACCACATCAGTGTCTGTTGGTTCTACGGTCTTGTCGGATTGTGACGGTGAGATGTTTATTGCTTAGGGACCCGTGAGCACTGTTCAGGTGGTGTCCCGTGGCTCTGTGGTAAGGGCGGAATCGGGATTGGCAGGTGTCCACTTGGATTGATCGAAGGATTTGATGAGACCAGATGGATGAGTGACGCCTGTGGGCGGAGGCCTTTTGTGAGATGGGCGTCGGAGGATGGTCCTTGATAGGATGTTGGTGTCGCAATGGTTATCCCTGGGTTGGTGACCAGCATGGGATGTTTCCCCTGTGAGTCTGAGTCCGGTGAGGTGATGACTGAAGACACCAGGATCCGTCATTTGGTTTCGTCGTGCTCCCCGAGAGGGTCGAATTGGCGTTCGGATGCGGAGTCCGAGAGGAGTGCTGCTCGAGATGTGGCATCAGTCTGTGTGGGAGTCGACAGATGGCTTGCTGAGGTTTGAATGATTCCTTTGGACCCGGTCGAGGACCAGAAAGAAGGAAGAAGCTGAGCAAGCGAGGTTTCCCGCGAGCAGTTGGTGACCAGTGGATGGTCTTTTCAGAGACAGAAGATGCTGGTTGTTGGGGCTCGAGCGTGGCGAGAGCTGTGTGCCAGCGAGACCTTTGGTGGTCGTTTCTGTGATGTGCCTTTCCGGATGGGATCTGGGCTTTGTCGAAGTTTGTCTTCTGACAAGAGTTGGCACAGTGTTATGTCAGGCTTTCGACTTGCCATGTGTGAGGTGTTTCTTGGTGCTGAGCCGATGTTCTGGTTGCGGTCTGTTGAGATGGCTGCGTGAGCCGATGGAGGCTCTGTGTTGGTTGTTCTCTTGAGAGGGCGTGCGACCTGTCAGCTGGCTGCGAAGCTGATGTGCGATTTGTCTGCTGACCATTGGATGATCGGTAGCTGTTGCTCGTGTCGAGGGTTGTGTTTCCGCGGTGAGCGAGATTGTGGCTGCGGTGCCATGTTGGTTCTCGCGTTGTCTGAGGTGATGCCGGACTGTGTCCTCTGATATATGCCTGCTCTGTTGGCCAGTGTGCTCGGCGCGAGGAGCGAGGTGTTGCTTGTGATTGTAAGTCTGGCTGTGTCCCTTAGGACTGGTGTTTTCATGAGAACCGAGATTTTCTGTGCTGGGGCTCTAACAGCGTTGTCAGTTCATTCAGTGTTCTTCCCCTGTGACTTCGTGCTTGGTCCTGAATTTTGAGGATGAAATTTCTTTAAGGGGGGGAGGGCTGTAATGCCCCGGGTTTTTAGGATCCTCGTTCGTGGGTCCCAGATCTGGTTTCTCGGAGCGTCCGACTCCGTTGTGTCCGAAATTTCATTTCGGACATCTTTCGTGATCGGATCGGCGTGATCCGGAGTCGTTTCGGAGGCCCGGAGACGTTCCGTGACTTTTTCCGCGTGTGTTTTTCGATTCCCGGCGTGGGTTTCGGCCTTCCCTTCGGAACCTCGTTGCGGGTGAACCGGGCCGTTCACCTAGGCGAGTGTGGTACCGTTGCGATCGGTGCGTTCCGAGGATCGCGAGGGTGTGATTTTCTATTTTTCAGGATTTTTCTGATTTTCCGGATTTTCCTATATATTAACCCACCCTCTCTCTTCCTCTCATTTCTCACTCTCACCCTCTCTCTCTTCTCCCACTCTCTCCTCTCACTCTCTCCTCTCCGGCGGCCGACGGACCGAGGCGGGGGCGAGGCGGGGCGATGCGGGCGAGGAGGACGGCGAGGATGGGTCGAGGATCGAGGCTCGAGGGCGTGGTGAAGCTCGGCCGTGAGTTCGTGGAACGGCGAGGCTTCAACGGCGTTTTCTTCGTGGATCGGCGTCCACGGTGCGCGAAATCTTCGGTGGAGGTAGGGTGATGGACCCCCAGCTCGTGCACTTCCTTTCCCGCGAGTTTCGTAGGCCGTGGTGAGCCGAGCGGGTCGTTTGGGGCGTTTTGGGGAAAAATCATGTTTCGGGGAGTGATCGCCCGATCTAGCGATTCATTGCGTTTCTGGCCGATCCGAGGCCGTAGATGCATGCTAGGGGTTATTTGGGGGCTTCCCCTATGTTTTCCCCCTCATCCGTGGATGTTTGGGGGCGTGGCGTGGATTTTTGGGGTTTTCCCGCCGTTCTCGGTTTTCCGAAATGATCGCGGTCTACCAGTAACCGCGTTCATTGGTCGCGGTCTTGGGAGAACCGCGTTCATCCTTTGTGTTTTGGTCGAGGAGGCCTTCGAGCGTCGCGGTCGTGCGATAGACCGCTTTGGTCTAGTCGCGGTCATGGGATGACCGCTACTATCTGGTCGCGGTCCTCGGGCGACCGCTACCAGCGGGGTTGCGCGTGGCTAGTTGCGGTCGTGAGGTGACCGTGACAGCATGGTCGCGGTCTCCGGTCGACCGCTACCATCTGGTCGCGGTCCCCGGTCGACCACTATCTGGTCGCGGTCACCAGGTGACCACTACCACGTTCTGGTTCCTGTTTGCGCTGTTTTGACCTCCGGTCAACCCGGTTGTGACCCAGTGGTTGACTTTAGGTCTCGTGAGTGTCTCGGACACCCCGTGGAGTTCCGTGACCGTGTCTTTGGGTGTCCAGAGGTTGTCCCACTTACCTCGTTTTACGTGTCGTGAGCTTAAGGGTCTGGGTGACCTTTAGCGTCCGATTGTGTTGTGTTGGTCTCCGGTCGACTCGGTTGTGACCCAGTGGTCGACCTCCGGCCTTGTGAGTATCCCGGACACCCCATGGGTTCTGTGTCCGTGTTTCTGGGGTGTCGGGAGGGACCGTGTTTCCTCGATTAGCGTGCCCGTAGGTGTGGTGGGTCTGGGTGACCTCACGTGTTCGGGCTTTCGTGTTACGCTCGATCGAGTCACCGTGTATCGGTGTGTGTGCGGTGGGGTCTCCCCCGCATATCGTGGGTTTCTTTGGTCGGCGATTCCCATGTGGGCCACGTGTTTGGCCTTGGACTGTGAGTCCAGTTATCCGGCCTGGGGCTGGAGGTTTCCCGCTTGCTACAAGATGGGAAATCGTCGTGGGGGCTTGTGTGCTACCTTGGGAATCGTGCTTCTGTGGTTTCCGCGTAGGCCGTGCCTATGGCCTGTGAACCGCGAGTCCATGTCCTAACTTGGGACTAGAGGTCTCCTGAGTTCCCAGGTGGGGGAATGGTCTCGGCGATTGCGATTCGCCTCGTGAGTCATCGCATTGTGGTTTTGGACCTAGGGATTAGGCCAGATTGACGGCTCAGTGCTGTCGTGTGCAACGGCCTTGACTCCGAGTCTTGTGACTCAAAGGCCGTTGGGTTTCGTAGGTCTAGTGGACCATCAGAGTCTGGTGGCGTCGTGCCACCTGTTACTCCATGTTACTCGCAATGGGTGCGTGCGTGATTTTCTGTGTCCACGTTCTGTGACACGTCCACTAGTCGTAGCTTTCCCACGGCACGCGTGTGCTGGCTCGCCTGGGAGTGGCTGAGCGGCGTACCCGAGAGAGGCGGTGAGTAGGCTGGTTACCGCAGGGCCCCCGCGTACTTCCGAGTCCGGGTTTAGGGGGAAATACCAGCTAGAGGACAGGCCTAGGGCGTATGGTCTGAGTGTGCACACGAGGTTGGGGGCGTCGGACGGCGCCGGCAGGCGCGACCCCAACTAGTCCTTGTTCTGTGGTACTGGTTACTGTGTGTGTCTGAGTCTCACGCCCGGGGCGTCGTAGCTAGACACTTGTGACGCGGTGTAAGACGTCAGGGGACGCATCCGGTCGTTCTTCTAGTGGGTGGTGCTCCTGTCACGTGACGTGGGTTGTCGTGCACCGGTTTTGTTTCTGTCCGCGGGACGGGACTTCGTGAGTGGTTTCGGGAGTGTTCCCGGAGTCGAGGTCTGGGGTTTCCGGTGAGCGTCACCGAGGGCCTTTCCCCAGACAGTGTTGTGTTCACGACGGTGAGGTCGTGACCGTGTTTCCTGGCCGTGTGGTTTTGGCTCAGGCCCTTTTTCAGAGGGAAGGCCTCCGCTACAGAGGTAGCGTGGCGTTTTCCTAGTAGCATGGCTAGGGCGGTTCGTGTCTGGTGGTCCCTGATCGTGGAATCGGGTGGTCGGGTGCGTGGCTTGGTTGTCCCCCGACAGGAGACTGGGTCGTGTTTTCTGGTACAGTAGGAGTAGCTGTAGTGCCGAGTTTTTTGACCGGCCACCGGTTTGCTGTTCCTGCTGTAGTTGTAGCGTTCCTTTCCGCTACCGCCGTCGTTTCCGGTTGGGGTTCCGCGGGATCCCTGCTGAGTCTCTGTTTTGGAGACTCATTCCCTGCTTTTCAGGTGTAGCGGTTCTTCCTCGCGGTTCGAGGGTGCGGGGCGGAGGTTCTCAGTTGCCAGCTTGCCGGGCCGAGTGTTCACTTGGCATGTGGTACGTTTTACTGCTTTAGACTGTACTTTCTGTTGGACTGGACTCTGTTGTAGTTGTTTATTTATTTCTGTTAATTGTTGAATTGTCCTGCTTTATTTCCTATTTCTTTGTGCCTCCACACTCCTTTTAGCCCTTCCGAGCCCTCCCGGCTCGTGGGCGGCGGTGCGAGTCTCGGGTTATTAGGCCATCCCGGTAATCGGATTCTCGGCCGTTTACAGGTTAAGTCTTTAGAAGATTTTATTTCCTTTAGTATTGTCTAACTTTCCTCCAAGTCTCATGCTAGGAGATCAAGCCGTTGAGGAGTTAGAGCGTCTGGAAGCGGCTATTTCTCTACAGAACGCACAGGAACGAGAGTGTCCTTCCGACAGAGATCTGAGGTTTAGAGACCTTAGCAGAGGTAATTTCATATCTAGCCTTTAAAGTTTATTGTTCCCCTTTATCTCTTCTAATCTCCCTCCCAAGCTCATGAAAAAAGATCAAGTGGTCAAGGAGATAGAGCATCTGGAAGTTGGTGGTTCCACGCAGGACGCGCAGAAACTGAGGTGTTCTTCCAGCAAGGAATTCGAAGTTTAGAGCCCGTCCCAAAGGTAGGTTATCTCATGAATGGCTCAAACATCAAGTTAGGATTAAATCCCTCTACTCTTGCCCGTTTTCATGCTTTCTACACGGAGTATTTAGTGTTTTCTTATGACTGCTCAACCATGGTTTTCACTGCATATTATCCCTGCATCATTCATTAAAAAGTGAGAATTTAAATGTGTTCCATGCCTCTTTCACGTTATAAATTCATCCTAAGCATGTTAACATATTGGTCTCTCTGTTTTATAGAGGTTCCATGTCACGCCCCGACGCGAAATATCGAGGGCGTGAGCGAGT